>CM042149.1:111909353-111957983 GCA_023376005.1 Doryteuthis pealeii | reverse complement strand
CCCAAAAAAAAAAAAGAAAGGGGAAAGAAAAGGAAATTTTGGGGGGGGAAGCAAAAAACGAAAGGTTGGGGGAAAAACCGGCCATTTTAAAGTGGCCATATTTGAGATGGGGTTTTATCCACCTGGAAAGAAAAATGAAACCATAACAACCATACAGTTAAAAATACTGTACAGAAGTTTTTTGGCCATTTTCAACATACTGTTACACAATATTGGGAAAAGGTATGCACCCAACAATTCTCCCTCAGCTATGGTAAAATAGGTAAGTTTTTGACTGGGTTCTTTAACCTGGTTTTTGCAACATTCCTAAAGGAGAAGGAATAACTTTGAATTCAAACCTGTTAAAATCCGCTTAAGAATGTGTCACACCGCTGCTCGTGTGGGTGGGGTATAGCGCCGGTTTTGCTTTAATTTCGCTAAAGTGTCCACCGCTAGGAATCACAAGGTCCGGGTTCGATACCATCTCGCCAACGTCAGCATATGAGTACACGGGAAATTTTTGAATTAAAGTAAGGAGCTGATGGTCAGATAGCTAAAATAATCTTCATGGTTAGGCACCAATGAAAAAGGGCAATAGACTCCATCGCTATCTACTTGATACGCGACATTAGGCCACCGCTGAATGTCTTTACCTTATATATATATCGCAAGAATGTTTGGAAGGGTTGTATTTCCAGAAGTAAACGCTTGGGAAGGTAATGTGCATCACTATTTCTTCCTTCTAGGTGTGGGTAAATATTTGGGTTCTTACTTTGGTTTGGCACCACTGTCAGGAGGAGGATAAATCACATGCGATGGAAGGGGTTGGTAATCTATATATATATATACTATATATATAATATATATATTGAGAGTAAGTAAATAAACAATGTGTTTATTTTTTATATGGCTTTTTAGCGACAATTTTTGGAGGATATGTGGCTTAATGAAGTCATACTAATTTTTGAAAATTAATTAGTTAATTAATTAATGATTTTAGGCGCGCATATATGTTCAATATGTAGGGTAAAACAAATGAGAAATGTTCAAATCCCTGAATGACATTTCGACTATTAGTCTCATCAGAAGGTTAATAGAATGGGATATATATATATATATTTATAATATATAGGTGTATTTTATAAGTGAATAAATTGTTCAATTGTAATTAGGTAGCGTGACACGAATGAACGGCGTTTGTTATATATTAATATACTATATATATTATGTTCATCCACACACAGTCTTTGTTTGAACAATCACGTTTCCTCGTGCGGCTAGACATGCTGTTGTTGTCGATTGAAACTGCCCGATTTGTAGTCAGTCAGAATTCTCACCTACTCCCATCTACGTGACCTATTAAAAAAAAAAGAGAATCACTGATATAAAAGCAGGCGTTCAGAGAGTTAAGCCGTTTTTTTGAATAGCTGTACATTTAGGTAGTTAGAGGTCACAGAAATTCATTTCCAGAGGCTCAACCACAGATGTAGACAAACCATACTAGGCAGAAGGAAAAATAAAATAACTCTGCAACTTCGTCAGGAATTTGACTCGGGTCGAACGAGTCCATTTCCAATTACACCACACGCCTTACAGTATTTTGTAATATAAGGTGTCTTTTCCACACTTAAACTTATAGACATCGTGGTGCGGGGTAAGCCAGTAAATCAAGCACGGTCGAATACGTTAAGCTATTATTCACCGATTTGAAGTTGCTGGTATTCGACACGGACGAACTGATCAACAACCAAGTGTCTGCGGTAAACAAGGATTCTTCACAAAAGACACAATGTTTATTTACTAAGAAACAAAGCAAAATGGATCTACTAACATCTAAGGAACAAACCAGAAGGATTTTCCTAACACTAAGGAACAGCGTGAACAACAGGATATGTGCAGTACTACTCCAGCGATAAAAAAAACCGGCACTCGCTCCTAAAATCTGTGTAAAGCAAGCAAATCGCTGACAGGGTGTGGCAAGGCCCGTTGCTCCCCAAGGGGTCTGCAGGTGTTTAACGCGCCACCCACACGTGCATGAATAATATTTTGTGGTTTAATTACGTAACGAATTACGTGAGGCAATATCTTTGATTGATTTGGATTGAAAGCAACAAATATATCGATGTGTAATCACTGTAATAATTGGAATCAATCCAATGCTGGTTACTGGGAATTACTTCAGTTAGATATTTATTAATATCTGAGGCGTAATGCAATATATTCTAACATACATTACTGAAATCTTTTAATCTATCTATCTATCTTTTATCTATTATGCTAATCCTAACCGTAAATATCTATACCTATGTATTTATTCAAGTCTAAATATATCAGTCTGTGTGTGTGTGTGTGTGGTGTGTCTCTCTCTCTCTCTCTCTCTCTTCTCTATATATATATATACTATACGTATATATATATATATATATTATATATCATATCATATCGTATCATATCTAATATGTATATATGTATAG
Organism: Doryteuthis pealeii; assembly: GCA_023376005.1. Taxonomy (NCBI): domain Eukaryota; kingdom Metazoa; phylum Mollusca; class Cephalopoda; order Myopsida; family Loliginidae; genus Doryteuthis; species Doryteuthis pealeii. The sequence continues at coordinate 111,955,530 of CM042149.1, read as the reverse complement.
AATAAAAAGTATCGAGAGGTTTTTCGTACTTTTTGGACAACTTCTTGTATTCTGAAAAATTAACGTTCCATTCATTAATTTTTTTCAGAATCCTAGGGTGTTAAAAAGTAACCTAAGTTTAAAGCTGTAATTTACAGAGATAGAAATGAAGAAATAAATGGAAAGTTATTTTTTTCAGAATAAAGATGTGTCAAAAAGTACGAAAAATTCGATACTTTTGCTTTGACACACTTGTATACTCATATATATATATATATATATATATATATGATATATATATATATATGTGTGTGTGTGTGTGTGTGTGGTGTGTGTGTGTGTGTGTGTGTGCTGTGGAGTGTGTGTGTGTGTGTGTAATAGGATGATTCCAGTTGAACCTTTCTTCCAACAGCGAATGTTAGAGTTTTCAGGTCCAGTTGAGAGTCAATTTCAGTATAATTGAAGCAGAGCAATATAATTATACTATAATTATAATATGATATACTATATACATATATATATATATATATAATATAATAATTATATATATTATTTATATATATATGTGTGTGGTGTGTGTGTGTGTGTGTGTGTGTGTTCGAAAGTATTGAGGCAAGATTTTTTCAGGTTTAGAAATAAACTATATAACAACATGAAAATAAACATATTTTATAATGGAAATTCGCTGTCGCTGTAACGAAAGTACGTCAGCTGCTCCGTCACAATTGCCTCCAGGAATTAGTAAGTTTAACAATGTGTGTTTAAATTATAATCAAAGTCATTAATTATATAGAATACATTTATTCATTAATGATGTCTCTATGAAAATCTGAGTTGATTTGCTTCAAAATAGCCCATGTTATTTGGTATCTTTAAAATACAGCATGTTGTCTTATATATCACTAATATAAAGTTACATAATTATATGGTATTGGTAATTGCATATTTTGTACAAAGAATTTAATGTTATTAATGTAAATTTGTTTTTATTTTCCAACATATAAAATCAATTCCATAAATGATTTTTATTAGAAACCAATTAAAATATAATTAAAGTGTAGATCTTTTATAATGCGTTTTTATTTATTTCGTTAGTCTTTTTAATATAATTATTTCCTTACATTAAATTGAATATTTATGGCCTAAACGGGCATATTTATTTGTTAGTAAAAGTTAATTAATATTGAGTAATTTTATTCATGAATCACCACGGGGAGCATCAATACTGTTATAACGAGGTTGAAATGGTTGCATAGTCAGATGACTGAATCCTTGTTCATAGTCGGACGTACTTGAACTATGGCAGTCTTTAAAGTTTCTTTGGTGTTTAGGGATGTTCATAATTTCTTTCTCACAATGCTTCCACATAGTAGTCCAATGGATTAGATCTGAGTATTAGGACAAATGTATGGAGGTGATGCGATTCGTCAACTATCCATTCTTTGTGTTCTTTGATTTGGTGGAATGGAGCGATTCTTATTGGAAGATGTAAGACTTCATTGCATACACTGTTGCTCCAGGTTTGATAACTTCAAACCTGCAAAGTGGAGCAGCAGATTTTGTGGGAAAAAGAAACCCCTGGAGGCGTATGTGCGACAAAAAAACGAGTTGAGTGGTGGACAATGAGATTGCGTATCCTCGAAGGAAGCGGGGTAAGGCTGATAGAATGAACGCCGGTCCTTCAGAATGCGAAAAGGCGACACTTTGGCGCGGGCACCGGAGTCAAAATGCCACTGTCCCATATGTGGGGCGGCCAGATGCGGATGATAGCTGCGGGCATTCCGGCAACTGTGATTAAGTGAGCATCCCGGTGTGTGTGAAGTATCGGACGCCCGGATGATGGAGGCAGGCTGTGGATAGATGAGGGAGGCGCCAGATGCTATGAGTGCAGAAACAAGTGTTGCCTGCTAGGAGCGATTTCGACGACGACCGACAAAAAAAGAAGAAGTACGAAGTACTGCATTTACCAAAAGAAAAGCTTTAGCCTGTGAGAAGCTTGACTCGCTATCATTTTTGCCCCCACCATCAACAAAACAACTTGTTGCACGTTAAAATTTTTATTTCTCCCCCCCTCTATTTTTCCTCATAGTATGAAAAAAAGATAAGACTCTTAGAAACAGCACAAAAAAATAATCAATATTATATACACATGAATTCGAATCCCGAAATCCCTAGGCATAATCATAACCACTCGTGGATCACACTGCACACGTTAAAAATCAAACAAACCGACAAAATATGTTGAAAAGCATGTGAACAGAAAATAACGTACCTCTCATAATATATAGGCCTGAACAGTATTGTACATAAAATTAGATGTTATTGTCCTCATTTTAACTAATGAGTTTTACTTCTGAAGTGAAGAGATCTCTTTTTATTGCTACTGAAGCTATACAAAAAATAAAGTCGTTCCCGGCGGCACCTAATGTCGGTAAATCAAGCAGTCAGCGAGCGGAGTCTATCCCCTTTTCACTAGACCACACAAGGAGATGGTTTTGCTGTCTGAGCTAGCAGCCGCCACACCTACCATCAGGCTCCTTACTTTACCGCACAAGTTCCCTGTGCTACTCATACGCCGAGTCGGCGAGGGGCCGAGTATCGAACTAAGAACCATGCGGTTTCTAGCCGAACACCTCTTACCGACTGAGCTAATCCGCTTAATGAAGTTATAAAAGGCCCTAGAAAACTTATCTGAAAAGTTAAATTCTATGAAGAACTTTCCGTTTCAATGACGGCGAAAATATTTAAAAAAAAACGAACAGAGGAAAAAACATTATTAACAAAATGTAAACAAAAAGAAATTGGGGAAAAGTATGGAGTCAGAACTGTATCCTTATCAGTTAACGTTAACATGCCAAGATTAGAATAACAAAAAGCTATAACCAAAAATCAGTTAAATATATTTCACATTTATAACACATATTATTTTTATTTTGATTCTCAACGACCGATACAGAAGAATGACTTGGAGTAATAAAAACAGTTACAGCTATCACCCATGAATGTGTTCATTCAAGCAGCCATGCTCTTCTCTCTCCTCTCTCTCTCTCTCCTCTCGTCTCTGATTTTGCGCACTCCTTCTCAAACCCTCGTTCGAACCTCATTATAGGCGAGTCTGTCTCCCCTACACAGCTAAACAAAACCCAAAACCATGACACTGGGAAGAAATTTTATATTGCATCCCTCCTGGCGCCCCCGAAGGATCTGAACATAGTCATTCTTCTCTTCTATAATTTTTGTCTCGGATCAAAATATTTCTCATCCAGAACAAAGTCAAAATGACACAACTTCTGCGGGATTCTTGAGTTTGTTTTAAAGCCTTTACTACGATCTGTTTCATAAGCCGAGTTTTCATCACACATTATCAGTTGTGTTCTTAGAGCCTGTCTGAACTGAGCAGAGGATTGTTGGATATTGTTTTTAAAGCCTTCCATCCATATATGCTGATCCAAGGCTTGACAAACTTACTCTAAAACTCCAATGTAAAAAGTAGTAAAGTCGACGTGCGCGGGAGCCTAAAGTCCGTATCAGCCCGAGCAGCGAGCGGAGTCGTATCCCTTTTCAATAGACGCAAGATCAGGATATTGATCTTTAGCACTGAGGTGGAGCGCCACACCTACCATCACCACCATCACTCCATATTTTACCACACAGATCCCTGTGCATATCATACCTGAGTACGGGGACTGTATCCGAACTAGAACCTTGTGCGTTCTACGCCCGAACCAGCATCTACCGCACTGAGCTAACCAAAGACCTTGGGGAAAAAGTGTGAGGCATACACCATATCCTTCATTATTAACTAACACTCAAAAACCATGTTTTTATATGCATACTCTTGCACTGCGGAAGGATCTGATATAACCCATCTGCTCATTTCTTCTGTTAATTTTTGGTTTTGATCAAAATTTTTCTCATCTGAAAGAAACAAAACAAAAAACAAAAAACAAAAACAAACAAAACAAACAAAAAACAAAAGAACCAGGCTTCTCGTGCATTTTTCAACTTTGATTTACAAAGTCTTTAGATCTGTTTAAGCGGTTTTCTTCTTTTTTTTCTGAAATGAATTGACCCCTTGTACGATTTTGGATCCAATATCTTCATGAACATCATTTCTGATTGTCTTTTTCAGACACAGGCAATTTTTTGGCAATTGACCTCATTGATTGACCTCGATTGTCGTCATTTGGTCCGCTTAACTTTGTGAATAAATTCAGGTGTTCTCATTGAATTAGAGCGTTTAGAATGTTTTTGGCTTACGCTTTGAATACAACACAACGTTCTCATATTCATTTTCAACTCTTTACAAAATCATGCATGTACAAAAAAATATACTCAAGAATTCCAGAGAAATAATTTGATTCATTTGTGGCTTCCGCAGACTAATAGAAATCTAACAGTATTCAATCTACATGCCCGAATACTTAGATTATGTATTTATATGCACAATTGCATATAACGATCTAAATTTAAAGGGCAGCGCAGCGTAATTGACCGGGCCCTGAGCGCACCTAAAAGGGAATAGTGAGGTCACGTACTTTTTGCCACGAGTAACATCGCAAGATCATCGTTTGTCTGGCTTCCCACGTTAAAATTGACCCGGTAACATCGTTACCAGAGCGAGATAGAGGTAAATTCAGCTACATATAAAAATCTGTATAGTAGCAATAAACTTCCAACAATAAAAGCGAGCGAAAGAAAGCCGCTAATAATAATAATTTTTCTTAACACTAAATAAAAAAGAAGAAAGAAGATAAGGAGATTCATAATTCGACAACATAGTGGCAATCATTTAAAAAACAATTACAACAGACTCTTGAATTGCTACCCTCGCCGCAAAACTGATAGGCTTAAAGAACAAAAAAAAAAAGAAAAAAAAAGAAAAAAGTAAGAAAAAAAAAGGAAAAGAAACCGATTATTCTTTATCAACGACTTCCAACACGCCCAAAACGCCAGCCCTCATCGAAAGCAAAGTTAACAATTTTAATTTTCACCGAACTCGCACTTTAATCGGCTTTGATAGGATGCAAAAGCTTCTGCAATATCCCAGCTAAGTGTCACCCCGAGACCGTAACCGAATGATAAAGCGACTTAGTACTCGCACACCCATGCACTACCGCGCGCAAACTTGCCATAGCAAAGAAATCAATGCACGTCTGCCTCGGACTAGAAAGATTTCTCGTGGTCTCAGAGATAATTGGGAACTATTGATGTAAAAATCCATACGGTGCTATTTAAACAGTGATTAAATGATTATGCAGCGAATGTTGAACGCCTCCAGTATGATAATAAATCTTGGGCTGTGCGTGCTTTTGTGTATATTGCTGAGGATAATAAGTGTTAGGAGGCGCAGCGCACCGTAACGCGTTCATCAGAGAAGATTTGATTACGCTGGTATGTTTGCCTTTCCTGCATAACTAACACCAATATTTACAGTCATTAATACTACGTTATTTACACAAAGCTTGGACTTAAGCTCGTACAACTGGCCCCAGAAGTAGGGAGCGACCACAGTAAAGAGATAGAACATCAACTTAACAAATGGTACTGCTAAGATCCATCTATACTAACCTGTAATACCACTCAATACGCACACCAGAGATTAATTTACTAAATACTAATAAGCTTAGATAAGACACAAAGCCAGAATAAGTAGGGAGGCCCCAATGAGAATACGAACCACATAAACAACTGAGCGATACTTGACATAATACAGCTATCAACCCAATAATATCACCGCCAACTATGCTCACATAGTTATTTATAAGACTAATAGCTTGATGATGGCACAGGCTAGGAGAATGGAGCGCCCCAGTGAGATCGACTCAAACCACTACCAATTGGTCTGCCAATCTAGCTTGCTAACCCATTACGAACACGTGAGGTGCCCAAGTATTAATATATAAGGTTGCTTACAGTACTTTAAAATGGTCACCCATCTATGTATTAAACAGGCTCATTGCTGCTTAACTTCGGTGATCTAGCGGGAACCAAGCGATTTCATAATGTGACTTGGCCTAAGCAACGATGAGTTCAAATCGTGGACGACGGTTATCGGCGCGTTACCTTTACTTTGTAAATGATACCACCATTAGAAAAGATATGGTCATCTAGCTATGAGTAAATAATAGGGCAGACTGGGCTCTTGTGTCTTGGTAAAGGAACTGCTCTAGGAAAAGGCAGTGTTGTTCAAGAGGATCTGTGATAGGACCTTACCATTATTCTATATCTGCTCATCCCACATAGTGTGGCTGGTCCTATAGTATGATAATTGATTTTAACGGCATGTTAATACGTCTTGGGGCATTTTATGCTAATAGGTTAGAGAAGCGCGTGCATTTTACGTTCAATATTTCCATTTTTTTGTGTTGTTCTTAAGATTTAAAAAAATGCACACGTTTCAATGGAATACGAATAAATTCTAAATAGATCTATTTGCTCATCGTGTCCGTTTCCTACAGACGACAAAAATTACAAACAAAAAGCCCGCAAACATGGTAACGCGTGACATTACTTGCAAATACAGTAAAATATTTGTTAATCTATTTAAATATTTTTTTCTAAAAAGAAATATACAGACGCGTACATGCACACACAAAAAATAAAAGAAAACAACTTTCCTTCATAGAAATTCAAAATTAAGCTTAATAAAAAAACAAAAAGGGTAGACCAAACCTGGAATGATAATCAGACATTGTTTGAACACACAACACACACACACACACAACACACACACACACAGAGAAATTACACGCTCACACAGGCACGGGCATATAATACACACACAACAGCAGAACATAATTGGAATATATAAGACACAAAGTAGAATGGACGATCACTAACAACAGCTTCAGTTTCAGAAATATTCTGTCGAAGAGATTATATCTCGAAATATTAAGAATAGACTTAAAGGTTAACAAACAATACCATAGTTACCCTTTTCTTCCTTTTTTTTGCATTAGAATAGCTCCAAAAACCAAACACAAATCAAATTATCCGTAATTTTTCGACGATATAACATACATTAGCACTACACTACTATATATCTCTTTCTTTTGCTTTCTTTCTTTTTCTCTTCTTATCACTTTCTCTGTTCAGTCTTTCATTTCTAACATCATCACATTATCAGATCCCTAGAAATGTGCCTCAACATCAGGTACAGTTTTAGTGTCATACCCTTTTTGGGGGAATTAATTCAGAGTAAACTAATTCAGCAACAACAGGTACTGTAAGCAACCTGGGTCCTTCTTTTGATATGTCAAAATGACTGAATTGCATTAAATGACTCTAAAGGGTTTGGATATGCCTTAAAACAAACAACCATACCAAACCAAACCTTTTTTGAGAGAAGAAAGTCCCCTCTCCCCTAGCGGGGGATACAGTCAGCGTATTCTATGCCCGCGAACAGGCTATGAAAATTTTCAGGGCGATAGAATATTTTTTAGTTCAGAGCGGAAATGCACAGATAGTGCCAACCAACAACCATAATCAAACCAAACCTTCTTAAGGGAAGTGGTCCCCCCCCCCCTTCTGCAGGGAATCGGGGGTCGTCAAGGTGGCTTAAAAGTCGGTATCAGCCAGACAGCGAGGGAGTCTATCCCTTTTCACTAGCGCTAGACCAAAGAGCAGACGCTGCTTTTAGCGCCACACCTACAATCAGCTCCTCTCTTTACCGTACAGCTCCCCGTTTGCTCATACACCGAGGGCGGTATTGAAACCAGAAAGAACCTTGAGGATTTCAGAGACCCGAACACTCTACCGACTGAGCTAAACGCGCCCTAATACAGTCAGCGTATACTATGCCCCAACAACAAGCGATGGAAAATGTTTTCATTTCAGGGCGGAAATGCACAGATAGAAGTCACTGGTATCGGATATATTAAAAGATAAATAAATGATAATGAATAAATATAAAATACTTTCATCTACACTGTTGAAATTTGAACCCGCTATGTTTATTGCCGCGTGATGTATTAAAATCGCATCTTCGTTACCAGTTACCAATCCACGAGATTAGTAAATGTCGAAGATGGTACCGTTATTATTCTGCACACGTAAATGATACGTAGGTGATATGTAAACTCTAGTTTGCAAGCAGCGCTGTTCGGGTCATAGAGCATCAATGGTGCTTCGTTAGTTCCGTAATTTAACAGCAAATACCTGTAAATATCTTTCATAAAATACTGTTATATTCTTTTAATTAGCGACTTATCAACGCCAATTAAGTTGTGAAATTGATTATCGACGTGTACCCCGCTAAATTACGACCAGGCAAGAAGACATTAATGCAATTAACCGTGAAATCAAACTTTAATTAACGCATTGTAGTAGAACTATGAAATTAATTTTCTGTCTGCTAAGAGGCTGTAAGAATAACGCCGACTGCACCCTGCAGAAGGGTAAAATAGCCCACATTGTGGGGCCGTCGGTTGTCTGTGGGTGGCAAACTGCTAATAATATGACCGCAGACTTAAACAATTAAAGCGAATCAAACTTGAATTAACGCATTTGTAAATAAGTAAAACGTTGGGGCTGCCTAATGTCGGTATCAAGCTAAGCAGCAAAGGAGTCTATCCCCTTTTGACTAGGGCTAGACCAAAAGAGATTATATCTAGCATCGGGGTGGAGCGCCCACACCTACCATCAGCTCCTCACTTTACTTGCACAGATCCATGTGCTACTCATACCGCCGAGTTGGCGAAGCGGCGCCAGTATCGAACTAATAACCTTGTGATTCCTAGCCGAACACTCCTACCGACTGAGCTAAACCGGCCCTTTCGACTAAGCTGTAGAATACACCGACCGAACCTTCTGTAGAGTTGGTAAAATATCCTTCTGTGGGGTTGCCTGTTGTCCGTGGGTGGCAACCGTGATGCTTAAGGACGGAATAATAGTAGCTGAGCTACACTCCAAACACTTTCTTACTATGTTAGAGCAGTCATATCACCCCCTCGATCAATCGGCAGGTAACGCCAAGCCATATCACCTATATGATTGTCCCAACACTATTTCCATTATGGCAATGTCAAACCTTTTTTATAATGTATTGCTAGAAGGCGGGGCTGTGGGTATCATGGGTATGGCGGTTTAAAGTGGTGAAATTACAATTCTGGGGAGTGTGGAGTACCCCTTCATCGCCATTACTTCCCAGGCCAACTCTAATCTGGAGTGGTAGTACCTGTTACCATTTATTCATAACTGGGAGGATCAATCAATTAATGGAACATTATACATTATACCATCAAAACGGATTATCATTAGGTATTACTCTATTAAACTCCAAAGCATAAAAATCAATGTAACCAAAAATAAGATACTATTTCTCGAAATTTTTGAGATGAGGCTTGATAATTAGTATTATTTGGATTATTCGGACTATTGTTCTCATCTTCATTGTTATCTGTACAACGTTTCGGTCGATGTACCTCCGGCCTTCTGTCCGGACTCGGAAACTTTCTCGGACTCGGGAATCTTCCTTTCGGACTCGGGGACCTTCTTGTCGTAATCGGGAACTGTAAACAGCCAAAAATTCTAGATTCTAAAGGCCACAACCAGTCCGAAAACAAGGTTCCCGAAATCCGAGAAAGTTCCGAGTCCGACAAAAAATACCTGATGAAGGCCGCAGCGTACATCGGCCACGAAACGTTGTACAGATAACAATGAAGATGAGTACAGTAGTCCGAATAATCCAAATAATATCAAAAATAAGATGCATGAATATATATATATATATATATAATATATATATATATATATATATATATAATATATATAAGGGTTTTACTTATCTTTGGTAGACAAAGTTCGGTTGCAGATTAAAGGGTGAAGGCTTGTTTCGTGTAATGGTTATCGTAACAATAACGTTAAAAAAGCACGAATACATCTCTTCCCCCTCTCAGCTATGAATTAAATAGGCTGGGTTCTGTAACCCTTGTAAGACAACCAATCTAGGAGAAGGAAACCATAATTAAAATCACCGTGTTCCCTTAACAACATAACATTGTGTAACATCCTGCTCGTGAAGAGGGCAGGTAAATACATACTCGGAGGTAATTTGGGGTGCCAGTGATGTAATGCTTTTCGTCGTAGGAAAATAGAGACGGCAATGAGAGTTCAAATCCTGGACGAGCGGCTGGTTGCAATTTCAATTTCAATTGCGATTCAATTAGCGCTATAGTAAAGTAAAAGTCGTCGGGTGCCTAAAAGTCGGTATCCAGCCAGACAGCAAGGGAGTCTATCCCCTTTTCACTAGCGCTATAGACCAAGGAGTGTTTTGGCGTCTGAGGTGGAGCACAACATCTACCATCAAGCTCCTCAACTTACCGCACAGACCTCTGTGCTACTCATACGCTGAGGGCCGGTATCGAACCCCGGGACCTTGGATTCCTAGTCCGACGCTTTACCGACTAATAGTAATCCAATTATTCTCCCTCGAACTATGGGTAAAATAGTAGGACATACCGTGCTCAATAACCTTGGCGTGGCAACCCATCTAGGAGAAGAAAACTCTTATTTCAAACCTCTTAAAATCCGCTTAAAAATCGACCTTGTCTCTCTCCTCCCCCATTCGGAAAGATGGTTAATAATTCATACTATGTATTTTTAAAATGCATTTAGTTGTGAAGCTCTGGGGTGTGTGGAGTACACCTTCATCACCATTATTCCCAGGTCCAACCTGACCCGGCGTGGTAGTACCTGTTAAGACCCTATATATGGGTTAAATAGTAAAAAAAAAACAACAAAAAAAAACAAAACACAAAAAAAAAAACAAAAAAAAACATTGAGTTTAAGAAAAAATTGAATGCCCTTCAAGAATGAAAACAAAACGTCTTCGCATAAAATAATCCAACAAGCCTTGACAGGTCGTAAAATCTAACAAACCAACCAGCCAGCCAGCCAACCATACTTAGTAGTAATTGGTCAGGGACACTAGCCCGTTAACCATCTCCGGCGTCGTGCTGCATTTTACATTTTTTTATAAAAAATGAAATGCTCTGTACCTCAAAATTTATTCCCAATGACTACAAAATTCAACAATTAATAACTGAATCACTAATTACAATTACCAATCTAAAGAAATACCAATGATGATAAACATGGTCATTACACTAAACTGAAGTGAGAAAATATTCCAACAATACCTCTCTATCAAAACCCTTACTGGATTAGGCGGGGATCAAAGTGTAGTATCTGTTCCAGTTACTATGCTTTGATTCTTCTCTATTCACCCGGTAAAGTACAATTAATAGCGTCGATCCCAGGGGGCCATCCCCAGGCAATAACTGCCCTCTTGGGGGCAGGGCTGGGTTTATTGCCCAGCGCCTGAGTGCCCCCTTGAGGGGAATGCCGAAGGGATTGACGCAATTTTTATTCTTTCCCACCCAGCAGCTTCGGCTTGTGGTTGGGCCCACGTTAAAACGAGGCCTTGTGCCCAGTCCATACAAGTGGGGTATGAGACAAATACCCTTATGGCATATAAAAGACGTAACGGGCTAAAAGCTCATAATAAAATGGAAGATAGTGATATAAGCCCAGACTTATACAGGAGGTCAATATAACTGCAGGTTGTGTCTAGAAGAAAAAATATGTATTCAGAAAAATGCTGATAATTTGCTGAATAAACGAAATGAGCTAGGTACAGAATTAAAACATCAACCAATTTCTCTTAAGTCAACCACACTTGGGCCTAATAAATTCCATATTTTATACCCCTCTATTTTCAGTACAATTGAAAAAGGGAATCCTTTTAAATTTATTTATTTAAATAGATTTAATCTATTCATTTATTTAAATGAATTTAAATTTAATCTACAAAAGGTAATACCTAATATACTTTTTTCTTTAAACATTTTACTGTTTCAATATAAAGATGTCTACGAAAAAAAATGTTAGTTTCAAAAACTTATTTAAAACTACTAGCAAATATATGCACCCTCCGGGTGCAAGTATTTAAGTTTTAATATAATAAAATATTGTATTAAATTAGAAAGGCTAATGAAACTAAATAAGAATACAGATAAAAAGATTTGGAACAGAGGGGGTATAATAAAAGATTTGAAACAGAGAGAGTATAATAAAAAATGGAACAACTGAAACTTACTCTTCCATCACTCTTGTCTTTCATTGTTGTTTTTTCTAATTTAAGTATTTAGTTAACAGAGGAAGTAAAGAATAAAATGACAGTTATTCTATCTTGTTAATGGATTTCATTTAAGATTCATTGAAGAGATTTTTGCTTATATTCATTAAAATAAAACCAAACAATTAGAAATCAATAATACTAAGCATATATTTATTAAAATCAAATTTTTAAGATCAATATGCAAATTAGCCTTCCCATTCACACTGTAAACCGCTATTTTGTTGTATATAAATAAATACAATTGCATATTGTTAGTATGTAGATATGGTCAACAGTTTTAATGATGAAAACAATTTTATTAATAATTAAGGTTTAAATAGAAATAAAGTCATGGAGAATGTGATGTAAATAACAAAGGGAATTGTGACTTGTGTAGTAATATAGTTTCGGTTACAGACAGAAAAACACACAATCTCCATTATAATAAGATTGAAGGTATTGGCACTCTGGATACAATTTTGTAGATAAACATTACCACAACTTACAATTGCTAGATAGTTATTTACTAAGCTAAGCTTAGATGTGGCACAAGGCCAGAAGTATGGGGCGCCCAATGAGAATCAAACTCATTAACAATGGACTGCAAATCCAGCTTGCTAACCATTACACCACGTGCACCCCAATCACTCAACATAAATTAAAAAAAAAAAAGCTGTCAATTTTCTTTGCCAAACACGCATCGATATATCGTCATTATTACAATAGCTATAATTTGACATACTGGCTGACAATAGAACACCTGTTGCTGCTGAAAGCCTTAATAATAAACTCCTACAAAATTCTATCATGAGTTTCAATATCTTAAATAGTTTTCTTTTAATGATTTTTTTTAATCAAAAAAGAATAATTATAATAATTTTATCGGCCAGAAGCCGCCATTTTGTTTTTTTGTTTTGTTTTCTTTCTTTCTTTCTTTCTTTCTTTCTTTCTTTTCTTTTTAATTTGCTACAGGTTTATGACTTCCGCATCTTTTCCACATCACCCAGCGTTGTTGAACATTTTGATAACACATACCGTTTAAATATTACACGCTGTCTGAGATTACACAACACCCGCATTTATTTACTAACACTACAGGCAGGGGTCCCGCAATTAATGGCCTCGGCAGGGTTAGCGTTTACAGTTGGAATTAGATGACAAGGTGAAAAAGGAAACCCCCACGAGCTCGCAAACGGCGTTCCTTTATTGAAGTTTTTTGCCCACACCATCACGCCAATGTTTCATCACGGCAAGCCGCTGCTCCCCCTTTGTATGACGGGTAATTTCTCATTAAAAAAAAAATGCAGTTTTTTTTTCTCTTGCGAAGATGATGAGCTTCCAATGCCGTCAACTTCTGTTCTAGCCTAATTATAACGGTCACACGTCGCTCGATACCGTTAGACCCTGCGCACGTCTTTATAGTCATGTTAAAAATAGTTTACAGTTGTTTCGCCTTCAGCGGGCGAGTGGCAATTTGATATCTTCCTACCGTACTTTTCAAGTGAGCGATAAAATATGTCCCTGTAAAAATTCATACCAGTTCTGCATTCTTACACACGTGTACAAAATCCATATGGAAGATGGCAGCCCGCTGATTATACGATGTCAGTTGTTGCGAACAGTTACTGCCATTTTCAACTAGTACTGAGGAGGTGCATGGTGTAATGGTTAGAGTCGTAGGAAATGGACTCGTCGACGCGAGTTCAAATCCTGCCGATTGATCGGAGGGGCTTCTCGACTGCACTTTTAGCCCAAATAAGGGCCAAAGTGAAGTGTTGCATGTCATGTTGCAATTAAAAACAATCTTTATCCTAATCTATACTTTACTCTGTGATACTTAATCCTCAATTCGACTCTGACAAGAGAGGACCGAAAGTACTTGGTCGAGCCCCCATATTTTGTTTTGTTTTTGTTTTTCCACCTCCCAACTCTCAACTTTTAATTTTTATGAAATATAATTGAATATAATGAAATTCTGTTGATCAGGGTTTTTGAGTCATCGACTGCATGACCACCAGGATTCCGTCCTTAAGCATCACAGGTCTTCAACCGTGACCAAAAGGTTGCCTAATTGGTGGGGGTTGATCCTACTCCTATGCAGAGCTGCAGTTGGCGTATTGTACGGTCCCAACCGACGGGGCTTCCATCATGGAGAAGAAAGGCAAAGATCGAGAATGAATATGGAAAGGCGTCGTTATGAAAAATAGGAATTATACTCCCCTGACGAAGCGCGCGTTTGTGTGTGTGTGTGTGTGTGTGTGTGTGTGGTGACACTTAAGACCGCTAAAGCAATAAGTTTTAGCAATCTTTTGCACCATTAAACCCCTTTTAAAATATACAAACTTTGTCTTATCTTTTATTCCTTTCTTGGGGGTATTTAGGACTGCAAATTCCCCTCATCATGGCCAGTAATCTGGAAATCAACATACGACCTGTTCAATAAAGGCATAAGAAAGATTTTTTTTCTTAAAAAACGTGACAAAAGATTAGGGTGTTTCGTGGGGTGGGGCTGAAAGGGGTTAATAGTATTTCAGTTTATTTCAATGGGTAAAATTGATTTGATATACGAAGGAATAGATTTACGAGCAGAACTCGTGAATCGATAAACCACTATATATAGACTGATTGGCTATCCACCGAGGCCGAGGATGATGGTCTTCTAGTCTCAATCCCGTCCATTGGTCCTTAGACATCAGATGCGGCCGATCTTAGTGGGTTGAAGCTGCTCCTTCAACATTCGTCACCTTTTCACCAGCTCTGCATTCGAAAGTACCGGTGTCATCCCTAGTAGTGGTTTTCCAGCGCGTTCTATCTTTCGCTGCTGTCCCCCAGGCTTTGACGTCAATTTCGAATTTTTTGAGATTTGCTTTCAAGAGGTCTTTAAAACGCTTCTTGGGAACACCTCTAGTTCGTTTTCATTCTTTCAGTTGGGTTTAAAAGATATATTTTGCGGTTTTATAGCGTGCCTCAATATTCCTTGTCTGTCTTATTGTATCTCTCTGCAATAAAACTATCTATTTCAAATCTACGAACGTGCTGATTGGTCCTTCCACACTGCAACCTTGTCTGATTGTATCCCTTTTAAGGACACAACACTTTCTTTCTTTCTTTCTTGTCTTCTTTGAGAGTTCTTCTTTTCTTTCTTACTTACTTTCTTTTTTTTTGTTCCTTTCTATCTTTGTTTCTTTTTCTTCAAGTTCCTTTTCATATTATTTATTTTCTTCTTTGTATTTTTTGTATTCTTTGAGACTTTTTCTTTTTCTTTATTTGCAAATATTCTTCTTCTTCTTCTTCTTCTTCTTCTTCTTCTTCTTCTTCTTCTTCTTCTTCTTCTTCATTTGCAAATATATTCTTCTTCTTTTCTTCTTCTTCATTTGCAAATATATTCTTCTTCTTTGTGACTTGTCTTCTTTTTTGTGACTTCTTTGTCTTCTTCTCACTCACTTCATTCATCTCCAACTCTCCCCCCAACCTTATCTACCCATTCTTTCTTCATCTTTGCTCACCCCTCACTTTAAAAACAAATCTCTATCTCTCTCTCTCTCTCTCTCTCTCTCTCTCCCCCTCTCTCTCACTTGTTTGCCTTCCTTTTTTCTCCACCCCCTCTTTTCGTTAATACCTTTCACATACACACACACACACACACTCTCTCTCTCTCTTGATTACCTTCCATTTTTCTCCACCCTCTCTTTTCGTTGATACCTTTCTCACTCACTCACTCACTCACTCTCTCTCTCTCTCTCTCTCTCTCTCTCTCTCTCTCTCCTTTGCTTCCTCCCCCACCCCTATCCCCGTTTGTCATTCTTTTGTATAATTTTCCTACGATATTATTCGAATTGAATTTTTTCAGTTATTGTTCCGTATTTCAGCTCGGCTACCTTTTTCTCCCTCATGAAACGAAAGCCTCCCCCGCCACCCACCTCCATCCAGATTCACCATTCGTACGAGTTCACCCATTCGGTCGGTGATGGCATTGCCGAAACGAAATAAATAATATTTTATCTAGAAAAATATCGGCAAAACATATATTATTTGTACGTTGCAAATCTAATGTAACAAGTCCATTGAGAGAGTCGGCGAATCAATGGATGCGTATCAATGGCCACAAAATGGGATTTCATTTAATTTTCGCGCTGTGCGGAGAGCGCTTCAACCAAGGGGAGGTAACAATGTTTCTGTGAGGTGATTGTGCGTAACACAAATCCCCGTTATTATTGTTACGCTCGGTTTTCTAAGTTGATTTCGACTGTTTGAATAAAAACATTGTTTGCCATGGCTAATCCAATAAGTGGCGTCTTAATAAATGGCATTTTGTTCTGCGGAATGAAAAAATATCGGAATTCAAAAGAAATTCTTTGTCAAATGTTTGTAAATGTCGATTTCGTTATACTTGTTCGGATGTTTATGTTCTGACGTGTTCATGTGTGCGTAGTACACAGAAGACGCAGGTAGAAAATGAACATGGCGAGTCGTGTTCAAATCCCGGCGGAGCCAGTTTGTTTTCACATAACGCTAAAACTCTTAGGAAATATATGTATTTATAAAACACTTTCGCCACGCGTAAAATGACACACAGGGTCGTGGGTATTGGACATCCAACGATGATCGAACTCGCTATCCAGTATTAATAGATCTGCGAGACTAGCTTGCTAATCATTACACCACGATGCGACGCCTTTTATTTAGTACGCCTAGCTTCGTTGTAGTACAAGACCGCAAGTATGGAGTACCCAATGAGAATCGAAGTCACTAACATTGTTTTTTTTAAATCCAGCTTACTACCCGTTACACCACGTGAGGCGCCCTTAAAAAAATATCCAACCAGTTCGTGACGGGTTGGATAAGACACAAGTATGGGGCATCCTGTAAAAATCGAAATCACTATTCAGTACTAGTGCATATGCGAGACAAGCTTGCTAAAAATTGTACCACGCAAGGCGCCCTTATACTTGGGAAAGGTATGCATCCAGCTTTTCTCCCTGCAGCTATGCGTAAAATATTAGCACAGACCGGGCTCTTTAACCTCTGTATGGCAACAGGTCTAAGAAAATTAAAAGTCTGAATTCAAACCAGCTACATGAATTTGGTTTGAGACACTCTTCCGACACCGATCCGCGAAAAACTCTGCACATGAATATATGTGCGCAGTCGGCACCTCAGGTGGTGTAATAATTAGCAAGGTAAATTGGCAAATCATGACTAGTGAGTTTGAGCCTCACTGGGTGCTCCTTACATTCGGCCTTGTGCCACATCTAAGTGTAGTTTAGTAAATAACAATGTGCGCAGCCGGCTCAACCCACATCGGGTGAATAACGTCACACACACACACACACACACACACATGCGTACGCGCGTGATTGTATGTGTATACGTGTTCGTGTGTAGAAGTGTATAGTATGTATGAGAGTGGAAAAATAAGTATATGGCAACTGGTCTACAAGAAGGAAACTCTAAATTCAAGCCTGTTAAACTCTGCTTAAACAATGACCTTGTGCCACATCTTGAATCACATCCTGTTCTTGCGATTTAGTATGATTTAGTTTGTTTTGTTTTACAGCATATCAACCTCAGTGGGTCATTTAATGCCGATAAAATTTTGAAATAAATTAATTCTTAATGGATACTCATTTTTTTTATAAACACATTTTTCTATTTAAACGATTGATGGGACTCTAACAGGTACTACCACCCCCGTTCAGAGTGGACCAGGGAGCAATGGTGATGAAGGGGTGCTTCACATTCCACAAACCTCCAGAACTGGAGCCTCACCATCAGATAGAGTTTAACGTCATTCCCAGGACATGAAAACCCTCAGCCACCGCCTTCTAGCACACATATTATAAAAAGTGTTGGGGCTTTCCGTAGGGTCAATAGTGCTGGGGCAATCATATAGGTGCTAGGGTTTGACATAACCAGCCGATTGATCGGAGGGGACTTCTCCAACCGCCCGTCTTGCCAAAGAAAGGGTTAAATTGGAGTGTTGCAAATAATGGGCTGCTCATCCACCTGGGTTCTATCCTTACGCATCACAGGTCGCCACCCACGGCCAATCGGATGGGTACCAATATCTAGACATGGAAATTGGAGTGTAAATGTTGGAGAGTATAAAAAAGGAGTGGCAAAACTAATAAAAATATTTAAAGATTACAGGGTGAGATTCGGGAAAAGAAAATTAACTTTCTTAAATTCAACCCAATAATCTAAAGATAGAGAGATAGATAGATAGATAGATGGATGGATTGATACGAATAGACTGATATAGATAGATAAATAGATAGATAGATATGAACAGACTGAAATTGATAAGAATATTTTTCTCTATACACTTTCTCGTCTCTCGTTTTATTTTAAAAAGATTTCTATCACTGTTCAGAAAACACTTTTTGCATCCTAATGTCTTGATGAAGGTTTGATAAAAACCGAAACGTTTTAACATTGACTTCACCATCTAGAATAAATTCATCTTTTTGGAATACTTTCAATAATGACTTTGGCTGTTCTAAAAACACAAAACTACAATGTTACGTTTGAAAATCTGAAAATATAAAAGCGAAAAGTTACAGCTCTAAAATTTGAAAACTTAAAACTAAAACATTGTCCCAACCCTATTGCCCTTATGGCAAGCCCCAACGCCTTTTATCATATAAGTGCTAGAAAGCGGTGGCTGAGGGTCTTAGTGTCCTGGGTATGACGTTAAACTGCATCTAGTAGTGAAGTTCTAATTCCGAAGCTCTGACACGTACCATTTGAAGGTTAGTACTTTATAAAATCATGTTGACATCCTTCCATCTACTAAAAACGATGGCGTAGTGTCCACTTTTTTAAATCTGCAATTGCGTGAGTGGCTGAACATACCAATTTTTGAATGGCAATCTCTGGTGCAGTGATAGCAAACAAACGGTGATTCTTGCTTAGGATGCTGTTGTCTCTCCTTCCTTCTCTCTCGCTTTTCTGTGGTTGCTTCTTTCCTGTTTTTCACTCTTTTTCGTTTAACGAGGAGGCGCCAAGTCGTACGGTCTTCTGCATAAGCCTCCCATGTATTGATGTCGATGTGTCATGTCTTCATGTCCCTCTTGCCGACATGGATTTTTTTTTATTAGTGGCGCCATCTATATATCAGGCCCGGGACTTATTGAGTGAGGTGTTAGTAAAAAGAAGAACGATAGGCGATCCAATTGAAACTTTTAAAACAATTAAAGGAATTTCTAATTATAATAGACATTTATTTTTATATTTCTCTTCAAACAGGGATGTTAGTGTCCAGACAGATTTCAAAAACTAAGCCTATTAACCAATTGGGTTCTTTTGCTAATTGGTCAGTCAGTATATAGTTGGTTTGGACAACAGCAACTGGCTAAGCACAACTGAACTAGTGCTCAAGACAGCTGGTCATTATGGAACTCAAGAATAGTCCATTCATGTATTTGTGTGATTCCATTCCTTGAGTCCTGATTGGCCGCTTGGTTTCTATGATGTTATGAGACTTCATAAATACTCTGGCATTCTGCAGTAGAATTGCAACAAGGTTAGTTCTGTTTTGAGTTACAGCTACTTGTTGCCTTGTCTTACCAATTCGACGGTAATTGGAACTTAGTATGATTATTCTACAAGTAATATATTTTTTGAAGAAATTTCGCAATCAGATTACAAAAAGTAAAAGTATGAAAAATGTATGATAGAATTAAGGATTTCAAAAATAGTGGTAAGAAAAATGAATTAAGAGGTCGATTTTAGGGAACTATCTGATGAATTACTTAACAAAATTCGGTGTGTTTATTGATATTGTGTTAATAGTGTAAATGTTCTGCGCAAAGATATTTTAAAGGTTGATGTGAAAAGATAGCAAAAAGGAGAGATGCCCAAAGAGATATAACAAACAAAAAAATGAAGAATCTCTCTCTCCCCCCCTCTCTCTCTCTCTCTCTCTCTCTCTCTCTATAATATATATATATATATATAATATATATATATATATGGTGTGTCATAAAGGAACGAGCTTGAATCTGTATTTACCAAGAGAGAAATGAACAATGAATGGAACGTAATTTTTTCAGAATACAAGGTGTGGCAAAAAGTACCAGAAATCTCGATACTTTTTTACACACATTGTACACACACACACACACACACACACACACACCACACACACACACACACACATATATATATTAATTTTTATTTAGTTGACGGAGGTAAAAATAATATACAGAAGCAGATTTATTTTCTAAAATCTATTACTAATATTTACAATATTGAAATTCTAATAAAAACCTACATATATATATATATATATATATATATATATATATATAAACTTCATATATATATATATATATATATATATATATATATATATATATATATATTTGTAAGTAAATATTTACATCTGTCCATTCTGCAAGGAATACTTCTGCGTGTTGGGATATTTATGTGGGCCAGGAGTCGACTGCACCTGTAACGGGTGTGTATTTATTCCTATATGCGCTTGGGGTGGAATGCAGCCTTCTATATTTCTGTCGGGTGCTGATCTTGAAAAACAAACAAGATTAAATAAGGGGGGTGCCTGTTTACTTAGGGCTTCCGTCGACGAGTGGTCAATGTTTATGTAGTCTTCGTCTTAACATAATCTGATAAAGCGAAAATACGCTATTCAAAATTTCTGTTTACGCAAGAAATCTCTCACACCTACGGTCTCGTTATCAGATTTGCCCGGAAGGCACTCAGGGCTCATTAGAATCATTGAAAATAAAAACCGAAATTAATAAAAAAAATCTATACATTAATTTAAAAAAAAGGGAATGTATAAAGAACGGATTTATCATCAGCAACAATAATATAAACAAGGAATACGTAAAGGAATACAAGAACATTGCAGTACTGGGTGGGGGAAGTTGGTTGATCCACTGGGAATTGCGCAAAAGACTGAAATTTCACCTTAAGCTATAACTGATAAAACGCAATTAAAAAAAATCCTCTGAATAAAACACTAGACATGTTCAAAAAGAAAATAAACTTTTATGACAGACCATATATTAAATGTCGACCATTGAGCTCCATAAGCTTATATATATATATATATATATATATATATATATATATATATATATATACTAGCAGATATATGCACCCTCCGGGTGCAAGTATTTAAGTTTTAATGTAATAAAATATTGTATTAAATTAGAAAGGCTAATGAAACTAAATAAGAATACAGATAAAAAGATTTGAAACAGAGGGAGTATAATAAAAGATTTGAAACAGAGGGAGTATAATAAAAGATTTGAAACAGAGGGAGTATAATAAAAAATGGAACAACTGAAACTTACTCTTCCATCACTCTCGTCTTTCATTGTTATTTTTTCGAATTTAAGTATTTAGTTATAAGAGGAAGTAAAGAATAAAATGACAGTTATTTTATCTTGTTAATGGATTACATTTAAGATTCATTGAAGAGATTTTTGCTTATATTCATTAAAATAAAACCAAACAGTTAGAAACCAATAATACTAAGCACATATTTATTAAATTCGATTTTTAATATTAATATGCAAATTAGCCTTCCCGTTCACACTGTAAACCGCTATTTTGTTGTATATATAAATATAATTGCATGTTGTCAGTATGTAGACATAGTTAACAGTATTAATAATGTAAGACAATTTTATTAATAATTGAGGTTTAGATAAAAATAAAATCATGGAGAATGTGATGTCAATAACTAAGAGAATTATGACTTGAGTAGGAATATAGTTTCGGTTACAGACAGAAAAACACACAATCTCCATTATAATAAGATATATATATATATATATATATATATATATATATATATAAAAGAAGTAAATACACAAACGATGTGTTTTGATATGGCTTTTTTTAGCCGACAATTTTTGGGAGAATATGTGCTTAATTGAAGTCGTACCTAATTTTGAAAGTTGATTAAATAATAATAATAATTAAATATATATATATATATATATATATATATATATATATATATAAATTTTTGGTACAGGCAAATATATATAATATATTGAGGGTTATCATAGTGATCACCACGATATCAATGGATGGAAGACTAAGGAGGAATGAAAGGAATAGAAAAAAATGTTTATTGATAAAACAAAACAAGGGCCCTTTCGTCCGGTGCTTTTCAAGTTTTACACCCAGAATCTATCTATCTATCTATCTATCTATCTATATATATATATATATATATATATATATATAACTTTCAAAGAAAGAAAAACTTAATTAACCGTCATCCCGTTATAATTTTTATTTCAACCAGAAACCCCCCAAAAATTTTGTTGAGTTCCAACCTCATCAGACGGGTTTTTAAAAAACGCTTTCTTACGTTTTTATTTCTTTGAAAGTTAAATATTGCTCTGAATATAATCTAATTTTTTGATTATTATACATTGAGCTCTCTTGAAGGATTTATAAAAATCCTTGTATGAGTATATATGTTTGCACCTACAAGAGCATAGAGTATGGTTGTACAGTGAGATTTCGAAGATCCCAAATAGAATCATCCCTTACAACCAGTCATTTGGATTACCTCACACACACACACACACACACACACACACACACACACATATATATATATATATATATATATATATATATATGTATGTAAGTATATTTTGGTAGCATTTTTTATTTAAACATATTTTATTGAACTCAACGGACAATTCTTTTCTGAGGAGTTTTTTTTCTATCCTTTCTAATTGTCTGGGCAGCTTTTTAATACCAGGGTGAATTGGTGTATGAATCCACCAAAAGTTCTAACACAAGTACTTTCTGTACTACTTAGTGCCATCATCAGGTGTGGAACTGGTGAAATATTTCCATTGTTTCGTTTGTAGGAATAAGTAGGAGGAGGGGCTCACAAGTTTATAAGAATGTTATGGGGAATGGTCGGAAGAGAATTGGCGGAAAGTATAGGCATTTGAGAATATGTTGACTGCTTCCACACCTGCAGATGGCACCAAGTAATGCAGAAAGTACTTGTGTTAGAACTTTTGGTGGATTCATACACCAATTCCACCCTGGTATTAAAAAGATGGCCAGACAATTAGAAAGGATTGGAAAAAAACTCGTCAGACAAGAATTGTCCGTTGAGTTCAACAACAAATATATAAATATGCATGTGTATGTGTATATATTTAAGCTCATATATATATATATATATATATATATATATATATATATATATATATATATATATATAAGGTGGATGATACCAAATGTTTTCTTGATAGGATTCGACCAAAATTGAGAACTAAAACGTACATATAAAGATTTGCCTATATTTTTTTTACATATAAGGAGTATTATGCATAGATAGATACCAAGGTATCCATTTATTCATGTATATATATATATATATATATATATAATCTTAATAATACGTATAGGTATATTTATAAATAGCAAGTAAAGTCAGTGGAGTGGCCTTTTTGTCGGTATCAGTCGAACAGCAAAGGAATCTATCTCGTTTTCCCTAGCGCTTGACTAGGTGTTTGTTTTTTTCTCAGGTGGAGCGCAACATCTAATGTCAGCTTCCAGATCATTTTCTACACAATACAGATTACCCAAGTTGTGCTTCTCATGCACAAAGTTGGCAGGGACTAGTATTGAACTAGGAACCTTGTGGTTCCTAGGCGAATGCACTACCGACTGAGCTAAACCAGCCTATATTTATAAATAAGGAGTACTCAATATCGGTGATAGAGCAGATGTAGATGTAAGGGTGGCGTAGTCACAGAGTCAACCACAATTAGTGACTGTCAATGTTTCATATTTGCGATCATCAAATCAAGTGTCCTGACTCTATCTATACACACACACACACACACACACACACACACACATATATATATATATATATATATATGTGTGTGTGTGTGTGTGTGTGTGTGTGAAGAGAAAAATGGAAGTGAATCCGACGATATGTAAAATAGTGAAAATTTTTTGAAAAAACACAGGTTCAAATAAAATGAGTGATATTTATTCAGCCAACACTGCAGTGTTTCACTCTGTTTAGTAGATCTTCTTGAGGGCTTTTGTTTATATAAAGAAAAGTAAAATTTATCACAGAATAATAACAAACTGATCAACAAAAACTATCACAGTCTCCTTATTATTCTGATAAATTTTACTTTTCCTTATATCAACAAAAGCCCTGAAGAAGATCTACTAAATATATTGAAACACTGCAGCGTTGGCTGAATAAATATCACTCATGGGAATTGAATGTTTCAGCCTCTACCATGAAGCTTGCACTTAATGAAGACCTTCGCTACTATTCATAGAAGCGTTGCAGAGTAATGCCATAATAAGCAAGTGGTGCAAAGTGGTACAAAAAGAATACAACAAGTGGATGGGGAAGGTAAAACCACTACAAGAAACTGATATTTCACCATGCTTACAACTGCTATATGCACAATAAAGTGAAGGCGCGTGGTGGAATGGTTATCGACGTGAGAAATAGACACGGTGACCAGAGTTCAAATCCTGGGCGAGACCGTTTGCATTTCACATTACGCTAATACTCTTATATTATTCACAGACCGTTTCACAGTATTATTCACAGTATTTCACAGTATTATTATTATTTCACTCCATTCGAGTTTTTCACACCTGCAGAAGCCGGTGGTTCACTGGAGGCTGAGTGACAGCAAGTCTCATCAGGTCTCCAGGACTCTTCTGAGTATTCCAGCCGATCTCAATAATGCTGTAGTCTGGATGGTCTCGATTCTTCCTCAGATTTTTAATTCATCCAGACTCCTTTCCAACCCCTTGGGGATTGTTCCAAGGGCCCCAATCACGATCGGCACGACCTTAACCTTCATGTTCCACAGTTTTCTTAGTTCTCTGGCAAGGTCTAAGTATTTATCGATCTTTTCGTTTTCTTTCATTTTCACTGAAAATGCTGATCGGCCGGGACGGAAAAGTCCACGAGATGACAAGTCTTCCTCTTCTTGTCAATCAAAACAAGATCTGGTCTCCTGACTGGGATTAGGTGATTCGGCTGTACCTCAAAGTCCCAGAAAATTTTGTGTGTCTCATTCTCCAGGACAGATTCAGGTTGTGCATATACCATTTAGTTGAATGGTGAAATTATTATTATTATTATTATTATTATTATTATTATTACATCACAGTATTATTACATTATTATTATTATTATTATTATTATTACATTATTATTATCACAGTATTTCACAGTATTATTCACAGACACTTGTATTATTCAGAGACCGTTACTCACACGAGACTGTTTGCATTTCACATACGCTAATACACTTGGCAAACGTACGAATCCAACTAATCTACCTCTAACTATGAGTAAATAGCAGGACAGACTATGCTTTTTAATTTTGGTTATGCAACCAGTCTAGGAGAAGGAAACTTTGAATTCAATTATAAGTAAAAAGATATTGGTGGAGTGGGCTATTGTCAGTGTCAACCGGACAGCGAGGGAGTCTATTCCCTTTTCACCTGCGCTAAACCAGGGATATTGTTTTTTGTGCTGCTATTAATAGATTCAGTTTCTCTCTTTATGTTTCGCCTGCACAGTCAATTTCAGCTCACATCGTAATTCCTGTAGTTTGTCGCTTGAAGTTTCCGTACAGTTGTTATTTCTTCCCATCTTTGTTTTCCAGATTTTTATTACTATCACCATTCATTGTGAGTTTCATGCATACCGTTATTCTAAAAAGATAGTTTTGGCATTAAATAACCCACTGAAGTTTATATGACATTAAACAAAGAAACTAAACCAAACCAAATCTTGAAGCGTTCTGAGTATGACATTAAACTGCATCGAGTGGTGAAGTTCCAATTCCGAAACACTGGAGAATGCCATTACTCCCAGGTCAACTCTGACACGGAGTGGTAGTACATTTTAAGGTTCTGTAGGTTAAATAGATAAAAAATGAGTATTAAAAATGTGTTTAAAAATTGAGTTAAAAAAAAGAAAAAAAGAATGAATATCAAACAACAATTAATAAAACAAAATGTCTTCGGCATAAAATAATACTACAAGGGTTGAAATGCCGTAAAATGTAAACAGCCTTTCCCAGTCAATAAAAAATGGATATTAAAAATGTGTTTTAAAATACTGAGTTAAAAAAAATTGAATACCCAACAAGAATGAATAAAACAAAATGTTTTCGGCATAAAATAACCCAACAAGGGTTGACCTACCGTAAACACCAACCAACCAACCGACCAACCAATCAATCCTTAAAACTTGATTAAAAAAAAATTCTACAGCCAATTATAAATTAAGGGAAACATTTGAAGTAAATTCAAACCCGTTAACCTCCGCTAAAGAAATTGGCCATCCAAAATGTCACATCCTACTCGTGAACAAAGGGTTGCTAAATTTATATAATCAAGCTTTGTGAAAATTTAATTTCTTGCACAGTTCCCAGTGGATCACCTTTCCCACTCAGTCGTACCTAGTCTTGTAATCTCTTTGAACTAGTTTGTTGTATTCATTTATTAAATGATTGGTAATTTATGAGGAAGTGCATCCCGGTCTCCTGCCTCAAAAATTGCTACCCGGTGACTATCAAAATAACAACCCCAGCTCGTCGTAATTCTTGTTTATTTATCGTAGTTTGTCGTAATTCTTGTTTAGATATGAAGATGGATATATAGTTTGCAATAGACTGAGATAGATAGATAGATAGATAGATAAACAAACAAAAAAATATAGTTAGATATGAACAAACGGAGATAGATATTTCCGACAAGTAAATGTATTTGGGGGGGGGGTGCATCTTTTTATGTCGTAATTCTTGTTTATTTAAACTAAAAATAAGACATTAAACAAACACGAATAAAAAAGAATCTTAGTATTTAAAGTAATGTAGATAAATATGAACAAATTGAGATAGATAGATAGATAGATATGAAGATGGATAGTTTTGAATAGACTGAGCTGGGTCGTTATTTTAATGGTCACCGGGTAGCAGTTTTTGAGGCAGAAGACCGGGACGCACTTCCTCACAAATTACCAAATGATTAACCGTTTCGTTTTTGTCTCCATACATTCTACACTTGCTATTTTGTTGCGTCTTATCTATTTTTGATTTTATATAATTTGTTCTCATGGTCTTGTGCTAAGAGATTCAGTTACAGTTGTTTTTTCTGGTAGATCTAATTAATCTTTCTCTGCCATTTATAGTAATTTTTGTCCCATTTTTGTCTTTTTGTTTTAATAATTGATGTTTTCTTGCATGTCTTTCTGTTAGTTTAGCGGTTGGTGCTATCAGTTAATAAATTTAATCTCCCTTTGCTCTTTCTATGTATTCATCGAGCCCTTGAATTGCCGTATACACACATTGCTTGAACGTTGACAAGATCTCTCCTTCCTTCTTTTATTTTAACATAAATTCTATCCATATCATACTCCAGATGGGGGGGGGGTCAGCCAGCAAAAATCTACACCAACCAGCTTTGTGCAGATTTTGGATGCCGTGAAGAAGATCGGCCAGGGGCTATGATCGATAGGGACGGTTGGTGTGTGTGTGTGTTATAGATAGATAGATAGACGAATAGAGAGAGAGAGAGAGAGAGAGAGAGAGAGAGAGAGAGAGAGAGAGAAGAGAGAGAGAGAGAGAGAGAGAATCCATACTGGTAGCGTGACCTGATGATGATTATGATGATGATGATGATTAACCAAATAAGTGATTCTACAATTTTATAATATAAACTTTTACATGCATTCCATAGACATTGAGAAGTTTAGTGTTTGGTGGAAAGCAAAAAAAACAAAAACAGATGCCTTCCAGGCTCAGCGTAAATCCTATTGCTGATATGACATGATGAGTGAAAAGTATATATATATATACACATATAAAGAGAGAGAGAGAGAGAGAGAGAGAGAGAGAGAGAGAGAGAGAGAGAGAGAGAGATCCATAGATAGACAGACAGAGATTAGGGTATCATAGATTAAGAGTCAACGTATATCAAGAGATTATATATATATATATATATATATATATATATATATATATATATATATGTTATGTCTTGATATATGTTGACTCATAGTCTATGCTACACTAATCTGTCTGTCTGTCGGTCCGTGTCTCTCTCTCTCTCTCTCTCTCCTCTTTCTTTCTCTCTCTCTCTGTCTATATATATATATATATATATATATATACTAGCTAAAGTACCCGGTCCATGACCGGACTAAAAAAAAAAAAAAAAAGAGAAAAAGTGGTGACTTAATTTGGCGGACCTGAACTTTTGGAACCCCACGCCCTCTAAAATTTTCGTTTTTAATTATTTTTTTTTTCAACGGATTATTATCGATTGCAAACCAATCTATCCGATTGTAAAAAAAAAAACTAAAAAAAAGTTATTTATTTTTCGAGTTTTCAGGGGTGCTCATTTCCCCGTATAAGTTTATAGTAAATCGAACCCCCATATCGAAACCGCTCTATCTTAACAGTTGGGCTGAATTTGCACTAAGGTATCAAAATTAAGGTGACACAGAAAAAACAGAACCCACAAATTTTGTAATAAAACTGTTAAATTCAAGTAGGGGGTTAGGATTTGGGGTTAGGGTTAGGGTTAGGGGTTGGTGTTGGGGTTGGTGTTTAAGGTAAGTTTAATGGGAAAATAAATAAATAATTTGGGTTCTGTTTTTTCTGGGCCACCCTAACTTTGACACATTTGCGCCAGTTTCCTTTCGAGCAGTTCCGATATGGGGGTTCGATTTACTATAAACTTATACGGGGAAATGAGCACCCCTGAAAACTCAAAAAATAAAGAACTTTCAAGAATTTTTAAAAAATCTGATTGATTGGTGTGTAATCGATAATAATCCATTGAAGGAAAAATAAATATTTAAATAAAATTTTCTTTTTAGCGGTTCCGATAAGGGGTTCAATTTACGATAAACTTATACGGGAAACTGAGCACCCCTGAAAACTCGAAAAATAAATAACTTTTTTGAATTTTTTTTTACAGTCTGATAGATTGGTGTGCAATCGATAATAATCCATTGAAAGAAGAAAAAAAAATTAAAAAACAAAAATTTTAGAGGGGTGTTCCAAAAGTTCAGGTCCGCCCTTAATTTAAAAAAAAATCTGCCTATTTATTTATCATTAGAATTATGATAAATTAAAGAACACATTTTCTCATTCAAGTTACGTACATTAAAATCATTTTTATTTTATGTTTAAGGTAAGAACATATCATACACTGTTTTGTTTATATACGAAATGTTAACTACATCGTATTTTTATTATAATTTTTGTTTTATTTTTATTACAATACGAATACAACTATGTTTACTTAGTTACGAAATAAGTAGTTATAATTTAACTTCCTATTTTTGTAAAAGGCTTTTCTTTCTAAAATTCTTTTGTTTTTAATTTTTTCGTATATATACAAAGTTGAGTTATATTATATTTATTAAATAAACGAAATAAAATGTATTAAACAATAATAAGCGCTTATTATTTATTTAATAAATAATAAGCGCTTATTATTGTTTTTTTACTTCGCTCTTTCTTACCAAATAAATATTTGTAAGACAGATTATTTCATTTCTTTTCTATCTAAATTAATATTTTAAAGACAGGAATAAAAAGATTGCGATATGAATAAGATTTGATTTTTCGTTAAAACATACTTTTGCTGTCCGAAGCAAAATAATTTTTTTCTAACTCGCTATAAAAAATAATTCAATTGATAAAGACTCGTACAAATTATAAATTGAGCAAGATTATTTTCTCTTCTTTTCACGAAAAGTTTCACTGAAACTCCAGTTTGAAAATAATAATAGTATTTGGGGACAATTTTAAATTCAGTTTTTAATTGCTTGATAAGTTAGAAATAGATTGTAATTTATTTCTTTGAATTTTTTCTACATGACAATTCAAATCTAGTTCTTAACGATAAAGAGAATGCAATATCTATTTTTGCTTACATTTTAAAACGTTTTCATTAGTTCTCTAAACTATTAAGACTTTTTTTTAAAACCATTAGTATTAATTACAAAACAACTCGTTTTATCATTTTTTTTTTATTTACATTTATACAACCCTATACTGGTGACTGATTTTTATTGACATTTAAAATCTTATTTAAAAAAAATGTAACCGTAAACTTGTGTTTTGAAACAATTTTCATTTTTCTACAATTTTTTGTGCATGACAACAATTTAAATTAAGTGAGTGTACATTGTACAATAAAAGTTAGTTTCAAAAACATACGATAAATATAAATAAATATTTAGAAAGATTATAAAAAAACGAATTTATTTTACGTTAAAATTTAGTTTGTCGCTAACATTTTCATTGTTTGTTTTTGTTTCTTTCTTTCTTTCTACTGCTAAAACAGCCAGGCGAGTCGCTAACATTTTCGTTGTTTCTTTCTTTCTTTCTTTCTGCTGATAAACAGTCAGGCGAGCATCCGCTGATAGACCAAGCATTAGCAGCAGCAGCAGCTATGCTATGGCTTTCGAAAAATCGTTTGATTTTTGTTTGATTAATCGATTAAATCCCTTAATCAGTAAAAATCAATAACCAAATTTGGAATTTTTCTTAGTTAGAACGATATCAATGTGTATGCAAGATTTTAAATCTCAGTGACCTCCCGTTTTTGAGTTATACGTCGACACGTACATACCAAAATCTCTGTTTTATATATTAGATATATAATATATATATATATATATATATCTCTATATATATATATGTATGTGTTTATATACACACATATATACATATAGACGCTGATATGACATAAGTGAAAGGTATATATATACATACATACATAGACACACACACACACACACATATATATATATATATATATATATATATATCCCAACACTGATATGACATGATGAGTGAAGAGTATATATATATATAAATATATATATATATATATATATATACAGACTTTGGCAGAAGTGTCTCGGGATTTCAAGAAAAGGCAAACCATCTGTTGGAAGATAAGAATTGATGGCTTCTACCAACGCAGTTTACAGTAAGGTTCCCGCGCAAACCCTGTTCCCGTTTCTGGCGCGCTTTACATCCGGTCTGTGGCAATACAAAACGGAAATCGTTGTGCTACAAAACAACAGGCACAGCATCGACGCAGGAACAACTCTCGCGAGACTAACGGAAACCGACGAAGCCGACTGGCAGCCATTTTTGTTAATTTAAGCCGTGTATGTGTTTACGCTTTCCTGTAACCAATTCTTCGTCAATTTCCGGATTTCCTCAGCGAAACCCTCACATACGATTCTATTTTATCTTTCTCTTTCTTTCTCTACCCCCCTCTCTCTCTCTCTTTCTTTCTTTCTTTCTTTCTTTCTGTCCTGTTCTCTCAACACCTCAGCTATATATTTGTTTTATGTCGTCTGCTAATGATGATATCTCGTAGAATTATGTCAAGAATTCTTTCTTTGACGGCCATTATCTCTCTGTCATTCTTCTGTTATTTTCCCGCCGACGTATTTTACGCCTTCTGTTCCATTTATCTACATTCCTTCTCGGAATATATTATGTTATTTCATTTAGACAACGAAGGAGTGTATCCCCTCTTCATTAGCGCTACACCAAGGAGATTGTATTGGCGTGTGAGGTGGAGCGCCACACAGGGCCGGCTTAGCTCAGTCGGTAGAGCACTTGATTATGAATCGCAAGGTTATTGGTTCAATACCAGCCCTCGTGATTTCAGTGTAGCAGTAGCACAGGGATCTGTACGGTAAAGTGAGGAGCTGATGATAGGTGTGGCACCCGACCTCAGACGCAAAAACAATCTCCTTGGTCTAGCGCTAGAGAAAAGTGGATAGACTCCATCGCTGTTTGGCTGATACCGACATTGGGCCGCCCCGACGACTGAACTTTTCTTTTTCATTTACACGTCTTCTTTGCAACCACGGTCTATAATAGTTTTAGAAGTGCACATTTTTTTCCGAAACGAAGCCAGCTAGGTTCGTTGGTTGGTTTGTTGGTCAGATGCTACGGTATGTCAACCTTTGGGTTATCTTATACCGAAGATGTGCATTCAAGATTGGGCATTCAAATTTAAGAAAAATTTTTTTTTATAAAAAAATTTTAAAACTCCGGAATGGAAGTACTTGTTAGTACCGTGTGTAAATATAACATGTAAATATGAACATATAATGAAGGCGATTCCCTAACCTCTCGACATAAAATAACTTCAGACTGGTTGATATGCCGCTTAAGGATAATTAGGGCCGGTTCAGCTAAGTCGGTAGAGCGTTCGGCTAAGAATCACAAGGTTCCAGGTCCGATACCGGCCCTCGCAAACTCAGCCTGTGAATTGCCCAGGTGTTTGTGCAGTAAAGTAAGGAGCTGATGGTAGGTGTGGCACTCCACCACTGAGGCTAAAATAATTTACTTGGTCTAGAGCTAGAGAAAAGGGGATAGATTTCCTCGCTATCTGGTTTATACCGATATTAGACCACCCCAACGACTTTACTTTTTTTAGAAATTTCATTTACATGTCTTCTTTGCAACCCCGGCCCTTAATAGTTTTAGAAGTGCACATTTTGTTTCCGAAACATAACCAGCTAGGTTCGTTGGCTGGTTCGTTGGTTAGATGCTACGGTATGTCAACCTCCTTTGGGTTATCTTATACCGAAGATGTTTTATTTCATTCATTCTTGTTGGGCATTCAAATTTTTAAAAAACTTTTTTTTAAAAAACATTTTTAAAACTCCGGAATGGTAATACTTGTTAGTACCGTGTGCAAATATAACATGGAAATATGAACATAGAATGTAGGCGATTCCCTAACCTCTCGGCATAAAATAACTTCAGACTGGTTGATATGCCGCTTAAAATCAAATCAATCAATAGACCAATGATTGCATGTACCCAATGATAATTAGGATCGGTTTAGCTCAGTCGGTAGAGCGTTCGGCTAGGTATCGCAAGGTCCGAGGTTCGATAGCTGTCCTCACCAACTCATACTGTGAGTAGCACAGGGATCTGTGCGGTAAAGTAAGGAGCTGATGGTAGGTGCGGCGCTCCACCTCAAACGCTAAAATAATCTCATTGGTCTAGCTAAATGAAAATGGGATAGACTCCCTTGCTGTCTGGCTGATGCCGACTTTAGGCCGCCCCGACGTCGAGGACTTATAGCTTCAAGTAACCTTTCTTATCACAAGTAATTTGTCCATAATTATATGCTGTTTGGTGGTGGTGGGTATTTGTCTCATACCCCACCTGTATGGACTGGGCACAAGGCCTAGTTTAACGTGGGCCCACCCACAAGCCGAAGCTAATGGGTGGGAGAGAACAAAAATTGTTGTTTGGTGGGTTGGTTGGATTTTTCGGCATGTCAATCCTCGTCGGGTTTATTTTATACCCAAGATGTTTTTGTTTTATTCATTCTTGGTGCGCATTCAATTTTTTAAAAAACTCTTTGGTTAAATCGAACTTACAGGATCTAAATTCCACCATTGTATGTCACCCCGCCGAAAGAAAAAATACCAAAAATCAGGAAATTAACCGAATTTAATGAAATTTTCAGTGTTGATGTATTAATGAATAAAAGATATAACACATCAGTTATTTTATTTAAAACCTTTACATTTTTTCATGTCGGTTAACTTTGAACCACGTATCTTTGAGAATCTGTGTTACACCTCAAAGATACATATATAAATATATATATATATTTATATATATTTATAGGTTGTCACTCCATACATAATCTTTAACTGCTTCGATATGATATTTAGCCGAGGAAATTTAATTGATGCTGTAGCATTGTAATGGAATATCCTCACTGATACCCGGCCGCCGTCGCGTAAGGCATTATATCAAACAAGCAAAAGTACCCGGTCCATGAGCGGACTAAAAAAAATAAATTAGGAACACCAGAGAGTGGGGAGAAAATGGGAGTAAGAGAGAAAATAAGAGGGAAAAGATTTAACAAATTTAAAATAAAATCGCTGTAAATTTGTATAGTAGATTGTTTGTTTATTTTAGGGATTTTTTTGTTCACATTTAAGATATTATTTTAAAAAATGCATTCCTAAAATTTATCAAAGATTTGACGATAAATAAAGCTAAGAATTAGTGTATTATAATATTCGTTCATTTAAAGAATAGTTTGTTGTTTACATTTTTGAAACAGTTTTATTTTTTAAGAGAGCTTCCTTGCCTATTGATTTCCAATGATAGAAATGTATTCGTTTAATTCCTTTTTTTTACCGTATTAAAATGTTACAATAAAATGCTAAGAATTAAATACTTACAATTGTCCGTATTACAATTTCTTTTTTTTTGGTTCATAATAGTGTATTTTTTTTTCTAAAACTCTTTTGTACAAATTTAATATCAGTTCTTAATACCTTCTTGGAGAAGTTTATCAGTTTAATCTATTTCCTTTTTCGACCCCTAAAAGTACAAAAGAAGCCAATAACTAAATGTTACTTTATTTGTAGGTGGAATATTTCATGTATTAATTTAATAATGCTTATTTCATGAATAGTTTCTTTAAAAAAATGTTTATACTGGATATATTTTATTCTAAAATGAAAGTATTAAAAAAATAAAAAAAACGTTATTATCAAACGTTAAAGGTTTTCGTTTATTATTGTTATTTAATTCACTGTAAAAAATATTTAAATCGATAAAAATACATACAAATTACATATTTAGAAAGATTATTTTCTTTTCTTTCTAACCAAATAAATATTTCTAAGATTGGACCGGAAATAAGCGAGAAATTCCGAGCTGAAACAATTAGGGCACGAATTTGTCGTGTGGCCATTTTGAATCACTGCAGATATAACCAGCAGCCAGCGATTTTTAAAAATATTATCAGCAGCAGTTATGCCACAATTATCGCAAATCGTTTGATTTTTGATTAATTAATTATACCCCTTAACCAGTAAAAATCAATAACCAAATTAGTTGTATTTCTTATTTATAAGGATATCAAAATGTATGCAAGATTTCGAATCTGAATAACATCTCTTTTCTTTGTTATAAGTAGACACGTACATACCAAACCTTCTTTTTTATATATAGGTGTTAGTAAGGTGGGTCATTCAAAACGATTTGAATGAAAGGCTCGATATGACGAGGACGGAAGGTCGTTAATTGTGGCCTTGGGTTCCCGGGTTGATGAGCCTCAACAATGATGAGGCCTCACTCACCTGGCGAGTGATCCGAGGCACCCTTTCGGTTGGCAAAAGGTTGAAAAAACGGGTCTGGGTTCTCCGTCAGTTTGCGTTCGGTGTGAAGGAGATGAGGAATCGCTCGTGCACGCCTTCTTTAACTGCTCGGTCGTAAAACCGCTTTTTAAGGATGGTTTGTATGGTTTTATGTATAAGGCTTCTAGTATTTGGAGTTTTTGTTGATTTTTTTCTTTTTGCAGAATGTGTGTATTTTCCGTTAGAATATTTCGGTAATTAATCTGTTAAATGGAGAATTAGACATCCTTAAACAAAATTAATTTCCAATGCAGTACACACATTTTAAAATGCATATAGCACCTTTCTCACCAATTCTCCTCCTTCCAGCCTCCACATCCATTAATATAATTTGAAAAACTGGAACACATCACCCCTGATGATGGCACTTCGAAGTGTCGAAAGTATTCGGGACATGAACTTTGGTGGACTAATCCACGAATTCCACCCAAATATTAAAAAGTTGTCCAGAAAGCATGAAAAAATCACAAATAAAATTGTTAAACAGGAGACATGTTTTTGTTTAATTCAATATATATATATATATATATATATATATATATATATATATATAATATAATATATATATATATGGAATATCTGCAAACAAGACATTTTTCATTAATTATCAGACGATAGGGTAAGATGCGGCCTTGAAGAACTGCAGAAATCAGAGAATCGATTCTGACTTTACTGATGGCAGAAAGAGCTAAATAACGGACCATTCAAATTTTATTATAAAGAAAGGGAAGAAAAAGGACATGCTACACAGAAAAATATAACAAGAAAGAAAGCAAGATAGAGAGAAGGGGAAAGACACAGACACGACAGAACACACACACCACACACACCACACACACACACACACATATATATATATATATATATATATATTTTAGAGTTTCGCAAGAGTTCGCCCACTTGTCGACCTTTCCGGGTGTCTCTAAAAATTAACAGTTTAGTTCCAGGGGGACTTTTCCGTGTCTTCTCGCCTAAAATGGGTAAGGACTGTTGATTGCCTTGCGCCTGGGGCTCTCCGCAAGGGAAATGCGTCGGAGGCGGCTTCCTGTGGGCATCCCACATTAAACAGACATCGTGTTACATCCACAATTGGTGGAGTGTAGGTTAAATCTCAAGCGAGAGAGAGAGGAGAGAGAGGAGAGAGAGAGAGAGAGAGAGAGAGAGAGAGAGAGGGAGAGGGGCGGTTGTGTTGATTTTACGGCATGTCAATCCTTGTTGGGTTATGTTATGCTGAAGACGTTTTGTTCTATTTATGCTTGATGTTATTCCTTTTTTTTTTAAACTCATTTTTCTAAACATTTAAAAAAATCATTTTTTTCTTCTATTTAACTCATAGGACCCTAACTGGTACTACCACTCCGGGTCAGAGTTACCTGGGAGTAATGGTGATGAATAAATACTCCACATTTCCCAGAGCTCCCCAATTGGAACCTCACCAGATGCAGTTTAAGTTATACCCGTTACACGAAGACAGTCATCTTTCTAGCACAATATATAATAAAAGGTTTGGGGTTTGCCATAAGGTCATTGGGTCGGGACAATAATATAGGTGCTATCAAATCCAGGATGAAGCTAGTTGCGTTTCACTTCGCGCTAATACCAAGGAGGAAAGTCATATCTCCATCTATTCTCCCCCCCCCCAGCTATGGGTAATATAGTAAAAAGATAGATCTAATGTCACATTCTGTTCGTGGTGCACAGGTTGGGTAAATAAGAACATCCGAACTGGAGCCGCACCAACAGAAGTAGTCCAGAGTCAACTCCAGGGCCTCCCCTTTTGGGGTGGGGTAGGTCTTGTTTCTCTGTATGGAATACAGTTAGCGTATTTAAGATCTACAGGCAAGGCGACCAGTTATAGGCAAATAATAGCAAAGGCTAGGTTCTTTTTCACTATGGAATTCGTGGTAGTGCTCTTTCCCTATTTTGGTCCTACCTAACAGGGCGTCAACAATTTGTTTCTCTTAACGGTGCTTCATCGGTTGGTAATTCTATCAGGCATGGTGTTCCACAAGGCTCTGCTTTAGGACCACTTCTATTTTTGATTTATATTAATGATCTGAATTGTGCTATTAATTATTCCCAGGTTCATCATTTGCCGATGATACCAACCTCATTCATTTCAGTGGTTCTTTGAAGCAATTGGCCAACAAATGAATTTGGATCTCAAGGTTCTTTGTCATTGGCTAAATGCCAATAAAATCTCTCTCTTAATGCCTCTAAGACGGAATACATCATTTTCAAACATGCTCTTAAACCCATGAATTATGATTTTAAGCTTTTATCAATGGTAAAAGGCTTATTCCTAGTGACTGTATTAATATCTTGGTGTCCTACTTGATTCTGACCTAAGCTGGAAATCTCAGATCAATAGCACTGTGCTCAAGCTCAAAAGGGCTAATGCAGCTCTAGCTAAACTTCGTCATTTTGTGCCACTAAATGTTTCATCCAAGTTTATTATGCCATTTTCCTTCCCATCTCCAATACTGTAATCAAAATTTGGGGTCAGCCTAATGGGCGGTACTTTGATTAATCGTATAACTGTTCTTCAAAACTTTGCTGTGAGACTTATGTCCTTTGTGGCTCCTAGGACATCATCTAACAACCTGTATGCAAATTTGGAGATTCTCAAATTTTCTGATATGGTCCATTGTGAAAATATTTTGTTCTTTAAACTTCCACAATAAAATGCCTGTTTCTGTTCAGAATGCTTTTTGCAGTTGACTTCACCCATTGCTCATGTCACTCGTGCTGACCAATCTGGTTTGCTTAATTTCCCTACATCAACACGGTTAGTTTTGGGCAAATTCGATTCGTTTTTATGCAATTATTTCTTGGAATACTGTTCAGTTGTTATTTTTTGATAAAGAAAAGATGAAGCTGTTTCAGTAAATTATTTTGTCCTTAAAACACTTTTGAAAAAATCATTTATTGCCTCTTATAAACAACAGATTTGCATTTAGATTCTCACACGGCTAATTTTGTCTCATGATATATATGTATATGTTTTACGTTGTGTGTTTCATGTATCGTTTCCTGTGAACGTCCAAGGCTGGTCATGTCCATGGAATTAGCTTCACCGCATTAGGCATGGCCTCCCTTCAATAGTAGTTTAAACCAATAAAGTTTTTCTTTTACTTATATTTTTTAAAAATAATTTGTACTACTATTGATTAATAAATTTCTTATTTCTTATTTCTTTCTTTCTTTAGTTTAGTTTAGACAACCACTCTACGAGAAGGAAAACTAGATTCAAACCAACAGTACGGTTAACACGCGATTCGATTTCAACTCCCTGACAAAGCTGGTTGCATTTAACATTGCGCTAATACCCTTGGGAATGGTATGAATTCAAATATCCTCCCCACATCTATGATTAGTAGAGCAGACTTGGGTTTGTTTGGCAACTCGTCTAGGAGAAGGAAAACTGAATACAAACCAGTGAAACCTTTCATAAGAAATCTTCCCCCAGCGATGGGTAGAATATTAGGGCATATTAGGTTCTTTAACTTTGGCACGACAATCGGTCTAAGAGCATGAAAACTGTTAAACTCTGCTTAAAAATTACATTGTCACATCCTTCTCGTGCGAAGGGGTTGGCAATACATGTTCCGCTTAAAAAACTGACCCGCTGAGGACAGTCAAGGTATTCAAGCCTCGTTGACAGTCTGAAGAGAGAGAGAGAGAGAGAGAGAGAGGAGAGAGAGAGAGAGAGAAGAGAGAAGAGAGAGGAGAGGAGAGAGAGAATAGGTTCGATGTTCCATTTTGTTCTGCGACAGTGTGTGTGTGGGGTGAGATTTACTGCATGGGCCAGTCAGTGTTCTCTCTGTATGTTTAATTTTTATACAGCAGGTAGAGTAATAAACAGGATATCAAAATGACCTGAAAAGGGTTGATATACTGTAAAAATAAACCAATTACCCATCTACGTAGTTAATCAATTTGATTTGATGTGTCAAATCAGTAAAAGAAAAAAAGAAAAAAAAAAGAAAAGAAAGAAAAGAAATTTAGAACTATAAGATTCATTTTTTAAAAATTTAATTACTCAAACTGATTCAGTCATATTTTGGTTTTTATTTTTTAATTACAAACACTGAAAGAATTTATATACTTAATTGCAAATCTATACATATATAAAGGACAGTTAGTGTGTATGTATGTACGTATGTATGTTCTCTCTGTATGTTTAATTTTTATACAGCAGGTACAGTAATAGATGCTGAGATTCATCTACGCACCCAGAAGGCATCTGTGGCCTATGGAAGTTTTGAAAAACAGTTATTGTCTAAAACCAGCATTACCCATAAAACAAATTTGAAGGTTTATAGGCTCTGCGTGTTGATTGTACTCGGAAACATGGACATTGTTTCGAAGACATTTGAAAATTCTTGAACACTTTCATCAGAAATGTTTGAGACGCATTCTAAACATCAAGTGGAATTCCAACACACCTAACACAGAAGTCCTTACAAGGGCAGGATGCACAAGCATTGGAACTTATAAAGGTCCAAACGCGGAAGCGCGTGGTGTAATGGTTAAAGTCATGGGAAATGGACTCGTCGCCCCGAGTTCAAATCCTGGATGTGGTAATTGCATTTCACTTAGCGCTAATACTCTTGGGAAAGGTATGAATCCTACTCTCCCAGCTATGGATAAATAGTAGAGCAGAGTGAGCTCTTTAACCTTGGTTAGGCAACCGGTCTAGGAGAAGGAAAACTCTGAATTCAGACCTGTTGAACCCCGGTTAAGAAATTGACAATGTGTCACACCCTGCTCATGCGGAGGGGTTGGTAAATATCTATAAAGGTCAAACGCGATACGCAGGTCATGTGTGCGTATGAGTGATGTTAGAATGCCAAAGCAACTTCTTTACGGTCAGCTGCATGATGGCAAAAGACCACAGCATAAGCCTTGGAAGAGGTATGAAGATTGCTTAAAAAGCAACCTTATAAAAATAAAAATAGATCCTAACAACTGGTAAAAGCGGGCATTAAAGAGAACGGGCTGGAGAATTCATGTTGATGATGGCTGTACCAGTTTTGAGAGTTAAGGAATTGAGCATTAAAACCTCAAGCCTCAACTTCGAAAACTAGACACTTGTCATATTGGAGAGAACATGGAGGGTTGGAAATGTCAGACATGTCGTAGAATTCTGCTTTCTAAGGCCGGATATGTCAGTCATAGAAAATCTCATCAGGGACAATTCATGCAAACTCCAGGAACAAACAATGTGTCTTGTACAATCTGTAACAAAATTTGTAAGTCAGCTTCTGCTCTTAAGAGACATATGGTGGTGCATAAGCATGAAATCTTATTATTTGCTCTATCTGATATAAAGGGAAGGACGTCCTTCCTGTGTCATATTTTTATAAAGCTTTGTGGATTTGTAGCGTGTTTGATGAGTCATTTGAGGGCTAATGGGAGGAAAGGTTCTGGTGGTGGGGTTATAGTATTGGGAGGGACGGCAGTGATCTCTAAAGCTAGTGCTATATGTATGGATGTATGTATGTCCGGATGAAATTAAGAAAATAAAACAATTAATCTCAAATTGAATATCACCAATTCCTGCTTTTTGTGCAAAAATTATGAAGATTTGATTTATATTCGAAGATATTTAGAAATTCTACTTTAAAATGTCCAGCATGTGTAAATCTCAAAAGTA
This sequence comes from Doryteuthis pealeii, assembly GCA_023376005.1. Classification (NCBI taxonomy): domain Eukaryota; kingdom Metazoa; phylum Mollusca; class Cephalopoda; order Myopsida; family Loliginidae; genus Doryteuthis; species Doryteuthis pealeii. The sequence continues at coordinate 111,914,535 of CM042149.1, read as the reverse complement.
AACAAAGCAATACACCAGGGTTTTCCTTCCCCCTTTACACAGGTAATGCTCGGTAGCCGCTCCAAATAAACAAATAAGGGAGAAATGATCAACAATTAGTATTTGATAATTATCTCCCCTAAGAATTATAAAGATCAGGGTGAGTGTAAACACAGATCCTCTCGCGTACACTTATTATTAACTTGTAAATTATAGATATGAAATGTTTTATTAAGACTCAGATCCATGGTCTCTCTCTCTCTCTCTCTCTCTCTCTCTCTCTCTTCTCTCTCTCTCTCTCTCTCTTACGAGACGGAGGCCACCAAGTGAAATACATGTTTCCCAACAAACGATTACTTGAATTCGGTCGGGAAAACACGGCATCTATTTCGAGATGGCTGTAATACATACTCTCTCTCTCTCTCTCTCTCTCTCTCTCTCTCTCTCGCTCTCTCTCTCTCTCTCTCTCTCTCTTTCTCGGTCTCTCGTCTCGAAAATCGGGCGTGTCACGTGCCCCGGCCACAGCTGATGTACATTTGGCAGACGAAAGCTGGCACAGCGTTAGAACGGCGGGACGCATCCGACAAACGGCATAATGTTTATTTTGTCGAATGGTGACCTTAAACATTTACTTGCACGAAGGCAAACCGTTCGGTATTCTTAATGGGTGGTTCGCACTAGGTCAAATAATGAAAGACATAAGTTCCAAATGGCGTACAGGAGTGAAAAACAGATGGCGCATATTATTATTATTATTATTATTATTATTATTATTATTAAAAACGAGAGAATAAAAAAGAGGGGGCGAAGTCAAATGAATACTGAAGAGCGAGAAATTCCTAGAAAGCACAAAAAAAAAACGTCGGCGAGGATGACGTTTTACAAGAATTCAACGTCTTTGCAAAACTATTGCTTCGTCGATTTCTCAAAAAACCCCAAAAAACAGGAGCTAGAGACAGAAAAATAAACTAATAAATAAAATCACTCTGAGTGAGATAATAATAATAATAATAATAATAATAATAATAATAATAATAACTGTATCAATGATAATAATAATAATAATAATGATAATAACTATATCAAAGCGAAAATTGATAAGACCCAACAAAATAGTAAATGTAGACTTTGTGGTAATAGAGATGAGACTGTAAACCATATACTCTGCGAATGTAGCAAACTAGCACAACGAGAATACAAAACTAGACACGACTGGGTTTGGAAGGTGATCCACTGGAATTATGCAAAAAATTTAATTTTGACCATACAACAAAATGGTATATGCATAAACCAAATCTGTTCTTGAGAACGAAACACATAAAATTCTCTGGACTTGAAATACAAACGGATACCTTATCCCAGCAAGAAGATCAGACCTAGTGTTGATTAACAAAAGAGAGAAGAACTTGCCAACTGGTGGATTTTGCAGTGCCAGCAGATCACAGCTAAGGAAAATGAAAAAATGGACAAATACCTGGACCTTGCAGAGAACTGAAAAAGTTATGGAATATGAAAGTGAAAGTGATACTAATTGTAGTTGGTGCACTTGGAACAGTCCAAAAAGGGTTGGAAAAGGTTTGGAAAGTTTGGAAATCAGAGGGAGGATTGAAACCATTCAGAACACTGCACTGCTGCAATCTGCCAGAATACTCAGAAGAGTCCTGGAGACCTGAGGAGACTTGCTGTCACTCAGACTCCAGTGAAAGACCATCAGCTAACGCTGATGTAAAAACTCAAAAGGAGCAAATAATAAAATAATAATAATTAATAATAATAATAATAATAATAATAATAATAATGACAAATACCTGGACCTTGCCAGAGAATTGAAAAGGCTATGGAATATGAGAGTGAAAATGATACCAATTGTTATTTGCTGCACTTGGGACGGTCCAAAAAACTTGAAAAAAGACTGCAGGACCTAAAAATCAGAGGAAGAATTGAGACCATCTAGACAACAGCATTGTTGAAATCGGATAGAATAATCAGAAGAGTCCCGGAGACCTGAGGAGACTTGTCACCCAGACTCCAGTAAAAGACTATTAGCTAACGCTAGTGTAGAAAACTTAAGAGGAGTAAAATATATATAAAATAATAATAATAATAATAATAATAAAATAATAATAATAATGGAGATTGTGTTTGTCTGTCTGTAACCGAAACTATATCACTACTCAAGTCCCAATTCCCTTTGTTATTTGCGTCACATTCTATATGATTTCATTTTTATTTAAATCTCAATTATTAATAAAATCATTTCACATTATTAATACCATTTGCCCTATCTACAGGTATTTTTGCCTCTCATCCCCACTTATGGGGGCGTGACACAAGGATATTTTTTGTGGGCCCCACCACAAGCCGAGGCTCATAGGTGGTAGGTGGAAAAAGTTGCGTCAATCCCGTCGGCATTGCCCTCAAGGTGAGGTTTCAGTTCTGGAGGTCACGGGAATGTGGAGAACTCCTTCATCACCATTGCTCCCAGGTCCACACTAACCCAGAGTGGTGGTACCTGTTAGGGTTCCATCTATGGGTTAAATAGAAAAATATGTTTATAAAAGAACGAATTTATTTCATATCTTTGTCAACATTAAATGACCCACTGAGGTTGATATGCCGTAAAACATACCAAACCAAAACTAATTATGCCAATTAAACAGTTATTTGTCTGATTTTTTTTAGATGAGGCTTGATGTGTATAATTTTGTGTTTTCGGACTGTAGACCTCACATTTATGTGGTATGTATAAACAGACATATGTTGGGCTGTACAGACCCCTTGAGTAGACAAAGTATAGAAATAAACACACTATGGGAATCAATGATTGAAAAGGCCAAATCAAATTTTTTTTTTTAATTAAAATGCTTTAAGAATAAAAATATAAAATATAACTGAAATCATTGGATTTTACTCTGAGAGTTGTACAGGAAACGCCAATAAACATATTTTAAGGATCGTAACACTTCTCGTGACGCATGTCGAACTGATAGGTGTGCAAAAAATGACGTTCTTATTCGAATGAGATCATAAAAAGTTCTTCAACGCCTTGTTTGATCAACTGTCAAACTATTCTAAATGATTTCTCAGGTTGGGTCATTGCTATGCCCAGATATACAGGTAATACCCGAGGAAGGCTGGAGGATACAGCAGCCGAAACGTTGTGCTTATACATACCCCAATAGATGTAGGACAACAGTCCGAAAAATCAAAATTAAGGCATTAGATAAATTTTCCACTTTTTTTATCTTGAAATGCAAAAATATTTAATATTTTGTATATTTCCCTGATTTTTATGACATGACTTTTTATGTATTTCAATAAAATGAAACTTTTATATTCAGTGTTAGAATTATGTTCAATATTTCTCATATTTTTATTAATTTCATAACATCAAATTAAATTATCCTTCCTTCTAATCTCTTTCTTCCAATTCTCTCCTTTATAATTTCCTTCTTTTCTCAAATTCTCCTTTTTTCTAATCACTTTGTTCAAATTCTCTTTCTTTACAATAATTTTTTCTAATTCCCTTCTTTCTAACCCCTTTTAATTACTCTTTCTTTAATTATTCTTCCTTCTAATCTCTTTCTTCCAATTCTTCTTCTTTAAAATTTCCTTTTTTTCTTAAATTCTCCTTCTTTCTAATCATTTTGTTCAAATTATTTCTTTACCATCTTTTTGCAAAAAAGTTATGCGGAGAGTTTCAAATATAAGCAACCGCCAACGCTTTTCTCGGTCAGCGACAGTTATGTAAGCGTGGCGGTTTTGAAACTTTTTTGCAACATCAATGTTTCGTTTTTAATTCATATTATTTTCGTCTCGCTATTGATAAGTCTGGAGTATAAAAAAGTTCTGAAGATGATTTTTATAAATCGAAATAATGTTCAATATTAGCTATGAATATGATATAAAATCTTTTCACTTTTAACAGCATATTGTTTTTTTCATATCCTTTTATCTATACTCATATCGTCGGATTCATTTCCTTCTCTAACTATATATATATATTATATATATATTTATATATATATATATATATATGTGTTGGTGTGTGTGTGGTGTGTGTGTGTGTGTGTGCGTGATGTCAGTTCTTCTTCTTACATTCTACTTGTACCATGTAAACTAGTACTAACTTTTTCATGATCAAAATTTCACTGAATAATATGGGTAAAACTAACAAAAGTATTCAACATTTAACCAATAGTTTTCAAATCAACAGAAATCCTTTGTAATTGTTGCATGCAAACCTCTTACTTGTTTGAATAAAAAATGTTCCAAATGTTACAATTCATGAGAGATCATGAATTGTGAACAGACACGTAGCTAGAAATTAAATTGAGGTCCGTCGATTCTAAATCAGGGAATCCCCATAGAAAACTATCAGGACTGTTGGTAACCCTTGATCCTGGGGGGGGCGCGTTATCGTTAGCTTAGATCAGATTCGACCCTAGTTTTTGAAGGAGAAAGACGTGATGTCTTCTCTCCGGGTTCAATCTCAATCCCCACTGTGGAATGGATGGATATGATGGGCTTATATAATAAAGCTTGATCAACAAACTTAAAGTCTTGTTAGTTATTAAAAACAAGCAATGCCCAGACCAACCCAGAAGAAGAATTGGCAAGGAAAATTGAAGAACTAAGAAAGAAATCAATGAGTCATCAAGACAATATGGCAGCCAGAGAAGAAGAAGAAGAAGAAGAAGAAGAAGAAGTAACCAGAGTAATGTACCATGTAAGACCATCTCCAATATAATTTAATCTCTCTCTCTCTCTCTCTCTCTCTCTCTCTCTTTCTCTCTCTCTCTCTCTCTCTATCATGCGAGATGAACTCTCACCGTTTATATATATATATATTTATCAACCCCTCCGCACGAGCAGGATGCGACACAAGTCAATTTCTTAACAGAGTTTAACAGGTTTGAATTCAGAATTTTCCTTCTCTTATACTGGTTACCTAGTCATGGTTAAAGAGCCCAGTCTTCCCTGCTATTTACCCATAGCTGGAGAGAGAATTGATTCATACCTTTCCAAGGATATTAGCGTTAAAATGCAAACAGGAATTGACTCGAGTCGACGATTCTATTTCTAAGACCAGGCGCCTCCTCTCACCGGAGTTGGGCTATAACACAAACTCTTGAATTTTCTCGACCATTCACTTTCATTTTTTTTGAGCGGTTGATTCAGTAAATTTTTATACATCTCTCTA
>CM042149.1:111882230-111909253 GCA_023376005.1 Doryteuthis pealeii | reverse complement strand
CTACCCTGTCGGCTGGGGTAGAAGAATGGTGTATTCTTCTACCCAGCCGACTGCACCTCTTTCAGAGGGTAAAGTCCCGAATAGGGCCATCTATTGACTCGGAGTGGCGAACTTTAATGCTTTTGGCGAATTCCTGGTGGCTGAGCAGTCCGACATACAACACTCTACTTTGCCCTTACTTAGACTAAACGGACAATCAGAGAAGCCCCCTCCGATCAATTGGCTAGTCACGTCAAGCCCTAGCACCTATATGATTGTCTCTATTGCTCTTATAACAAACACCCAACCCTTTTTATGTGTGCTATAAAGCGGTGGCTGAGGTCTTAGAGCCCTGGAATTATGTTAAACTACATCTAATGGGAAGTTCCAACTTGGAGCTTTTAGAGTATGAAGTACTTCATCATCAATATTACACTCAGGCCACTGACACGAGTGTAGTACCTGTTAGCTTCCATCTACGGTTAAATAAAAAAATGAGTTAAAAAGTGTTTTAAAAATTGCATATAAAAGATTGAATAGCCATCAAGAATGAATAAAACAAAAGTCTTCGCATAAAATAACCCAACAAGCCTTGACCCGCCGTAAAATATAACCAACCAACCAGCTATACACATGACATAGTAATGCAAATTGATATCGAAAATACCTGATGAGCCTGGACACTCATTCCCGCATGGAATTTTGTTGTGTAATAAATACATGATGCTGTTAACTGATACTGTTGATGTTAGTCAAGAGAGGCGATGGTGTAGTGAATAACTCGAATGTCATCCATGTGTTCCAATGGTGTCTCGAACATTTTTGGCTCGGTTCTAACTCTCTTTCATTTGAATCCAATTTTAGGCCACTTGTTTGTTTGGAGACTAGTTGCCAACAAAACTTTACCACCGATTCATATAATATATATATATATATATATATATATATATATATATATATATATAATATGATGCAGAAAACTCGTGTTCGAGTATTTTTATTGCTTGATAAAGTATACCAGGAAAAAAACAGCTCAACGTGAGCTGTGAGAATGTGCGTTTGTCCCAGCTAAAGTCTTATATTCTGGCACAGTTGTTAGAGATATAAACACCTCCTGCAGCAAGTACTGGAAGTTCGTTTTTATGTATTTCCTATATATATAATATATATATATATATATATATATTATATATATATATATGAAAAGTGAATGAAAACATCACACAATGCTGTTAATGAGAAAAAAATTATAATATAATCATAGCTGATATTGATCAATATTTCGATTTTACAAAAATCATCATCAGAGCTCATTTACTCCGTGGTGTTTGGGTCGGAAAAAATGTCAAAACAGTTCAAAAACAAAAAAAAAACTAATTTTGCAAAAAAGAACGAAAGTTGTTACATTATTCACCAACGTTCTTTTTTGCAAAATTAGTTTTTTTGTTTTTGAACTGTTTGACATTTTTTCTCCGACCCAAACCACCACAGAGTAATTGAGCTCTGATGATGATTTTGTAAAATCGAAATATTGATCAATATCAGCTATGATTATATATAAAATTGTTTTCTCTTTAACAGCATTGTGTGATGTTTTCATTCCACCTTTCATACTCATACTGTCGGATTCATTTCCTTTCTTTTAACATATATATATATATTTGTTTGCACACAGGTATATGTTTGAGATAATTATTTCTATCAATAATAATCATTTGTTGCATACAGTTATATGGTTTGTCATTATTTCTATTTAATAATAGTCATTGTTGACACATTGTTTATATTGGATACGTATAATTTTTAAACAGATGTATTTGATTCATTGAGGACCCAACGTACTATCACTCTGATTTGAAGAGAAGGTTGGAGTAATGTCAATGAATGGAAACACCACACTCTCCAGATCTCCAGAACTGAGCCTCACCATCTGATGCTGTTTAATGTCAGTCCAGGACACCATTATTTTTTAGTAGAGCCAGCGTATTCTTGTTGTTTACTACTTTTTAAGTCTTTTAATGTCTCCTTCTATCGTGTCATTCTTATTTGTCCATTGGGTGTCTCTTGGTAACGGGTGTATCGGTCAGGTGTCTTTTGGTTCTGGAGATTTTCTGCGTGGTTTCCTTTTTTGTTACTGGAGAACAAAACACCTTTTCTTGTGTTGCCTTTTATTCATTCCCTTTTCCTGCACGCGTGTGGGAGAAGCGGCAGCAGAGACGAAGGGAACGTCTGTCTCGAATGGCTGCTAGCAACAACTCTACTAATCATTCTACTTTCCCTGGTCACGGACTCTCTAAGCCAATGACACCCTTTCCAGATGAACAGGTTGGTTGATTGGTTGGTTTACGGCACATCAATCCTTTCGGGTCATTTAATACCGAATCAATCATTTTGATCAACAAAGAACTCAGGGTTCTTACTGTACCTGGTGTAACTTAAATGGTCAACCAATTAAGTATTGAACAGGATCGTTGTTGCTTAACTTTGATAAACCGGCGTTCAAAACCTCTCAATCAAACTATTTAAATTCAACTTTAATTTTCCCCATTTTCCCGTTAATTTTAAACTATGCTACACCACCTTCTTAAAATGATAGGGTAGCCTATCCATTATGTAACATTCTATTTCTGCCGACAGAGTGACAGATGATAGATAAGTGCAAAGATAATGATTATCTTATTGATAATAGATTTCTTATGGTATCCCTCCGGAATACCGAACGAGATGAACATCGGTACCTATGTCTATTTTTATGCCGTGTCCGCCACGACAGTGAATATGCTAAGTAATCATTCATCACAGCGTTATAATTTATGACAAATCAGTGCTATCTGAATATATATATATATATATATTATATATATATATATATATATATATATATATATATAAGTTAAAAGAAAAGAAATGAATCCGACGGTATGAGTATACATAAAAGATATGAAAACACCACAAAAAGCTGTTAAAGGGAAAACATTTTATAACATAGCTGATATTGAACAATATTTCGATTTATTAAATCGTCATCAGAGCTTGTTTATAATCCATGTTGTTAAGAGCGGAAACGAAAGTCATATGTTTATAAACAAACTCTGATGACGATTTCATAAAATCGAAATATTCTTCAATATCAGCTAAGTTATAAAATGTTTAGAGGAGGCCTCTCCGATCCCGTCTAGTCTAAGTAAGGCTCTTATGGGTCCATATCCCTGAACATACGGCTACAATTGGCCAGCCAATAGCAACGCCGCGACAATGCCTCACAGCTTAATCATGGGAAGGGTAGTAACCCCCACCCCAGGTCGCGTTCGATTGGACGGCCAATCAAAATCATGGCCCTGGGTTGCACATCTCAGGGAGTGCAAAAAAAACTCCACCCCACTTTTCTTTGATGTGAGCCACTCAATAATATTTTATTATTGCGTAAATGGTCTTGTGCCAGACTTAGTTGTAATTTTCCATAGCACTGAATTGGACTTATAATCCAATATAAGGAATATTTTATTTATCTAAATAAAAATTTAAAACTGACCTGGTGTGTCTGTATCGTTTCCTGTGAGCGTCCAAGGGTGGTCATGTCCATGGGCTTACCTTCACGCTATTAGGCATGGCCGCCCTTCAATAGTAGTTTAACAAAAATAAAGTTTTCTTTTACTTATTCTTTAAACTTGTACCTACTATTGATAAATAAATTCTTATTTCTTATTCTTATTCTTATTTCAACTTTCTTTGTTTAGTAATTTTTTGTACTTCGCCGAAGCAAACTTTTGATTTGACCTTTGAAGGAACCCAGATAGGTCACCAGGTGCGATTCTAATATCATTATCATTATTTGGTTTATTTTACACTTCCTTACAAAGGATTATAACTTAACTTTTAATAAATCATCCTAATTATGATAATGATATTAGAATCGCACCTGGTGACCTTATACTGGGTTCCTTCAAAGGTCAAATCAAAAGTTTGCTTCGGCGAAGTACAAAAAATTACTAAACAAAGAAAGTTGAAATAAGAAATAAGAAATAAGAAATAAGAAATTTATTTATCAATAGTAGGTACAAGTTATAAAGAATAAGTAAAAGAAAAACTTTATTTTTGTTAAACTACTATTGAAGGGCGGCCATGCCTAATAGCGTGAAGGTAAGCCCATGGACATGACCACCCTTGGACGCTCACAGGAAACGATACAAGACACACCAGGTCAGTTTTAAATTTTTATTTAGATAAATAAAATATTCACTTATATTGGATTATAAGTCCAATTCAGTGCTATGGAAAATTACAACTAAGTCTGGCACAAGACCATTTACGCAATAATAAAAATATTATTGAGTGGCTCACCAATCAAAGAAAAGTGGGGTGGAGTTTTTTTTGCACTCCCTGAGATGTGCAACCCAGGGCCATGATTTTGATTGGCCGTCCAATCGAACGCGACCTGGGGTGGGGGGTTCTACTACCCTTCCCATGATTAAGCTGTGAGGCCATTGTCGGCGTTGCTATTGGCTGGCCAATTGTAGCCGTATGTTCAGGGATATGGACCCCATAAGAGCCCTTACTTAGACTAGACGGAAGATCGGAGAGGCCCTCCTCTAAACATTTTATAACTTAGCTGATATTGAAGAATATTTCGATTTTATGAAAATCGTCATCAGAGTTTGTTTATAAACATATGACTTTCGTTTCCGCTCTTAACAACATGATTATAAACAAGCTCTGATGACGATTTTAATAAAATCGAAATATTGTTCAATATCAGCTATGTTATAAAATGTTTTCCCTTTAACAGCTTTTTGTGGTGTTTTCATATCTTTTATGTATACTCATACCGTCGGATTCATTCTTTTCTTTAACTTATATATATATATATATATATATATATATATATATATAATATATATATATATATATATATATGTCAGATAGCACTGATTTGTCATAAATTATAACGCTGTGATGAATGATTAACTTAGCATATTCACTGTCGTGGCGGACACGGCATAAAAATAGACATAGGTACCGATGTTCATCGTTCGGTATTCCGGAGGGATAACCATAAGAGAAATCTATTTATCAATAAGATAATCATTATCTTTGCACTTATCTATCAATCTGTCCACTCTGTCGGCAGAAATAAGAATGTTACATAATGGATAGGCATACCCTATCATTTTAAGAAGGTGGTGTAGCATAGTTTAAAATTAACGGGGAAAATGGGGAAAATTAAAGTTGAATTTAAATAGTTTGATTGAGAGGTTTGAACGCCGGTTTATCAAAGTTAAGCAACAACGATCCTGTTCAATACTTAATTGGTTGACCATTTAAGTTACACCAGGTACAGTAAGAAACCTGAGTTCTTTGTTGATCAAAATGATTGATTCGGTATTAAATGACCCGAAAGGATTGATGTGCCGTAAAACCAACCAATCAACCAACCTGTTCATCTGGAAAGGGAGTGTCATTGGCTTAGAGAGTCCCGTGACCAGGGAAAGTAGAATGATTAGTAGAGTTGTTGCTAGCAGCCATTCGAGACAGACGTTCCCTTCCGTCTCTGCTGCCGCTTCTCCCCACACGCGTGCAGGAAAGGGGAATGAATAAAAAGGCAACCACAAGAAAAGGTCTCTGTTTTGTCTCCAGTAACAAAAAAAGGAAACCACGCAGAAAAATCTCCAGAACCAAAAAGACACCTGACCCGATACACCCGTTACCAAGAGACACCCAATGGACAAATAAGCAATGACACGATAGAAGGAGACATTAAAAGAACTTAAAAAGTAGTAAACAACAAGAATACGCTGGCTCTACTAAAAAATAATGGTGTCCTGGACATGACATTAAACAGCATCAGATGGTGAGGCTCCAGTTCTGGAGATCTGGAGAGTGTGGTGTTCCACTTCATTGACATTACTCCAACCTTCTCTTTCAATCAGAGTGATAGTACGTTAGGGTCCCTCAATGAATCAAATACATCTGTTTAAAAATTATACGTATCCAATATAAAACAATGTGTCAACAAATGACTATTATTAAATAGAAATAATGACTTCAAACCATATAACTGTATGCAAACAAATGATTATTATTGATAGAAATAATTATCTCAAACCATATACCTGTGTGCAAACAAATATATATATATATGTTAAAAGAAAGGAAATGAATCCGACAGTATGAGTATGAAAAGGTGGAATGAAAACATCACACAATGCTGTTAAAGAGAAAACAATTTATAATATAATCATAGCTGATATTGATCAATATTTCGATTTTACAAAAATCATCATCAGAGCTCAATTACTCTGTGGTGTTTGGGTCGGAGAAAAAATGTCAAAACAGTTCAAAAACAAAAAAACTAATTTTGCAAAAAAGAACGTTGGTGAATAATGTAACAACTTTCGTTCTTTTTTGCAAAATTAGTTTTTTTTGTTTTTGAACTGTTTTGACATTTTTCTCCGACCCAAACACCACGGAGTAAATGAGCTCTGATGATGATTTTTGTAAAATCGAAATATTGATCAATATCAGCTATGATTATATTATAAATTGTTTTCTCATTAACAGCATTGTGTGATGTTTTCATTCCACCTTTCATATATATATATATATATATATATATATATATATAATATATATATATAGGAAAATACAAAAAACGAACTTCCAGTACTTGCTGCAGGAGGTGTTTATATCTCTAACAACTGTGCCAGAATATAAGACTTTAGCTGGGACAAAACGCCACATTCTCACAGCTCACCGTTGAGCTGTTTTTTTCCTGGTATACTTTATCAAGCAATAAAAATACTCGAACACGAGTTTTCTGCCATCATATATATATATATATATATAATATATATATATATATATATATATATATATATATGAATCGGGTTGGTAAAGTTTGTTGGCAACTAGTCTCCAAACAAACAAGTGGCTAAAATTGGATTCAAAATGAAAAGAGAGTTAGAACCGAGCCAAAACATGTTCGAGACACCATTGGAACACATGGATGACATTCGAGTTATTCACTACACCATCAGCCTCTCTTGACTAACATCAACAGTATCAGTTAACAGCATCATGTATTTATTACACAACAAAATTCCATGCGGGAATGAGTGTCCAGGCTCATCAGGTATTTTCGATATCAATTTGCATTACTATGTCATGTGTATAGCTGGTTGGTTGGTTATATTTTACGGCGGGTCAAGGCTTGTTGGGTTATTTTATGCCGAAGACATTTTGTTTTATTCATTCTTGATGGCTATTCAAATCTTTTATATGCAATTTTTAAAAACACTTTTTAACTCATTTTTTTATTTAACCGTAGATGGAAGCCTAACAGGTACTACCACTCCGTGTCAGTGGACCTGAGTGTAATATTGATGATGAAGTACTTCATACTCCTAAAAGCTCCAAGTTGGAACTTCCCCATTAGATGTAGTTTAACATAATTCCCAGGGCTCTAAGACCCTCAGCCACCGCTTTATAGCACACATAAAAAGGGTTGGGTGTTTGTTATAAGAGCAATAGAGACAATCATATAGGTGCTAGGGCTTGACGTGACTAGCCAATTGATCGGAGGGGGCTTCTCTGATTGTCCGTTTAGTCTAAGTAAGGGCCAAAGTAGAGTGTTGTATGTCGGACTGCTCAGCCACCAGGAATTCGCCAAAAGCATTAAAGTTCGCCACTCCGAGTCAATAGATGGCCCTATTCGGGGACTTTACCCCTCTGAAGAGGTGCAGTCGGCTGGGGTAGAAGAATACACCATTCTTCTACCCCAGCCGACAGGGCAGTAATGAACGTGAAGACTCATTTAAACTTTGACATCTTTTATTTTCCCGTAAACCGAACATTTTCATCTGGTTATTAATGACAAACTGACAGATGCTTCGTAATGTTGCATACTGGTTTCTTCAAACTCACGCTACTCTGACTCGTATACGTTGCGGGTATACAGCGGACATCGTCACTAACCCACTAGCCAGGTATACTAGTAGTCAGCTACTTCAATAACAACAGATACGCGTATACAAAAGATGACTCTTCTTTATTTTCTTCGGTGTGTGGTAGTTGAGTGGCGGGCATGGGTAATGACACTACGAATACTTATGTGGTGGAAGGTGGTGGGCGAGCCTCACTGCTCGCTAGCAGCGCCCGACCGTATCGTCGGTCAGACCCTCCTGCTTTCTTCGTCGTCTCTTCGGGTCTCTCTGTGGGGTCTGTCCGGGTCTGCTTAAGTACCGACGACCGCCCACACATTCCTTTGTTCCTTGACCGGAAGTCCTTTCCCTTTGTTCAAGTTAGCGTTTGTCCAGATGAGTCCTTTGTCACACCTCTTTGTTATACTAAGATTTCTGTCTCGCCTATCTATTGTCTTCTCAGTTCAATTTTCCTTTGTCTTTTCGACTTCCCGCGCAAAACAAACAGTCAATCTGCAACAGTAATTCTCTCATTTAGACATTAAATAATCAGACTCATAATCTTCAGTCTACACCGAGCAAAAATATAAATATGAACGCGATTCCCTAATCTCATGGCATAAAATAACCCTAGACAAGATGACATACCCTCATTTCGGACAGACACGAACAGAATTTTTGTATAGTAGTATAGATATTGAAAAATGGCACAAAAAAACCCTCGCTGAAACAGATCTGGGGAGTGTGAAGTCACGCCATCATTGTTATTACTCCCAGATCGACTTAGACTCGAGTGGTAGCATCTGTTTAGACCGCATCTTAAGGGTCAAATAAAAAAAAGTCGTCGTGGTGAACTAAAGTCGGCATCAGCCAATCGGCGAGGGAATCTATCCCCTTTTCACTTGCGCTAGACAAAGGACATTGTTTTTGCATCTGAGGTGGAGCGCCACAACTACCATCAGCTCCTTACTTTACGGCACAGATCCCTGTACTACTACATAGGGTCGGTATCGAACTTGGAATCTAGTTTCTAGCCGAACGCTCTACCGACTGAGCTAACCCGGCCCAAGGGTCAAACAGGCCTATTTAAATATTATTCGTGTTCGATAGAAGCGTATACAAATAAAAATAAACATCTTCAGAAACAACAAAAAATGTAAACGTGAACGCAATTCCCTAATTCCAAAACATAAAATAACCCTAGACATGGTGATATGCCATTAAAACCAATCAATTTCGAACAGACACACACATAATTTTTGTATAGTAGTATAGATATTGAAAAATGGCACAAAAATCCTCGCTGAAACAGACGCGGGCGTATAAATAACGAATTGCAGCGAAAAAGAAAAACTGGGGAAAGAGAAAAACGGAAATAGAATTATTATGTCCCCTGATTTTGGAAACGAGATGCCTGTCGCCCTGGGCCAAATAGCGATCAGTGCGCGATACAGAAGACTACTTTGAGCATCAAGTGGCATATACAAAGGATTCACGTAGAGAGAATTGCATTGTAAAACTAACTATTATTAGCCGATTGAATATACGGTCGCTTCTGTCGACGTTATGAGGCCCGCATTTTCGGTGAGCGTGATAGAAAAGCTCCCAGCCACGGACAGATCCGGTTTTTAAGCGAAGCTTGGATTGACCGCCGCGGAACATACACGAAGATGAAAATCGGGAATTGGTAGGAATAAAGAGGAAAAAAGCGGGGGGGGGGAACAAAAAAGAAGATGTAGGTAAAAGATGGTGGGAAAAGGAGAAAAAAAAGATTGAGGTTTGTTAAGATTGGGATGGGAACTGGTTTGTGAAGAAGAAGAAGAAGAAGAAGAAGAAGAAGAAGAAGAAGAAGAAGAAGAAGAAGAAGAAGAAGGGAAAATAGGAAGGAAGTATAAAATAATAATAATAATAATAATAATAATAATAATAATATATAAGAAAGAAGAAGTAAAAGGTAAATGAGAAGGAAGAATAAAACAAGAAGAAGAAGAAGAAGAAGAAGAAGAAGAAGAAGAAGAAAGGATAATAATAATAATAATAATAATAATAATAATAATAATAAGAAGAAGAAGACGAAGAAGAAGAAGAAAGGAAAATGGGAAGGGAGTATAAAATAATAATAATAATAATAATAATAATAATAATAATAATAAGAAGAAGAAGAAGAAGAAGAAGAAAATAAGAAAGAAGAAGAAAAAGGGAAATGAGAAGGAAGAAGAAATAATAATAATAATAATAATAATAATAATAATAATAATAATAATAATAATAATAAGAAGAAGAAGAAGAAGAAGAAGAAGAAAATAAGAAAGAAGAAGAAAAAGGGAAATGAGAAGGAAGAAGAAATAATAATAATAATACTACTACTACTACTAATAATAATAATAATAATAATAATAATAAGAAGAAGAAGAAGAAGAAGAAGAAGAAAGGAAAATAAGAAGAAAAGAAAATAAGAAAGAAGAAGAAGAAGAAGAAGAAGAAGAAAGGATGACTAGAATGACGATTAATAGAAATAAAAAATTAAAAGGGAGAAAAACAAAAACAGAAAAAACCGGTGATGAGATAGGGGGAGGATAGATATGATAATAAAATAGAATAAATAATGGATAAGATTATCGATAAAGATGAACGAAGAAAAATATGAAGTTGATATTAATAGAAGTATTAATGAAAGATAAAAAAAGTCCGTAAAAGAAAAACAAAGTACATAAAAGAAAGAAAATAAAGTACATAACAAGGGGAGAAAATTACGTAGAAAGAAGAAAGAAAAGAAATGCAAATAATTGATTCGATTACTAAAGAAAGAAAAAAAAAGATATAAGTACGAAAATAGATATAAAAAAGAAAAGTAATTTAGAAAATGGTTTCTGCTATGGCAGCTGATCGATTATACGATCACATAAATAATAGTAACGACAAAAGAAAGACGCCACACTTCTCAGACCTCATGTGCTGAATAGATTGAGTGATTCATTTTAACGACAGTCTGTCAGGGGTTATTTCATGCCTAGAGGTTAGGGATTCACGTACGTTGTACAGTGGGCTACCTTTTCCATCGTGTCGTGCCCAGTATTGTATTCTCTTTGTGCTAGTTTGCTGCATTCAATTATTATATGATTAATCGTTTCGTCTCTGTCTCCACACATTCTACACTTGCTATTTAGTTGCGCCTTATCTATTTTTGCTGTAATATAATTCATTATTATGGCATTGTCTTGTACTGCGATTATAAGAGATTCCGTTTTACTCTTGAGGTTTCCCTTTCTTAGCCATGTCCATGTCTTCTCATGTGATATCTCTTCAGTCCGTCGCTTGAAGTACCCATATAGTTGCTTTTCTATTATTTCACTCCATTCGAGTTATTCACACCTGCAGAAGCCGGTGGTTCACTGGAGGCTGAGTGACAGCAAGTCTCCTCTGGTCTCCAGGACTTTTCTGAGTATTCCAGCCGATCTCAATAAAGCTGTAGTCTGGAAGGTCTCGATTCTTCCTCCGATTTTTAATTCATCCAGACTCCTTTCCAACCCCTTGGGGATTGTTCCAAGGGCCCCAATCACGACCTTAACCCTCATGTTCCACAGTTTTCTTAGTTCTCTGGCAAGGTCTAAGTATTTATCGATCTTTTCGTTTTCTTTCATTTTCACTCTGTGATCGGCCGGGACGGCAAAGTCCACGAGATGACAAGTCTTCCTCTTCTTGTCAATCAAAAGATCTGGTCTCCTGGCTGGGATTAGGTGATCCGTCTGTACCTCAAAGTCCCAGAGAATTGTGTGTGTCTCATTCTCCAGGACAGATTCAGATTTGTGCAAATACCATTTAGTTGAATGGTGAAAATTGAATTTCTTGCACAGTTCCCAGTGAATTACCTTTCCCACCCAGTCCTGTATTATTATTATTATTATTATTATTATTATTATTATTATTATTATTAATATTTTCACTCATTTTGAGTTTTTCACATCAGCGTTAGCTGATGGTATTTCACTGGAGTCTGAGTGACAACAAGCCTCCTCAGGTCTCAAGGACTCTTCTGAGTATTCTAACCAATTGCAGCAATGCAGTAGTCTGGATGGTATCAATTCTTCCTCTGATTTCCAGGTCCTCCAGTCTTTTTTCCAAGATTTGTTGAGCCGTTCCCAGTGCACCAACTACAATTGGTATCACTTTCACCCCTATATTCCACAGTTCTTTTCAATTCTCTGGCAAGGTCCAGCTATTTGTCCATCTTTTCGTTTTCTTTCAACTTCACCCTGTGATCTGCTGGAACCGCAAAGTCCACCAGTTGGCACGTTCTCCTTCTTTGTTAATCAACACTATGTATGGTCTCCTGGCTGGGATGTGGTGATCCGTCTTTATCTCGAAATCCTAGAGAATTCTCTGCGTTTCATTCTCAAGAACAGATTCTGGTTTATGCATATACCATTTTGTTGTATGGTCAAAATTTATTTTTTTGCATAATTCCCAGTAGATCACTTTCCCAACCCAGTCGTGCCTACTTTGTATTCCCGTTGTGCTAGTTTGTTACATTCGCTTAATACATGGTTTACAGTCTCGTCTCTGTCACTGCACAGTCTACATTTACTGTTTTGTTGTGTCTTTATTATTATTATTATTATTATTATTATTATTATTATTTACTCTTTGCGAGTTTATCACTCCAGCGTGAGCTGATGGTCTTCCATTCTAGTTTAACTCATACATACTGCTTTAATCTATTTTTGGTTTTGATTATATAATATATTAGTTATGTAATTATTTTACTTCTGAAGAAAATCTTTTAAAATTTAATTATTGTATAGATTTTTAGGTTGTATTATTTAATATTTTTACTTCTTAAAACTAAGTAGGTAACAAGACTTTCGGTCCAACTTGTTCGTTCTCATCTACATTATTTGTGTAGTTGTTTCATCTTTTGCACACGGTCCCACCGAATAAGATTACATATCTATTTGACCTATAGATGGGACTATTACCAACTCGGGTCAGAGTGGAGATGGCATCAGGGAATTGCGTTCAATGTACATTTAGATTTAGATTTCTATCTCTCTCCCTTACTTCTTATCTATCTATCTCACTCCTTTACTTCTTATCTATCTCCCTCTCTCCTTTACTCCTTATCTATCTATCTATCTATCTATCTATCTATCTATCTCCTGTGCTTCTTATCTATCTATTTATCTATATCTCCTTTACTTCTTATCTATCTATCTATCTATCCCTCCTTTACTTCTTATCTATCTCCCTCTCTCCTTTCCTTCTTATCTCTCTCTCCCCTTTACTTCTTATCTTCTATCTATCTATCTATCTATCTATCTTTACTTCTTATCTATCTATCTATCTATCTATCTTCTTTACTTCTTATCTATCTATCTCTCTCCTACTTCTTATCTATCTATCTATCTATCTATCTCCTTTACTTCTTATCTATCTATCTATCTATCTATCTCTCCTTTACTTCTTATCCATCCCTCTCTCCTTTCCTTCTTATCCTCTCTCTCCTTTACTTCTTATCTTCTCTCTCCTTTCCGTCTTATCTCTCTCTCTCTATATCTCTTTCCTTCTTATCTATCTCCATTCCTTCTTATCTATCTCTCTCTCCTTTCCTTCTTATCTCTCCCCATTCCTTCTTATCTCTCTCTCTCCCCTTTACTTCTTATCTATCTATCTATCTATCTATCTATCTATCTTCTTTACTTCTTATCTATCTATCTATCTATCTATTCTTCTTCTTATCTATCTATCTCTCTCCTTTACTTCTTATCTATCTATCTATCTATCTATCTCCTTTACTTCTTATCTATCTATCTATCTATCTATCTCTCCTTTACTTCTTATCCATCTCCCTCTCTCCTTTCCTTCTTATCTCTCTCTCTCCTTTACTTCTTATCTCTCTCTCTCCTTTCCGTCTTATCTCTCTCTCTCTCTATCTTTTCCTTCTTATCTATCTCCATTCCTTCTTATCTATCTCTCTCTCCTTTCCTTCTTATCTCTCTCCCCATTCCTTCTTATCTCTCTCTCTCTCTCCTTTACTTCTTATCTATCTATCTATCTATCTATCTATCTATCTATCTTCTTTACTTCTTATCTATCTATCTATCTATCTATCTTCTTTACTTCTTATCTATCTATCTCTCTCTTTATCTTATCTATCTATCATCTATCTATCTCCTTTACTTCTTATCTATCTATCTCTCCTTTACTTCTTATCCATCTCCCTCTCTCCTTTCCTTCTTATCTCTCTCTCTCCTTACTTCTTATCTCTCTCTCTCCTTTCCGTCTTATCTCTCTCTCTCTCTATCTTTTCCTTCTTATCTATCTCCATTCCTTCTTATCTATCTCTCTCTCCTTTCCTTCTTACCTCTCTCCCCATTCCTTCTTATCTCTCTCTCTCTCCTTTACTTCTTATCTATCTATCTATCTATCTATCTATCTATCTTCTTTACTTCTTATCTATCTATCTATCTATCTATCTTTACTTCTTATCTATCTATCTTTATCTATCTATCTATCTCTATCTATCTCCTTTACTTCTTATCTATCTATCTATCTATCTATCTCTCCTTTACTTCTTATCCATCTCCTCTCTCCTTTCCTTCTTATCTCTCTCTTCTCTTTACTTCTTATCTCTCTCTCTCCTTTCCGTCTTACTCTCTCTCTCTCTATCTTTCCTTCTTATCTATCTCCATTCCTTCTTATCTATCTCTCTCTCCTTTCCTTCTTATCTCTCTCCCCATTCCTTCTTATCTCTCTCTCTCCCCTTTACTTCTTATCTTCTATCTATCTATCTATCTATCTATCTTCTTTACTTCTTATCTTCTATCTATCTATCTATCTTCTTACTTCTATCTTCTATCTCTCTCCTTTACTTCTTATCTATCTATCTATCTATCTATCTCCTTACTTCTTATCTATCTATCTCTCCTTTACTTCTTATCCATCTCCCTCTCTCCTTTCCTTCTTATCTCTCTCTCTCCTTTACTTCTTATCTCTCTCTCTCCTTTCCGTCTTATCTCTCTCTCTCTCTATCTTTTCCTTCTTTATCTATCTCCACCTTCTTATCTATCTCTCTCTCCTTTCCTTCTTATCTCTCTCCCCATTCCTTCTTATGTCTCTCTCTCTCCTTTACTTCTTATCTATCTATCTATTTATCTATCTGTCTATCTTCTTTACTTTTTATTTATCTCTCTCTCTCTCTCCTTTACTTCTATCTATCTATCTATCTATCTTCTTTACTTCTTATCTATCTATCTATATATCTCTCTCTCCTTTACTTCTTATCTATCTATCTATTTATTTATCTATCTATCTCCTTTACTTCTTATCTATCTATCTCTCTCTCCTTTACTTCTTATCTATCTATCTATCTATCTATCTTCTTTACTTCTTATCTATCTATCTATCTATCTATCTATCTATCTATCTCTCCTTTACTTCTTATCTATCTATCTATCTATCTCTCCTTTACTTCTTATCTATCTATCTATCTTCTTTACTTCTTATCTATCTATCTATCTATCTATCTATCTATCTATCTATCTATCCTTTACTTCTTATCTATCTATCTATCTATCTATCTATCTTCTTTACTTCTTATCTATCTATCTTTTTATTATGATTTTTTTTGCACGTAGCAACAAGGCTTCAAGTATTCCTATCTAATACTAATAATTAAATGGTTTTAAGTAATTATTCCTATTTAGAAAAATAGTAATTTGTTTGCAGGTATATGGTTTCCAGTAACTAATAACAATAATCCTTAGTGAACAATTTTGGTATTACACAAGAATGCGACGACTGAACCACCTGTTGGTCGTTGGTAGTGACCCGTGATGCTTAATGACGGAATCCTAGTGACTGAGCAGACCTAGGCTATACGGGTGGTCGGAGAGGATCCCTTCGATCAATCGGCTAGTCGTGTCAATCCCTAGCACCTATATGATATTCCCAACTCTGTTGTTTTTTATGGAAAACACCCAAGTCTTTTTATCATATATTTATTAGAAGGCGGTGGATGAGGAACTTAATGTCCTGGGTATGATGTTAAACATCTGATGATAAAGTTCCAATTCTGGAGCCCCTGGCTTCTCTCTAACCCATCTGGTTTGCGAGCTATATTACAAAACCATGGAAGCGCGTGGTGTAATGGTTAAAGTCACGGGAAATGGACTCGTCGCCCCGGGTTCCAATCCTTGACGTGGTAATTGCATTTCACTTAGCGCTAATACCCTTGGGAAAGGTATGAATCCTACTCTCCCTCCAGCTATGGGTAAATAGTAGGACAGACTGGGCTCTTTAACCTTGGTTAGGCAACCGGTCTAGGAGAAGGAAAACTCTGAATTCAAACCTGCTGAACTCTGCTTAAGAAATTGACCATGTGTCGCATCCAGCTCGTTCAGAGGGGTTGGTAAAAATATATATATTACAAAACCATAACTAGTGAGATGAACCTTCTTATCATCAGCTATGGATTAAATAATAACACGACTTTTCTTTTACGAGACAGTTTCGGCATTGAATAACCAGCGAAGGTTGATATGCCATTAAACCAACTCAAACTAGGTGACCCATACACATGGCCTTGTGTCAGACTAAGCATACCTTGATAAATAAGTACTTTAAACCAGGATTAAATAATGGAAGAGTGATTGACTTGCAGTAAAACCAACCCAAAAACTTATCTATCTATCTATCTATCTATCTATTTATCTATCTCACCATGTTCGCATCTATCTCACCCGTTCACATCCATCTATCTATATATGCTACCCTGTTCATATTTATATATCTATCAATAAATCAATCGATAAATCAATCAATCAATATATATATATATATATATATATCTCACCCTGTTCACATATTTCTATATCTATATATCGTACCCTTTCCATTTCTATCTATCTCTATCTCTATCTATGTTACCTTGTTCTCATCAATCAATCAATCAATCAATCTATCTATCTATCTATCAATCTATCTATCTATCTATCTCACCCTGTTCCCATATTTCTATATCTATATATCGTACCCTTTCCATTTCTATCTATCTATATCTCTGTTACCTTGTTCTTATTAATCAATCAATCAATATATCTATCTATCTATCTATCTATCTATCTATCTATCGTACCCTTTTTATGCCTATCAATCTATCTATCTATCTATCTATCTGAATTTAGGTCGATCCCCATATATATCCTCATCTGTCGTTTCCACCCCGACTGATTGACATTGCTTTGCACTTTATCCTGTCCTATTAATTATGTTGTATACACATTTATACGTGTTGGAATATCAATTAATTTACTAATTAGCCCGTGTTAATGAGTGTCTCCAATATGTACTTATGGTCATCAGAAAGGTCGCCGATCAATTAATATCTGCCTCTAACCTTTTCCCGCGGTCAATCTCCAACAAGTGGAAGAACACCTTGCAATTGTCACCGTGTTGAAACTCACGAAGAATAAAGATATATATATATAAGTAAGCACTCTTCGCTTTTGAAGGAATTAGACACTCAGGCCAAATAGGAACACATCTATATATTTTTACCAACCCCTCCGCACGAGCAGGATCCGACACAAGGTCAATTTCTTAAGCGGAGTTCAGCAGGTTTGAATTCAGAGTTTTCCTTCTCCTAGACCGGTTGCCTAACCAAGGTTAAAGAGCCCAGTCTGCCCTATTATTTGCCCATAGCTTGAGGGAGAGTAGGATTCATACCTTTCCCAAGAGTATTAGCGCTAAGTGAAATGCATTTACCACGTCCAGGATTTGAACTCGGGGCGACGAGTCCATTTCCCATGACTTTAACCATTACACCACGCGAAGAATAAAGATATAGTCTAAAGTATAACGGCACAAGCGTACTATCTATGGATCTGTGGGTAGCATGGGCTTCATCCTTTGCATTTATAGTCAATGATCTAAAAATAGTGAGTGTATGTTTTTACCAACCCCTCGGCACGAACAGGATGTGACGCATGATTTAACAGGTTTGAATGTAGAGTTTTCCTTCGCTTAGACTGGTTACATAGTCATGGTCATAGAGCCCTATCTGCCCTACTATTTACCCATAGTTTTATTCTTTGCATTTGTAGTCAATGATGTAAAATGACTTTATGTACTTACCAACTCCTCCACACGAGCACGATTTGACGCAGCGTCCATTTCCTAAGCAGAGTTCAACGGCTTTAAATGCAGAGTTTTCATTTTTCTAGCCTAGTAACCTCAGCCGAGGTTATAGAGCTCAATCTGCCCTACTATTTACCCATAGGCTCATTCTTTGCATTTGTAGTTTATGATAAAAAAAAGTGACTGTATGTGTTTACCAACCCCTCCGCATGAGCAGGATGTAACGCAAGGTCCATTTCTTAAGCGGAGTCTAATGGGTTTGAATTCAGAGTTTTTCTTTTCCTAAAAATAAAGATATATCTATTTACCAACCCCTCCGCACGAGCAGGATGTGACACAAGGTCAATTTCTTAAGCGGAGTTCAGCAGGTTTGAATTTAGAGTTTTCCTTCTCCTAGACTGGTTACCTAGCCATGGTTAAAGAACCCAGGCTGTCCTGCTATTTACCCATAGCTGCAGGGAGAGTAGGATTCATACCTTTCCCAAGGGTATTAGCACTAAGTGAAATGCAATTAACACGTCCAGGTAAAAATAAAGATATAGACTTACATAGAAGTATAATAGAGCGCTAACCATGGCACAGGCGTACTGTCTATCGATCTGTGGGTAGCATGCACTTTACTCTTCACATTTGTTGTCAAATATCAAATAAAATGATTGTATGTATTTACCAACCTCTCCGCACGCGCAGGTTAAATTTAAGTTTAACATGTTTGAATTCAGGGTTTTCCTTCTCCTGAACCCCTTGACCTACCAAGGTTCAAAGCGTTGCATTGGTATTTAACCACAGCTGGAGGAGGAATAGTTGGTTGTATACCTTTCCCAGGATTACTATCGCCATGGGAAATAAAACAAGCCTCGTTCAGGATTTGAAATCGTGTCACCATGTCCATTTCATTCGACGATAACCATTACACGACGGACGCCTCCATCTAGGTATTTAACCAACCCGTTCGTCACGGGTCGGATGTGACACAAGATTGGAAGTATGCGACATCAAGTGAGGATAGAACTCGCTATTCAGCAGTAATGGATCTGCGAGATTAGATTGTTAACCATTACCTGACGATAGGACGCCCCATTAAAATGATTGTATGGTAGAATAATGTGAAAAAACCCTAGTGAGGTTTATTGAATAATTTTCATGATTTTCATCATAAAGGTCGTTTCTTTCTAATTTTTCACCATAAGGGTGTTGGATTATTTTGTATATAAGGTGTGCTATAATACACCACTTAAATTTATAGACTAAGCGAGGTCACGTGGCTTAAACCTCGACCAATCAACAGCCCGAACGCATGGCTGGTTGACTAGTTAATCACTGATACTGAGAGGCGTCCATTTGCAATAATTGACGAAGCAGTTGCAATACTGAGGAGCACCAAGGAACAACCAAAGGATTCTTTACCAAAGAATTTCCGCAGGACAGGCGCTCTTGCTTGAAACCTAAAGGATGGCCCATGAAATCGTAACAAAGGGTAGTAGATACTTTCTCATCATAAGTTTCGAGTCTTTCAACCTTCTCATAAGTGTCGATTATTTCTACTTTCCCATCGTAAAGGTTTGGTTTGGTTTGTTTTGTTTTACGGCATATCAACCTAATGCCGATAAAGTTTGAAATAAACCAATTCTTAATGGATAATACAATTTTTTTATAAATACATTTTTCTATTTAACCCATAGATGGGACCCTAACAGGTACTACCACTCCGGATCAGAGTGGACCAGGGAGCAATGGTGATGAAGGGGTGCTCCACATTCGCCAAACCTCCAAAACTGGAACCTCATCATCAGATAGAGTTTAACATCATTTCCAGGACATGTAGACCCTCAGCCACCGCCTCCTAGCACCCATATGATAAAAAAGGGTTGGGGCTTGCCATGAAGGCAATAGGGTTGGGAAAATCATATAGGTGCTAGGGCTTGACGTGACCAGCCGATTGATCGGAGGGGGCCTCTCCGACCGCCTGTTTAGCCCAAGATAGGGCCAAAATGGAGTATTGCATGTCATGAACTGCTCATCCACCTGGGCTCTATCCTTAAGCATCACGGGTCACCACCCACGGCCAACAGGTGGCCCTATTGGGGGAGTCTTACCCCTCTGTAGAGGTGCAGTCGGTGCATTCTAACGCCCCAGCCGACAGGGTGGCATCGTAAAGGTTGGATTTGTCAACTTTCATACTAATTATAATAAAGGATAGTCAAAGGCAGCATCCCCAAATACCTACTGCATAGCGAATTAGTAGAAGGCTCTCGAACGGTAGAAAGACCACGCCAAACGCTTCAAAGACGTCTACAAGAAAGTCACGAAGAGATGCCATATCAACACCAACACAGAGAGCCAGCAGGCGAGAGAGACAAGAGTAGCTCCAGCAAGCATCACTGTTTGTGTGCTGTCCCTGCACCAGAGACTGTCATTCAAAAATTGGCCTGTTTAGCCACTCGGGCAGATGCAGATAAAATAACATTTCTGGACACTACGCCATCGTCTTTAGCAGACGGAAGGATGCTAACAATAAAACAATTAACTATTCATGAGATTCGATTCTTTCTAACTTCTCATCATAATCATCTCTACGTTCTTATCGTAAGGATTATGTCTTCATGGTGTATACCCAACATCGGGTATATAATCGAGAGACAAAACTCGGGTGAGAAGAGAGAGAGAGAGAGAGAGAGAGAGAGAGAGAGAGAGAGAGAGACGGACAGACAGACAGACAGACAGACAGAGATTAGAGAGACTTACTTGGTTACTGTTTCCGCTGATTTGTCTGGCCGTCTCCTCTTTTTCTTCTTTGGCCGTCATCTGGTCGTCTTGCTGTCTTCTAACTAAGGGCTAACTTTAGTCAAGACTTTTATTTTTTGGTCAAGTTTCTTTATTTAGTATAGCCCATATTTACCGCGAGGATGTGTGTCAACCTCGCATAGAGAGACATATCCGCTCTGCTTCAATGTTCGGTTGCATCTAAAATCTAAATCTATTCACGTGTTTCTTGTGACACGTTATCCAGACACCAGCGGGGTATAACCGTCCTGGTAGTTTTCCACTCCCTGATCTCGAAGCCAACAGCCCCCATATTCAGCTACATTTCAACGATTTATAACACTATAAATTGTAACATTCATTTATCATAAGTAGATTATTTTAAAATAATATTTTGTCCGGTTATTTTTTTCTTTTCTTCGAGTCAATTTTTCTTACGCAGGAGTCTTCCTTCCTTTTTTTTTTAAAAAAAAATAGTGTTTGTTTACGATACCCTCGAGTATTATTATCCACAAATTTTTAACCTGGATGTACAAGGCCATATTACACCTGAAGTGGATTATCAGCGATAATTATAGTCTTTTGAGGGACTATTTACATAGTTAAGACATAATGTACATTGGCCATCGCATTACACTGAGCACATTCAACAAGAGTCAATACATCCCCCCCACACACATACATATATATACGACTACACGCACGCAGATGTACACACACACACGAACACACACACATATATATATATATATATAATATATTTATAAATGCATACATAAACATATATAGATATATATATATACACATATTTATAGAAACATGGACGCACTTGTATATATATATACTAGCTAAAGTACCCGGTCCATGACCGGACTAAAATGAAATTTGGATCACCAGGGAGTGAGAGAGAAAGTGGAAGACAGTAGTTAGAGAGGGGGTAAGAGGAAAATAATTCTTGAAACTAAAATCATTGAGAATTTGTATATTTCAGGATTTGTATTTTCTGTTTTATAGTTTAAAATTATTTCATATTATTATACAACAAATTGAAAGTATTCGTTTGTATATTTGTTTGTTATTGTTTTAAATTTTTTGTACATGACAACATTCACATTTAGTTCTTAATTGCATGTTGAGTTTAAAAAGAAGCTGAGAATCGAAAAAATTTAAATTCTTCGTATTGCAATATCTATTTTTGCTAAAACCTAAGATAGTTATAGGGACCACCAATTGATCAGTTTAGGCCATCTTGAATAAAACGGAAATATTTTGTTATTATTTATAATTAATTGATTTTTTCATAGAATTTAAAAAAACTCTTATCGTAACTTGTTTTTAGCTACGTTAATTTTCAGTTGATTTAACAGTGCAAAAATGAAAACGTTGTTTTTCAATCATAATTTTCATTATTTCCGTTAGCTGAAAAAAGTTAAAAAATCATCAGGAGTTTATTTAATGTTTTTTCTTTCAAATGGAAAAAATTTTTTAAAGAAAATATTAATTTTTCTGCAAGTTTCATAGTGTTAAATATAGCGGGGGTAAATTCACAGGGTAAAATTGGTGGTACCTAGTATTTTAAAAACATTGTTTAAAAACGTTTTGGTGGACCTGATTATCTGGACTCCCCCCCCCCATCTATTTTTTCCTTCAGTTGATTATTATCGATTACACACCAATCTATCAGATTGAAAAAAAAAATTCTTAAAAGTTCTTATTATTTGAGTATCACGGGTGCTCATTTCCTCGTATAAGTTTATAGTAAATTGATCCCCCATATCGGAACCGCTTGAACGGAACCCAAATTATTTATTTTCCCATTAAAACTACCCCTAACCCTAACCCCTACCCCCCCCTAGTTAAATTAAGTTTTATTACAAAATTTATATTAATTACAAAACATCAATTTCATAAAAGTTCAAATGTCACCTATGAAATCTCTATTTAAACATGCCAATTTTCAGAACTGAAAAAGTTGCACTATAAACTCAGCGATGTTTATTGACTTCACAATAAGAGTAAAATCATAAAACTTAAATTTAATTTGTAAGGCAAATTCTGAGGAAATATTTAAATTGTATTTTGAATAATAATTTAAATGTTGTTGTTAGTTGTTTTGTTTTATCAACTTTTCGGGTAATTTACTAACGAATCATGTCATTTTGATAAACAAAGCGCTTACAATTTTTCGTACTTACATATAATTTTTTTTTTAAATGTTCCAATAACTGGATATTGTCAGATAAAGAAATAAAATTTCGTCTTACAAATAATTGACTACTTATCTCCAGTCGGGCCTTCGACTAAAGCTAAAAACACGGGATTTTGTCCATATTAGTAACCTTTGTTTTTTTTGTTTTTTTAAATTTTTTATGCGGTTTGAGAAAATAATTAGTTAACGAACCAAAAGAAAAACAGTTTCTAAGGAAATTCGTCATTCTTATTGTTATTTTTAACCCTTTAAAACTCTAAACAAAAAAATTAATATATAATAAAAAGGAATTAAAGTCATTTTTATTCGAAATGGAAAATATTTTTGTTTAATTTTATACAAATATGTAACCGTACTTACGACGTAACTGATTTTCATGATACTGTTGTTTACGGATTAAATGTTTTTATTAATAATGTACTGTAAAGCGTGTATTTTGATTTCTACAAAGTTTTGCATTACAAAATTAAATTAAATGAGGTGTACTGTGACATTATACAAGAATATGGACAAACTCGCTGTAAAAATAATTTAATCTAATAAAACCACATACAAATACATATTCAGAAAGACTAAAGAGATCCGAACTGCGTATTCTCGTATTATGCCTATAGGTAGTATTTTTTTTATTTTAAGCTGACGCTGTAAAAAAAAAATAATCTATAAAACAACATACAAATTACTATACTCAGAAAGACTATTTCATCTTATTACTAACAGATATAAATCATTTTAAAGATAAAACCTAAATGGTAAAGCAGATTCGAATTCTGATGTTATAGACCTGCACTGCTTGGTAATCGAGCAATAATCATAGCGCGTGGCTATCCACACCATGTTTTTAAATTTTTACTCGCTGTAAAAATTGATTCAATTATAAAAAAGCATCACACAAATTACATATTTGAAGAGTATTTCTTTCTTTCTAACGGATAATGAAATTATTAAAGACTGGACCATAAATGGCCCCCACCCCCACATAATTACGGAGCTGAAACGGCTTAGACTGCAAAATTAAATTCAGTTAAAGTCAAAACTTGCTGCTGTTAATCGTAACAATAAGCAGCAGAGAACATATTTTTTATTATCAGGAGGGGCTGAGTATAGGACAGTTCCGCAAATTGGTATTTGGATTAATTAATCGATTAAATCCCTTAATAGTAAAAATCATAACCAACATTTAGATTTTTGCTTAGTTAACGATATCAATGATGTATGCAAGGATTTTGAATCTGAGTGACCTCGGTCCGTTTTTTTGTTATAGTCGACACGTATCATACCACAAAAGATCTCTGTTTATATATTCAGATATGTGTGTGTTGTGTGTGTCGTAATGTTGTCTTCGTGTGTGTGTGTGTGTTAGTTGGTCATAAACATATAGTTATTTACTCTAAGCGTAGCTTTAGTGCCGACACATGATCAGATGTATGAGAGAATCGAATCCACTAACAATCAGTCTACCTAATTGTGTTGTAACCATACACAACTTGGCACATACTGAGGTGCGTAGTGGTAGCTATATATCAAAGACAAACAGGCGTTCTTCCAACTTACCATAAAAATGACACACATGTCGAGCACACAACAAACACAGCAGTAATGAATCCTACACGCCACACCACACAACACACACAACTACATATATTCATAATATATATCTATTATTTTATAATATCTATAAACTCAAATATTATTAACACTTACAATATATATAATATATATTTTACATCGTGGCGGGTACGAAGATATAGAAGATATGAAAGCATGTATTGTGCAAATGTAAGATAATTAATAAATCCTAATTCCTTTTCAGCAGAACTTCTTTTTTATAAAATATTAATCTTCTTCCCGTTGGACCCATAACAACATATATATATATGTATATATACAGTATATATATATCTTCTATATATATACATCATTATACACGATACATAGCCCACTAAATTAAATGGACGACATAACTACTTGACAACACTCATATCTGATCTGGTAACTACACATATACAGAACAACTTACAAAAACATACATCCGCCAATATATAATAAGTATTAAATATATATATATTTACTAATAAAATAATATGAGATAGTTATACTATATATAGATGATATTAGTATTTAATTTGCAGGTTTTTCACAGATCAATGTTCTTATAAGACGCTACCCAGGGTGATATCATGACTAAGGGCAATCAACTAGGTTGTTCGATAAATCTCATGCATCTCTACTCAACATAATGATAGGGGTAAGATAGAATAGCAAATAGGAGAAGGAGAAAGAGAGAGAGAGAGATAAGAGAGAGAGAGAAGGAGAGAGAACGTAGAGATCACATAATCATGCTTGATTAATGTATAAAATATATTTAGGCATACATAAGAAAAATCTATTTTTTCAGCATAGTTTCCTTCCTTGTCAATGCACCATGAAGCGTCTGTCGGGAATATTATTATATCATCCATTATTACATACTCAAAATTTAAAATGATAATGAGGCCTAAAATCGCTAATCAACATATACGTTTCAGGTCCGGAACATTTTTTGATGTCACCTATAATATATATAACAGGGGGGGGGGGGAAGTAGGTTAGGCTCGGTAATTGAAGAACAAAACTTTACCTGGCAAAATTAAACACAAGCAGTATCTATATAAGTAAGGATTAATCCAGTTGGTTAAGAAGTATGGTGCGACAGAATCAGTAGTAGAACAACTAGACTATCATTTTTTATGCAAATTATAGAATATTCATTAATTATTACATGTATTAGTATTTAAACTTTTTCAACTCAGATTGGTAGATAGCTGTTCGCAAGGAACGGCCTGTTACTAAAAAATAAAACACGAAGTATCCTAAGTTCGAATTATCCCGCCCTCGCCAGCTATAGACAGCTCAGGAGGATTAATGAGTAGCATAGGGAGTATAGTGGAATCTCGACGGGGTTAAAAAAAGGGTATAAAGGAGGCTTTTGTCAAATCTTGGAGTTGGATCTCGCTCCACTCAACGCTAAAAATAAGATCTCTTGGGTCTAGCGCTATGAAGGGTATAGACCCCTCGTGCGATGGCTGATACCGACAATTTGGCCGCACACGAGGACTTACTTCTATTTAGTTGTAGGTAAAAGTTCTGTTTATATTACTGTTATAGCCTAGCTTTTGCCCCCACCCCTGTTTATAGTGTTGTGTGTACTGTGTATGTGGATGTGTGCGATGGGTCGTGTGTGCATGCTGTGAGCTGTGTGTGTGTGTGTCTCCTCTCTCTTCAGACGTCGGCTCGCTCGCTCTCATATCTCTATCATTCTCTTGAAAGGTGCCGAGACATTATATCTGATCCCGTCATGTACGCCGCAAAGAAGGACAATACATCAACGTCTCTAGATGAGATTCTCGTTGATTGTACGTTCGGGCGCTGTACACTCTCAAACACGATAAAGCCGTCAAACGTTGCGTTTGCCTGTAACTTCCACGAGCTCAGAATATGTTTGTCTCCGAAACCTGACAATTATTTTTTTTTTACCGGCACGTAGCCATCCCCAGATGTCATCTTGTATTTGGTCAATTCTTAAGCGGTATGTCGCAAAGCATTTTACAGTATTTAACAGTGAAGGAGAGCTAGTTTTTTGAAAAATTCAGCTCAAGTGGAAAAGCGTGGGCTGGAAGAGGGAGGTTATTGTTAATGAATAATCACCAACCAAAGCCATTGGAATAGTTGATTGTAATAGCCAATTCATTCTGATGTCCCAGAATTTTCTGAATGACTTTATTCTACAGATCCATCCACTATGTTAATGGTTAAATGAACCCGCCAACCATTACTAAAGACTTGATTCTATATTGTGTAATACTCTGTTCAATATGTAATTTTTGAAAGTCAAGTGGGATGCTTATGTAAGTTGCTGCTCAATCTATTAAATTCTTCTACTATGTTACTGTAAAGAGCCTCACAACAACACTTGAAATGTGTTTGACTATATGTTTTGTTTACTGTGAAAGACCTCACCAACCAAGCATTGAAAAAACTGT
>CM042149.1:111868583-111882220 GCA_023376005.1 Doryteuthis pealeii | reverse complement strand
TTCACAGTTCTCACCTTGACCAAATGCCTAATTTGTGTCGTACTCTATGAGGAGCTCTTTGGCGTATTTACGCCCAACCGGGGCTTCATATGGGAAGAAAGGCAAGTCGAGAATGATATGGAAAGGCTCGTATGAAAATTAGAATTATGCTCCCCTGACGAAGCGGCGCGTCTGGTGTGTGTGTGTGTGTGTCGTGTGTGTGTGGACATTAGACCGCTAAAGCAATAAGTCTTTACACTTGCACCATTAACCCTTTTAATTAATTGTCTTCTTTATCTTTCTTGGGTATATTAGACTGCAAATTCCCCTCATCCATGAGGCCCACTAATCTGGAAATTCCAACATACGACCTGCTCAATAAAAGGCATAGCAGAAAGATTTTGTTTCTTACAAAAACGTGACAAAGATTAGGTGTTTCTGGTGTGCTGGAAAGGGTTATAGTATTCAGTCTATTTCAATGGGCTAAAATGACTTTGAGTATACGAAGAATGATTTGACGAGCAGAATCCCGTGAATCGATAAACCCATATTATAGACTGATTGGCTATCCACCGAGCCGGGATGTATGGTCTTCATAATGTCTCAATTCCCGGTCCATTAGGTCCTTAGACATACAATGCGGCCGTCTTAGTGGTGAGCAGCACGCTTCCTTCAATTACGTCACCTTTTCACCAGCTCTGCGCATTCGAATAGTAACCGGCTTGTATCCCTAGTCAGTGTTTTCCCAGCGACGTTCTATCTTTCGCTGCTGTCCCCCGGCATTGACTTCAATATCGAATTTTTTGAGACTTCTAGACTCTTACAAAGATGGTCTTTAAAACGCTTATGGAACTACCTCTAGTTGCGTTTCTCATCTATTACAGGTGGTTTTAAGACAATGCGTTATATGGTACTTTACTTCAATAATCTTGCGAGTCAGTTCAAAGTCCCGTGACAATCCCTTACATTCGACGCGTCATTCCTTGTCTGTCTTACTTGTATCTCTCTGTGCAATAAAGACTATCTATTCTCAATCTCGACGTGACTGATTGCGTCCTTCCACCACTGCACCTTGTCTTGCTGATCCCTTTTTAAGGACACAACATTTCTTTCATTCTCTTGTTCTTTGAGAGATTCTCTTTTCTTCCTCTATACTTACTTTCTTTTTTTTGTTCCTTATCTATCTTGTTTCTTTTTCTTCAAGTCCTTTCATATATTTATTTTCTTCTTTGTATTTTTTGTATCTCTTTGAAGACTTACTTTCTTTTTTTATTTGCAATATTTTCTCTTCTTCTTCTTCTTCTTCTCTCTCTTCTTCTTCTTCTTCTCTTCTTCTTCTTCATTTGCAAATATATTCCTTCCTTTTCTTTTTCTTCATTTGCTAATGTATTCTTCTTCTTTTTCTCTTCTTCATTTGCAATATATTCCTTCTTTGTGATTGTCTTCTTTTTGTGACTTCTTTGTCTTCTTCTTCGCTCACTTTTCTTCATTCATCTCCAACTCTCCCCCACCTTTCTACCATTCTTTCTTCATCTTTGCTCACCCTCACTTTTAAAACAAATCTCTCTCTCTCACTCTCTCTCTCTCTTTCCCCTCTCTCTCACTTGTTTGCCTTCCTTTTTTCTCCATCCCCTCTTTCGTTAATACCTTTCACACACACACACCACACACACACACTCTCTCTCTCTCTCTTGATTACCTTCCATTTTTCTCCACCCTCTCTTTTCGTTAATACCTTTCTCACTCACTAACTCACTCACTCACTCTCTCTCCCCCTCTCTCTCTCCTTTGCTTCCTCCCCACCCCTATCCCCGTTTGTCATCCTTTTGTATAATTTTCCTACGATATTATTCGAATTGAATTTTTTCAGTTATTGTTCCGTATTTCAGCTCGGCTACCTTTTTCTCCCTCATGAAACGAAAGCTCCCCCCCCCCCACACACACTCCATCCAGATTCACCATTCGTACGAGTTCACCCATTCGGTCGGTGATGGCATTGCCGAAACGAAATAAATAAATTTTATCTAGAAAAATATCGGCAAAACATATATTATTTGTACGTTGCAAATCTAATGTAACAAGTCCATTGAGAGAGTCGGCGAATCAATGGATGCGTATCAATGGCCACAAAATGGGATTTCATTTAATTTTCGCGCTGTGCGGAGAGCGCTTCAACCAAGGGAGGTAACAATGTTTCTGTGAGGTGATTGTGCGTAACACAAATCCCGTTATTATTGTTACGCTCGGTTTTCTAAGTTGATTTCGACTGTTTGAATAAAAAACATTGTTTGCCATGGCTAATCCAATAAGTGGCGTCTTAAATGGCATTTTGTTCTGCGGAATGAAAAAATATCGGAATTCAAAAGAAATTCTTTGTCAAATGTTTGTAAATGTCGATTTCGTTATACTTGTTCGGATGTTTATGTTCTGACGTGTTCATGTGTGCGTAGTACACAGAAGACGCAGGTAGAAAATGAACATGGCGAGTCGTGTTCAAATCCCGGCGGAGCCAGTTTGTTTTTCACATAACGCTAAAACTCTTAGGAAATATATGTATTTATAAAACACTTTCGCCACGCGTAAGATGGCACACAGAGTCGCGAGTATGGGGCATCCAGCGATGATCGAACTCGCTATCCAGTATTAATAGATCTGCGAGACTAGCTTGCTAACCATTACACCACGATGCGACGCCTTTTGTTTAGTATGCCTAGCTTCGCTGTAGTACAAGGCCGCAAGTATGGAGTACCCAATGAGAATTGAAGTCACTTACATTGTTTTTTTAAAATCCAGCTTACTACCCGTTACACCACATGAGGTGCCTTAAAAAAATATCCAACCAGTTCGTGACGGGTTGGATAAGACACAATTATGGGGCATCCTGTAAAAATCGAAATCACTATTCAGTACTAGTGCATATGCGAGACAAACTTGCTAAAAATTGTACCACGCAAGGCGCCCTTATCCTTGGGAAAGGTATTCATCCAGCTATTCTTCCTGCATCTATGCGTAAAATATTAGTACAGACCGGGCTCTTTAACCTCTGTATGGCAACAGGTCTAAGAAAATTAAAAGTCTGAATTCAAACCAGCTACATGAATTTGGTTTGAGACACTCTTCCGACACCGATCAGCGAAAAACTCTGCACATGAATATATATGCGCAGTCGGCACCTCAGGTGGTGTAATAGTTAGCAAGGTAAATTGGCAAATCATGACTAGTGAGTTTGAGCCTCACTGGGTGCTCCTTACATTCGGCCTTGTGCCACATCTAAGCTAAGCTTAGTAAATAACAATATGCGCAGCCGGCTCAACTCACATCGGGTGAATAACGTCACACATACACACACACACACACACATACACACACACACACACATGCGTACGCGCGTGATCGTATGTGTATACGTGTTCGTGTGCAGAAGTGTATAGTATGTATGAGAGTGGAAAAATAAGTATATGGCAACTGGTCTACGAGAAGGAAACTCTGAATTCAAGCCTGTTAAACTCTGCTTAAACAATGACCTTGTGCCACATCCTGTGTCACATCCTGTTCTTACGACTTGGTTTGGTTCAGTTTGTTTTATTTTAGGGCATATCAACCTCAGTGGGTCATTTAATACCGACAATTTTTTAAATAAATTAATTCTTAATGGATACTCAATTTTTTTATAAACACATTTTTCTATTTAACCGATTGATGGGACCCTAACAGGTACTACCACTCCGGTTCAGAGTGGGCCCTGGAGAAATGGTGATGAAGGGGTGCTTCACATTCCACAAACCTCCGGAACTGGAGCCTCACAATCGGATAGAGTTTAACGTCATTCCCAGGACATGAAAACCCTCAGCCACCGCCTTCTAGCACACTTATTATAAAAATTGTTGGGACTTTTCATAGGATCAATAATGCTGGGGCAATCATATAGCTACTAGGGCTTGACATAACCAGCCGATTAATCGGAGGTGACTTCTCCAACCGCCCGTCTTGCACAAGAAAGGGCTAAAGTGGAGTGCTGCAAATAATGGACTGCTCATCCACCTGGGTTCTATCCTTACGCATCACAGGTCGCCACCCACGGGTATGGGTACCAATGTCTAGATATGGAAATTGGAGTGTAAATGTTGGAGAGTATAAAAAAGGAGTGGCAAAACTAATAAAAATAGTTAAAGATTACAGGGTGAGATTCGGGAAAAGAAAATTAACTTTCTTAAATTCAACCCAATAATCTAAGGATAAAGAGAGATAGATAGATAGATGGATGGATGGATATGAATAGACTGATATAGATAGATAAATAGATAGATAGATATGAACAGACCGAAATTGATAAGAATATTTTTCTCTATGCACTTTCTCGTCTCTCGTTTTATTTTGAAAAGATTTCTATCACTGTTCAGAAAACACTTTTTGCATCCTAATGTCGTGATGAAGGTTTGATAAAAACCGAAACGTTTTAACATTGACTTCACCATCTAGAATAAATTCATCTTTTTGGAATACTTTCAATAATGACATTCACTGTTCTGAAAATATAAAACTACAATGTTACGTTTGAAAATCTGAAAATATAAAAGCGAAAAGTTACAGCTCTAAAATTTGAAAACTTAAAACTAAAACATTGTCCCAACCCTATTGTCCTTATGGCAAGCCCCAACGCCTTTTATCATATAAGTGCTAGAAAGCGGTGGCTGAGGGTCTTAGTGTCCTGGGTATGACGTTAAACTGCATCTAGTGGTGAAGTTCTAATTTCGAAGCTCTGATACGTACCATTTGAAGGTTAGTACTTTATAAAATCATGTTGACATCCTTCCATCTACTAAAAACGATGGCGTAGTGTCCACTTTTTAAAAATCTGCAATTGCGTGAGTGGCTGAACATACCAATTTTTGAATGGCAATCTCTGGTGCAGTGATAGCAAACAAACGGTGATTCTTGCTTGTGATGCTGTTGTCTCTCCTTCCTTTTCTCTCGCTTTTCTGCGGTGGCTTCTTTCCTCTCTTTTTCACTCTTTTATATTTAACGAGGAGTCGCCAGGTCGTACGCTCTTCTGCATAAGCCTCCCATGTGTTGATGTCGATGTGGCATGTCTTCATGTCCCTCTTTCCAACATGGTTCTTTTTTATTAGTGGTGCCATCTATATATCAGGCCCGAGACTTATTGAGTGAGGTGTTAGTAAAAAGAAGAACGAGAGGTGATTCAATTGAAGCTTGTAAAACAATTAAAGGAATTTCTAATTATAATAGACATTTATTTTTATATTTATCCTCAAACTGGAATGTTAGTATCCAGACAGATTTAAAAAACTAAACCTATTAACCAATTGAGTTCTTTTGCTAATAGGTCAGTCAGTATGCTGTTGGTTTTGACAACAGCAACTGGCTAAGCACAACTGAACCAGTACCCAAGATAGCTGGTACTTATGGGACTTAAGAATAGTCCATTCATGTATTTGGGTGATTCCATTCCTTGAGTCCTGATTGGCTGTTTGGTTTCTATGATGTTATGAGACTTCATAAATACTCTGGCATTCTGCAGTAGAATTGCAACAAGGTTAGATCTGTATTGAGTTACAGCTATTTGTTGCCTTGTCTCACCAATTCGACGGTAATTGGAACTTAGTTTGATTATTCTACAAGTAATATATTTTTTGAAGAAATTTCGCAATCAGATTACAAACAGCAAAAGTATGAAAAATGTATGATAGAATTGAGGATTTCTAAAATAATGGTAAGAAAAATGAATTAAGAGGTCGATTTTAGGGAAATATCTGATGAATTACTTAACAGACTTTGATGTGTTTATTGATATTGTATTAATAGTCTATATGTTCTGCGCAAAGATATTTTAAAGGTTGATATGAAAAGATAGTAAAAAGGAGAGATGCTCAAAGAGATATAACAAACAAATAAATGAAGAATCTCTCTCTCTCTCTCTCTCTCTCTCTCTCTCTCTCTATATATATATAATATATATATAATATATATATTATATATTATGGGAGAATATGTGCTTAATTGGAGTCGTACCTAATTTTGAAAATTAATTAATTAATAATTAATTAATTAGGCGGGAATGCCTATTTAAATGTATGGCTAAACAAATCGAGAAAAATCAATCTCTGTATGTACATTTCGGCCTATTAGGCCTCATCAGCAGAGCTATAGATAGGAAGATCGCCCTGTGCGTGATCTGAAACCGGACTGTCAAGCTGACAGGCGAGTACCATAACCCCTACACCAAACGGACTTCTTAGATTTTACGATTTGTTTAGAGTAGGTTGATATTCCTCTTGTAGTGACTTTATATATATATAGTGACTGTAGCTGTATTTACCAAGAGAGAAATGAACAATGAATGGAACGTCATTTTTTTAGAATACAAGGTGTGGCAAAAAGTACCAGAAATCTCGATACTTTTTTTTACACACATTATATATATATATATATATATATATATATATATATATTATATTACATTTTTAGTTGACGGAGGTAAAAATAATATACAGAAGCAGATTTATTTTCTAAAATCTATTACTAATATTTACAATATTGAAATTCTAATAAAAACCTACATATATATATATATATATATATATATATATATATATATATATATATATATATATATAAACCTGCATATATATATATATATATATATATATATATATATATATATATATATATATATATATTGTAAGTAAATATTTACATCTGTCCATTCTGCAAGGAATACTTCTGCGTGTTGGGATATTTACCAGGAGTCGACTGCACCTGTAACGGGTGTGTATTTATTCCTATATGCGCTTGGGGTGGAATGCAGCCTTCTATATTTCTGTCGGGTGCTGATCTTGAAAAACAAACAAGATTAAATAAGGGGGGTGCCTGTTTACTTAGGGCTTCCGTCGACGAGTGGTCAATGTTTATGTAGTCTTCGTCTTAACATAATCTGATAAAGCGAAAATACGCTATTCAAAATTTCTGTTTACGCAAGAAATCTCTCACACCTACGGTCTCGTTATCAGATTTGCCCGGAAGGCACTCAGGGCTCATTAGAATCATTGGAAATAAAAACCGAAATTAATAAAAAAAAAATCTATACACTAATTTAAAAAAAAGGGAATGTATAAAGAACGGATTTATCATCAGCAACAATAATATAAACAAGGAATACGTAAAGGAATACAAGAACATTGCAGTACTTGGGTGGGGGAAGTTGGTTGATCCACTGGGAATTGCGCAAAAGACTGAAATTTCACCTTAAGCTATAACTGATAAAACGCAATTAAAAAAATCCTCTGAATAAAACACTAGACATGTTCAAAAAAAATAAACTTTTATGACAGACCATATATTAAATGTCGACCATAAGCTTAATATATATATATATATTATATATATATATATATATATATATATATATATACTAGCAGATATATGCACCTCCGGGTGCAAGTATTTAAGTTTTAATGTAATACAATATTGTATTAAATTAGAAAGGCTAATGAAACTAAATAAGAATACAGATAAAAAGATTTGAAACAGAGGAGTATAATAAAAGATTTGAAACAGAGGGAGTATAATAAAAATGAACAACTGAAACTTACTCTTCCATCACTCTCGTCTTTCATTGTTATTTTTCTAATTTAAGTATTTAGTTATAAGAGGAAGTAAAAAAAAAAACAAAATCTTGTTAATGGATTACATTTAAGATTCATTGAAGAGATTTTTGCATATATTCATTAAAATAAAACCAAACAGTTAGAAACCAATAATACTAAGCACATATTTATTAAATTCGATTTTTTAATATTAATATGCAAATTAGCCTTCCCGTTCACACTGTAAACCGCTATTTGTTGTATATATAAATATATTGCATGTTGTCAGTATGTAGACATAGTTAACAGTATTAATGTAATTTTATTAATAATTGAGGTTTAGATAAAAATAAAATCATGGAGAATGTGATGTCAATAACTAAGAGAATTATGACTTGAGTAGGAATATAGTTTCGGTTACAGACAGAAAAACACACAATCTCCATTACAATAAGATATATATATAAATATATATATTATATATAAAAGAAGTAAATACACAAACGATGTGTTTTGATATGGCTTTTTTTAGCCGACAATTTTTGGGAGAATATGTGCTTAATTGAAGTCGTACCTAATTTTGAAAGTTGATTAAATAATAATAATAATTAAATATATATATATATAAATTTTTGGTACAGGCAAATATATATAATATATTGAGGGTTATCATAGTGATCACCACGATATCATTGGATGAAAGACTACGGAGGAATGAAAGGAATAGAAAAAATTGTTTATTGATAAAACAAGACAAGGGCCCTTTCGTCCGGTGGTTTTCAAGTTTTACACCCAGAATCTATCTATCTATCTATCTATCTATCTATATATATATATATATATATATATATATATATATATATATATATATATATATATGTATAACTTTCAAAGAAAGAAAAGCTTGATTAACCGTCATCCCGTTATAATTTTTATTTCAACCAGAAACTCAAAAAAATTTTTTTGAGTTCCAACCTCATCAGACGGGTTTTTAAAAACATGCTTTCTTAAGTTTTTATTTCTTTGAAAGCTAAATATTGCTCTGAATATAATCTAATTTATTGTTTATTATACATTGAGCTCTCGTTAAAAATCCTTGTATGAGTATATGTTTGCACCTACAAGAGCATATAGTATGGTTGTACAGTGATATTTCGAAGATCCCAAATAGAATCATCCCTTACAACCAGTCATTTGTATTACCTCACACACACACACACACACACACACACACTTATATATATATATATATATATATATATATATATATATATATATATATGTAAGTTCATATGTAAGTATATTTTGGCAGCATTTTATCTTTTAAACATATTTTATTGAACTCAACGGACAATTCTTTTCTGAGGAGTTTTTTTTCTATCCTTTCTAATTGTCTGATCATCTTTTTAATACCAGGGTGAATTGGTGTATGAATCCACCAAAAGTTCTAACACAAGTACTTTCTGCACTACTTAGTGCCATCATCAGGAGTGGAACTGGTGAGATGTTTCCATTGTTTCGTTTGTAGGAATAAGTAGGAGAAGGGGCTCACAAGTTTATAAGAATGTTATGGGGAATGGTCGGAAGAGAATTGGCGGAAAAGTATAGGCATTTGAGAATATGTTGACTGCTTCCACACCTGCAGATGGCACCAAGTAATGCAGAAAGTACTTGTGTTAGAACTTTTGGTGGATTCATACACCAATTCCACCCTGGTATTAAAAAGATGGCCAGACAATTAGAAAGGATTGTAAAAAAACTCGTCAGACAAGAATTGTCCG
Organism: Doryteuthis pealeii; assembly: GCA_023376005.1. NCBI lineage: Eukaryota > Metazoa > Mollusca > Cephalopoda > Myopsida > Loliginidae > Doryteuthis > Doryteuthis pealeii. Next base: position 111,872,856 of record CM042149.1, on the reverse strand, counting down.
TTGAGTTCAACAACAAATATATAAATATGCATGTGTATGTGTATATATTTAAGCTCATATATATATATATATATAATATATATATATATATATATATATATATATATATATATATATGTGTGGATGATACCAAGTGTTTTTCTTGATAGGATTCGACCAAAATTGAGAACTAAAACGAACATATAAAGATTTGCCTATATTTTTTTTTTACCTATAAGGAGTATTATAAATAGATAGATACCAGGGTATCCATTTATTCATTATATATATTATATATATATATATATATATATATATATATATATATATATATATATATATATAATCTTAATAATACGTATAGGTATATTTATAAATGGCAAGTAAAGTCAGTGGAGTGGCCTTTTTGTCGGTATCAGTCGAACAGCAAAGGAATCTATCTCGTTTTCCCTAGCGCTTGACTAGGTGTTTTTTTTTCTGAGGTGGAGCGCAACATCTAATATCAGCTTCCAGATCATTTATTACACAATACAGATTACCCAAGTTGTGCTTCTCATGCGCAAAGTTGGCAAGGACTAGTATTGAACTAGGAACCGTGTGGTTACTATGTGAATGCACTACCGACTGAGCTAAACCAACCTATACTTATAAATAAGGAGTGCTCAATATCGGTGATAGAGCAGATGTAGATGTAAGGTTGGCGTAGTCACAGAGTCAACCACGATTAGTGACTGTCAATGTTTCATATTTGCGATCATCAAACCAAGTGTCCTGACTCTATCTATACGTATATATATATATACTAGCAAATATATGCACCCTCCGGGTGCAAGTATTTAAGTTTTAATGTAATGAAACATCGTATTAAATTAGAAACGCTAATGAAACTAAATAAGAATGCAGATAAAAAGATTTGAAACAGAGGGGGATATAATCGAAAAATAGAACAACTGAAATTTACTCTTCCATCACTCTCGTCTTTCATTGTTATTTTTTCTAATTTAAGTATTTAGTTAAAAGAGGAAGTAAAGAATAAAATGACAGTTATCTTTTCTTGTTAATGGATTTCATTTAAGATTCATTGAAGAGATTTTTGCTTATATTCATTAAAATAAATCCAAACAGTTAGAAACCAATAATACTAAGCATATATTTATTAAAATTACTTTTTTAATATCAATATGCAAATTAGCCTTCCCGTTCACACTGTAAACCGCTATTTTGTTGTATATATAAATACAAGTGCATGTTATTAGAATGTAGATATGGTTAACAGTATAAATAATGTAAGACAATTTTATTAATAATTGAGGTTAAAATAAGGATAAATTCATGGTGAATGTGACGTCAATTACTAAGGGAATTGTGACTTGAGTAGTGATTTAGTTTCGGTTACAGAAAGAAAAACACACAATCTCCATTATAATAAGATATATATATATATATATATATATATATATATGTGTGTGTGTGTGAAGAGAAAAATGGAAGTGAATCCGACGATATGTAAAATAGTGAAAATTTTTTGAAAAAACACAGGTTCAAATAAAATGAGTGATATTTATTCAGCCAACACTGCAGTGTTTCACTCTGTTTAGTAGATCTTCTTGAGGGCTTTTGTTTATATAAAGAAAAGTAAAATTTATCACAGAATAATAACAAACTGATCAACAAAAACTATCACAGTCTCCTTATTATTTTGATAAATTTTACTTTTCCTTATATCAACAAAAGCCCTGAAGAAGATCTACTAAATAGATTGAAACACTGCATCGTTGGCTGAATAAATATCACTCATGGGAATTGAATGTTTTAGCCTCTACCATGAAGCTTGCACTTAATGAAGACCTTCGCTACTATTCATAGAAGCGTTGCAGAGTAATGCCATAATAAGCAAGTGGTGCAAAGTATCACAAAAATGATACAACAAGTGGATAGCGAAGGTAAAACCACTACAAGAAACTGAAATTTCACCATGCTTACAACTGCTATATGCACAATAAAGTGAAGGCGCGTGGTGGAATGGTTATCGTCGTGAGAAATAGACACGGTGACCAGAGTTCAAATCCTGGGCGAGACCGTTTGTATTTCACATTACGCTAATACTCTTATATTATTCACAGACCGTTTCACAGTATTATTCACAGTATTTCACAGAATTATTATTATTTCACTCCATTCGAGTTTTTCACACCTGCAGAAGCCGGTGGTTCACTGGAGGCTGAGTGGCAGCAAGTCTTCTCAGGTCTCCAGGACTCTTCTGAGTATTCCAGCCGATCTCAATAATGCTGTAGTCTGGATGGTCTCGATTCTTCCTCCGATTTTTAATTCATCCAGACTCTTTTCCAACTCCTTTGGGATTGTTCCAAGGGCCCCAATCACGATCGGTACGACCTTAACCCTCATGTTCCACAGTTTTCTTAGTTCTCTGGCAAGGTCTAAGTATCTATCGATCTTTTCGTTTTCTTTCATTTTCACTCTGTGATCAGCCGGGACGGCAAAGTCCACGAGATGACCATTCTTCCTCTTCTTGTCAATCAAAACAAGATCTGGTCTCCCGGCTGGGATTAGGTGATCCGTCTGTACCTCAAAGTCCCAGAGAATTTTGTGTGTCTCATTCTCCAGGACAGATTCAGGTTTGTGCATATACCATTTAGTTGAATGGTGAAAATATTATTATTATTATTATTATTATTATTATTATTATTATTATTATTATTATTATTATTATTATTATTATATTACGGTATTATTATTATTATTATTATTATTATTATTATTATTATTTACTCCTTTTGAGTTTTCACATCAGTGTTAGCTGATGTTCTTTCACTGGAGTCTGAGTGACAGCAAGTCTCCCCAGGTCCCCAGGACTCTTCTGAGTATTCTGGCAGATTGCAGCAGTGCAGTGTTCTGAATGGTTTCAATCCTTCCTCTGATATCCAAACTTCCCAAGCCCTTTTCTAATCCTTTTGGGACTGTTCCAAGTGCACCAACTACAATTGGTATCACTTTTACTTTCATATTCCATAACTTTTTCAGTTTTCTGGCAAGGTCCAGATATTTGTCCATTTTTTCATTTTCTTTTAGCTTCACCCTGTGATCTGCTGGCACTGCAAAATCCACCAGTTGACAAGTTCTTTCTATTTTGTTTATCAACACTAGGTATGGCCTTCTTGCTGGGATAAGGTGATCCGTTTTAATTTCAAAGTCCCAGAGAATTTTGTGCGTTTCGTTCTCAAGAACAGATTCTGGTTTATGCATATACCATTTTTTGCATAATTCCCAGTGGATCACCTTCCCAACGCAGTCGTGTCTAGTTTTATATTCTCGTTGTGCTAGTTTGCTACATTCGCAGAGTATATGGTTAACAGTCTCATCTCTATTACCGCAAAGTCTACATTTACTATTTTGTTGGGTCTTATCAATTTTCGCTTTGATGTAGTTTGTCCTTATGGCATTATTTTGTGCAGCAATTATAAGTGATTCTGTTTCTTTTTTGAGGTTTCCCTTTCTTAACCATGTCCAAGTCTTTTCATGTGCAACCTCTTCTATTTGTCGTTTGAAGCGTCCATATAATTGTTTTTCTTCCCATTTTTGTTTTCTAGTCTTTGTCGTTTTTCTGTTTGTCCATCTGCCGTCTCTACTATTGTTGGCCGCCATAAATAGTTTGTCTCACAGTATTTCACAGTATTATTCACAGACACTTGTATTATTCAGAGACCGTTACTCACACGAGACTGTTTGCATTTCACATACGCTAATACTCTTGTCAAACGTACAAATCCAACTAATCTCCCTCTAACTATGAGTAAATAGTAGGACAGACTGTGCTTTTTAATTTTGGTTATACAACTAGTCTAGGAGAAGGAAACTTTGAATTCAATTATAAGTAAAAAGATATTGGTGGAGTGGGCTATTGTCAGTGTCAACCAAACAGCGAGGGAGCCTATTCCCTTTTCACCTGCGCTAAACCAGGGATATTGTTTTTTGTGCTGCTATTAATAGATTCAGTTTCTCTCTTTATGTTTCACCTGCACAGTCAATTTCAGCTCACCTCGGAATTCCTGTAGTTTGTCGCTTGAAGTTTCCATACAGTTGTTTTTTCTTCCCATCTTTGTTTTCCAGATTTTTATTACTATCACCATTCATTGTCAGTTTCATGTCTACCGTTATTCTAAAAAGATAGCCTTGGCATTAAATAACCCACGGAAGTTTATATGACATTAAACAAAGAAACTAAACCAAACCAAATCTTGAAGTGTCCTGGGTATGACGTTAAACTGCATCTAGT
>CM042149.1:111841083-111861083 GCA_023376005.1 Doryteuthis pealeii | reverse complement strand
ATACAGCAGGTACAATAATAGATGCTGAGATTCATCTACGCATCCAGAAGGCATCTGTGGCCTATGGAAGTCTTGAAAAACAGTTATTGTCTAATACCAGCATTACCAATAAAACAAATTTGAAGGTTTATAGGCTCTGCGTGTTGATTGTACTCGGATACATGGACATTGTTTCGAAGACATTTGAAAATTCTTGAACGCTTTCAATAGAAATGTTTGAGACGCATTCTAAACATCAAGTGGAATTCCAACACACCTAACACAGAAGTCCTTACAAGGGCAGGATGCACAAGCATTGAAACTTATAAAGGTCCAAACGCGGTTAAAGTCATGGGAAATGGACTCGTCGCCCCGAGTTCAAATTCTGGATGTGGTAATTGCATTTCACTTAGCGCTAATACTCCTGGGAAAGGTATGAATCCTACTCTCCCTCCAGCTATGGATAAATAGTAGGGCAGACTGGGCTCTTTAACCTTGATTAGGCAACCGGTATAGGAGAAGGAAAACTCTGAATTCAAACCTGTTGAACCCCGCTTAAGAAATTGACCTTGTGTCACATCCTGCTCATGCGGAGGGGTTGGTAAATATCTATAAAGGTCCAAACGCGATACGCAGGTCATGTTGTGCGTATGAGTGATGTTAGAATGCCAAAGCAACTTCTTTACGGTCAGCTGCATGATGGCAAAAGACCACAGCATAAGCCTTGGAAGAGGTATGAGGATTGCTTAAAAAGTAACCTTATAAAAATAAAAATAGATCCTAACAACTGGTAAAAGCGGGCATTAAAGAGAACGGGCTGGAGAATTCATGTTGATGATGGCTGTACCAGTTTTGAGAGTGAAAGAATTGAGCATGAAAACCTCAAGCCTCAACTTCGAAAACTAGACACTTGTCATATTGGAGGGTTGGAAATGTCAGACATGTCGTAGAATTCTGCTTTCTAAGGCTGGATATGTCAATCATAGGAAATCTCATCAAGGACAATTCATGCAAACTCCAGCAACAAACAATGTGTCTTGTGCAATCTGTAACAAAGTTTGTAAGTCAGCTTCTGGTCTTAAGAGACATATGGTGGTGCATAAGCATGGAATCTTATTATTTGCTCTATCTGATACAAAGGGAAAGACGTCCTTCCTATGTCATATTTGTATCAAGCCTTGTGGATTTGTAGCGTGTTTGATGAGTCATTTGAGGTCTCATGAGAGGAAAGGTTCTAATGGTAGGCTTATAGGATTGGGAGGGACAGCAGGGATTTGTAAAGCTAGTGCTATGTGTATGCATGTATGTATGTCCGGATGAAATTAAGAAAATTAAACAATTAATCTCAAATTGAATATGACCAATTCCTGCTTTTTGTACAAAAATCCTTAATTTAAATAACCAAATAAATAAATACTGTTGCTGCTGCTGCTGCTGCTGCTGCTGCTGCATTTCTAATTCTCCAAAGTTGGTAATTCAGTGCTTTTAGCCATATTTTTCTTCTTTTTTTCTTCTTCTTTTTTTTCTTCTTTTTTTTCTTTTTTTTTAGTCTCGTGATATGCGCGAAAAAAAAAGAATAAAGTTCTCTTGACTACATATTTACGTGGAAACTTCGGAAAAGGGAAAGAAAGGATAGAAAGGGAGAAGGAAATAAAGAGTGGAGGGGAAAAATGAAAGAAAAATAGAAAAAGAAAGAAAGGAAAAAAAAGAAAGAGAAAGAGAGAGAGAGAGAGAGAGAGAGAGAGAGAGAGAGAGAGAGAGAGAGAGAGAGAGAGGATAGAAAAGGGAAGTGAATTAAAAGAGAGGAAGAGAAAAGAAAGAAAATAGAAAAGCATAGAAAGAAAGAAGAAACAGAAAGAAAGAAAGAAAGAAAGAAAGAAAGAAAGAAAGAAAGACAAGGATCGAATGGGAGAAGGAAATAAAGAAATGGGAAAGAAAGAAAAGCAAAAATAGAAAGAATAAACAAGGGAAGGAATTAAAGATAGGGTAAGAGGAAAAGAAGAAAAATAGAAAAAGAAAGAAAAAAAAAAGAGAGAGAGAGAGAGAGAGAGAGAGAGAGAGAGAGAGAGAGAGAGAGAGAGGGGGGAATTATTAAATTAAAATTTGATTTATATTCGAAGATATTTAGAGATTGAAATATACATAGAAATAGCATTGACATTCTACTTACGAATGTCCAGCATTTGTAAATCTCAAAAGTAAACAAAGCAATACACCAGGGCTTTCCTTCCCCCTCTACACAGGTAATGCTCGGTAGCCGTTCCAAATAAACAAATAAGGGAGAAATGATCAACTTAGTATTTGATAGTTATCTCCCCTAAGAAATTATAAAGATTAGGGTGAGTGTAAACACAGATCCTCTCGCGTACACTTATTATTAACTTGTAAATTAGATATGAAATTGTTTTATTAAGACTCAGATCCATGATCTCTCTCTCTCTCTCTCTCTCTGTCTCTCTCTCTCTCTCTCTCTCTCTCTCTTACGAAGACTGACGGAGGCCACCAAGTGAAAATACATGTTTCCCCAACAAACGATACTTGAATTCGGTCCGGGAAAACACGGCATCTATTTCGAGATGGCTGTAATACATACTATCTCTCTCTCTCTCTCTCTCTCTCTCTCTCTCTTTCTTTCTCTCTCTCTCTCTCTCTTTCTCGGTCTCTCGTCTCGAAAATCGGGCGTGTCACGTGCCCCGGCCACAGCTGATGTACATTTGGCAGACGAAAGCTGGCACAGCGTTAGAACGGCGGGACGCATCCGACAAACGGCATAATGTTTATTTTGTCGAATGGTGACCTTAAACATTTACTTGCACGAAGGCAAACCGTTCGGTATTCTTAATGGGTGGTTTCGCACTAGGTCAAATAATGAAAGACATAAGTTCCAAAATGGCGTACAGGAGTGAAAAACAGATGGCGCATATTATTATTATTATTATTATTATTATTATTATTATTAAAAAACGAGAGAATAAAAAAGAGAGGGGGCGAAGTCAAATGAATACTGAAGAGAGAGAGAGAGAGAGAGAAATTCCTAGAAAGCACAAAAAAAAACGTCGGCGAGGATGACGTTTTTACAAAGAATTCAACGTCTTTGCAAAACTATTGCTTCCGTCGATTTCTCAAAAAACCCCAAAAAAACAGGAGCTAGAGACAGAAAAATAAACTAATAAATAAAATCACTCTGAGTGAGATAATAATAATAATAATAATAATAATAATAATAATAATAATAATAATAATAATAATAACTATATCAATGATAATAATGATAATAATGATAATAACTATATCAAAGCGAAAATTGATAAGACCCAACAAAATAGTAAATGTAGACTTTGTGGTAATAGAGATGAGACTGTAAACTATATACTCTGCGAATGTAGCAAACTAGCACAACGAGAATACAAAGCTAGACACGACTGGGTTGGGAAGGTGATCCACTGGGAATTATGCAAGAAATTAAATTTTGACCATACAACACAATGGTATATGCATAAACCAGAATCTGTTCTTGAGAACGAAACACATAAAATTCTCTGGGACTTTGAAATACAAACGGATCACCTTATCCCAGCAAGAAGATCAGACCTAGTGTTGATTAACAAAAGAGAAAGAACTTGCCAACTGGTGGATTTTTCAGTGCCAGCAGATCACAGGGTGAAGCTAAAGGAAAATGAAAAAATGGACAAATACCTGGACCTTGCCAGAGAACTGAAAAAGTTATGGAATATGAAAGTGAAAGTGATACTAATTGTAGTTGGTGCACTTGGAACAGTCCAAAAAGGGTTGGAAAAGGGTTTGGAAAGTTTGGAAATCAGAGGGAGGATTGAAACCATTCAGAACACTGCACTGCTGCAATCTGCCAGAATACTCAGAAGAGTCCTGGAGACCTGAGGAGACTTGTTGTCACTCAGACTCCAGTGAAAGACCATCAGCTAATGCTGATGTGAAAACTCAAAAGGAGCAAATAATAATAATAATAATAATAATAATAATAATAATAATAATAATGGACAAATACCTGGACCTTGCCAGAGAATTGAAAAGGCTATGGAATATGAGAGTGAAAATGATACCAATTGTTATTTGCTGCACTTGGGACGGTCCCAAAAAACTTGGAAAAAAGACTGCAGGACCTAAAAATCAGAGGAAGAATTGAGACCATCCAGACAACAGCATTGTTGAAATCGGATAGAATAATCAGAAGAGTCCCGGAGACCTGAGGAGACTTGTTGTCACCCAGACTCCAGTAAAAGACTATTAGCTAACGCTAGTGTAGAAAACTTAAGAGGAGTAAAATAATAATAATAATAATAATAATAATAATAATAATAATAATAATAATAATAATGGAGATTGTGTTTGTCTGTCTGTAACCGAAACTATATCACTACTCAAGTCCCAATTCCCTTTGTTATTTGCATCACATTCTATATGATTTCATTTTTATTTAAATCTCAATTATTAATAAAATCATTTCACATTATTAATACCATTTGCCCTATCTACAGGTATTTGCCTCTCATCCCACTTATGAGGGCGTGACACAAGGATATTTTTTGTAGGCCCACCCACAAGCCGAGGCTCATAGGTGGTAGGTGGAAAAAGTTGCGTCAATCCCGTCGGCATTGCCCCTCAAGGTGAGGTTTCAGTTCTGGAGGTCACGGGAATGTGGAGAACTCCTTCATCACCATTGCTCCCAGGTCCACACTAGTGGTGGTACCTGTTAGGGTTCCATCTATGGGTTAAATAGAAAAATATGTTTATAAAAAAATTGGGTATCCATTAAGAACGAATTTATTTCATATCTTTGTCAGCATTAAATGACCCACTGGGGTTGATATGCCATAAAACCAAACAAACCAAACCAAACCTAATTATGCCAATTAAACAGTTATTTGTCTGATTTATTTTAGATGAGGCTTGATGTATATAATTTTGTGTTTTCGGTCTGTATGTGGTATGCATAAACAGACATATGTTGGGCTGTACAGACGCCTTGACTAGACCAAATATAGAGATAAACACACTATGGGAATCAATGATTGAAAAGGCCAAATCAAATTGTTTTTTTTGTTTTTTAAATTAAAATGCTTTAAAAATAAAAATATAAAATATAACTAAAATCATTGGATTTTACTCTTCGGGTTGTACAGAAAACACCAATAAACATATTTTAAGGATCGTAACACTTCTCGTGACGCATGTCGAACTGATAGGTGTGCAGAAAATGACGTTCTTATTCGAAATGAGATCATAAAAAGTTCTTCAACGCCTTGTTTGATCAACTGTCAAACTATTCTAAATGATTTCTCAGGTTGGGTCATTGCTATGCCCAGATATACAGGTAATACCCGAGGAAGGCTGGAGGATACAGCAGCCGAAACGTTGTGTTTATACATACCCCAATAGATGTGAGGACAATAGTCCGAAAAATCAAAATTATAGGCATTAGATAAATTTTCCACTTTTTTTAATCTTGAAATGTAAAAATATTTAATATTTTGTATATTTCCCCTGATTTTTATGACATGACTTTTTTATGTATTTCAATAAAATTGAAAACTTTTATATTCAGTGTTAGAATTATGTTCAATATTTCTCATATTTCTTATTGATTTCATAACATCAAATTAAATTATCCTTCCTTCTAATCTCTTTCTGCCAATTCTTCTTCTTTATAATTTCCTTCTTTTCTCAAATTCTCCTTTTTTCTAATCACTTTGTTCAAATTCTCTTTCTTTACAATAATTTTCTTCTAATTCCCTTTCTTTCTAACCCCCTTTTAATTACTTCTTTCTTTTAATTATTCTTCCTTCTAATCTCTTTCTTCCAATTCTTCTTCTTTAAAATTTCCTTTTTTTCTAAAATTCTCCTTCTTTCTAATCATTTTGTTCAAATTATTTCTTTACCATCTTTTTGCAAAAAAGTTATGCGGAAGTTTCAAATATAAGCAACCGCCAACGCTTTTCTCGGTCAGCGACAGTTATGTAAGCGTTGGCGGTTTGAAACTTTTTTGCAACATCAATGTTTTCGTTTTAAATTCATATTATTTTCGTCTCCGCTATTGATAAGTCTGGAGTATAAACAAGTTCTGAGATGATTATTATAAATCGAAATAATGTTCAATATTAGCTATGAATATGATATAAAATCTTTTCACTTTAACAGCATATTGTGTTGTTTTCATATCCTTTTATCTATACTCATACCGTCGGATTCATTTCCTTTCTCTTAACATATATATATATATATATATATATATATATATATGTGTGTGTGTGTGTGTGTGTGTGTGTGTGTGTGTGCGTGATGTCAGTTCTTCTTTCTTACATTCTACTTGTACCATGTAAACTAGTACTAACTTTTTCATGATCAAAATTTCACTGAAGAATATGGTGAAACTAACAAAGATATTCAACATTTAACCAATAGTTTTCAAATCAACAGAAATCCCTTTGTAATTGCTGTATTCAAACCTTTTACTTGTTTGAATAAAAAATGTCCAAATGTTACAATTCATGAGAGATCATGAATTGTGAACAGACACTGTAGCTAGAAATTAAATTGAGGTCCGTCGATTCTAAATCAGGGAATCCCCATAGAAAACTATCAGGACTGTTGGTAACCCTTGATCCTGGGGGGGGGGGGGGGCGCACGTTATCGTTAGCTTAGATCAGATTCGACCCTAGTTTTGAAGGAGAAAGACGTGATGTCTTCTCTCCGGGGTTCAATCTCAATCCCCACTGTGGAATGGATGGATATGATGGGCTTATAAATAATAAAGCTTGATCAACAAACTTAAAGTCTTGTTAGTTATTAAAAACAAGCAATGCCCAGACCAACATAAAGAAATCAATGAGTCATCAAGACAATATGGCAGCCAGAGAAGAAGAAGAAGAAGAAGAAGAAGAAGAAGAAGAAGAAGAAGAAGAAGTAACCAGAGTAATGTACCATGTAAGACCATCTCCAATATAATTTAATCTCTCTCTCTCTCTCTCTCTCTCTCTCTCTCTCTCTCTCTCTCTCTATCATGCGAGATGAACTCTCACCGTTTATATATATATATATATATATTATCAACCCCTCCGCACGAGCAGGATGCGACACAAGGTCAATTTCTTAAGCAGAGTTTAACAGGTTTGAATTCAGAATTTTCCTTCTCTTATACTGGTTACCTAGTCATGGTTAAAGAGCCCAGTCTTCCCTGCTATTTACCCATAGCTGGAAAGAGAATTGGATTCATACCTTTCCCAAGGATATTAGCGTGAAATGCAAACAGGAATTGAACTCGAGTCGACGATTCTATTTCCTAAGACCAGGCGTCTCCATTCTCACCGGATGTTGGGTCTATAACACAAACTCTTGAATTTTATCGACCATTTCACTTTCATTTTTTTTGAGCGGTGTTCAGTAAATTTTTATACCCTAGAAAATAAGACCATTAAGCAATAGATGGATTTGGAAAATGCTTTATTGTGAGTCAGAATTTGATTAAAAGTGTGACTTTTTGTTGTTGTTTTACTTTTCTTCTTTTTCTTCTTTCTCTACCATTTCTTAACTCTTTCCTTCTTTTTTACTCCATATTACCACTCTTCCCCCTTCTTATCTTCTTTCTTTCTTTCTTTCTTTCTTCTTCTACCCCCCTCTCTCTCCACAGCATTTATTCTTTTTTTTTTCATTTTCGCTTTTCTTTTCTCTGAGCATGTATATTAATTTATCTATTTATTGCATAAGTCCTGGAGGGGGAATGACGGATCAAGGATTCCGTGAAGGGATCGATGGTCTAAAAAGTTTGACCACTATAGGTACAATAAAACGAAGCTATAGACAAAAAAGAAAAAAGAGAAAGAAAGAAAGCGGAAGAAGGGGAGGGAAATATGAATGGTTATGAGGGAAGAGAGAGAGAGAGAGATAGAGATAGATAGAGAGAGAGAGAGAGAGAGAGAGAGAGAGAGAGAGAGAGAGAGAGGGGGGGTGATGATTGTTAAGGAAGGAGAGGGGGCAGCACAAGACAGAGAGAAGAAAGGAATAGTAATAAATATGTAAGAATCCTTTGAAATTTTCATTTTCGTTCGTCGTTCGCTGATGGGTTCCCGCCTGTTTACCTTTCCACGTCTTTGTTCTATTGCCTCGTTTTCGTTTATTTTCAAATTGGAAATAAAAAGAAAGAATGAAAAGGAAAAGAAAAAGAACAAAGAAAAAAAGGCAGATGATATTCTGGCTTCAAAGCGAGTGAGAGTAAATAATAGAGCTAATAATACGGTGAGCAACAAGAAAGGTTAGTGATGAATAAATAAACATGCTGATATAATAGGGAAAGCATTAGAAAAAAAGATAAGAAAAAGGGTTTATATTTGAAGAGAAGATGGCGGACGAATATACAAATGAAAGACGGAAAGAGACACAACAGGAACAGAGACAAGACAATCAAAGATAATTAATCGTTAATTTCATTTAGTGCAAGCTCATCAAATTTTCTCTACTTGTCATCTCATCCATTTGCCTTTATCGGCCGAAATGCTGTTTTATAACACTATAATCATCTATCTATCTATCTATCTATCTATATATATATATATATATATATATATATATATATATATATTACATAAAGGGAAGTTGTGTGTGTAATTATGTCCGGGAGAAACTTCGAAAATAAAACAATTAACGACAAAGTAAATATATATACACATTAAATATCACCAGGGCTTGGTTTTTGAGCAAAAATAATTGAGATTTTATTTATATTCGTGAAGATAATTAGAAAATAAAATTTAAATGATAACAGCATGGATTTTTATTTAATATTTAGATAGTAGACATTAACATTTCTTTTCAGAGTAGCTGGATCAAGCAAGGTCTATTTTTTATACAGGGATTTAAATGGGGCATTCCACGAGGATTCAACGCACGATAATGGATCTGCGGGACTAACTTAAAAAATCCTCCTCTCTACCAGGCGACGCCGGGTAGACCTGCTAGTAGTGTTATAAAGTTGACTGGCGATATTAAATTAAATACTTAAGAATAATTAGGATGATTTATTAAAAGTTAAGTTATAATCCTTTGTAAGGAAGTGTAAAATAAAACCCAAATAATGATAACGATATTAGAAATCGCACCTGGTGACCTTATACTGGGTTCCTTCAAAGGTCAAATCAAAAGTTTGCGTCGGCGAAGTACAAAAAATTACTAAACAAAGAAAGTTGAAATAAGAAATAAGAAATAAGAAATGTATTTATCAATAGTAGGTACAAGTTATAAAGAATAAGTAAAAGAAAAACTTTATTTTTGTTAAACTACTATTGAAGGGCGGCCATGCCTAATAGCGTGAAGCTAAGCCCATGGACATGACCACCCTTGGACGCTCACAGGAAACGATACAAGACACACCAGGTCAGTTTTAAATTTTTATTTAGATAAATAAAATATTCACTTATATTGATTATAAGTCCAATTCAGTGCTATGGAAAATTACAACTAAGTCTGGCACAAGACCATTTACGCAATAATAAAAATATTATTGAGTGGCTCACCAATCAAAGAAAAGTGGGGTGGAGTTTTTTTTGCACTCCCTGAGATGTGCAACCCAGGGCCATGATTTTGATTGGCCGTCCAATCGAACGCGACCTGGGGTGGGGGGTTCTACTACCCCTTCCCATGATTAAGCTGTGAGGCCATTGTCGCGGCGTTGCTATTGGCTGGCCAATTGTAGCCGTATGTTCAGGGATATGGACCCCATAAGAGCCCTTACTTAGACTAGACGGAAGATCGGAGAGGCCCTCCTCTAAACATTTTATAACTTAGCTGATATTGAAGAATATTTCGATTTTATGAAAATCGTCATCAGAGTTTGTTTATAACATATGACTTTCGTTTCCGCTCTTAACAACATGGATTATAAACAAGCTCTGATGACGATTTTAATAAAATCGAAATATTGTTCAATATCAGCTATGTTATAAAATGTTTTCCCTTTAACAGCTTTTTGTGGTGTTTTCATATCTTTTTATGTATACTCATACCGTCGGATTCATTTCTTTTCTTTTAACTTATATATATATATATATATATATATATATATATATATATATATATATATATATATATATATATATGTCAGATAGCACTGATTTGTCATAAATTATAACGCTGTGATGAATGATTAACTTAGCATATTCACTGTCGTGGCGGACACGGCATAAAAATAGACATAGGTACCGATGTTCATCTCGTTCGGTATTCCGGAGGGATAACCATAAGAGAAATCTATTTATCAATAAGATAATCATTATCTTTGCACTTATCTATCAATCTGTCCACTCTGTCGGCAGAAATAAGAATGTTACATAATGGATAGGCATACCCTATCATTTTAAGAAGGTGGTGTAGCATAGTTTAAAATTAACGGGGAAAATGGGGAAAATTAAAGTTGAATTTAAATAGTTTGATTGAGAGGTTTTGAACGCCGGTTTATCAAAGTTAAGCAACAACGATCCTGTTCAATACTTAATTGGTTGACCATTTAAGTTACACCAGGTACAGTAAGAAACCTGAGTTCTTTGTTGATCAAAATGATTGATTCGGTATTAAATGACCCGAAAGGATTGATGTGCCGTAAAACCAACCAATCAACCAACCTGTTCATCTGGAAAGGGAGTGTCATTGGTTAGAGAGTCCCGTGACCAGGGAAAGTAGAATGATTAGTAGAGTTGCTAGCAGCCATTCGAGACAGACGTTCCCTTCCGTCTCTGCTGCCGCTTCTCCCCACACGCGTGCAGGAAAAGGGAATGAATAAAAAGGCAACCACAAGAAAGGTCTCTGTTTGTCTCCAGTAACAAAAAATGGAAACCACGAGAAAAATCTCCAGAACCAAAAAGACACCTGACCCGATACACCCCGTTACCAAGAGACACCCAATGGACAAATAGCAATGACACGATAGAAGGAGACATTAAAAGAACTTAAAAGTAGTAAACAACAAGAATACGCTGGCTCTACTAAAAAATAATGGTGTCCTGGACATGACATTAAACAGCATCAGATGGTGAGGCTCCAGTTCTGGAGATCTGGAGAGTGTGGTGTTCCACTTCATTGACATTACTCCAACCTTCTCTTTCAATCAGAGTGATAGTACGTTAGGGTCCCTCAATGAATCAAATACATCTGTTTAAAAATTATACGTATCCAATATAAAACATTGTGTCAACAAATGACTATTATTAAATAGAAATAATGTCTTCAAATCATATAACTGTATGCAAACAAATGATTATTATTGATAGAAATAATTATCTCAAACCATATACCTGTGTGCGAACAAATATATATATATATATGTTAAAAGAAAGGAAATGAATCCGACAGTATGAGTATGAAAAGGTGGAATGAAAACATCACACAATGCTGTTAAAGAGAAAACAATTTATAATATAATCATAGCTGATACTGATCAATATTTCGATTTTACAAAAATCATCATCAGAGCTCAATTACTCCGTGGTGTTTGGGTCGGAGAAAAAATGTCAAACAGTTCAAAAAACAAAAAAACTAATTTTGCAAAAAAGAACGTTGGTGAATAATGTAACAACTTTCGTTCTTTTTGCAAAATTAGTTTTTTTGTTTTTGAACTGTTTTGACATTTTCTCCGACCCAAACACCACGGAGTAAATGAGCTCTGATGATGATTTTTGTAAAATCGAAATATTGATCAATATCAGCTATGATTATATTATAAATTGTTTTCTCATTAACAGCATTGTGTGATGTTTTCATTCCACCTTTTCATATATATATATATATATATATATATATATATATATATATATATATATAGGAAAATACATAAAAACGAACTTCCAGTACTTGCTGCAGGAGGTGTTATATCTCTAACACCTGTGCCAGAATATAAGACTTTAGCTGGACAAAACGCCACATTCTCACAGCTCACCGTTGAGCTGTTTTTTTCCTGGTATACTTTATCAAGCAATAAAAATACTCGAACACGAGTTTTCTGCCATCAAATTATATATAATATATATATATATATATATATATATATATATATATATGAATCGGGTTGGTAAAGTTTTGTTGGCAACTAGTCTCCAAACAAACAAGTGGCTAAAATTGGATTCAAAATGAAAGAGAGTTAGAACCGAGCCAAAACATGTTCGAGACACCATTGGAACACATGGATGACATTCGAGTTATTCACTACACCATCAGCCTCTCTTGACTAACATCAACAGTATCAGTTAACAGCATCATGTATTTATTACACAACAAAATTCCATGCGGGAATGAGTGTCCAGGCTCATCAGGTATTTTCGATATCAATTTGCATTACTATGTCATGTGTATAGCTGGTTGGTTGGTTATATTTTACGGCGGGTCAAGGCTTGTTGGGTTATTTTATGCCGAAGACATTTTGTTTTATTCATTCTTGATGGCTATTCAAATCTTTTATATGCAATTTTTAAAAACACTTTTTAACTCATTTTTTATTTAACCGTAGATGGAAACCTAACAGGTACTACCACTCCGTGTCAGAGTGGACCTGAGTATAATATTGATGATGAAGTACTTCATACTCCTAAAAGCTCCAAGTTGGAACTTCCCCATTAGATGTAGTTTAATATAATTCCCAGGGCTCTACGACGCTCAGCCACCGCTTTATAGCACACATAAAAAGGGTTGGGTGTTTGTTATAAGAGCAATAGAGACAATCATATAGGTGCTAGGGCTTGACGTGACTAGCCAATTGATCGGAAGGGGCTTCTCCGATCGTCCGTTTAGTCTAAGTAAGGGCCAAAGTAGAGTGTTGTATGTCGGACTGCTCAGCCACCAGGAATTCGCCAAAAGCATTAAAGTTCGCCACTCAGAGTCAATAGATGGCCATATTCGGGGACTTTACCCCTCTGAAGAGGTGCAGTCGGTGTATTCTTCTACCCCAGCCGACAGGGCAGTAATGAACGTGAAGACTCATTTAAACTTTGACATCTTTTATTTTCCCGTAAACCGAACATTTTCATCTGGTTATTAATGACGAACTGACAGATGCTTCGTAATGTTGCATACTGGTTTCTTCAAACTCACGCTACTCTGACTCGTATACGTTGCGGGTATACAGTGGACATCGTCACTAACCCACTAGCCAGGTATGCTAGTAGCCAGCTACTTCAATAACAACAGATACGCGTATACAAAAGATGACTCTTCTTTATTTTCTTCGGTGTGTGGTAGGTGAGTGGCGGGCATGGGTAATGACACTACGAATACTTATGTGGTGGAAGGTGGTGGGCGAGCCTCACTGCTCGCTAGCAGCGCCCGACCGTATCGTCGGTCAGACCCTCCTGCTTTCTTCGTCGTCTCTTCGGGTCTCTCTGTGGGGTCTGTCCGGGTCTGCTTAAGTACCGACGACCGCCCACACATTCCTTTGTTCCTTGACCGGAAGTCCTTTCCCTTTGTTCAAGTTAGCGTTTGTCCAGATGAGTCCTTTGTCACACCTCTTTTGTTATACTAAGATTTCTGTCTCGCCTATCTATTGTCTTCTCAATTAATTTTCCTTTGTCTTTTCGACTTCCCGCGCAAAACAAACAGTCAATCTGCAACAGTAATTCTCTCATTTAGACATTAAATAATCAGACTCATAATCTTCAATCTACACCGAGCAAAAATATAAATATGAACGCGATTCCCTAATCTCATGGCATAAAATAACCCTAGACAAGATGACATACCCTCATTTCGGACAGACATGCACAGAATTTTTGTATAGTAGTATAGATATTGAAAAATGGCACAAAAATCCTCGCTGAAACAGATCTGGGGAGTATGAAGTCACGCAATCATAATTATTACTCCCAGATCGACTTAGACTCGAGTGGTAGCATCTGTTTAGACCGCATCTTAAGGGTCAAATAAAAAAAGAGTCGTCGGGGTGAACTAAAGTCGGTATCAGCCAATAGGCAAGGGAATCTATCCCCTTTTCACTTGCGCTAGACAAATGACATTGTTTTTGCGTCTGAGATGGAGCGCCACAACTACCATCAGCTCCTTACTTTACCACACAGATCCCTGTACTACTACATAGGACCGATATCGAACTCGGAATCTTGTTTCTAGCCGAAAGCTCTACCGACTGAGCTAACCCGGCCCAAGGGTCAAACAGGCCTATTTAAATATTATTCGTGTTCGGTAGAAGCGTGTACAAATAAAAATAAACATCTTCAGAAACAACAAAAAAATGTAAACGTAAACGCGAATTCCCTAATCCCAAGACATAAAATAACCCTAGACATGGTGATATGCCATTAAACCAATCAATTTCGGACAGACACACACAAAATTTTGTAGTAGTATAGATAGAAAAAATGGCACAAAAATCCTCGCTGAAACAGACGCGGGCGTATAAATAACGAATTGCAGCGAAAAAGAAAAACTGGGAAAGAGAAAAACGGAAATAGAATTATTATGTCCCCTGATTTTGGAAACGAGATGCCTGTCGCCCTGGGCCAAATAGCGATCAGTGCGATACAGAAGACTACTTTGAGCATCAAGTGGCATATACAAAGGATTCACGTAGAGAGAATTGCATTGTAAAACTAACTATTAGCCGATTGAATATACGGTCGCTTGTCGACGTTATGAGGCCCGCATTTTCGGTGAGCGTGATAGAAAAGCTCCCAGCCACGGACAGATCCGGTTTTTAAGCGAAGCTTGGATTGACCGCCGCGGAACATACACGAAGATGAAAATCGGGAATTGGTAGGAATAAAGAGGAAAAAAGGGGGGGGGAACAAAAAAGAAGATGTAGGTAAAGAGATGGTGGAAAAGAGAAAAAAAAGATTGAGGTTTGTTAGGATTGGGATGGGAACTGTTTGTGAAGAAGAAGAAGAAGAAGAAGAAGAAGAAGAGAAGAAGAAGAAAGAAAGGAAGATAATAATAATAATAATAATAATAATAATATATAATAGATAAGACGAAGAAGAGAAGAAGAAGAAGAAGAAGAAAAGAAGAAGAAGAAAAAAAGAAAGAAGAAGAAAAAGAAATGAGAAGAAAGAAAAAAAAGTAATAATAATAATAATAATAATAATAATAATAATAATAATAATAATAATAATAAGATGAAGAAGAAGAAAGGAAAATGGGAAGGGAGTATATAATAATAATAATAATAATAATAATAATAATAATAAGAAGAAGAAGAAGAAGAAGAAGAAGAAAATAAGAAAAGAAGAAGAAGAGAAGAGAAGAAGAAGAAGAAGAAGAAGAAGAAGAAGAGAAGAAGAAATAATAATAATAATAATAATAATAATAATAATAAGAAGAAGAAGAGAAGAAGAAGAAAAAAGGAAAATGGAAGGGAGTATAAAATAATAATAATAATAATAATAATAATAATAATAATAAGAAAAGAAGAAGAAGAAGAAGAAGAAGAAGAAGAAAGAAGAAGAAAAGATAAGAAGAAAAGAAAATAAGAAAAAAAAAAGAAGAAAGAAGAAGAAGAAGAAGAAGAAAAGAAAATAAAAAGATAATAAGAAGAAGAAGAAAAGAATAAAAAGAAGAAGAAGAAGAAGAAGAAGAAGAAGAAGAAGAAGAAGAAGAAGAAGAAGAAGAAGAAGAGAAAGAAGAAAGAAGAAGAAGATGACTAGAATGACGATTAATAGAAATAAAAAATTAAAGGGGAGAAAAACAAAAACAGAAAAAACCGGTGATGAGATAGGGGGAGGATAGATATGATAATAAAATAGAATAAATAATGGATAAGATTATCGATAAAGATGAACGAAGAAAAATGAAGTTGATATTAATAGAAGTATTAATGAAAGATAAAAAAAGTACGTAAAAGAAAAACAAAGTACACAAAAGAAAGAAAATAAAGTACATAACAAGGGGAGAAAATTACATAGAAAGAAGAAAGAAAAGAAATGCAAATAATTGATTCGATTACTAAAGAAAGAAAAAAAGAATATAAATACGAAAAAGTAAATATAAAAAGAAAAGTAAATTTAGAAATGGTTTCTGCTATGCAGCTGATCGATTATACGATCACATAAATAATAGTAACGACAAAAGACGCCACACTTCTCAGACCTCAGCACTGAATAGATTGAGTGATTCATTTTAACGACAGTCTGTCAGGGGTTATTTTCATGCCTAGAGGTTAGGGATTCACGTACATTGTACAGGGGGCTACCTTTTCCATCGTGTCGTGCCCAGTATTGTATTCTCTTTGTGCTAGTTTGCTGCATTCAATTATTATATGATTAATCGTTTCGTCTCTGTCTCCACACATTCTACACTTGCTATTTCGTTGCTTCTTATCTATTTTTGCTGTAATATAATTCATTATTATGGCATTGTCTTGTACTGCGATTATAAGAGATTCCGTTTTACTCTTGAGGTTTCCCTTTCTTAGCCATATCCATGTTTTCTCATGTGATATCTCTTCAGTCTGTCGCTTGAAGTACCCATATAGTTATTTTTCCATTATTATTATTATTATTATTATTATTATTATTATTATTATTATTATCATTTTCATTCATATTGAGTTTTTCACATCAGCGTTAGCTGATGGTATTTCCCTGGTGTCTGAGTGACAACAAGTCTCCTCAGGTCTCCAGGACTCTTCTGAGTATTCTAGCCGATTGCAGCAATGCAGTAGTCTGGATGGTATCAATTCTTCCTTTGATTTCCAGGTCCTTCAGTCTTTTTTCCAAGTTTATTGGGACCGCTTCAAGTGCACCAATTACAATTGTTATCACTTTCACCCTCATATTACACAGCTTTTTCAATTCTATGGCAAGGTCCAGCTATTTGTCCATCTTTTCGTTTCCTTTCATCTTCACCTGTGATCTACTGGAACCGCAAAGTCCATCAGTTAGCACGTTCTCTTTTTTGTTAATCAACACTAGGTCTGGTTTCCTGGCTGGGATGGGGTGATCCGTCGTTATCTAGAATTCCAAGAGAATTCTATGCGTTTCATTCTCAAGAACAGATTCTGGTTAATGCATATACCATTTTGTTGTATGGTCAAAATTTAATTTTTTGCATAGTTCCCTGTGGATCACCTTCCCAACCTCGTCATACCTATCTTTGTATTCCTGTTGTCCTAGTTTACTACATTCGCTTAATACATGGTTTAGAGTCTCGTCTCTGTTGCCGCACAGACTTACTGTTTTGTTGTGTCTTATTATTATTATTATTATTATTATTATTATTATTATTTACTCTGCGAGTTTATCACACCAGCGTGAGCTGATGGTTTTTCAATCAAGTCTTGTCACTCATACATACTGTTTTAACTTATTTTTGTTTTTGATAATATAATATATTAGTTATGTAATTATTTTACTTCTGAAAAAATCTTTTAAAGTTTAATTATTTTATAGAATTTTGGGTTGTATTATTTTATATTTATACTTCTTAAAATTATGTAGGAATAACAAGACTTTCGGTACAACCTCTACGTTCACGTTTACATTATTTGTGTAGTTGTTTCTTCCTTTTCACACGGTCCTATCGAATACGAAAACATATCAATTTGACCCATAGATGGGACTCTAATAGGTATTACCAGAGTGGAGATGCGATTAGGAAATTGCGTTCAATGTAAATTTATATTTAAATTTATATGTAGTTGTTTATTAAGATTATTTTGCACGCAGCAACAAGGTTTCAAGTATTCCTATCTAATACTAATAATTAAATGGTTTTAAGTAATTCCTATTTAGAAAAATAGTAATTTGTTTACAGGTATATGGTTTCCAGTTACTAATTACAATAATCCTCAGTGAACAATTTTGGTATGACACAAGAATGTGACGACTGAACCTCTTCAAAGGGGTACAATCTCTCCCCAATGGAGCCACCTGTTGGCCGTGTGTGGCGACCCGTGATGCTTAATGACGGAATCCTGGTAGCTGAGCAGTCCATGACACGCCCTTACTTAGGCTATACTGGCAGTCGGAGAGGACACCTTCGAGCAATCGGCTAGTCATGTCAAGCCCTAGCACCTATATGATTTTCCTAACTCTATTGCTTTTATGGAAAACCCCCAACTCTTTTTATCAAATATTTATTAGAAGGTGGTGGATGAGGGTTTTAATGTCCTGGGTATGAGTTGAACTTCATCTGATGATAAAGTTCCAATTCTGGAGCTCTAGGGAATGCCGAGTGCTCGTTCATCACCATTGCTCACAGGTTCTCTCTAAACCATCTGATTTGCGGGCTATATTACAAAACTATAACTAGTGAGATCGAATCTCACTGGACTAATATACTGGGGAAAGGAATGAACCTCTTTATCTCCTGCTGTAGGTTAGATAATATCATATCTTTTCTTCTATAAGACACTTTCGGCATTGAATAACCTGCGAAGGTTGATATGCCATTAAACCAAACCTAACTAGGTGATCCATACACTTGGCCTTGTGCTGCACTAAGTATAGCTTAATAAATAAGTACTTTAAACCAGGATTAAATAATGAAAGAATGATTGACTTGCATTAAGACCAATCCAAAAACCTATCTATCTATCTATTTATCTATTTATGTTACCCTGTTCATATCTATCTATCTATCTATCTATCTGCCTGTATTACCCTGTTCCTATCTATCTATCTATATATATCACCCTGTTCACATCTATATATCTATATCTATATCTATATTACCTTGTTCTTATCTATCTATCTATCTATCTATCCCACCCGTTTACATCTATATATCTATCCAACAGGGGTTTCATATTTATCTATCTATCTATCTATCTATCTATCTATCTCATCCTGTTCACATATTTTTATATCTATATATCGTACCCTTTCCATTTCTATCTATCTATATCTCTATGTTACCTTGTTCTTATTAATAAATCAATCAATATATCTATCTATCTATCGTACCCTTTTTATGCCTATCTATCTATCTATCTATCTATCTATCGTACCCTTTTTATGCCTATCAATCTATCTATCTATCTATCTATCTATTATCTGAATTTAGGTCGATCCTCATATATATCCTCATCTGTCGTTTCCACCCCGACTGATTGACATTGCTTTGCACTTTATCCTGTCCTATTAATTATGTTGTATACACATTTATACGTGTTGGAATATCAATTAATTTACTAATTAGCCCGTGTTAATGAGTGTCTCCAATATGTACTTATGGTCATCAGAAAGGTCGCCGATCAATTAATATCTGCCTCTAACCTTTTCCCGCGGTCAATCTCCAACAAGTGGAAGAACACCTTGCAATTGTCACCGTGTTGAAACTCACGAAGAATAAAGATATATATATATAAGTAAACACTCTTCGCTTTTGGAAGGAATTAGACACTCAGGCCAAATAGGAACACATCTATATATTTTTACCAACCCCTCCGCACGAGCAGGATGCGACACAAGGTCAATTTCTTAAGCGGAGTTCAGCAGGTTTTGAATTCAGAGTTTCCTTCTCCTAGACCGGTTGCCTAACCAAGGTTAAAGACCCGGCTTGTCCCTATTATTTTGCCCATAGCTTGAGGGAGAGTAGGATTCATACCTTTCCCAAGAGTATTAGCGCTAAGTGAAATGCATTTACCACGTCCAGGATTTGAACTCGCGGCGACGAGTCCATTTCCCATGACTTTAACCATTACACCACGCGAAGAATAAAGATATAGTCTAAAGTATAACGGCGCAAGCGTACTATCTATGGATCTGTGGGTAGCATGCGCTTCATACTTTGCATTTGTAGGCAATGATCTAAAAAAAAGTGAGTGTATGTATTTACCAAACCCCCCGCACGAAGAGGGTGTGACGCAAAGTTTAACGGATTTGAATACAGAGTTTTCCATCACCTAGGCTGGTTACATAGCCACAGTCATAGAGCCCTATCTGCCCTACTATTTACCCATAGATTTAATCTTTGCATTTGTAGTTTATGATCTAAAAAAGTGACTGCATGTATTTACCAACCCCTCGGCACGAACAGGATGTGACGCATGATTTAACGGGTTT
>CM042149.1:111808583-111836083 GCA_023376005.1 Doryteuthis pealeii | reverse complement strand
GCTGGGGCGTTAGAATGCACCGACTGCACCTCTGCAGAGGGGTAAGACTCCCCCAATGGGGCCACCTGTTGGCCGTTGGTGGCGACCCGTGATGCTTAAGGTGGATGAGCAGTTCATGACATGCAATACTCCACTTTGGCTAGACGGGCGGTCGGAGAGGCCCTCTCCGATCAATCGGCTGGTCACGTCAAGCCCTAGCACCTATAAGATTTTCCCAACCCTATTGCCCTTATGGCAAGCCCCAACCCCTTTTTATCATATGGGTGCTAGAAGGCGGTGACTGCGGGTCTACATGTCTTGGGAATGATGTTAAACTCTATCTGATGGTGAGGTTCCAGTTCTGGAAGTTTGCGGAATGTGGAACACCCCTTCATCACCATTGCTCCCTGGTCCACTCTGACCCGGAGTGGTAGTACCTATTAGGGTCCCATCTATGGGTTAAATAGAAAAATGTATTTATAAAAAAATTGTATTATCCATTAAGAATTGATTTATTTCAAAACTTTATCGGCATTAAATGACCCACTGAGGTTGATATGCCGTAAAACAAAACAAATCAAACAAACCAATCAAATGATTCTCCTACATTTATATGGTATCAAGTATTCCTATCTAATACAAATAATTTGGACAAGGTCGTGATTTCAAATATGTACAACTACTCCAGGTTACGGTGGGCATGGGAGTAATGAAAATGTGTTACATAATGAATAAGTAAGTAAAGTAAAGTTGTCGGGGTGGCCTAAAGTCGGTATGATCAAGCGTATATGTTCATAAGTCATATAAGTCGTATCAATTGCAATTAGGGCCCTTGGAACGATCCCTAGGGTATGGAAAAGAGTCTGGATGAATTGGAAATGAGAGGAAGAATCAAAACCATCCAGACTACAGCATTGTTGAGATCAGCTGGAATACTCAGAAGAGTCCTGGAGATTTGAGGAGACTTGCTGTCACTCAGCCCCCAGTAAACCACCGGCTATGGCAGATGGGAAAAAATTGAATGGAGTGAAATAATAATAATAATAATAATAATAATAATAATAATAATAATAATAATAATCGAGATACAAATGGATCTCGTAACTCCGACCAGAAGAGCAGACCTAGTATTAATTAACAAGAAAAAAAACTTGCCATCGAGAGAATGTTGTCGTTTCAGCGAACCACAGTATGGTCACGGGTCTTGTGCAAAAAGAAGTTTGAACTATGCCTTTATGTTTATAAATAAGAACCAAAAGAAGATGGGCTCATGGACAAGACCCAAGCCAACCCTATGGAGGTCCAATCTCACAGACAAGTTAAAGAGACAGTTCTTCCAGGCCGTTGTCGTGTCAGTACTGCTGTATGGCTGCACCACCTGGACCCTAACAAAGCGACTAGGGAATAAACTAGATGGGAGCTGCACAAGAATGCTGCGGGGGATCCTGAACAAGACGTGGAAACAGCACCCTACAAGAAAACAGCTGTACGGCCACCTACCACATATCACCCAAACCATCCGAGTAAGACGGACAAGACACGCGGAACACTGCTGGAGAAGCAAGGACGAACTCATAAGCAACTTCCTCCTGTGGAAGCCAGCACATGGGCAGGCCAGTGTGGGCCGACCAGCAAAAACGTACGTTGATCAGCTCTGTGCGGATGCAGGATGCTGCATAGAGGACCTCCCGAGAATGATGAGCGATAGGGACGGATGGAGAGAGATTGTCATGGATATCCGCGCTGACAGCGCGACATGATGATGATGGAAAAGAAGATAGAATATATATACTGAGATAACTATAATAAGAATATCTAAGAAACTATGTGGTCACTTTTCCTACTTATCAAAACTTACTGTATTTATTTGTACTAGCAAATATATGCACCCTCCGGGTGCAAGTATTTTAGTTTTGATATAATAAAATATCATATTAAATTAGAAAGGCTAATGAAACTGACTAAGAATGCAGATAAAAAGATCTGCAACAGAGGGGGTATAATCGAAAAATAGAACAACTTTGAAACTAACTATTCCATCATTTTCCATTACTCCCGTCTTTCATTGGTAAATTTTCCTAATTAAAAGGTTTAGTTAAAATAGGAAATAAAAGAATAAAATTACAATTATTTCTTCTTGTTAAGGGATTCTTTTGGTAAATTTTCCTAATTTAACTATTTAGTTAAAATAGGAAGTAAAGGATAATACAGTTATTTCTTCTTGTGAATAAATTTCTTTTAAGATTTATCCACGAGATTTTTGTTTATATTTCTTAAGATAAAACAAACAATTAGAAATCATAATACCAAGCACATATTTTATTAAAATAAAATTTTAAAAATATCAATATGCAAATTAGCCTTCTCGTTCAAAACTGTAAACCGCTATTTTGTTGTATATATAAATACAATTGCATGTTATTAGTACGTAGATATGGTCAACAGTATTAATAATGTAAAACAATTTTTATTAATAACTGAAGGTTTAAAAGAATGAAATCATGGAGAATTTGACGTAAATAATTAAGGGAATTGTGACTTGAGTAGTAATATAGTTTCGGTTACAGAAAAAACACACAATCTCGATTATAATAAGATTACTCATATACATACACACACGCACGCATATATATTTTTTTCCTGGTAGTTAGGATCTTTCCATGTGTGGTTTAACGAAAGTGATGTAGGTAAACCGCAGTGAGAGCTCAATGTCATAGTGCTAGTGAATGGACGGACAGAGCAAAATATTGAAGGAAAAAAATTAAATTTGCTTCATTACAATAATTTATTTCAACCGCATTACTACGGCATCTTCAGGTATGAGCAAAGTCATGGATATTACTGAAAAACATTCCAAGGAACAGTGGTTTAAATCTATCAATCTTCTTTTTTTGGGGGGGGGTCTTATTTTGGGAGGGTGCTAGGAAATTTGAATGAATTGAGGGGGGCTGGGCGAGGGATAGAGTAATATGTTAGGTGATCAATTCTCCTAACATATACCCTCACCCATATACATACATATATAAAGTAAAGTAAAGTCGTCGGGGCGGCCTAATGTCAGTATCAGCCAGACATCGAGGGAGTCTATCCCCTTTTCCCTAGTACTAGACCAAGGAGATTATCTTAGCATCTGAGGTGGAGCGCCACACATACCATCAGCTCCTCACTTTACCGCACAGATCCCTGTGCTACTCATACGCTGAGTTGGCGAGGGCCGGTATCGAACCAAGAACCAATGCACACATAAATGCACACATATATACACAGATTGTTTTGTAGTTGAAAACTAGCATTATCCACTGGTCTTGTTGTGTCCCCTGTGTTAGTTGTATTTTCCGTGGAAATCAATAGAAAGATATTACCTATGGAGCAGACCCCCCCTCCAATCCGCAATAAAAATAAATCAATTAAATCCCGTAATTTCGTACGAGAAAACTAAATCATTAAAGGAAATAGCAACTGAAATCTTACATTCGCAATTACAACATAATCGAATAAAGAAAATCAGGAAATTGTCAACAACACGAATCTATTTATTTACTAGCTACAGTACCCGGTAATACCCGGAAAAGTTGAGGTTATTCGCGGTTCCCAGAGCAAATATAGCAATTTCAATATTTAAAACAAAAAAAAAAAAAAATTGTGTGTAATTATCAATAGTTATTTAAACCATACGACTTTCTTCCGTCCATCTTTCTTCATTCAGAGGGAATAAGCCGAGGGTGTGTGAGCTCGAAGATTATCGAACTTATTCAACAAACTTATGTATAAGAATTGCAAACTGGTAATCTGAACATACATGAGAGTAACTTCCCTTGTTTGTTTCACTTTGAAGAAGCCGTATGTTTTGGTCGGCCATTTTCATTTCATCGTAAATCGAATATACATATTTACCAACCCCTCCGCACGAGCAGGATATGACACAAGGACAATTTCTTAGGCGGAGTTTTAACAGGTTTGAATTCAGAGTTTTCCTTCTCCTAGACTGGCTACCTAGCCATGGTTAAAGATCCCAGCCTGCCCTGCTATTTTTCCATAACTCGAGGGAGAATTGGATTCATACCTTTCACAAGGGTATTAGCGCCATGTGAAATGCAAACAGCTTCGTCCAGGAATTGAACTCGGATCGACAAGTCCATTTCCTACGACTCTAACCATTAGACCACGCGGCTCTATATATCGTAAATCGAATATAACAATTTCAATATTTAAACAAAAAAGGTACTCTATTTATTTACTAGCTACGATAATACCCCGGCAAAATTGAGCTTATTCGCAGTTCCCAGAGTGCGCAGACATGTCGACTGGAATAGAGTAGGTTGATTTTTCACTTTAAGAAAAATATCAAATTCTCCCAAACAGAGAAAGTTGTGTGTTGGTATAATAAATACTGATACCAAAAACTAGATCTCTTACTTGCACCATTATCTGAAGAAATAGCATCAAAGATCATCTACTAAAATGCACCAAAAATGCTCGTTTTCGCAACATTTAGCGTAGAAATTGGTTAGAAAATATAGAAATGTCAATATTTAAACAAAAAAGGTACTCAATTTAAACGAAACGAGTAAAATATCATACATAGAATTCAAATTGAAAATATGCCCGCATCACAACCCACACCTCATATATTATACTTTTTACCTAATAATTAAACTGTAACAGTTTAAAAGATTGAAATATATTTCCTCAAACAAAGGCAAAGTTTTACAGAAAAAAAATTTGTGATGATAATCTTAATTTACAACTTTTGTCACACGAATTGGGATATGTTCGTGTTAAAACACGTAGTTGTATTGATTCAAACAAATTCGTATTTTCTGAGTAGATTTACGGTGAAATGAAAATGGCCGACCAAAACATATGGCTTCCTCAAAGTGAAACAATCAAGGGGAGGTTACTCTCATTTATGTAGCTAATGTTCAGATTACCAGCAACCTTACCGTCGTAGCGCTCAAGAACAAACATAGATGTTGAGTTGTTGTAGGAGAAGGGGGAGTAGTGGGAGAGATGCTTTAAAAATAATAGTATGTCCTCTACCCCCTCTCTCACTGAAACGCATTGTCTTTCCTCCTCCTCCATTGTAAAGATATCTCTTTAAGGATTCCATTATTCCTGTTTCAAGCGTTTTCAAACGAAAATCTCAAGAAATAATTACACAATAAATGTAAATATCAACACGATTCCCCCCAAGGTATAAAATAATCCTAGACAGTTTGACGGGCAATTAAGATGAATAAATCTAATAATCAATCAATCTTAACACGAACAAGACCGACTGGACATTGTTGGAGAAGTAAGTACGAATGTTACATACTCATACACATATACCCATGTTGGGTACATACCCAATGTTCTTTTACTGGAGAGAGGGGGAGAGATAGACACAGGTAGATAGAGAGATTCATAACTTACTTCTTTGGCCATTGGTGATCTCTAGTCGTTTCTATTCTTTCTCTATGACTTCTATTTCTCTGTTCTTGCTGGTTGGTCGTCCTTGATTCATTTCTTCTTCAAGGTCAGTCTTGTTGCCAAGACATTCATCAACCACAAAAACCATATTATTTATTTAAACTTGTATTTACTTAACTAAACACCTTCCTCTAACTAAACACAGCGCGCGTGTGCAAGTGAGCCCCAGCTAAAGCAGATATCCTTATCTGCCTGACGTCTAAGTTGAAACTAACGGGTTAACTTGGCCCCACGTGACTTCACGTACTTCGCGGGCTTTCTGTAATATTCCATAGAAAGTACCGCCCGTGATATGAAAAGGACCATCCCTTCAGAAATACAGGGGATTGACAATAATCTTATGCAACCGCATAGATTATGCAATACGAACTTAGAACTGACGGCGGCACCCAACGTGGTGTAATGGTTAGCAAGCTAGATTAGCAGACCATTGTTAGTGAGTTCGATTCACAGTGGGTGCCCCATAAAAAGGGTACCTCATGTGGTGTAATGGTTAGTAAGCTAGATTAGCAGGCCATTATTAGTGAGGTCAATTCTTTTGGGGTGCTCCATACTTCTGGCCTTGTGCCGCATCTAAGCTTCGCTTTGTAAATAACTATAAGTGACGTTCTCCAGTAGACATCTACACATAGAGACACTAGCGTAGACCGGCCAGCAAAAATCTACATCAATTAGATCTGTGCGGATTCTGGATGCTACGTGGAAAACCTCCCAAGGGCGATGACCAATAGGGATTATTGGAGAGAGAGAGAGAGAGAGAGAGAGAGAGAGAGAGAGAGAGAGAGAGAGAGAGAGAGAGTCATGGATATCTATACATTTCGCGCGACTTGATGGCGTTGGAGGCGCGTGGTCTAATCGTTAGAGTCGTAGGAAATGGATTAGTCGACCCGTGTTCAATTCCATGACGAAGCTATTTGCATTTCACATGGCGCTAATACCCTTAGGAAAGGTATGAATCCAATTCTTCTTCCACCTATGGGTAAATAGCAGGGCAGAGTGGGCTCTTAACCATTGCTAGGTAACCAGCCTAGGAGAAGTAAAACTCTGAATTCAAACCTGTTAAACTCCGCTTAAGAAATTGACCTTGTGTCGCCTCCTGCTCGTGCAGAGGGGTTTGGTAAATATATATACAATTCGCGCGACTTAATGTTAAGACTGGTTAGTCTCACCCGGTGCGTTTAGACACCGTACTTAATGTTATTGCTGCAAGATCAATCTTAGAGATCAAATAGTTCGTAAAAAGTTTTCAGCTTGATAATCGTTAGAGCTGACCATAAAGGTGGAGATGATCAAAAGTTAGTATTGAGTCACTTCTTCTTCTCTATATGAAAGGCTTCACTTACTGATTTTCTGTCTCAAACTTTTTAGGTTCATCAAATACGAATGACTTCATTTTCTTTTTCTAACTTTCTTGGTTCAGCATTGACTGCGCGCGCCTCTTGAAGCACATATACATTTGCCGCTGGCTTGGACGATCACATTTGACTTGTAACAGTTGAGAAGTCATTTGTGTTCATTCGGCTGTAAGGAAGTTCACTCCTTGGATCTGAGACGCGAAAGATATGTGCCAAACAGGATTTTGTTTTTTGCTTGTTTCTTTTTTTTATTCATTTTTTCAATGTCCAGTTGATAAAGGTTTCGTTGGTTTTTGAATCTGGCCGAATCAGAACCGTTTTGACTTAAATGAACCTTGAGTCAAAAATTGAGACTGAAAAGATTCATAACATCAAACGATTATTGTCATTTATTTGTCAAAGATCTAACATCTTTCGTTAAATAGTACCGATCGGGTCAATGGCACGTGTTTCATTATAGAAGAAAAAAATTGTTTGGTCTTAGGGGCAAAGAAGCCTGGAGGAGCCATTCCTTCCTCAGGTCTACAATTATTTTGAATTCAGTTTTCCTTCTCCTAGACCGGTTGACATAACAAAGTTAAAGAGCCCTGTCTGCAAGATCAAATCTGTCAACAACAGATGATCATTGCTTTATGCTGGCGGTGGAAGATTTAATTAAAGTAACTCCTAGAGAGCTCTACCGGGTTTTGGGAGCATATATATATATATATATAATATATATATATATATATGAATACTCATTTTGATTTGACTAAAATAAACATTTTATTTAGAAAATAACTATAATGACTTTATTAACAAATTAATAAATTACCCCAACAAATCACACATACGTATAATTTCTATTTAAAATAAATAAATAAATAAAAAAATGAATAAGTAAAAAATAAAAAAAATAAAAAAAATAGAATCCCTCATGCGTTGAAAATGTAGAATTCACAAAACTTCTCTCCGCGTCAAAAATCTGTTTCGCATGCGATATGACGTGATTAACCGTCTTTCTCGATCGCGTATGAACGTGAAATTAAAAAAAAAAGTTATTTTTCGACATTTAAAAAATCCTCGCTTTTTCCAACGAATTTCATTTCAAATAAGGATTTACTCTGATGAAGGTCGAATTTTCTTTGTGTGCGGAACATTTCTACATTTTTTCTATTATTATTATTATTTCATTTCATTTGGTTATTTAAAAATAATAATAGTTTGAATAATGTACACATGGATAAACTCTGACCGGGAAACACGTGTAAGTAAAATTGATTAAAAATATCCTATTTTATCCATTCTATACTTTCTTTTCTTTATTTACTTTTCAACACACCACACACACACAAACACAACACACACACACACACACAACACACACACACACACACACACACATATATATATATATTATATATAATGATCATCATAGAAGTTACAGTATTAGCCTACTTTTCAAGTAATCACTTACAGACCGAAGTTAGCCTAATCTATAATTATAATTTTTGATGAAAAACAGTTTTATTCTAACCTTTTCAAAATCCAACACACCATACGGATACACAGAACGCATATAGGCAAGGCACACACCACACACACACACACACACACACACACACAAATAAAGCACACACATTGAATAGAAAGAATAAAGAGAATTTCGAAAAAAGAAATAAAATGTATGGAAGAAACGATGTGTGGAAAGGGGCAAAAATACAGTATGAATTGGGGGCGAGAGGGAAAGAAAAGAATTAAAGGAGAAGAAGAAGAAGAAGAAGAAGAAGAAGAAGAAGAAAAGAAGAAGAAGAAGAAGAAAGAAAAGAAAATAGCGGGGAAAAAAAGAAAGGAAAGTGACACAGAAAATAAAAAATGGTGCGAAAAAAGATGAGAAAAAGAAAATGGTAAAAAAGAAGTAAAGAAATTTTGGTTGGTTCGTTTGGTTTTTGTTTTACTGCACATCAACCTCAGTGGGTCATTTAATGCCGATAAAGTTTTGAAGTAAATCAATTCTTAATAAATAATAAAATTTTGTTTATCAACACATGTTTTTCTATTTAACCCATAAGATGGGACCCTAACAGGTACTACCACTCCGGGTCAGAGTGACGCAAGGAAGCAATGGTGATGAAGGGGTGCTCCACATTCCCAAACCTCCAAAATTGGACCTCACCATCAGATAGAGTTTAAACGCGTCATTCCCAGGAAAATGTAGACCCTCAGTCACCGCCTTCTAGCACCATATGATAAAAAGGGGTTTGGGTTTTACCATAAGGGCAATAGGGTTGGGGCAATCATATAGATGCTAGGGCTTGACGTGGCCAGCCGATTGATCGGGGGGGGGGTCCACTCCGACCGCCCGTCTAGCCCAAGATTGGGCCAAAGTGGAGTATTGCAAGTCATGGACTGCTCATCCACCTGGGCTCTATCCTTAAGCATCACGGGTCGCCACCCACGGCCAACAGGTGGCCCCATTGGGGGAGTCTTACCCTCTGCAGAGGTGCAGTCGTTGCATTCTAAAGCCCCAGACAGGGCGGAAAAATTTTTGGATAAAGAAGTAGGGAAAAAGAGCGAAAGATAGAAAGAAGAAAGAAAAAAATCAAATAAATAATGTAGTAAAAAGGAAATAAAGTGAGATTGGAAAAGAGAAAGCAAAAGTATGGAAGATAGATGTGCATAAGAGAAATTAGGCGATAGGAAGGGAAAAGAGTTATAATAATAATAATAATAATAAATAATAATAATAAGAAGAAGAAGAAGAAGAAGAAGAAGAAGATAAAATGAAAGAAGATAGAATGAAAGAAGAAGAAGAGAGAGGAAGAAGGGAGAAGGAAAAGAAAGAAAAAAAGAAAGAAAGAGGAAGAAGGAGGGATAAAGAAAAGAAAGGCGGAATGTAGAAGAAGAAGAAGAAGAAGAAGAAGGAAAAGAAAGAAAGAATGAATGAAAAAAGAAAGAAAGAAAGAAGAAGAAGGAAAAGATAGAATGAAAGAAGAAGAAAAAGATAGAGGAAAAAGAGAGAAGGAAAAGAAAGAAAGAAAGAAAGAAGAAGAAGGAGAGGAAGGAAAAGAAAGAAAAAATGAAGAAGAAGGGAGAAGGGAGAAGGAAAAGAAGAAAGAAAGTAAGAAGAAGAAGAAGAAGAAGAAGAAGAAGGAGGAGAATAAAAAGAAGAAAGAATGAAAGAAAAAGAAGAAGAAAAGGAAAGAAAAGAAGAAGAAGAAGAAGAAGAAGAAGAAGAAGGAGGAGGAGGAGGAGGAGAATAAAAAGAAAGAATGAAAGAAAAAGAAGAAGAAAAGGAAAGAAGAAGAAGAAGAAGAAGAAGGGAGAAGGAAAAGAAAGAAAGAAAGAAAGAATGAAGAAGATGGTGAAGAAGAAGAAGAAGAAGAAGAAGAAGAGAAGATGAAGACGAAGAAGGAGGAGGAGGAGGAGAATAAAAGAAAGAAAAGAATGAAAGAAAAGAAGAAAAGAAAGAAAAGAAAGAAAGAATGAAAGAAGAAAAGAAGAAGAAAGAAGAAGAGAAGACGAAGAAGGAGGAGGAGGAGAATAAAAAGAAAGAAAGAATGAAAGAAAAGAAGAAGAAAAAGAAAGAAAAGAATGAAGAAGAAGAGAAGAAGAGAAGAAGAAGAAGAAGAAGAAGAAATAATGAAAGAAAGAAAAGAAAGAAAGAAAGAAAGAAGAAGAAGAAGAAGAAGAAGAAGAAGAAGAATCCTGTGTCGTGAATCAAAGTAAGGAGGCGAAGCTGGAAGGCCCGCTGTTTAAGGAGAGAAGCAGCGACGTCTTACGATAACTAAAGGAGCGCGGACCCTGCAGGAGGGCCCAACTGTTTGCTTTCTTAGTCTCATCTTGTGATCTTTTACAACAACACTAACAACAGCCACCCGTCGAGCTATGAGCATGACGCCAATTTGTTTTATGGACGACGTCTTCAAGGCCACGGCACAAAATGCGAGTTGAGAAACAAAACATGGCGATGGGCAGTGACGTCCCCAGCAAAATATGATAGGGCAAGCAAATCACACTGATATTAAAATAAATAAACTTTTATCAGTTTTACATATAAATAAGAACTCGTAACATGAAATATTCTCTTACTTATCGACTCAATGTGTTAGGACGATAACCGTTACTTACTTGCGCCACTCAAACATCATAAATTCCTCGTTTATTTTGAAAACTATCACATATATATATTTTTCCGTCATCCACATTATATATTATATATATATATTTATATATATATATATATATATATAATATATAACGCTCTCCTATAAAAGGGATGGAGCACTCTACGGCGGCCTTTACATACATACACTGGTTTGTGAATTAAAACAGTTAAAATCCCATTCGCATTCTGTGGGTGACGATAGCCAAGCATTTAAGCTGTACGACTGCTGATGATTCGATCGGAGTTCTATCCCGGCTGTAGGTAGCTCACAAAATGTCTAGCCACACTCAAGAGTCTTGATAAGTCGAAACACGTGTCTGTGGATGACTATATATATATATATATATATATATATATATATTATATATATATATATATATAATATGAAGAGATACTCCTGGTCAGCAGAGTCCCAGAACTGGAGCTTCGTTTGTCGTTATGCTGTAACCGGGTCAGTACTACTGTATGTCTGCACCATTCGGACTCAACATTATTAGTTATCTCTACTCATGTAAACTGCTAAGCTATGCACATGTTTTAAATTTTAAAATCAACAAAATTTAAAAATTCAGTCTCGATACTTTTTGACCACACATTGTATAACTGAATAGAATATATTTCTTCCCTGAGATAGAGTGTTTATCAAGGGCAAATAACTCTTGTATGGTTGTATACAACTCTACCCTATAGATGGCGCTTGTTTATCTCCTTTGTTCATGTTTTAAAATCAAGAAAGCGACACATGATAAATGTTAGCAATGGCGGTTGCGCCCTCTGGCGGGAAGACATGGTAATATTGAGAGAATGGCGGCAAATACTTCTGACTTCCCCCGACACCGAGGTGTCTTCCTGACATGCGCCATCTGGACCCTTGAAATGATTTTCAGTATTTTGGCTTTTCAAAATATATATTTGCCTAAGGGGAAATCGATTAGATATGAAAGGACAGTTGTCGGGATGGTCCATACGGATGGGGAAGGTGAGGCCGTGTGAATCTAACAAAGAAGTGGAAAATTGTAAAAAAAGGCCTCCCAGCACTTTTCGATTATTGTTTGTTAAAGGTATTGTGTGTGTTTATATATGTCCTTTATGTATCTGTATATACAGAGTATTTAAAAAAAAAATGATATCATTTGACACGTTATTTCTCTGAACTTTTGAGATGAGGCTTGATAATTAGTATTATTTGGACTATAGTCCTCATCTTCATTGTTATCAGTACAACGTTTCGGTCGATGTACCTTCCGACCTTCTTCTGGTATTTCTGGTCGGACCCGCGAACCTTCTTGTCGTAATCGGGAGACTTCTTGTCGTAATCGGGAGCCATCACAGAACTTTGAACCTAACCCTTTATTCAGCCTACGGAGGTATCCTGTTCTCATTCCGCTAACCATAGCTGGGGTACAGGTGTTAAGCTGTGTTAATTATTATTCTATGTTACTGCTTCCCATGACCTGGATTGAACCTGCAGTCTAGAGATAACCGTCACTGTCTTAACCCACTCCTATATCCACTAGGCAATATGTCCAATTGGACAATTCAGTGTGAATTTTGGGAATTTATAAACCTAATGTCTTGTTTTGCCTAGAATATCTACCTATTCACTTATGTATGTTTTTTTACTTATAGTCCGAATAATACAAATAATACCCATTTGACATGCATTGGGTGTTTCAGAAAAATTGATATCATTTGAAATGTGTAGGGTGTTACAAAAAATTGATATCATTTGAAATGTGTAGGGTGTTACAAAAAATTGATATCATTTTTGTAATCTGATAACTTGACCGATTCTTGGTAAAACGATCTCAAATTGTAACTGTTTGACCAGGGAAATTGTTTCTTTTTCAAAAATGGAGCGCCACACCTTCTGTCAGCTCCCCAATTTACCGCACAGATCACATCATCCAATCTGTGGTTCTCATGCGAGGGACCGATATCGAACCAGGAACCTTAACGATTCCAATGTGGGTGCTTTACCGACTGAGCTAAACCAGTCCCATACATTAAGCATAGAATTAAAATTTGTCTAAGTTTCCAAGATGGGGCTTAATATGTAATCCTACCGATTCCATCACATTTCTTTAGAAACTAATATTAGATTTTGAAGGATGAATGAATAAAAAATGAAGAAAAACGGTAAGGGGAGGGGGGAAATCCTGGAATAAAAACAAGCACCGTGGTAAACAAAGTAACATCAAGTTCATGACCTCGGCAAAAGCTTCCGCACCTCCCGAATTGCACCTCATGTTAATAAAATATTGCAAAACTTTTGACTCACCCTTGTATTACGAAATAATTCTAGCACCAAACGATTCGATCTCACTCCTTTAGAAACGAAAATTAAATTTTGAAGGATAAAAGCAGGAAAAACAAAAAGAAAAAGTAAAAAAAAAAAGAGAAAAGAAATAAAATGGACGACAAAACAGTAAGGGGGAGGTAACTCTTGTAATAAAGACAAGCGTAGTGGTAAACAAACAAAGTAACGAAGCAAATAAAAAGGCGTTCGAAATTATCTTTTTCAAAATCAAGCCGAACTCTGGACGGAAATCTCTAAGTAAATTAATTTTCTCCAAAAAAACAAAAAATAAATAAATAAAAATAAACAAAAATAAAAAAAAGAAGAAAACAAAAACAAAAGAAAAAAAAAAAAAAAAGCAGAGAAATTCAAAATGACTCTTTCCTTAATGGGAATTTGTACGTGTCTAAATTTTGTGATTCTCAAGATAATTTTCAAAATCAATGTTTTTTAAGCCAGAAATATGGAAATTTGACGGGCGAATTCAAATTTTCCATTAAGATTAAATTGATTCGTTTAAAACGAAACGTTTGGGCGTTATTCTAATATTGCTCTTTTTGTTCAGGCCAAATTTTTGACCAGAAATTTAAACAAAGCAACAGCAAATAAATTTGATTGATAAGATTCGATTATTAGTCTTTTAAGTATTGACAAGCCTGTTTGCGGGAAAACTAAATTTCTCAAAAATTAAATTCATGTTTTAATTTATTTCATCTTTTATTGAACCGTTTTACTGACTGAAATTAATAATGAAAGCCGAGATTTTCAGCTGTTAACATTCGGGTATCTATCTATCTATCTATCTATCTATCTATCTCAGTCTGATATATCTACCTATCTATTTCAGTCTATAAATATATCTCTATCTATTTATCTATCTATCTATCATTTTATATATCTCAGTCAATTCATCTCTCTCCCCCCCTCTCTCTCTCTCTCTCTCTCTCACACACACACACACACACACACACACACTATCTATCTTACTATCTATCTCTTTATCTAACAGTCTGTTGATATCCCCACCCTCTCTCTCTCTCTCTCTCTCTCTGTGTTTACCAACCACCCGATGCGACACAAGGTCATTTTTAAGCGGAGTTTAACAGCTTTGATTAAGAGTTTTCCTTTTTTTTAGACCAATTGCAATACTAAGATTAAAGTGGCCAGTTTGTCCGACTATTTGCCCAGATCTGGAAGGAGAATAAGTGGGTTCATACCTTTCCCACTGGTATTAGTGCGAAGTGAAATGCAAAGAGCTTAGTCTAGGCTTGATCTGTTTACCAAGTCTATTTCCTACGACGATAGCCATTAAATATACCTCTGTCTGTCTGCCTGTCTGTCTGTCTCTGTCTTTCTCTATATATTATATATATGATATCCGTGCTATATCTGTAAGTAAACAGTGCTCACTATCATGGATAGAGCACTTAAATCTAAGTAAAGGTAGCGTGGAAATAGCGTCAACAGCATCTGGTTACTGACAGTTTCGCTTATGTGATCTTCAGACACGTGATCTGAAGATCACATAGGCGAAAAAACTCTCAGTAACTGAACTTATATATATATATATATATATATATATATATATATATATATATATATATATATATTCTAATATATAAAACAGAGATTTTGGTATGTACGTGTCGACGTATAACAAAAAAACGGGAGGTCACTCAGATTCAAAATCTTGCATACACATTGATATCGTTCTAACTAAGAAAAATTCCAAATTTGGTTATTGATTTTTATTGATTAAGGGATTTAATCGATTAATTAATCCAAAATCACCCAATTTGCGGAACTGTCCGTATATCAGCCCCTCCTGATAATAAAATAGTCTCTGCCTGCTTATTGTTAAAGCGATAACAGCAGCGAAGTTTTGATTTTAATGAATTAATTTTGCAGTCTAAGCCGTTCAGCTCCGAATTTATGGCCTATTTATGGTCCAGTCTTTAATAATTTTTATATCGTTAGAAAGATAAGAAAATACTCTTTCAAAATATGTAATTTGTGTGTGAGTTTTTATTAATTGAATCATTTTTTACAGCGAGTTAAAAAATTAAAAAATGGCTTCGGATAGCCACGCTGCCTATGATTATTGCGATACAAGCAGTGCAGTCTATAACAGTCAGATCGGAATCTCTTACCTATTTAGGATTTTAATCTTTAAAATATTTATATCTTTAGTAATAAGATGAAATAGTCTTTCTGAATATGTAATTTGTATGTGTTTTTATAGATTTATTTTTTTTTTACAGCGAGTTAAAAAAAAAAAAATACTACGTATAGGCGATAATACGAATACGGCAGTTCGGAATCTCTTAGTCTTTCTGAATATGTAATTTGTATGTGTTTTTATAGATTAAATTATTTTTTACAGCGAGTTTGTCCATATTATTAAATTGTACAGTACACTCATTTTAATTTTAATTTTTGTAATGCATAAACATTGTAGAAAATCAAAATGCACGCTTTACGGTTACATTATTAAAAAAATATTTTAATCCGTAAATAACAATATCATGAAAATCAGTTTACGTCGTAAGTACGGTTACATATTTGTATAAATTAAACTAAGATTTTCATTCGAATAAAATGACTTTTAATTCTTTAATTTATTCATTTAATTTTTATTGTTAGAGTTTTAAAGGGTTAAAAATAACAATAAGATTGACGAATTTCCTTAGAAACTGTTTTTCTTTTGGTTCGTTAACTAATTATTTTCTCAAACCACGATAAAAAAAAAACAAAAAAAACAAAGGTTACTAATATGGACAAAATCCGGTGTTTTATCTTTAGTCAAAGGCCCGACTGGAGATAAGTAGTCAATTATTTGTAAGACGAAATTTATTTCAAGTTTATCTGACAATATCCAGTTATTGGAACATTTAAAAAAAAATTATATGTAAGTACGAAAAATTGTAAGCGCTTTGTTTATCAAAATGACATGATTCGTTAGTAAATTACCCGAAAAGTTGATAAAACAAAACAACTAACAACAAACATTTAAATTATTATTCAAAATACAATTTAAAATATTCCTCAGAATTTGCCTTACAAATTAAATTTTAAGTTTTATGATTTTACTCTTTATTGTGAAGTCAATAAACATCGCTGAGTTTATAGTGCAACTTTTCAGTTCTGAAAAATTGGCATGTTTAAATACTATTTAGAGATTTCATAGGTGACATTTGAACTTTTATGAAAATTGATGTTTTGTAATTAATATAAATTTTGTAATAAAACTTAATTTTAACTAGGGGGGGTAGGGGTTAGGGTTAGGGGGGTAGTTTAATGGGAAAATAAATAAATAATCTGGGTTCCGTTCAAGCGGTTCCGATATGGGGATCAATTTACTTATACGAGGAAATGAGCACCCGTGAATACTCAAATAATAAAGAACTTTTAAGAATTTTTTTTTTCAATCTGATAGATTGGTGTGTAATCGATAATAATCAACTGAAGGGAAAAAAATAGATGGGGGGGGGAGTCCAGATAATCAGGTCCACCAAAACGTTTTTAAACAATGTTTTTAAAATACTAGGTACCACCAATTTTACCCTGTGAAATTTACCCCCCCCCCCTATATTTAACACTATGAAACTTGCAGAAAAATTAATATTTTCTTGAAAAATTTTTTCCATTTGAAAGAAAAACATTAAATAAACTCCTGATGATTCTTTAACTTTTTTCAGCTTACGGAAATAATGAAAATTATGATTGAAAAAACAATGTTTTCATTTTTGCACTGTTAAATCAACTGAAAATTAACGTAGCTAAAAACAAGTTACGATAAGAATTTTTTAAATTCTATGAAAAATCAATTAATTATAAATAATAACAAAATATTTCCGTTTTATTCAAGATGGCCTAAACTGATCAATTGGTGGTCCCTATAATACTATCTTAGGTTTTAGCAAAAATAGATATTGCAATACGAAGAATTTAAATTTTCGATTCTCAGCTTCTTTTTAAACTCAACATGCAATTAAGAACTAAATGTGAATTGTTGTCATGTACAAAAAATTTAAAACAATAACAAACAAATATACAAACGAATACTTTCAATTTGTTGTATAATAATATGAAATAATTTTAAACTATAAAACAGAAAATACAAATCCTGAAATATACAAATTCTCAATGATTTTAGTTTCAAGAATTATTTTCCTCTTACCCCCTCTCTAACTACTATCTTCCACTTTCTCTCTCACTCCCTGGTGATCCAAATTTCATTTTAGTCCGGTCATGGACCGGGTACTTTAGCTAGTATATATATATATATATATAAGATGTGTAAAAAAAGTATCGAGATTTTTTGTACTTTTTGACATACCTTGTATCCTAAAAAATTAACGTTCCATTCATTCTTAATTTCTATCTTAATACATACAGCTTTAAAGTTGGTATTTTTCAGAAAAAAAATGAATGGAACGTTATTTTTTTTCAGAGAGTACAAAAAATCTCGATACTTTTATGACATACCTTGTATCTCTCTCTCTCTCTCTCTCTCTCTCTATATATATATATATATATATATATAATAGCTAAATTAGGTCCTATAAAACAATAGCTTAGAATTAACACAGAATATATAATTAATTAAAATACACATTCCATATATACACATATATATGAATAAAACAAATAAATAAAAATAAATAAATAGATAAATACATGAATAAATAGATAAAAAGAATAAAATTGAAATTGATTGAACAACGGCTATCACGACTCTTCCACGTGACGTTTAAAAAACACCCCACGAGACGCGTGTTTATAACGTACAAAAAAAAAAAAAAGAAACGACACAAGAACGCGTCCATTTCAGAAAAAGTCTCTGATGATAAAGTTACTTTGAAATCGATAAGATTGAAAATTGTTTTATTTTTATACGCATTGTAATTGCTTTCCTAACACACACACACACACACACACATATATATATGTATATATATTCACTGGTGAATCTGTGTTTGGGATTTTCGTACTAGTTCTGAGTAGCTATTTTCTTAAGTCTATTTTTTCAATTGGTATATTCTCTCAAGGTGAGTAATTTCTCGTTGACTTTGGTTGGACAAAATGTCCTGAGTCTAACAAATCATTCAGTTATATTTCGTAACCACATAAATTCCCCAAATTATATTTAGGATATCAATAAAATCACTTAGCATAAAAAACAACAACCTTTTAAAACTTTATAATGCATTTTGTTTGAAGAATATTATATCCTATTCCACAATTCGTTCAAAGTAATTTCCAAGAGTCCAAATAAATATAATTTAATATTAGAATAAACTAATATAAAAAAGTCGTCGAGGTGGCCTAGAGTCGGTATCAGCTAATCAACAAGGGAGTCTACCTCCTTTTCACTAGTGCTAGAGCAAGGAGTTTGTTTTTGCGTCTGATGTGGAACACCACACCTAGCATCAACACCATACTTTACCGCACAAATCCCTGTGCCACTCAAACACTGAGTTGGTGAGGGTCGGTATCGAACTAGGAACCTTGTGGTTTCTAGCCGAACGCTCTAACGACTAAGATAAATTGGGTATGTTCCTTTATTCATAAGTTGTTGAATTTGAAAAATGGTAAGAATCTTTTGCACCAAATATATATATATATATATATATA
The DNA here is from genome assembly GCA_023376005.1 of Doryteuthis pealeii. NCBI lineage: Eukaryota > Metazoa > Mollusca > Cephalopoda > Myopsida > Loliginidae > Doryteuthis > Doryteuthis pealeii. The sequence continues at coordinate 111,817,194 of CM042149.1, read as the reverse complement.
TATATATATATATATATATATAATAACACAAACGATAATATATATATATATATATATATATATATATATATATATATATATATATATATATTTATGTTAGGAAAGCAATTACAATGCGTATAAAAATGAATTCAATCATTATTAGTTGAAGCTTTCTCAAAATGTATTCAACCAATAATGAGGCAAAATATCAATTGAATATAGTCGTTTGTGTTGTTATATCATTCAATCCTTCTCTCCTCTCATATATATATATATATATATATATATATTATATATATATATATATATATATATATATATATATATATATATATATATATATAATCAAGTCTAGCAAATTAAGGTATGAAATAGACGTCGAAACAGGACTGCCTGTGGTTTATTAACAAATAAACTAACTAACTAACTAACTAACTACACACACACACACACACACATACACAAATATATATATATATATATATATATATATATATATATATATATAAGAAAAAAAGAGAAAAATGAGAAATGTTTTATTGATATTTGACAAAATGTACCGACACTAAGTGTTTAGATTGAGATTCATTGTATCGAAACACATATTTAAAATATATACGTATTTAGGATGTGTTTCTAATCTTCCTCACGGTAACAAATATCATCTGTTGATTTCAGTTTATTTTCAACGAATCTATCTCCTCCACGTATAATATGTATTGTATTTGTATTTGTCCTCGCAGTTAGTTTCTGTCCGTATGTATACATATACAATTTACTTCTTCACTACAGATTTCACTCCTTCGTCACTGTAATAATGCTTGCCTCTCAAACCCTCTTTTATGAAGCGATAGAGATGATAGTCTGAAGCAAACAATATTCCAGTGACGAGGAAGTGAAATCAGTAGTGAAGAAGTGGCTCAAAGAACAGTCAACAAAATTATACGGAGCAGGGATCCATGATCTCGTTCTAAAACGGAACATTGACATTGAGAGAGCAACGGTTACTATGTGGAGAAGTAGGTTTGGTTTTGTTTTGTTTTAAGGCATATCAACCTCAGTGGGTCATTTAATGCCGATAAAGTTTTGAAATAAATCAATTCTTAATGGATAATACAATTTTTTTATAAATACATTTTTCTATCTAACCCATAGATGGGACCCTAACAGGTACTACCACTCCGGGTCAGAGTGGACCAAGGAGCAATGGTGATGAAGGGGTGCTCCACATTCCCCAAACCTCCAAAACTGGAACCTCACCTTCAGATAGAGTTTAACATCATTCTCAGGACATGTAGACCCTCAGTCACGGCCTTCTAGCACCCATATGATAAACAGGGGTTGGGTTTTGCCATAAAGGCAATAGGGTTGGGAAAATCATATAGGTGCTAGAGCTTGACGTGGTCAGCCGATTGATCGGAGAGGGCCACTCCAACCGCCCGTCTAGCCCAAGATAAGGCCAAAGTGGAGTATTGCAAGTCATGGACTGCTCAGCCACCCGGGTTCTATCCTTAAGCATCACGGGTCGCCATTGGGGGAGTCTTACCCCTCTGTAGAGGTGCAGTCGGTGCATTCTAACGCCCCAGACGACAGGGCGGGGAGATGTAGGGATGTGATCCAAAGAGGACCAGCTTGATATTGATGTATGATACATATTCATGTGTTGGTAATTATTCCTGTCGTTAACAAAATGGCATTACTTTTAGACTCACCCTCGTATATAAGAAAAACAAAAGCAAAAAATACAACAAACTGGTCTGACTCAAGTGATCGTTACAAAGTGGCCTTAAAAATGAAATTATAGCCATGATATGGTCGGGCAAATAGGAAGACATTAAGCCACATATATGAACAGTGAGAGAGAGAGAAAAGGGGAAACCATTCACATTTATTGGTCTGTGAAGCCATAAACATGAAGTTCTTAGAGGTCGTTTTCTAAAAAAAGAGTTGGGTAAAATGATAGGAAGATAATGTATAGGGGAGAGAAAGAGAGAGAAAGGGAGAAGAAAGAAAAAATAAGGAAGAGATGAAGAAAGAAAAACAGAAGAAAGAAAGAGAGAAAAAAAAGGAAAGAAAGGAAAGGAGAAAGAAAGAAATTAAGGAAAGAAAGAGAGAAGAAATAAAGAAATAAGGAAATAAAGAAGATAGAAATGAATAATAAAAGTAAGAAACATGATAGGAAGATAATGTATAGGGGAAGAAACAGAGAGAAAGCGAGAGGAAGAAAGAAATGAAGGAAAGAAAGAAAAAGAGAAGAAATACAAGAAATGAGGAAATAATGAAGGGATAAAAGAAGGAAGAAATTAAGCAAAGAAAGAGAGAAGAAAGGAAAAGAAATTAGGGAATGATGAAGAGATGAAGAAAGAAAGAGAGAAGGAAGAAATTAAGGAAAGAAAGAAAGAAAGAAAAAGAGAAAAGAAGAAAAGAAATGTGGAAATAATGAAGGGACGAAGAAAGAAAGAGAGAAGGAAGAAATTATGGAAAGAAAGAAAGAAAGAGAGAAGAAAAGAAAAGAAAAAAGAAATGAGAAAATAATGAAGAGAAGAAAGAAAGAAAGAGAGAAGAAAGGAAAAGAAATGAGGAAATAATGAAAGGACGAAGAAAGAAAGAGAGAAGGAAGAAATTAAGGAAAGAAAGAAAGAAAGAGATAAGAAAGGAAAATAAATAAAGAAATAATGAAGAGATGAAAAAGAAAGAGAGAGAAAGAGAGAAAGAAAGAAAGGAGCGAAGAAAGTGAGAAGACATAAAAGAAATATAGAAATAAGGAAGAGATGAAGAAATAAAGAGAGAGGAAAGGAAGAGAGAACAAAAAGGAAAGAAAGAAAGTGAGAAGAAAGAAAATAAATAAAGAAATAAGAAAGGACTGAAGAAAGAAAGAAAGAAAGAAAGAGAGAGAGGAGAAAGAAAAGAAATAGGAAAATAATGAAGGGATGAAGATATAAAGAGAGAAGAAAGAAAGAAAGACGGAACGGAGAAAAAGAAAGGGAGAAGAAAGAAAGAAAGAAAAATCAGGACGAGTTGAAGAAAGAAAGAGGGGAGAAAAGAAAAGAGAAAAAAAAGGAAAGAAAGAAGAGAAAAGAAATAAAAGAAATAAAGAAATAATGAAGGGATGAAGAAAGAAAGACAGAAGAAAGAAAGAGAGAAAAAAGGAAAGAAAGAAAGGGAGAAAGAAAGAAATTAAGGAAAGAAAGAGAGAAGAAATAAAGAAATAAGGAAATAAAGAAGACAGAAATGAATAATAAAAGTAAGAAAAAATGATAGAAACAAACGTAAGAACGAAGAAAGAGAGAATAAAAATAAGAAAGGAAAGAGAAAAGGAAGGGAAGGAAGGAAAAATAAATAAAGTGAAGAAGGATGATGAAAGAGAATGAAAAAAAAGAAAGGATGCAAAAAGAAAAAAAGAAGAAATGAAGCAAATAAGGATGAAAGAAAGAAAGAGAGAATGAAGGACTGAAAAAGAGGATGTAGAAATGAAGAAAAGAAAGAAAGCAAGAAAGAAATAATAAATGAAGGAAGGAAGGAAAGAATAAAAGATAAAGGGAAAGAGAAACAACAAATAAGGAAGAAAATGAGAAATAAAATAAATTCCAAAGGAATGAGCGAAGAAGGAGAAAGATGAAGAAAGAAAAATATGAAGAAGCAAAAGTTGAAGGAGCAATGAAGCGATGAAAGAGAGAAAGATAAATAAGGAAGAAAACAAGGAGAACAGGAAGGGAGAAGGGAATTAGCGAAAGAGAAAAGAGAATTGAAACGATGAAAAAAGCAAAGAGAGTAATGAAGAAAGTAAAGAAAAAAAATAAAATGAAGAAGAAGAAAGGAATGAGCGAATGGCGAGAGAGAATTGAAAGAATGAAGAAAGCAAAAGATGAAGAAAAGGAGCAATGAAAAAAATAAAGAAATAGAATGAGAAAAAAGTAAGAAAGAAATAAGGAAAAAAGTGAGGAACGAAGAAGAGAATGAACGAAAGAGGGGCAATGAAAAAAGTAAGGAAACAAAATAAAAGAATGAAGAAAGGAATGAAGAAAAGAAGAAAATGAAAGAAAGCGAAAGAGAAACAATAAATAATGAAGGAAGTGAGAAATAGAATAAAAAAAGGAATGAGCGAAGGAAGAAAGAGAATTGAAAGAATGAAGAAGAAGAAGAAAAAAAAGAAGAAAAAGTAGAAGAAGAGCAATGATAAAAGAAAGGAACTAGAAGAAGAAAAAATCAAGAAAGAGATAAATAATAAAGAAAAGAATAAAGGAACGAAAAAAAAAAGAATGAGCGAAAGTGGAGCAATGAAGAAAATAAGGAAAACAACCACAAAAGAATGAAGAAACGAATGAAGAAACGAAGAGAAGAAATAACAACGATAAAAGAAAGGAAAGAAAGGGAAAGAGAAACAACAAATAGGGAAGAAAATGAGAAATAAAATAAATTACAAAGGAATGAGTGAGAAGAAGAAGAAAGAAAAATATGAAGAAGCAAAAGTTGAAGGTGCAATGAAGTAAGTAAGAAAATAAAGGTAAAGAAATAAGAGAGCGAGAAATAAAGTGAGGGAGAAGAAAAAGAGGAGAGAGAATTAAACGAATGAAGAAAGCTAAGGATGAAGAAAGTAAGGAAAAATAATGAATAAAGTGAGGAAAAAGGAATGAAAGAAAAAATGAATGAGCAAAAGAGGAGAGAGAATTGAAAGGATAAAGAAAGCTAAGGATGAAGAAAGATAGTAAAGAAAGAAGAAAGTAAGGAGAAAAAAAGGAAAGGAAGAAGGAAATAAGAAAGAAAGTGAGAATAAAGGAAGGAAGAAGAAATGAGCAAAAGAGAAAAGAGAAAAAAGGATGAAATAAGGGAATAATGACAAAAGTAAAGAAAAAGGAGAAAAAAAAACAAGAAAGAAATACTGAATAAAGTGAAGAATAAAGGAAGGAAGAAGGAAATGAGCGAAAGAGGAAAGAAAATTGAAAGGATGAAGAAAGTAAAGGATGGTGAAAAGGAGCAATGAAGAAAGTAAGGAAATAAAGGTAAGAAAAAAAGAAAAGAAAAAAGAAAAGGAATAAGGAAATAAGGATGATAGTGAGGGATAGAGAATTGAATGGATGGAGAAAGGAAGCGACGAAGAGAAGAAATGAAAGAAAGGGAGTTAAAAAGAAAACAAGGAAGAAAGTGAAGAATAAAGGAAAGAAGAAGGGAATGAGCGAAAGAGGAGAGAGAATTGAAAGGATGAAGGAAACAAAGGATGAAGAAAGGGGCAGTAAAGAAAAGAAACAAAATAAAAGAATGAGGAAAGGAATGAAGAAAAAAAAAGAAAAGAAAAATGAGAGAGAAAGGGAGAAAGTAAGGAAATAAAATAAAAGAAGGAAGAATGGAATGAAAAAAGAAGAAAAGAAAACGTGATCAATGAAGAAAGTAAGGAAATAAAATAAAAGAAGGAAGAATGAATGAATGAAAAAAGAAGAAAAGAAAAACGTGAGCAATGAAGAAAGTAAGGAAATAAAATAAAAGAAGGAAGAATGAAATGAAAAAAAGAAGAAGAAAAAACGTGAGCAAATGAAGAAAGTAAGGAAAAAAAATAAAGAAGGAAGAATGGAATGAAAAAAAAGAAGAAGAGAAAACGTGAGCAACGAAGAAGAAAGTAAGGAAATAAAAGTAAAAGAAGGAAGAATGGAATGAAAAAAAAAAGAAAAGAAAAACGTGAGCAATGAAAGAAAGTAAGGAAATAAAAGTAAAAGAAAGAAGAATGGAATGAAGAAAAGAAAAGAAATAAGATTAAAAAATGTTTCGGAAAGATGAGACAAAGAACAAATAAGAATCAAACAAGAAAAATCGAAAAATAAATGGTAAATTCCACATCTCCAAGACTGACTTCAGGACTCTGCAAGTGGAAGTGGCTACGTTCTTTCTGTTGACATGAAACCCTAAAAAATTGGCAAAGAACTAATCTATTAGATGAACTACAACTCCAAGCTGACAATTAACAGTTTGTTCTTATATTTTCTTTATTTGGGGGTAATGGCTGTATCGTTTGAGTATAGATTGTGCTATTACCAAATCGCCACTGTTGTCTCGCGTAATCCTGTTGTAACGTATGCATTCGACACACACGGAATTTTCTTGGATAAATGCAAATAAGTGTTTGTTTGTAAGTGATAAAGAGAGAGAAGGATGAAAGAAGGAAGGAGAGTAAGGATATAAAAGGGAGATAAAAAGGGAAAGAACTAAGGAGAAAGTGAGGGGGTGAAAGAAGGGACAAATAAAGAAGATAAGGAGAGCAAGGAAAAAACAAGGGAGAAAAAGGGGAAAGAAATGAGGAGAAAGGGAAGGGGTGAAAAAGGGAGAAATAAAGAAAGCAAAGAGAGTAAGGAAAAAAAAAAAAGAGATAAAAAGGGAAAGAAATAAGGAGAGAGAAAGGGTGAAAAAAAAAAGAAAGAAAGGAGAGCAAGGAAATAAAAAAGGAGAAAAAAGGAGAGAAATAATGAGAAAAGAAAGGGGTGAAAAATTGGAGAAATAAAGAAAGTAAGGAGAGTAAGGAAATAAAAAAGGAGAAAAAGGGAGAGAAATTATGAGAAAGGGAAGGGGTGAAAAATAGGAGAAATAAAGAAAAGAGAGTACAGATATAAAAAAGAAGAAAAAAGGGAAATAAATAAGGAGAAAAGGAAGGGGTGAAAAGAAAGGAAAAAAGGAGAGCAAGGAAATAAAAAAAGGGAGGAAAAAGGGAAGAAATAATGAGAAAGGGAAGGGGTAAAAGGTATAAATAAAGAAAGTAAGGAGAAGTAAGGATAGAAAAAGGGAAAAAGGGAGAAAAAAGGGAGAGAAAAATAATGAGAAAGGGAAGGGGTGAAAAAATGGGAGAAAATAAACAAAATAAGGAGAGTAAGGAAATAAAAAGGGAGAAAAAGGGGAAAGAAATAAGGAGAAAGAGAAAGGGAAAGGGGGGAAAGGGAGAAGAGAAATAAAGAAAGTAAAGAGTGCAAGGAAAAAAAAAAAGGGAGAGAAGAAAAAAAGGAAATTAGCAAAAAGAAAGGGATGAAGAAAGAGAAAATGAAAGTGAAGAAGTAGGTGAGCAATAAACGGCCCGGCGAAAGAAGAAAAGAAAAAAAAGAAAAGAATAATGAAATTTAATGGGATATTAATTATATTAGTAAGAAAAAAAGGGATGAAAGAGAATGAGAGAAAAAAAAAAGATTAGAAAATAATTGTTCGTAAGAAATGAAGAAAGAAAGGAATATAAAATAAAGAAAGAGAAGAGAGAGAGAGAGAGAGAGAGAGAGAGAGAGAGAGAAGAAAAGAAATAAGGAATGGATGAAAAAAGGGAAAAATCAAGAAAATATGTAAAGAAAGAAAGAAAGAAAGAGAGAAGAAAAGAAAAGAAATGAGGAAATAATGAAGGGACGAAGAAAGAAAGAGAGAAGGAAGAAATTGAGGAAAAGAAAAAAAAAGAAAGAAAAAGAAAGAAATGAGGAAATAATGAAGGGACGAAGAGAGAGAAGAAAGAGAGAGGAAGATTATGGAAAGAAAGAAAGAAAGAGAGAAAAAGGAAGGAGGGAATAATGAAATGAATGAGAGAAAAAAGGAAGGAATGAATTAAGTAATATAAAGAAAGAAAAGGAGGAAGAAGAAATAAGGATAAAATTGTTTCTTCTAAGGGTTACAGAAAAGAATGAATGAGGAAAGTAGGGGGCGGAGAGAAAGAAAGGGACAAAAAAGAAAAGAGATAAGTAAATAATTGCTTGCAAGCGATGAAGAAAGGAAGGCATAAAGAAAGAAAGAAAAAAAAAAAAGAAAAGAAAGAAGAGAAATGAAGAAATAATGAAGGAATGAAGAAAGAAAGAGGGAAGAAAGACAGTAAGAAAAGAAATAACTAAATAAGGAAGGGAAGAAGAAAGAAAGAGAGAAGAAATAAATTAAAGGAAGAAAGAGAGAAGAAAGAAAAGAAATGAGGTAATAATGAAGGGAAGAAGAAAGAGAGAAAGAAAGAAAGAAAGAAAAGAGAGCGAGAATGAAAGAGAGAAGAAAGAAAAGAAGAAAGAAATAAGGAAGGGATGAAGAAAGAAAGAGGGGAAGAAAGAAATTAAAGAAAGAAAGAAAGAGAGAAAAGAAAATAAATGAAGAAGAATGAAGGAAGAAGGAAGAAGAAAGAAAGAAAGAAAGAAAGAAAGAAAGAAGAGCGAGAATGAAAGAGAGAAGAAAGACAAGAAAGAAGAAATAAGGAAGGGATGAAGAAAGAAAGTGAATAGAAAGAAAGAAAGAAAGAAAGAAAGAACGAAAGGAGAGACAGAAAGAGAGAAGAAATAAAGAAATAAGGAAATAAAGTAGGAGTAAAAAATGAATAAAGAAAGTAAGAAAAAAATGAACACATTGTATTTAAAAAAGGGAAGAAGAAAGAAAGAGAGAAGAAATAAATTAAAGAAAGAAAGAAAGAGAGAAGAAAGAAAAGAAATGGGGAAATAATGAAGGGAAGAAGAAAGAAAGAAAGAAAGAAAGAAAGAAAGAAAGAAGGAGAGCGAGAATGAAAGAGAGAAGAAAGAAAAGAAAGAAAGAAATAAGGAAGGGATGAAGAAAGAAAGAAAAAAGAAAGAAAGAACGAACGAAAGGAGAGACAGAAAGAGAGAAAAAATAAAGAAATAAGGAAATAAAGTAGGAGTAAAAAAAT
>CM042149.1:111793583-111806083 GCA_023376005.1 Doryteuthis pealeii | reverse complement strand
ATCTATCTATCCCAGCCTTCTATTATCTATTGCAGCCAATTCATATCTATTTCAATCTATTTCTATCTATCTATCTATCTATCTATCTATCTATCCCCCAGCCTTTCTATTATTCTATCACAGCCTATTCATATCTATTTCAATCTATTTCTATCTATATATCTATCTATCTATCTATGTTCGTATCTATCTATCTATCTCATCTTATTAATATCTATCGCAATCTATTCATATGTATCACAAACTATTCATATCTATCTATCTATCTATCTATCTATATATCTATCTATCTATGACTGTTCATATCTATCTATCTCAGGCTTTTCGTTTCTATCTATCTATCTATCGATCTATCTATCTGTGACTTCGTATCTCTCTAGGCATTTACTTATCTATCTATCTATCTATCTATCTATCTATTTAACTATAACTGTTCGTATCTGTCTATCTATGACTGTTCACATCTATCTATTTTAGGCTTTTCTTATCTATCTATCTTATCTATCTATCTATCTTTATCAATTTATTTATCTATGTATCTACCTATCTATATATGATTTTTCATATCTATCTCAGGCTTTTCTTATCTATCTATCAATCTATCTCTATGTATTTATTTATCTATCTATCTACCTACCTATCTATCTATCTATTTATGACTGATCGTACCTATCTATCTATTTATCTATCTATCTCAGCCTTTTCTTATTTATGAATTTACCGGTCAATCTATTTATGTACCTCTCAATCTATCTATGACTATTCGAATGTATGTTCTTCTACAAGGATTGCTTTGACATTTAATAACCCACGATATGCCATTAAGCAAAGAAACCTAGCCAAACCAATAAGTAAGATGCATTTTGACCAAGGAGTTGACAATAGGAAGCACAGTTTCACCTTTTCAAGGAAATCTATAGTAATAGGCCCTTTACTGTCCTAGAAGACTGTCAATATGACCGTCTTTACTGACCACGGCGCCTGGGACTTTTTCCTAACCGGAGAGTCAGTGTGTTTTCACTTTATGGACTGCTTCTTCAACTCAAGTTTTTGTAGCAAACCCATGTTTGGTCCATTTTCTATGTTTTCATTACAAAATATTTTACAATGCTCCGTTGGATCTACAAATCCTCTATATATATATATATAATATAATATATATATTATTATATATTATAGCGAGCGAGAAGAGAGAGAAGAGAGAGAGAGAGAGAGAGAGAGAGAGAGAGAGAGAGGAGAGAGTTTGTAGAAAGGTGACTTACCGGTAAAATGGTCACAATGGTTAGTTGATGCAAGTTTCACAATGATAAGACCGCGTATACAAATATAAAGTGATCAATACGTGAGTAGAGCAATTTATTATAATAATGGTACACAGTAATACCTACCGAGTTTCACCATAAGGATCTCAGGGTTAAATCCACTGGATTACTCAAATATTGATTAATTGCAGTCGATTGCACGTGTGGCATTTTTGACGGTTGGTTATAACCAACCATTATCACCAAAAATAACCAATGTGCAATGGACTGCAATTATCAATATCTTGATAATCCAGTGGATTTAACCATGAAGATCCTTATGGTGAAATCGAGTAGGTTATTACTGTGTACCATATTTATAATACACACACACACACACACACACACACACACACACACACACATAATATATATATATATATATATATATATATATATATATATATATATTACATACACATACAGGGTGGCCAAGAATTCACTGAGGGGTTGCCAAATGCTGCTATTTTACCATTAATAAGGTAATGGAAGGTGCTGAACAAGAACTTAACTCCAAGACTCGAAAAGTTAACAAAGTTAATCCCAGGGGGCCATCAACCCAGGTATCACCTGTCCCCCCGATTTAAAGGAGCAGGACTGGGTTTATTGCCCGGTGCCTGAGGCGCCCCTGTGAGTGACTTCTCAGACACCCTATATATATATATATATATATATATATATATATAATATATATTAATCTAGCTATTGATCCTTATATCTGTTTATATTTTCTGCCTATGCATCCCAATCCCTATCTATCTATTCATATCTATGTATCCCAGTCTCTTCATATCTATCTATCTATTCTATCTATCTCTAAGGAAAACCTACTTAGTGGGTGAACAGAAGTGCTTTGAATCCTACTAAAAGCCACCAGTTTGCGTTTTGATATCTCCCGTTTAAATTCTCTTCTATTCGGAACATTAGTATTAAAGGATCTTTTCTCATAACATTATGTATACACATTTCTTTCAAGATTCTTTATCTGTCTTGTTTATTTATTCATCCCAACTATCTCACCAGGTGATTCACAGCCGTAACTTGCATCAGGCCAGGCTGAGATAACTAAATATCTACCTTCACCTGTTGCCATAAATAGTTCTGTAGAGATGCGTTCTATTTCTCCTCACTTCTCCCGCTGTAAAAGTGCAATTCTTTCATGGTTAATTTATTTATATAAGTAACCCCCACCCTATATATATATATATATATATATATATATATATATATATATATATATATATATATATATAAATGTGTATTTTTTGGCACTCTTATACTTGAAGAAGCGGTATTAATCCAACGTACAGTGTTATTTAGAAAGATACTCAATATCTGTGATAGAGCGTTAACAGATAAATGAATAAATATTTTTGTTTATATTTATTCATATTTATTTACATTGGAAAATTGTTCCAATATAATATAATATAAATATATATATATATATATATATATATAATTATATATATATATATATATAAATGTGTATTTTTGGCACTCTTATACTTGAAGAAGCGGTATTAATCCAACGTACAGTGTTATTAGAAGAGTACTCAATATCTGTGATAGAGCGTTAACAGATAAATGAATAAATATTTTTGTTTATATTTATTCATATTTATTTACATTGGAAAAATTGTTCCAATATAAATAAATATAAAATAATATATATATATATATATATATATATATATATATATATATATATATATATATATAATATATATAAAGACTTCATATAGAATATTGTACCCAGGCCTAGTGGGGATGTCTAGACATGTAATGTAATATTGTGATTGGAGTGCACACAAAGAAGAATGACAAAACCAATAAAAAGAGCAAAAGATTATAGTTACAGGGAGAGATTAGAGAAATTTGGATTAACTACTTTACTAGAAAGAAGAATGAGAGGTGATCTAATTGAAACATTTAAAATATAGATGGAATTTCTAATTATGGTAGACATTTTTTGAAAATATTCTCCTCGAACTGGAAGTTAAGTGTCAAGGCAAATTTCAAAAAACTAAGTGTATTATACAATTGAATTTTTAGCGATTAGATTGTATGATTCAAAGTTGATAATTGAATAACATACAATTCCGACACGTTGTGAGACAAAACATTTAATATATATAACAGCACATGGAAACGATAAGATACATAATGTACAGGAGAATAGAACATGTAAATACATATACAATATTAGGTATAACAAGATACCCAATGTACCTAACATATAAATGTTACAGACATGGAACTAAAGGAAGTCCATGCTGTATAAAGGACTTACAGTAATGTAAGGGGGGAGGGCAACAGCCCCACCAAGAAGAGGGGTAGATAGACTCTAGCCCATAGCAATTCTTGAGAAGATTCAGCTAAAAGAGGAAGACAAGTTCCAATGAACGCGCTTAAAAACCAGAGGTCCCCTAGTGGGAACAAACAGCAACGCAGCGAGAAGATAACTCTTCCGGCAAAGGGAAGATAATCCCCTACAGAGTAATATATTTTTGGAACCAACTACTGAATTAGAATTTAAAAAAAACCGTAATAGCGTAGAAAAATTCAAGATTAATTTTGGTGATTTAAGAAAAATTAGAAAAAATTAAGAGGCCGATTTTGGGGAACTATCGGATGAATCATTTAACAGAATTTGATCTGTATATTGATATCTTATTATAATGGAGATTGTGTGTTTTTCTGTCTGTAACCGAAACTATATAGCTACTCAAGTCACAATTCCCTTAGTTATTGACATCACATTCATAATGATTTTATTTTTATTTAAACCTCAATTATTAATAAAATTGTTTCACATTATTAATACTGTTAACCATATTTACATACTAATAACATGCAATTATATTTATATATACAACAAATAGCGGTTTACAGTGTGAATGGGAAGGCTAATTTGCATATTGATATTAAAAATGTGATTTTAATAAATTGTGCTTAGTATTATTGATTTCTAACTGTTTGGTTTTATTTTAATGATATAAGCAAAATCTCTTCAATGAATCTTAAATGAAATCCATTAACAAGATAAAATAACTGTCATTTATTCTTTACTTCCTCTTTTTAACTAAATACTTAAATTAGAAAAATAACAATGAATGACGAGAGTGATGGAAGAGTAAGTTTCAGTTGTTCCATTTTTTATTATACCCCTCTGTTCAAATCTTTTATCATACTCCCTCTGTTTCAAATCTTTTTATCTGTATTCTTATTTAGTTTCATTAGCCTTTCTAATTTAATACAATATTTTATTACATTAAAACTTAAATACTTGCACCCGGAGGGTGCATATATTTGCTAGTTGTATTAATAATGTATAAGTTCCACGTAAATTTTCTTTTGTATATGTTTTTAGTTATAAGAAACTTTTGAATGTTGATTTAAGAAGACAGAACAAAGGAGACGCCCAAAGGAGGGATATAAAAAATAGAATAAAAAGAACAAAAGTAATAATTCAAAACAAAAACAAAGTGCTGACACCTTTTTTCAAAATATATTTTAGGCAAAAATTGCAAACATGATTTTTAAAAAGACAAAAGAAGAGAAAGGAAAAAGATAATGTTTAATGCACATTTCGCGCCAATATATCCCCCACACTTTCCGTCCATTTTATTTTATGTTTTCGGTTCCTTTTTAAGAGTAGATCTTTTTAAAAAATCAAAGGTTGATGTGAGACAATAGAAAAAAAAAGAGATGCCCAAGGAGGCAAAAAAAATAAATAAATAAAAATGACAAACTAAGTTTTCGTTGTCTTTTTTTGTTGTTTTTTTTTTTTTTTTTTTTTTTTTTAACTTCTTGTTTTTAGGCAAAAATAACGAAAAAGATTTTTTAAAATAAAAAAAATAAGAAAATAAAAAGATACGAAAATAAACATTTGTTGCTTGATGTCCATTGTCTGCTAATATAGTGGTCACTGTCCGTACCTTTTCTTTTTTCTTTTTAGTTCGCTTCCTTTTTAAGAGCAGATTCCGGCCAACTTCAAACCGGCCTGTCAGCTAGAGGCCATTATCTGCCATTAGAAATTCTGTTTTTCTTAGCGACAATCTTTAAAGGCGTTTCCATGTGTTCTCAGTTCACTTTGTGGCTTTTTTTAAAGTTCGCTTTTTATGTCAAACCCATTCCCTTGAGTCATTGTTAGTCCCAACTTCCACGTTTGTAACCACTTGTTACTTCTGTGCAAGTCCGAGAGCATAGATCTCGTTTTTATTGTATTTCTTAAATTCTTTTTTATTTGTCTCGTACTTTTTGGCCGCTGACGTTGTAACAATGATTTGTCGAAGAAGTCTATTTTGAATTGCACACATCACCTCTTTAAAAAAAAAAAAACTTCCCTTCAAATTTTGACATTTTTCTTAAATACTAAAGTGATGGCTGTACCACTTGGACCCTAACAAGGCGCTTGGGGCATCAGATAGATGGGAGCTTCATAGCCTGTAGAAGGCAACAAAGAACATCGCTCTCTATGTGAACTCCGATAAAACTGAGTTTATGTGTTACGGTAAAGTAGGGAGCTGATGATAGGTGAGGGCCGGTATCGAACCAAAAACGTTGTGATTCCTAGCCGGACGCTCTAACCGACTGAGAAAATATATATATATATATATATATATATATAATATATATATTATATATATATATATATATATATTATATATATATGTATATATATATATATATATGTATATATATATATATATATATATATATATATATATATATATATATTATATATATATACATATATATATATATATAATATATATAATATATATATATATATATATATATATATATATATATATATATATATATATATAATACATACATACATATATTATATATATATATATATATATATATATATATATATATATTCGCAACACAAACATACAAGGTGTGTCAAGATATATATATATATATATATATATATAATTACAAACGCACGTGAAGGGATTGAACGCAGACATCGGAATTCTCCGTTATTATAAATATTTCACAGATGCTGCCACTGTCGATAACAACAGAGACAAGGAAGCCGTTAAACAGTAATAACATTCATTTGATAAAGGGTATCTAACGAACCTGAAAATTTATGACAAAAATAATTAAAAAATAAGTGAATCCAATACTCCATAATATCGAGTTCATTCATTTATATATTTTTAATGCTTCGTAATAACGCCCAACTTTAAAAAAAACATTTTTAAACAAATATATATATATATATAATCTTATTATAATGGAGATTGTGTGTTTGTCTGTCTGTAACCGAAACTATATTACTATTCAAGTCACAATTCCCTTTGTTATTTACATCGCATTCTCCATGATTTTATTTATATTTAAACCTCAATTATTAATAAAATTGTTTTACATTACTTACACTGTTGACCATATCTACATACTGTATTTACCGCGTACCCCACTTATACGGGTCAGGCACAAAGTCCCTATTAACGTGGGACCACCCACAAACCGAAGCTCATGGAGTGGCAGGTGAAAAATTGCGTCGATCCCGTCGGCATTCCCACTCAAGGGGGGCGCCTCAGGCACTGGGCAATAAACCCAGCCCTGTCCCTTTAAATCAAGGGGGCAGGTGTTGCTGGGGGGATGGCCCCTGGGATCGACGCTGTTAATTATATCAATGTCCAGAGGCCGAAGCCACTGTAGACCATATCTACATACTAATCACATGCAATTGTATTTATATATACAACAAAATAGAGGTTTACTGTATGAATGGGAAGGCTAATTTGCATATTGATCTTAAAAATTTAATTTTAATAAATATATGCTTAGTATTATTGATTTCTAATTGTTTGGTTTTATCTTATTGAATATGAGCAAAAATCTCTTCAATAAATCTTAAAAAGAAATCCCTTAACAAGAAGAAATAATTGCAATTTTTATTCTTTACTTCCTATTTTAACTAAACCGTTTAATTAGGAAAATTTACCAATGAAAGACGGGAGTAACGGAAAATGATGGAAGAGTTAGTTTCAAAGTTGTTCTATTTTTCAATCATACCCCCTCTGTTCAAAATCTTTTTATCTACATTCTTATTCAGTTTCATTAGCCTTTTTAATTTAATATATTTTATTATAAAATTTAACTAAAATACTTGCACCCGGAGGGTGCATATATTTGCTAGTATATATATATATATATAAAGTAAAATATGGAAATAAATCAATATATATATATATATATATATATAGATAGATAGATAGATAGATATAGATGGGATTAAAATATGAAAATAAATCTGTCAGTATATATATATATATATATATATATATATATATATATATATATATATATGTGTATGTATGTATGTGTGTGTGTGGGGGGAAGAAAGTCAGGTATATTTAGTTTCCACGTGGTGGTTAATGACTGCCTCACAGCTAAAAAAATCATTTGCAATCTAGTCTCCCATGTCCCTAATACCGTCGTGAGTTTGTACATATACGGGTACTGCTTTCTATACGTTGAGCCGAGCACCAGAAGTAATTAAGATGAGTCAAACCTTATAAGGAACGTGCAAAAATATACAGATAGTGTCAAATATACAGGAAGAGTAACGCATAAGTTGAAAATCGGAAGCTTTATGTGTTAATAGGCATAGTACCCCAAGGACTTCCTCCGTCGTCACGGCTGCCTGCACACTCGATTTTTTTTTACATAATCACGAACCACGTTAGAACAACGGCATTCACTGAGGTGTGAGCGAAACGCTTTGGTGAACGCCAATGTGTCAGGTTTATATCAACTATTATTTTATATCATGTTACACGCTTGGTTGCCTTTAGAGGGAGAGAAAAAAAACTAAAATAAAAAACAAAAACAAAACAAAATAAAATAAAAAGCAAAAGACATGCGAATTAATCACCAAACAAAAATAAATAACGCAGAAAAATATAATCTGAAATAGAAAACGTATCAACCAACACAAGCCTGTTTGTCGTAAACAGGAAGACTTACGGTAAAGTCACACTGAGTGCACTGGTTACCGCCAGATCGTCGAAGTTAAGCAGCGATAAACGTGTTCACTTCTGGGATGAGTGACCACGCATCTGTCTATAGTAGAGAAACCTTCAAGTATATTATTTACCAAGGGCTGGTGTTGATATAAAAAATCAACAAGGTACAAAACCGCTAAACACTATTCCTTGGGGCGCTCTTTGAGGTTAAGCACAGATAAACGTGTTCACTTCTGGGATGGGGGACCACGCATCTGTCTATAGCTAACCAAGAATATTTGTTTACCAAGGGCTGGTATTGATATAAAAAATTGGTACACAACCGCTAAACACTATTCCTTGGCAAGGCGCTCTTTGAGGTTAAGCACAGATAAACGTGTTCACTTCTGGGATGGGGGACCACGCATCTGTATATGGCTAACCAAGAATATTTGTTTACCAAGGGCTGTTGTTGATATAAAAAATTGGGTACAAAACCGCTAAACACTATTCCTTGGCAAGGCGTTCTTTGGGGTTAAGCACAGATAAGCGTGTTCATTTCTGGGATGAGTGACCATGCATCTGTCTATGGCTAACCAAGAATATTTATTTAGCAAGGGCTATTGTTAATATAAAAAAAACAATTAGGTATAAAACCGATAAACACTATTCATTGGCGATGCGCTCTTCGAAGTTAAGCACTGATAAATGTGTTCACTTCTGGGATGAGTGACCATACATCTATCAATGGCAAATAAGCCTTCATGAACATTTTATTTACAAGGGCTGGTGTTGATATAAAAAATCATTTGGGATAAAAAAACGCTAAATACGATTCCATGGTGAGGCGCTCTTAAAGTTAAGCACAGATAAACGTGTTCACTTCTGGATGAGTGACCCACATCTGTCTATGTCAGAGAAGCCTTCAAGAATATTTATTTACCAAGGACTGGTGTTGATATAAAAAAAATCAATAGGGATACACAACCGCTAAACACTATTCCATGGCGAAGCGCTCTTCGGAGTTAAGTACCGATAAACGTGTTCACTTCTGGGATGAGTAACCACACATCTATCTATGACATAGAAGCCTTCAATATTATTTTGTAAAGGGTTGTTGTTGATATGAAAAAATCAACCGGGTACAAAACCGCTAAACACTATTCCATGGCGAGGCGCTTTTTGAAGTTAAGCACAGATAAACGTGTTCACTTCTGGGATGAGTGACCACGCATTTGTCTATGCCAAATAGGCTTCCAAGAATATGTATTTATCAACCACTCCGCAAGACCAGGATGCGACACAAGTTAATTGGGTAAGTTGTGAGTCTCATTGCGGTATAATGGTTAGCAAACTAGTCCCGCAGATCCATTTCTACTGAATAGATATTTTGATCCTTGCTTGATGATACATACTTGTGCCCTTGTGTCACATCCTACCTGTAGTGAACGAGTTGGGTAAGTTGGGTATCCCATCGTGGTATAATGGTTAGCAAGTTAGTCTTGCAGATCAAATACTACTGAATAGCGGGTTCGATCCTTGCTGGATGCTCCATACTTGTGAAATTGTATGGTGTTGATAATAAAAATTGATACGGTACAAATTACGAACCCCTATTCCGTGGCGAGGCGTTCAAGTACTTAGATTCGTATGACACAAGGTTAGAATGAAAAGAGCTCGTGTTGTTGAATTATTTTGGCATATAAGGTGTGCTAGAATCCACCACTTAAACTTATAGACTCGGCGCGGTCACATGGATTAAACTCAGCTAATCAACAGCTCGAATACGTGGTTAGTTAACTATTTAATCGCCGATATTAAAAGGTGTTGATTTGCATGTTATTCGACATTGACGAAAGGAACTGCAACCAATGACTTTGCTCAACGCAAAGATTTTACCCAACACTAAGGAACAACCAAAGGATCATACCCAACACTAAGGGACACCAAGGGAACAACCAAAGGTTTCTTCACTAAAGATCGCGCTCTGCTTAACTCAAGAGATCTCCACTCTAAAGTGCTGTTTACAGTACCTGCTATTGCTTAAGTTGTCGCCCAGTTAAGTATTTAACAGATTCATCGCTGCTTAACTTCGGGGATCTAGCGGGAATCGGTGCTTTCAGCGTGACTTAACCGTAATCAGCAGATATGACGTCATCATATAAGAGGCGCGTTGTGTAAGGGTTAGAGTCGTAGGAAATGGATTCATCGACTCGAGTTCAAATCCTGGACGAAGCTGTTAGCATTTCAATAGCGCTAATAAAGTAAAGTAAAGTCGTCGGGGCGGCCTAAAGTCGGTATAAGCCAGTCAGCGAGGGAGTCTATCCCCTTTTCAATAGCGCTAGACCAAGGAGATTATTTTGGCGTCTGAGGTGGAGCGCCACACCTACCATAAGCTCCTTACTTTACCACACAGATCCCTATGCTACTCATACGCTGAGTTGGCGAGGACCGGTATCGAACTAGGAACCTTGTGTTTTCTAGCCGAACGCTCTACCGACTGAGCTCTTAACCTTGGCTAGGTAACCAGTCTAGGATAAGGAAAACTCTGAATTCAAACCTGTTGAACTCCGCTTTAGAAATTGACCTTGTGTCGCATCCTGCTCGTGCGGAGGGTTTGGTAAATATTTTTTTTTTTTAAGCTTATGAACTTTTCAGCCAACGAACTTTTCAGACCACCCGAGTATGATCCTGATATAGGATTCGGTTTTCGTCGGGGTGTTGTGGGTGATCTTTTAGGGAGGTGGGTCCTGGCTTTTCCTTGAACATTAACACAAAAGATGACTTATAATTCCACCAGCAAAAAATATATCTAAGTGTTTTTTTGTTTGTCAGCTTACCACCGTGACATTTTATTTCTCCTCATTAATGTTACCTCTTTCGTTCTGTTTACAAAGAGGATGATAGCGTCAGCGGTAAGATCCAAAGGTCGTAACAATTAATAAATATCTAAATTCGACTGTAATTGATTAGGTAACGAAATTAGAAATTGGATCTTAAGTAATAACCCTCCGAAGATGAAGAGTGCAAAGGGAGACAAACACGGAATCCCTAGATATATTAACGATATAAATTGAATAAAAATAAATACTTTCGTATCATCCGTAGTCTTCAAAGTGATCAGGATCTATTGCAATTAACTTTAATATTCTTATTAACTTCTGAAAGCTTAGGGGGCTGACCCCCACCCCACTGACGCCATTATTTCTGGATTTGTTTCTTGTCCTAAGAGCGTCCTGGCGTTTCTTTTCCATTTAAGCTTGTTTTAATGTCGTTAGCCACTCGCGAAATCCATGGCGTCATATCTTTATCTATTTGATCACGTAAGTGTTTCGCTGACCCAGACTTATTCTTTTGTAAGACATTTTCACTTTATACGTTTGACTTTTTTATTTTATTTTTGTGGGTTGATGGAAAGATGTTTTCTCTCTCTGTACGAGGAGAGTTAATACGTAAGTTCTGGTGGTGAACATTTAAGGTTTTGCTTTTTGGGAACGGGAGGGGTGGGACTTTTAGAGGAAAGTTAAAACGATAAAAGATAATGATGAGAAGAATAAGATAAAGTAAAAAACAACAACAACAAAAAAATAAACACTGGATATAAGGTGTAGAAGAAGAAAGAACAAACAACAAAAAAATAGGAAGAAGACAGATATGTGAAAGAAAGAAGAACGAAAGAAAGAAGAAAGAAGAAAGAAGATAGGACAGAAGACAGATATGTGAAAGAAAGAAAGAAAGAAAGAAAGAAGATAGGAGAGAAGACAGACATGTGAAAGAAAGAAAGAAAGAAAGAAAGAAAGAAGATAGGACAAGACAGATATGTGAAAGAAAGAAAGAAAGAAAGAAAGAAGATAGGAGAGAAGACAGATATGTGAAAGAAAGAAAGAAAGAAAGAAAGAAGATAGGACAGAAGACAGATATGTGAAAGAAAGAAAGAAAGAACGAAAGAAAGAAAGAAAGAAAGACAGAAGATAGGAGAGAAGACAGATATGCAAAAGAAAGAAAGAGACAAGAGAACGAAAGATAGAAGTAACAGAAGAAAGAAAGATAAAAAAATAAAGAAAGAAGGAAAGAAAGAAAGAATGTACAACATAAGAGAGATAAGAGAACGAAAAATAAAGTAACAGAAGAAGGAAAAAAGAAAGAAAGGACAGAAGACAGATATGTGAAAGAAAGAAAGAAAGAAGATAAGAGAGAAGACAGATATGCAAAAGAAAGAAAA
>CM042149.1:111771083-111788583 GCA_023376005.1 Doryteuthis pealeii | reverse complement strand
TTTCTTTCTTTCTTTTCTTTCTAATCCATATTTTGTTAATCTATTTATTCTCTCTCTTTTTTCTTTATGTTTCTTTAAGTTTTTCTTTTTAGTGACTTCTTCCTTCCTCTATTCTTTCTTTTTTTATTCACCCCCCCCCCATATATATATATATTTCACGATTCACAATTTCCTTCATTTTTATAAGTCTCTTTCTTTTCTATTATCTTTCACAACTTCTGTAATTTTCTAACTGTTTTCTTTCCCTTTCTATTTCCTTTCTTATTGTATCTCTGTCTTTTCACTTAATAACCTCGCCTATATTCAGACCCCTTTTTTTTACTGAAAGAAAAAAACAAAAAAAAACAAACAAAATAACAAAAAAACAAAAAACAAAACAAATAAACAAACAAATAAAAACCATTTTTTCCTTACATTTTATTTGCTATCCCTATTTAATTTTTTTCAATGCTCTTCTTTCTTTCTTTCTTTCTTTTCTTTCTTTCGTTCGTTCCTTTTTTTTTCTCACCTCACAAAACGCCCCCTCCCGAGCCCCTCTACTTCACCGACTCTGCAATTACATCGTCATATCTATTGCATACACTCAACACTAACCCTTTCCTCATTATTCTCGCTCACTCTCTCTCTTCCTCTCCCTCTCCATCCACCTTGGCTCTTACGATTTCATAACAACTTTTTCTCTTTTTACTATCGGAGTACACCCCGCCCTCCTCTTTGGGGAACACGCTTTCTTTTTTACCCATCGTCTGTTACGGCAGCGTGTCGACATACTGAAACAATACGTCCGTGTCGATGGCTAGTAGTCTACTCCTGCTGGGAAACCCTGCCGAGTGCCCGGCTACAAACAAAACGTCTCTATTCGTAACACACAGAACCCAACACATAACGTTGATCAGCTTACAAAAGAAATTTAATGTCATAGTTTTTCATGACCTCTACTCGGTTTTGTTAGAAAACGAAATTCTTCTCTTTAGGAGAGTTATATATTTTTTTTTCATTTTTACTCGTTTCTTTTTTCTTTTCTTTTTTTCAAGTGTAAAAATCAAACATTACAAAAAAAAAGAAGAAAAAAACAAGAAAAAAAGAAAAAAAAAAAAAAAAAAGAATTTGTATTGGGTTTACAGAAACTTAATCAGAATTCGATAGAAAAAAAAGCAACATTGTTTTCCCTCTTTTTTTTTTATATTGTTATTTTGAAACAATATAAGAATTGGAGAGTTATTTCTATGTGGCTTGAAGTCTGTTTAAGGAAAGAAAGAAAGAAGAAAGAAAGAAAGAAAGAAAGAAAGAAATAGAGAAACAAAAAAGTAAGAGTTGCAGAAAAAGAAAGAAAGAAAGAAAAATAAATAAGAAATGAGAATAGCAGAAGAAAGAAAGAAAGAAAGAAAAAGAAGATACAGTATGAGAGAGATTGCGGGAAAAAAATAGAAGTAGCAGAAGAAAGAAAGAAAGAAAAATAGAAAGAAAACTAGAAAGAAAGAGAAGAAAGAAAGAAAGAAACGAAGTAGAAGAAAGAAAGAAGGAAAGAAAGGAAGGAAGGAAGGAAGAATATACAGACATGGGAGAAATAGGAGAAAAAAGAAATAGAAATAGCAACAGAAAGAAAGAAAAAGAAAAAAAGAAAGAAAGAAAGTCTATGTAAGGAAATAAATAAATAAATAAATAAATAGAATAAATAAAACAGAATAAGAAATAAGGGTAGCAGAAAAAGAAAGAAAGAAAGAAAGAAAGAAAGAAGATACGGCATGAGAGAGATAGGAACGAAAGAAAGAAAAAACGAAAGAGAGAAAGAAAGAAAGAAAGAGAGAAAGAAAGAAAAGTAGCAGAAAAAAGAAAAAAAAAAAGAAGAATACGGCATAAGAATGATAGGAGAAAGAAATAACAGAAGCAGCCAAAAAAAAAAAAAGAAAGAAAGATTCGATACAAAAAAAAAAAAAAAGCAACCCTTTTTCCCACTTCTTTTTTTTTATATTGTTATTTCGAAACAATATAAGAATTGAAGAGTTATTTCTATTTAGCTTGAAGTCTGTTTAAGGAAGTGTTTCTCGTTGTGGCTGCCCCTCTGTGTTTTTTTGCGACAAGGATCACACGGTTGTATTTCAGAGTGAATTGTCCGTGCGCCAGACTGCATTTTAAGGGTCTAAATGTTTGGAATTTCACAGAGCTTTATTTTCTTTACGTTTTGTTTCCACTCCCGGGGAGACAAAGGGGTTGGACAAGCTCGGAGGCAGCCCGACTCTCAAAGTCGCCCTTCATGCGGACATTTCTATGACAACTCACCTGTGTATTTGTTTTCTCCTCCTGAGTCTCTTCTAAGACGTTTTGTTTTCCATCCTTTCAATGCGTTTCAAATTGGGTACGCAATGTTGTTGATTTTCTTTCTTTCTCCGATTCTAAGTGGTAACGCATTTGACAAAAGCTATTTTTATATGAAGCAGTCGCCAATATGTGAGTTTATGTATTTGCTTCTGTTTACTTTTTGTGGGTGGGGGTGTTAAGCCCGTGACAAGACGGTGGTCTTTTAAAGTATCCCCACCTCAAAACAGTCCGAGGTTTCCGCTATATGCAAGACACTTTCTATGAGAATCGGACTAACAACCCTTACACCGCGTGAGGTGCCCATATGAGGTTCGTATGACGAAAGAGCAGCATTAAACAAGCTCCTGATAATTGTAACACAAGAGAGAGAGAGAGAGAGAGAGAGAGAGAGAGAGAGAGAGAGAGAGAGAGAGAGAGAGAGAGAGAGAGAGAGAGAATAGGTGAGAGTCAGGAATGTAATACCGACATGTAAATTATCATGGAAAAGTTTTTTTTAGGAAGAATATAAGAATTATGTGTAGATTAGCATAGAAAAGTTCCAGGATGACTCAGCATAACGCCACATGACATTTTTCTATAGGTCAAGACGTGTCACGTGATGAAGAGCGGAAGAGTAGGAGGTAAGGGTGAGAGTGTGGTGGGAGTTTTGAACGATGCGTTGACAGAGTGAGACGTGGTCTCTTATTCAGTGCAGTTTGGCATAGGGGAAAATAAAAATCCCATGAGAACAAATACGTCACCTTGTGTTATTACTAAAAAACTATAAATGGCACAAGGCAAGATGTCCTCCAGCATCGCAAATTGGTTTACAGACTCAAAACATCAAAGAATAACAACATTAACTCAATATCAGCCCAGCAACCAGATTCGAGCCTCTCAAAGTAGTACCGGTTCAGAAATAAGTATACGATGATTATTTTTTATATGGCACATCATCACCCCATTTCAGTTGAGAGCTGTGATCTTACATAATGTTCGAACTTGCTACACTAGTAATGAAGTCTGAAACTAGCTTGCTAGCCACCCACTTGATGGAAATATTTATTGGTTGGATTTTATGGCATCTGAACTATTGTTGGGTTATTTTATGCCAATAACTCTAGACGGGTTAACATGCAATTAAAATGAATGAATCAATCAATCAATCTACAGAACTTCAAGGGAAATAGTTTCTTCTCTGGGTGTTCAGGAATATCATATAGGAATAATAATTAGTATTACTTGGATTATTCGGACTATTGTCCTCATCTTCATTGTTATCTGTAGAACGTTTCGGCCGATATGCTCTCCGGCCTTCTTCAGGTATTTCTTGTCGGACTCGTGAACTTTCTCGCACTCGGGAACCTTCTATTCGAACTCGGTAACCTTCTTGTCATGATCGGGAACCTTCTTGTCGTAATCGGGAGCCATCACGGAACTTTGAACCTAACCCTTTATTCAGTCCATACTAATTATCAAGCCTCATTTTAAAAATTCCGAGAAACAGGAATAATAATGTTCGAACCCACTACACTAGTAATGAAGTCTGAAACTAGCTTGCAAGCCACAACTTCATAGAAATAATGGTTGGCTGGATTGTATGGCATGTCAACCGTTGATAGGTTATTTTATGCCGATAACCCTAGATGGGTTATGTTGAGATGTTTTGGGTTATAAGTCGTGTGTCAAATGCCCACTTCTACTCATAGACTCGCCGAGAACTATGTGATCAACCTCTTGGCCAATCACTGGTAGTATTCTGCTGCTGTTATAATATTTATACAGGCTGTACTGATCATAACTACTCACAGCTACTTTGAACCTTCGCGGAAGACGGAACATAGGAGTATATCACTGGACCTTTACCAATACGCTGGATAGGACTTATTCGCAGGATAGGATTTATTCACTTACCAAAGGATTCCATAACTATTTCATAGCTTAGGACTTACTTACTTTAAGTCCTTTTCAACTGGCCAAGGATGGCGTTCAAAAACTTAACTGGTTAACATGCCGTTAAATCAATCAATCAAGAGAACTTCAAGGGAAATGGTTTCTTCTCTGTGTATTCAGTGAGATTATATAGGAATCCATTTTTACCAATTGATGAAATGAAAACAACCTGCTACTGCTCAACATTTCAGTGAGTAATTGGCCTGTTTAAATGACGCAAAAATGGTATTATGTAATGGAGTCGTCATGGCTGGAATCGGATAGAATAAATGGATTAGACCTTTGAAAAATGAGTTAACGTGAATGAAAACGCAAACAGCCTCGTCCGGGATTTGAACTCGGATCACAGAATCCCTCTCTATTTTTTCGACGATAACCAGGTAAGTCGTCGGGGTAGCCTAAAGTCAGTATCAACCAATCAGCGAGGGTGTCTATCCCCTTTTAATTAGCGCTAGATCAAGGATATTGATTTTGCGTCTGAGGTGGAGCGACACATCAAACCTCAGCTCCTTACTTTACCGCACAGAACCCTGTGATACTCATACGCTGAGTTGGCGAGGGCCGGTATCGAATTAGTGGTTTCTTATCGAATGCTCTACCGACTGAGCTCACCCGGCCCAACCAGCCTACTTCCATTATAATATTTTTTTATTTGTTTTTTTTTTTTTACGGCAAATCAAACTCTGTGAGTCATTTAATTCCGGCAAAGTTTTAAAAGATTCTAAACGATAGTTTGGTAGAAAATGATTTAAACTCAATTTTTTGTAAACAAATTTTCTATTTAATCCATAGATGGGATTTAAAAGGTACTACCACTCCAGGTCAGAGTGGACCTGGAAGTAATGATGATGAAGGTGTGCTTCACATTCTCCAGACCTCCAGAAATAGAATCTCATCATCAGATAGTTTGACGTCATTCCCAGGACATGAAGACCCTCAGCCACCGCCTTCTAGCACATATATGATAAAGTGTATTGGGGCTTGACATAAGGACGAGGGGGTTGGGACAATCATATAAGTGCTAGGGCTTGACATGGCCAGCCGATTGACCGACCGTCTAACCTGAGTTAGGGCCAAAGTGGAGTATTGCGTATCATGGACTGCTCAGACGCCAGGATTCCGTCATCAAGCATCACAGCTCGCCACCCACGGTCAACAGGTGGTCTCATTGGGGTTGCCCCTCTACAGAGTACAGTCGGTGTATTCTAAAACCCCAGCCGACAGGGCTACATTATAATGTGACACCGTTGTGAGTGAGACGACGAGTTCTGTTTGTCGTGCGCATAGCCATTAAGTACGAACGGCTTGTAAATAGCCCAGGTGCAAAATAATGAAAAAGTATTTGGCATTTCAGATGAACACAACAAAATCATCTTGACATGTCTTCAACGGTCGTCTATTCGTGCATAAAAAAAGCACACACTATGAAAATCAAACCAAGTTGTCACGGTTGACGATTTAGCCGGGGAAAAAATCGCTGACTTTTTATAAAGACTTAACAAGAAAATTACGTTTCACCTTTTTCTCGCGGAGTGAAACAGTTACTAAGCTCGGTGAAACCCGTCAATGATTCTGAACTGTATCTGGTGGTGAGGCTACTGTTCTGGAGTTCTAGTGTCACCCACTTCGTTGCTTGACCCAGTACTAAATGAAAAATGAGCAAAAATTCTCGGGGATAAATCTTAAAAGAAATCCATTAACGGGAAGAAATAACTGTAATTTTATTCTTTACTTCTATTTTAACTAAACTTCTATATGCACCTCCGAGTGCTTTTAAGTTTTAATGTTAAGTATCTATTAAATAGCGCTCTCTAAATTCTTTTAGGGTCGAAACTTCAACTTTGACTTTCCATCGTCTTTCATTGTTTTTCTAGATCAGTATTTGTTAAAAGACAATAAAGAAAAAATGTTATTTTTCTTGTTAAGCTTTTATTTACTTATAAAGATTTTGCTAACATAAATATAGCGCGCGTATGCAGTAAGCATATATTAAAATACATCTTCAATCAAATAGCCCCCGTCCACTGTAAACCGTATTTTGGGCTTTCTTAGTATTCCATGGAAAGTTAATGTAAAATTTTATTAATAATTGAAAAATAAGGATAATTCAGGTGAATTGAAATACAAGGGAATTGAACATAATTTATGGTACAGGACACACACTTCCTATTTAATAAAAAATATTTGAATTAGGAAAATTTAACAATGAAAGACGGTGATGATAAAGTAAGTTTCAGTTGTTTATTTTTCAATTTTATCCCCCTCTGTTTCAAATCTTTTCATCTGCATTTTTGTTTAGTTTCATTAGCCTTTCTAAGTCAATGTATTTTATTACATTAAAAGTTAAATACTAGTAACCGGAGGGTGCATATATTTGCTAGTAATAAAAATCACCATTAGGTACCTGAAACCACCGGTTCATTGCTCGATTGACTTTAAGAGGCATACCAATCAGTATAGAGTTATTTTATACCGAGAGGTTATGGAATCGCGTTCATTGTGTGGTCAAATTTACATTTTATATTTACACACGGTACTAACAAGTATTATCATTCCGAATCAAAGTGGATCAAAGTGGACTTGGGACTAATGGTAATGAAGGGGTACTCCACAATTCCTGGATATCCAGAACAGGAGATACACCATCAGATGTTTAATGTCATAATCCAATTGATGGGGTGGGGGTGGGGGGTTAGGAGATGCTAAGAAGGATGGTAGGTTTTGAGAGGCGCTACAATTGAAACAGGGTAGTAAGACTTTTGAGAGACAGACAGAGAGAAAGAATGTTTGAAATATTGAGAATAAGGGGGGGGGGCGGAGAGAGAAAGAAAGCAAAGGAAAAAAGGGTATTCAATAAAATCGCTCACTATGAGCTGCGATGTGTATCTCAACAAACTTTATGGAATATTAGTATTACTAGTACAAAATAAAAAAACACCCCACGGGCTACGTAAAAATAGATTTTTGAAACATATTGCCTGAGTGGTAGGAGTAAAAATTTCAATGTCAGCGAGTTTGTACCCTAAGTAAGTAAAATCATCAAATTGATAAAGGCTTATCTCTCAACAGGAATTAATGTCAGTATATTATAAAACCTCAGTAAACTGAAATTGTTTACTTTACACACACGCACACTCACACACACACACAGAGAGAGAGAGAGAGAGAGAGAGAGAGAGAGAGAGAGAGAGAGAGAAGAGAGAGAGAGAGAGAGAGGGGTAACATACACTCTAGAAGTCTAGACTCTAACAATGGGGGCAGTATGAGTGTAACACGTACGTGTAAATTAGTACGGAAAAGTTTTTAGCAAGAATTACGTGTTAGATGAGAATGGAAAAGTTTAAGGATGAATCAGCATAATGCCAAATAGCATTGTTTCTATTGGACGAAAAATGAGACATGGCGAAGTGGGGAGAAGAGGAGTGAGAGGTGAGAATGGGAGATAAGTCGTAGATGTGTTGAAAGAGCCAGACGTGCTCTTGGCTGTTGCGACTTGGAGGGGGGAATAAAAATCTAATGAGAAAAAGAATTGGCCATGTGTTATAACTAAAAACTCTGAGTGGTACAACGCAAGATCTCCTCCAGCACCCCAAGTTGGTTTCCAGGAATTATTTCTCTGATTTTTTGAGATGAGGCATGATGATTTGTATTATTCGAACTATTGTCCTCATCTTCATTGTTATCTATACAACGTTTCGGTCGATGTGCCCCCGGCCTTCTTCAGGTATTCCTTGTCGGACTCGGGAACCTTCTCGGGCTCAGGAACCATCTCGGACTCGGGAAGATTCTTTTCGAATTCGGAAACCTTCTTGTAATCATGAGCCATCGCGGAACTTTGAACCTACCCTTTATTCAGTCCACGGGGGTATCCTGTTCTCATTCCGCTAACCATAGCTGAGGTACAGGTATTAAGCTGTGTTAATTATCATTCTATGTTACTGCTGCTTTTGACCAGGATTGAACCTGCAGTCTAGAGATAACTGTCACTTTAATCTGTCTTAACCTATCTCCTTTATCCACTAGGCTATGTATAGATAACAATGAAGATGGGGACAATAGTCTGAATAATACAAATAATATCATCCAGGAATTGTCAGCCAGCTTCAGCAACAACTCAGCAAGATTCCAGCCTCTCCTATGAAGTATCGGTCCAGAGATAAGTATACAACAACTATTATTTTTACTATCAATACATCACCTCTCCATTCAGAAAAAAAGAGCAATAATGTAACAAACGTTGACACCACATCCCCCCATTCTGATAATGAGAGCGTGACGTAACAGAAGTAAGTAAGTAAAGTTGGAGTGGCTAATGGTCGGTTTCAGCCGGACAGCGAGGGAGTCTATCCTCTTTTCACTAGACAAGGGAGTTTTTTTGTTGTTGCTGAAGTGGAGTTCCACGCCCACCGTCAGCTTCCCACTTTACCGCACAGTTCAGATTACCCAATCTATGCTACTCATGCGCTGAGTTTGGTAAGGATCGGTATCGAACCAGGAACCTTGCGATTATCTTGGCGGATGCTCTACCGACTGAGCTAAACCATTTCTAATTGCCTCTATTCTGTCTCTATTTCACTCCCCCCCTCCTCCCGTTCATTTTTACCTTTCTAGTTCTTTCTATTTTTTGTCTATTCTAACCCAAATATTTTCTTCGAACTCTCTTCACAAACACAATGCAAGAAAAACGAACATGGCCGAAGAAATTGCCGTTTAATTTCCCGCCAACATAATGTTTTTCCAGTTCTATTCGCAAAGTGTTAAGATTATCGTAGTGAACTCCATTCTCAAAGCGGGAAGACACGAACACCGTATCACAGCGTTTCCTGGGTTTTAGGAGCTCTTCATTTGAGAGGCGGCGCGTTTGGCGGAGGGGCGTGTTGCAGCCAAATCTCAAATGTGTGTCTTGGCTCGTGCAGCTTCTTGTCTGTGCGTAATTCTGTACGTTATGATTCGTTTACGCTTTGCCTCTCTTCGTATGAAGCACGTGACGAACAAAACCGTTGATTTTCTTTTTCTTCTTTCATGAACCTCCCCAAAGTCTTCTCTCACAACGCAATTCGTTTTTTTTTTTGTTTTTTTGTTTTCAAATAACTCTCTAACACAGCTAGGGTCACTCACGACCAACCCATTACTCTTACTAGCAATACTACTACTCCCCCTGCCCCCTCATTTATTTATTTATTTATTTTTCTTTTTTTTTGACAGCTGAAGACACGCATGCTTGCCAGCAGTTAAGATTTTGTTGTCGTGGGTCATCCGATGACCTGACAACTGATCTTGACTATGTCCGTCTTTTGTGGCCGGCAAAATGCTTTTGTGAACAGCGACACTACTTGAATCGTCTCCCATAATGCAACACTGATTGATTGCAGCGATTTCCTTTTCCGTTAAGTCCTTCTTTTAATTCCCGAATCAAAACCCTTAATTTCCTTTCCGATGGCAAAGCAAGGATCTTACTATCGTCTTCATCAATGGCACCCCTCTTTAGCTGATTCTACTCCTTTCGTTAAAATTGCAAGAGGACCAACGAAGGGCCAAGTCTAAACAGACGACTCTCGCCATTCACGATAAACGTGGCTGATAGCTTTCGTGAACGATTCCGGTGCGAAGTGTTTTTATGCCCATTTTTACCTCCCCCCTTTCTTTCCTTTCTATTCTTAGTCTCTGTATTTTTTTTTCTTTTTTGTTGTTTCCTTTTATTCGCTCATATTCCACACTCAACAAACCCCACCTAACCCCATCGTCTGAATCTAACTTGGATCAACGCTCTCATCCAGGTTCTGTTAAGTCTGCTTCCACGTTACCCACTCTAATCTGTCAAAATTGTTGCTCAGAAAGTTTCCGACTGTTTTTGTGTTACCGTCAGCGTTTCCTCTCGGGGAAAGAACTTGCGAGATTTTGCGAGATTCTTGGCGTCAGCAAATCAAGTTTTCTTTTCTTTTTTTGTTTTGTTTTGTTTTTTTCTTCTTTTTTTCCTTTTTCATCTTTTTTTCTTTTCTTTCTCTTTTTCTCTTTTCTTTTTTCTTTCCCTTTTTATCTTTACTTTACTTTTTTTCTTTTCTTTTTTCCTTTTTTCTTTCTTTTCTTTTGTTTTTAGCTCTTTTTCTTTTGTTTCTCCTTTTTCTTTTCTTTTTTTAACTATTTTTTCTTTTTTTTTCTTTTTTTTTCTTTCTTTTGTTTTCTTTTTTTCTTTTTTTTTTTTCTTTTATTCTTTTTTCCCTTTTTATCTTTTTCTTTTTTTCTTTTTCTTTTCTTTCTTTCTTTCTTTTCCCTTTCTTCTTTTCTTTTCTTTTCTTTTCTTTTTTTCTTTCTTTTCTTTTCTTTTTCTTTTTTTTCTTTTTTCTTTTATTCTTTTCCTTTTTATCTTTTATCTTTTTTTTTTCTATTTTTTCTTTCTTCTTTCTTCTTTTTCTTTCTTTTTCTTTTCTTTTTTCTTTTCTTCTTTTTCTTTTCTTTTCTTTTCTTTCTTTTTCTTTTCTTTTCTTTTTTTCTTTTTTCTTTTTCTTTTCTTTTTCTTTCTTTCTTTTTTCTTTTCTTTTTTCTTTTCTTTTCTTTTTCTTTTTCTTTTTTCTTTTCTTTTCTTCTTTTCTTTTTTCTTTTCTTTTCTTTTCTTTTTTTCTTTTTCTTTTCTTTTTCTTTTTCTTTTTTTCTTTTTCTTTTCTTTCTTTTTCTTTTTTTCTTTCTTTCTTTTTTCTTTTTTTCTTTTTTTCTTTCTCTTTTTTCTTTTTTCTCTTTTTCTTTCTTTTCTTTTCTTTTTTCTCTTTCTTTCTTTTTCTTTTTCTTTCTTTTTCTTTTCTTTTTTCTTTTCTTTCTTTTCTTTTCTTTTTTTTTTCTTTTTTCTTTTTCTTTTTTTTTCTTTTCTTTTCTTTTTCTTTTTCACTTGATTTTTTTGGTATTTATAAATATTTCTCTTTTTTCTCTTTAGTGAATTCACTTAAGTTTTAAAAAGGTTTTATAATTTGCTTGAAGCATTGTGGATATATTGGTTTGGTGGTTGGTTTTGAAGGCTATCACAATGCAAGTGTAAAGAAAAATTAAGGTAACAATGGTGTTGTTTGTTAACCTGTGATTTATTCTTAATATTTCGAGATAAAATCTCTTCTTCAGAAGAACACTGGAAGTGAAGTAGTTGTCATCTTTCTATGGCTTTCTTTAGGTAGATGAATTAAAAAAAAATGATACAGATGATATTTTTTATAACTGTATTCTTGTGTTGCATGTTTACGTGAATGCTCTTTTTTTGTTTGTACGTGTGCGTATGTTGTCATGCGCGTGTGCATGAAAATGCGTGTAGACTGTGACGTTATGACCGTATCCAGCGCGTGTGTGCGTATGAATGACCGTATCCACGCGCGTATGTGCGTATGAATGTGCGTATTTGTATTTGGTGGCCATGGTGATGTATAATATTTCGTGTTGGACGTAATATAACTTATTTATTCATTTATTATTATTATTATTATTATTATTATTATTATTATTATTATTATTCTTTTAATTTTATTTGTCTGTAACAAAAATTACGTCACTGCTCACATCACATTACCCAAAATCGTCATAACATAGAATAAAATTTATTCTACGATTTTGGCATGCTCAAATTTTGAGTGTATTTATTCAATAAATACACTCAAAATGTGTACATGCAACATTAGACAGTCTTCATTGTTTTTTAAAACAAGTGTTAATAAATACATGACTGGTATTATATATCTATATATAGTTTGTTTTATTTTAATATATATTTAAAGTTTACATTTCAAATTGTTTTATTTTTTTAATCCTTTAATGAATTTGATGATTTTACTTACTTAGGGTACAAACTCGCTGACATTGAATTTTTTACTCCCACCCATCAGGCAATATGTTTCAAAAATCCATTTTTACATCGCCCGGGGGGCGTTTTTTATTTTGTACTCGTAACCATAATTATTTTTATTATCAACATCATTCCATGACTGTGATACTAACAATTGGCATCTAGTTATATGGTTTCAAGTATTCCTATCTAGTACTGATAATTTTAAAACAAATCTAAATTAGACTTTTATTTTTATTTATTGCTAGGTTAAATAACATAAACTGAAGATAAATACAATGTAATTGTCAACAACCCGTGATAAAATCTTTGAAGGTAGATTTTAATCGTGTTTATTTAATGCTTTGAAATGGGCGGTGAACAATCATCCGGTTGGAATTCTAGATAGGAACCCTCAGTCAGTGAGGAGATCACGTTATCGTCTTCCCTTTCATTGGGCACAGCGTGTAAGGTATTGCTGACGGCCATATCCAACTCTCAACACGAATACCGCTGTAATAAGAGTGTCGTCTTACTTGGATAAAAACAACATGCTTGTTTTGTACGGCCCCTCTGTTAAAACCAATGCAACAGGAGACATTTGAGAACAAAAGAATTAAAGACACAGCACACATCAAGATGTCAGAGAAATGGGTATCAGTGCCAGCACAGCACGAGAACACACACACACCACACACACACACAAATATATATACATATATATGTGTGTGTGTGTTGTGTGGTGTGAATATAGATAGATAAAGAGATACATAGATGTTAACTTATATAGATAGATAATTAGATAGACATCTTATTATAATGGAGATTGTGAGTTTTTCTGTCTGTAACCGAAACTATATCACTACTCAAGTCATAATTCCCTTAGTTATTGACATCACATGCTCAATGATTTTATTTTTATCTAAACCTCAATTATTAATAAAATTGTCTTACATTATTAATACTATTAACCATATCTACATGCTAATAACATGCAATTGTATTTATATATTCAACAAAATAGCGGTTTACAGTGTGAATGGGAAGGCTAATTTGCATATTGATATTAAAAATGTGATTTTAATAAATATGTGCTTAGTATTATTGATTTCTAATGTTTGGTTTTATTTTAATGAATATGAGCAAAAATCTCTTCAATAGATCTTAAATGAAATCCATTAAATAAGAAAAAAATAACTGTAATTTTATTCTTTACTTCCTCTTTTATCTAAATACTTAAATTAGAAAAATAACAATGAAAGACGAGAGTGATGGAAGAGTAAGTTTCAGTTGTTCTATTTTTCGATTATATCCCCCTCTGTTTCAAATCTTTTTATCTGCATTCTTATTTAGTTTTATTAGCCTTTCTAATTTAATGTAATATTTTATTACATTAAAACTTAAATACTTGCACCCGGAGGGTGCATATATTTTCTAGTACAGATAGATAAATATGAACGTATATCCGTCGATAATCAGATAGTTAGACAGATAGATAGGTGTGAACTTGTATAGATAGCTAAATAGATAGCCAACAGATAGATGTGAACGTATATAGATAGACAATTAGATAAACAGATAAAAATCTGAACGTATATAGATAGATAATTAAATAGATAAAAGATAGGAAGATCTGAACGTATATAGATAGATAATTAGATAGATGTGATAATTAGATAGGTAATTAAATAAACAAACATATACATAGAGGTGAACTTATATAGGTAGATAATTAGATAAATAGATATATACATGCGAATATATATAGATGTAGTTTGAAAACAATGGAAGTTGACTCAACAGTACGTTGAATAATAAATAAATAAAGGAGAGAAATGTTGAATAGATAACAATGTTTAAGGAAATGCCGACACGTGTTTCGACCGAGAGGATGTTCGTGTGCACATTGTATTCTATTATATTATTTTAAATACAAAATAAAATTAAATAATAATAATAATAGAAAATATATGAATTAAAAAAAAAGGATACAGAAAAACGGCCATCATCAGGGTAAGGT
The DNA here is from genome assembly GCA_023376005.1 of Doryteuthis pealeii. Taxonomy (NCBI): domain Eukaryota; kingdom Metazoa; phylum Mollusca; class Cephalopoda; order Myopsida; family Loliginidae; genus Doryteuthis; species Doryteuthis pealeii. Next base: position 111,774,514 of record CM042149.1, on the reverse strand, counting down.
GTTTGATATTTGAAATTAAAACAGTAAGAATACAGAGAATTTTGACAGTGTTCGAAGATTTTTTGAAAAGATTTTGAGGAACGCTAACGGTTTAAACGTCACGTGTAACAATTGAAACATGGATTTCTATTAATATACGATCTTGAAGCAGAAAGAAGAAACATTTTCTATTGCTATTACCTAATTCTATTCTTATACAGGTTGGATTATAATGATGGGACACATTTTAAATGCTATTTTCTCAGATTAAAAGAAATCAATGTATTACTAAAAAAAATCAATGTATTACTAAAGAAATCAATGTATTACTAAAGAAATCAATGTATTACTAAAAAAATCAATGTATTACTAAAAAAATCAATGTATTACTAAAGAAATCAATGTATTACTAAAAAAATCAATGTATTACTAAAGAAATCAATGTATTACTAAAAAATCAATGTATTACTAAAAAAATCAATGTATTACTAAAGAAATCAATGTATTCTACGAATTACAATGGATCAGCAAATCAAAGCAGAGAGAAAATTTTCCTTAGGAAAAATAGTCCTTTTGTTTTCAGTATGAAATTCAAACAATGAGATTCCATTTCATTTTATTAATCCAATGTAAAATTACCGCATTCAATTGTAATAGCATGTTATAATCGCGCGTCTTTATTATAAATTTCGTAGTCTGTATATACATACATCTTATTAATAATGGAGATTGTCTGTATTTCTGTCTGTAACAAAAACTACGTCATAGCTCTACGTCACAGCTTATGTCACAATATTCTTATGCTATATACAGCCAAAATTTGAGTAAGCAATTTTAAAAATTGTTTTTCACTCTCGTCCTTTTTTTGACAGTAACAAGAAGCTAACTAAAAAGTTTACAAATAAATAAATACCTACGATTTTGTGTAAAATTGATGTGGAAAATATTCAAAATAATTGTTTGATTATTACATGCACACAACATTTTATTTGAGAGGGACGGGGCTCAGTTTTCATTTAAAATTGTTTTATTTTTTTTTTACTCCTTTAATAAATATGAGGATTTGTCTTACTTATGATACAAACCCTCCGACATTGAATTTTTAAATCCCACCCTCTCAGGCAATGTCTTTCAAAAAATAATTTTTACGACGCCCGGAGGGTGTTTTCTGTTACTAGTATTATGTCAAATATTTCCTTATTAGAATCAGTTATTTTTAAAGCCAAAGATTCAGATCTTTATTCAGATATCTATTTTCTCAGATTACAAAAGCGACACAGAGTACATTTATTACATAACTGGTACACAGTAGTTATGTCAGTAATCTAAGATTTGAATATTATATCCTTAAAATGGTCACCATCACGACGAAAACTTTCGAGAGCTCGATTTCTCATATCACGTAAACTGTGGTTTAGCATACCAACTGGAATAGTTGTTATCTCTCTACGGATGCTTTCTTTCAGTTCCACTGTCGTGTGAGGCCTGCCTGCGTATACCCGGGATGGTGCCTCGCGCTTTCCAAAAATGTTGTCGGAATTTTCTTTGGGCTGCAACGATGGATCTTTGGCTGTCGAAGTATTCTACGACTACATATGCAATTTCTTTTGGACTCCACGGCATTATGAGGATCACCAAAATCAATACCTGAAAGTAATAAAAACTTAATGTAATATTCGAATCTTAGATAACATGTAAACCTCCTATGTATCAGTTGTGTAATAAATATATATATATAGTACTCTGTGTCGTTTTTATAATCAGAGAAAATAGCATTTAAAATGTGTCCCATCCCTATGGTCCACTGTGTATTTAAGATAATTTTAGATAGATTAGGATCGGGTTAGCCCAGTCGGTAGAGCGTTCGGCTAGAAACCACAAGGTTCATAGTTCGATACCGGTCCTCGCCAACTCAGCCTATGAGTAGCACAGGGATCTGTGTGGTAAAGTAAGGAGCTGATGGTAGGTGTGGTGCCCCACCTCAGATGCAAAACACAATCTCCTTGATCTAACGCTAGTGAAAAAGGGATAGATTCCCTCGCTGATTGGCTGATACCGACATTAGGCCACTTCGACGACTTTACTTTACTAATTTTTATATCTAAGATAATTTTAGATAAATTACTGTGTGTGTCAGCGAATTAAATGCCATACAACAGGAGAAACCCTTTTGGGTATGGGGTTTAACCCCACTGTAGTAGATACAGTCAGCTTATTCTAAGCCCCGCCGACTGTTAGCAATGCAGATTAACACGCCTTGTTATAATAATAATATAATAACTACTCTGAAGGAGTTAAAGTTAGCAATTAAGTTGAGAGTGCGTCTCAGTGGCGTAGTGGCAAACGTGCTGGACTGCAACATCGTAGTAAGTGAGTTCGAACTCCAGTTGTGTTATCATGTTCACTTACGGACTAATACATTTTGGAAGCGTATGAACTCCTCCATTCTCCAGTTATAGATTAAAGAGCATGAGTACTGTTCTTCTACAAGGATGGGTTTGGTATTAAATAACCCTCGAAGGTTGATATGCCATTAAATAAAGGATCCAAATCGAACCAAACTAGGGTTATTAGCGCTAAATGAAATGCAAAGAGCCGCATCCAGAATTTGAACTCGTGTCACCGAGTCCATTTCATTAGACGGTAACCATCAACCCCATATATATATATATATATATATACTACGTAGAGTTATGGAATCTTGCGTTATTCTTACCCATAAAACCATACCCCAAAGACAAGGCTTTTTTAAAATATATCCCCTTATTTAGCGACTCTTGTAGTCAGAAACCATAAAATCTCCTTCACATGACATTTTCCGTTATATACTTCCGAGCAAATTTTAAATTTTTCACATTTTCCAAAAAATAAAAATAAGACCTTACAACCGTTCATATTTTTTAACTTTATATATAAGAAAAACAAAAAATAGAAAATGTACAATATTAATTACAAAAATAAAAATTCTTTTTCTATAAATCTGTTGGAAACTAAACGTCAACAGACTCATCCCGTTTTGAATAAGAGAATTCGTCTAGTATCAAATCTTGTCAATATATATTCTTTTTTTAAAAACTGTTACAATGAGATACATAATCTGATGACCGAGAAAAATGCGGCGGAAGTGGCTCACATTCGAAACTATTGTACAACTTTTTTCTTTTTTGCAACGTCAAGGTTTTTGGTTTGAACTCACATGACTTTTGTCTCCGATCTTAACAACACGGAATATAAACAAGTTCTGATGACGATTTACATAAAATCGAAATATTGTTCAATATCAGCGAAATTATAAAATGTTTTCACTTTAACAGCATTTTGTGGTGTTTTCATATCTTTTTATATATAACTCATATATATATATATATATATATATATATATATATATATAATATATATAATATAAGGTCAATTTCTTAGGTTGAGTTTAACAGGTTTAAATTCAGTTTTTC
>CM042149.1:111753583-111768583 GCA_023376005.1 Doryteuthis pealeii | reverse complement strand
GAGAGAGAGAGAGAGAGAGAGAGGAACCAGAGGAAGAGAAAGGAGAGAAAGAGAAGATAGAGAGAGAGAAGAGAGAGAAGAGAGAGAGAGAGAGAGAGAGAGAGAGAGAGAGAGAGAGAGACAGGATCCAGAGAAGAAAAGAGAGAAAGAAAAAAGAGAGAGAATGAGAGAGAGAGAGAGAGGAACCCAGAGAAGAAGAAGAAGAAGAGAGAGAGAGAGAGAGAGAGAGAGAGAGAGAGAAAAGAGAAAGAGAGAGATAGCGAGAAAGAGAGAGATAGTGAGAGATAGAGATAGTAGATAGATAGAAAGAGAGAGAGAGAGAGAGAGGGGGGGGGAGAGAGATTGAAAAAAATGCTATTTGGGTAAATATGAATACCATTCAATGCATCGACGGGTGATACATTCTTCGTGGGGTCGGGTTTTTGTGTGCGGATGGGGGGGGGGGTGGTGTATAAATATCTTACCGAAAGAAGATTCACTTATTTGCTATTGAAAAGGAAAATCAACAAATCTCTAAGGTCAAATCTCTAAGGTCAAATGTGGATTGAGAATACCTAACGGAGCGTCGCCGTAGCGTAGTGGATAACGCAGTTTACTAAAACATCGTAGTAACCGAGTTCGAACTCGTCGTGCTATTATGTTAAATATTAGACTAATACCCTTGGGAAAGGTATGACCCTCTCATATTAAATAGTTCTACTACTGTTCTTTTACAAGGGTGGATTTGGCATTAAATAACCCTCGAGGGTTGATATGCCTTGGCTAGGCACCGGCAACTACTAGTAATTAAGCCAAGATGAATGAAGAGCTTCGAGTCTTTTTTTTTCTGGGCGGAACTAGAGCCTTCTAAAAAATTCGGTGGGTTTAGAGGAAATATCAAAAGACAAGTCTCAATGGGTGCTTGTACCAAGTGTGAACTCACTGGTATTAGTATACTGAATGCTAAGAAAACTAGTTGATAAAAATTAATGTCTTATTTATTGTTCATTTCTGTTTTTGTAAATTCAGCTTCAACTTTGATAAGTCTACTTAGTACAATACCGGGATTTTTCAATCTATCACCCTTCTTGTATCAGGTTTTCCCTGTGCTACTCATACGCTGAGTTGGCGGGGGCCGATATCGAACTAGGAACCTTGTGGTTTCTAGCCGAACACTCTACCGACTCAGCTAAACCGGCCCCTAAAGTAAGGAGCTGATGGTAGGTGTGGCGCTCCACCTCAGATGCTAAAATAATCTCCTTGGTCTAGCGCTAGTGAAAAGGGGATAGACTCCCTCTCTGGCTGATAGCAACATTAGGCCGCCTCGAAAACTGTACTTACTTAGTTATATCAGGTTTTAATGAATTCTTTCTCCATGCAGTTCTTTTATCCTTGTTAGTCAAATTTGTCCCAGTTCTTTCGTCTTGCATATCTTCATCAGTAATCTATACATATATGAAGGGTAATTGTGTTTATGAATATATGTCCGGAGGAAACTATGAAAATAAAACAATTAACGCCAAAGTAAATATATAAACTCATTCACTATCAACAGAGCTTGCTTTTTGTGCAAAAATAATGAAGATTTTATTTATATTCGGAAAGATATTTAGAACTTAGTATTTGAATATTAAGAGAAGGGGAAGTCATTTGTTGTGTTCGTGATTAAAACAAATCAATTATGTAAAAGCAAATAATCGATGGATCTGCGAGACTAACTTCGTATTATCCTGCCTCTACTCAGGCAGTGATAGACATTGTAGTGTCTATATGCAAATAATAGGAATGGGAAGCGCGTGGTGTAATGGTTAAAGTCATGGGAAATGGACTCGTCGCCTCGAGTTCAAATCCTGGACGTGCTAATTGCATTTCACTTAGCGCTAATACCACTGGGAAAGGTATGAATCCTACTCTCTCTCTCCAGCTATGGGTAAATAGCAGGACAGTCTGGGTTCTTTAAACATGGCTAGATAACCAGTGTAGGAGAAGGAAAACTCTGAATTCAAACCTGTTGAACTCCGCTTAATAAATTGACCTTGTGTTGCATCCTGCTCGTGCGGAGGGGTTGGTAAATATATATATATATGCAAATAATAAACACTGTAGTATCTTAATGCAAATGAAATAAAGCTCTCAAAGAGAACCGCCTCAGTAATTGGCAGTCGGCTTTTTGGTTTGGTTTGTTTGGTTTCTTTTGTTTTACAGCACATCAACCTCAGTGGGTCATTTAATGCCGACAAAGTTTTGAAATTAAGTCATTTTTAATGAATACTCATTTTTTCTATGAACTCATGTTTTTCTATTTAACTCATAGATGGGACCCTAACAGGTACTACCACTTCGGGTCAGAGTGGACCAGGGAGCAATGGTGATGAAGGGGTGCTCCACATTCCCCAAACCTCCAAAACTGGAACCTCACCATCAGATAGAGTTTAACGCCATTCTCAGGACATTAATACCCTCATTAACCGCCTTCTAGCACACATATGATAAAAAGGGTTTGGGATTTGACATGAGGGCAATAGGGTTGGGGCAATAATATAGGTGCTAGGGCTTGACCGGTCCAGCTGATTGATCTGAAGGGGCTTCTCCGACCGCCCGTCTAGCCAAAGTAAGGGCCAAAGTGGAGTGTTGCATGTCATGGATTGCTCAGCCACAAGGATTCTGTCCTTAAGCCTCACGGGTCGCCAGCCACAGCCAAAAGGTGGCCCCAATGAGGGAGTCTTACCCCTCTGCAGTCGACAAGGCGGGAAATAACATCTGTTTCCTGAGACTGCTTCACTTCATAACAGAAACATTTTGTATCTTCATAACAGAAAAAAAAGTTGTTTTCGCGAAAATTTAAGATTAAAAATACATTCTTTATGTCAACCACTGCAAGTACAGAATGTTACTTTCTAATAATGCTTTTAATGGAAGCAGCTTACAATGCAGCTTGAATCGACTAACAACAATTACCTCTCTCTCTCTCTCTCTATATATATATATATATATATATATATATATATATATATATATATATATATATATATATATATATATATATATATAGGTATATGTAAAAACAAAATTTTTTTTGCGATGAAACAAAGAAAATACAGTGCTCAATCACAGTTTGTAAGAGCTAATATTTATTTAATAATAAATATATATATATATATAGATAGATAGATTTAAATATATATATATAGATAGATAGATTTTTTAATAAATATATATATATATATATATATAGATATATTTAAAAATAAAATATATATATATATATATATATATATATAGATAGATAGATAGATAGATAGATGTAATCTGTTCTTCTCTCTTTCTTTTTACTCGTCTCTCTCTCTCTCTCTCTCTCTATCTATCTCTCTCTCTCTCTCTCTCTCTATCTATCTATCTATCTATCTCTGTTCTTCTCTCTTTACTATTATGTCTGTCTGCCTGTCTGTCTGCCTGTCTCTCTGTCTCTCTCTGCTATTCTCACTTTTTACCTCCCATCCCCTCTCTCTCCCTCTCTCTCTCTCTCTCACTCACTCTCTCTCTCTATCTCTCTCTCTCTCTCTCTCTCTCATACACACACATACACTCACAGAGACAATTTCCCCTGTTTGAAGTAAAATTACAAGTGAGAAAGCCTGGAAAATATTCACAGCTGAACAAAATTCCCGTTGCACTAGGAGTGGGATCAATGTTTTAGTCCCAGACTTGTATGCCAAAAATGAGAGGATCCCTTAAGGAAAAATTGTAAAAAGTACCTGGTATCAATTACTTAAGCATAGCACATATCTAAATGTGGATATGATATAAATAATATATTTATATGCCTAGATAATGAATTAAAATGATTTATAATAAATAAAGACATTGGCTAGATGCACTAGGAGTGGGGTCAATGTTTTTGCTACTAGACATGTACGACAAAAATGAGGAGATCCCTTTAGAAAAAAATGTGATATTGTAAAAAGTACCAATTACTTAAGCATATCACATATTATCTACATGTTGATATAATATAAATAATTTATATATATGCCTTGATAATAAATTAAAATGATTTATAATAAATTATTTCATTTTTTAAATGCATGTCATTTTTCTATTAAACTTAACATTTAACTTAACTAATGTAGACATTTTAAAATTTTATAAAATAGTGTCATGTATGTCATGTGAAAATCGTGTCAACTGTATCATGTGGAAATCTTAAAGATTGCAATGGATTTATCAGAATAATAATTAACTAGAATAATTTTATTCATTTTGTTATTGTCTAAAAGAACTACAATGATTGAATTACAAAAATACTAATAGTACCATGCACTGGCTTGGTTACCTCATTTTAGGAATGACCTTTAGAGGTACCAGGTACTTTTAGAAAATCACAATTTTTTTTTAAGGGGAGCTCCACTTTTCGACATACATGTCCAGTGTTGTATACCCTTTCTTTACTTTTATTATTCTTCTGCTCATCTTTGGTATCTCTATTGGTCGTCCTTGATTCATTTCTTCTTCAAGGTCAGTCTTGTTGCCAAGACATTCATCAACCACAAAACCATATTATTTATTTAAACCTTTAGTTACTTAACTAAACATAGTTCTCTAACTAACACAACGCGCGTGTGCAGTGAGCTCCAGCTAAGGCCTTATCTGCCTAACGTCCAAACTGAAGACCCAACCAGGTCCCACGTGACTTCACGTATTTCGCGGGCTTTCTGTAATATTCCATGGAAAGTCCCGCCCGTGATATGAAAAGGGGCCATCCCTTCAGAAATACAGAGGGTTGACAATAATCCATACATAGATTATGTAAAACCGGTACCTAAACTTTGCCCCCCATCCGGTTGCACTAACAAACCTTAACCCCCCCCCCCAAAAAAAAAACAAAAAAAAAACGGCTAATGTCTTGTCCTAGCGCATTGTGTGGTGTGTCTTTTAACTTCTCGTTCCATACTCAAATCTTCGATGTCAATCCTATCAATAGGTCTGTAAGAGAAAGGAAAAGGCTAAAATTTGGCGTATACCGCGGAACATCACGTTAGGTAGTTTCCAATTTATGGCCAGCTTAATATCTATTCGACACACTGTTTATAGTCAATAACGTAAGCATAGATATATTCATACGCATATACATGTTCTGAGAAAGCACACATACAATTACATATGCAAATACTTAACATGACAGACCGATTTATAGCCAGCTAACTTATGTCTTCAAATACTTGACGCACTGTGTATAATCGATAACGTACCCATAGATGTATGCATAATAAAACATAAAACCGACAACAATTATGCACTCCCAAAGGCAGGCACACGCACAGTAATATATACACATATGCATATACTTGTTCTGAGTACGTAAGCATATATATATTCACACACATTTACATGTCTTGAGCAGGCACACATACAATTACATATGGCCAGCTAACTCATGTTCTCAAATACTTGACGCACTGTGTATAGCCAATAACGTAAGGATAGATATATGCATACTAAAAATAAAACCGACTACAATAATGCACTCCCAAAAGCAGGCAAACAAAAGTAGTATATACACATATGCATATACTTGTTCTGAGCAAGCATACCTAGAGTTACATACGCAAATACACTTAACTGATGACAGACCGATTTTTAAAAAAATCCTTAAGCAAGTTCATTAGTATTCTTGGACAGACCTGACCAGATAAACCTTTCAACTGGTTACGCGCGACGCTCTGAATTAAAATCAAGTAAAATACGGCACCTCATAAAATATTCGCTCGGGTTTTATTTATCCAAGAAATTTATATATATTTCCCTTTTTTTTCTTCTCATGATTGATTCTGAATTTTCTTACTTTTCTTGTATATTTTTCTGGCATTATATCATTCTTTTTCCTAAAATATATTCATTGCATTAATTTCTTTATTCGTTTTTATCTTTTTATTTTATTTTCAAGGGAAAATACACGTACATACAACGTATGTTGGAATACGGGAGTATATAGAAAGACAATAGATGCGCTAGCTGCAATAGTTATCATCGTACGAAATGGACACAGCGAAGCGAGTTCAAATCCAGGACGAGGTTATCTGCATTTCACATAGCACTAATACTCTTAGGAAAGGTATGAATACTATCCTTCCTCCAGCTATGGATCAATAGCGCTAAGGTCATTAGGAAAAGTATAAAGACTCTCATCCCTCAGCTACAGGTTAAATAGTACCTCTACTGATCTTCTACAAGGATGTCTTTGGCATTAAATAACAAACAAAGGTTGATATGTCATTAAAAAATAAACCAAACATATTATTATATTATTAAGAACCGGTTTAGCTCAGTCGGTAGAGCGTTCGGCTAGGAACCACAAGGTTCCTGGTTCGATACCGGCGTATGAGTAGCACAGGGAGCTGCGCAGTAAAATGAGGAGCTGATGGTAGGTGTGGCACTCCAGCTCAGATGCAAAAAACAATCTCCTTGGTCTAGCGCTAGTGAAAAGGGGATAGACTCCCTCGCTGTCTGGCTGATACCGACATTAGGCCGCCCTGACGACTTTACTTTTTGTTATATATACTTGGTGCACGTAAAATCTGAGCTTATTCGTTTCGTCCTGTCGGTGGGGCTAAAATATGCTAACTGTATCTCCTGTAGAGGGGTAAGACCCCTAATAAAAAAAGGTATACTGATACAGAAAAGTGTCCTGTTCTTGAACACTCGCAAGTGTGGAGTACCAATTCATTGCTATTACTCCCAGGTCCACTTTAACCCGGAGTATTAGTACCTTTAGGGTCACTGGGTCAAATAGATATTTTGAAAATGCTTCTGGATGAGCGAAAATTCTTGTTTTTTTTTATTCTTATTTTTTTATTTTGTCAATATTAACCCAAATAATGATGAGAAAAATACCCGAAGATGTAAAATATCTATCTATCTATCTATCTATCTATCTATAAAACGTTCTAACTGAATAAAATAAAATAAAAACAAAAAAGACAAAAAAAAACAAACAAAAAAAAACAAACAAGCTTCCTATTGAATGAAATGCGCACCAAACAATCACAACAATTAATCATCCCTCTGAGGACGACAAGAGAAATGGTTGAAAGCGCTTGGATAAAAAGCGTGGGACATTTTGCTAGACCGAGAGATTGTTTTGGCGGCTGAGCTGGAGCGACACTTTGCCGCACAGACCCCCGTATTACACATACGCTGAGTTGGCGAGGGCCGGTATCGAACCCAGGACTTTGTGGTTTCTATCCGTACGCAGTCTCTCTCTCTCTCTCTCTCTCTCTCTCTCTCTATATATATATATATATATATATATATATATATATATATATCACCACACTATTTTTATTCCTTAATAACCTTCTAATAATTTTAGTTGATTTTTTTAAAACTCAAGAAATATGATTGCGGATTAAAAAGAATGAAAAAAAAAAGAAAAAAAAAAAAAAAAAAAAGAAGAAAGAAAAAGTAACATCCATAAAAAAACAAAAATTGAATCTTGATTAGGAATTCAAATCTTTATCGTAAATTGAACTGAAGACAACCTTTATGATATTGTCATGCGCCTAGAAAGCGCCCTGCGAATCTATTTTTGTCTTCTGGTAATTAAAGAAGTGTAAGAAAAATCTTCATGTGTTCACCTTGTCGCTTTCTTTAGCGACGTTTTGACCAAGGAATGCAAATTTCACCATGGTCCTCTGATTCTCCGTCCATCCCCCTCCATCCCTCTATCCACCCCTCTCTCTCTCACTCTGTCTTTCTCTCTCTCACTCTCCCTCTCCCTCCCTCTCTCTCTGTAAACAATTTAAGTCTGTCTGAAGTCTTATTATATGCTGACATTAACCCTGCTGAGGGATAAGCCACCCCCCTCTCTCTCTCTCTCTCTCTCTCTCTCTATATATATATATATATATATATATATATTATATATATATATATATGAAGAAAAAGTGGAAGTCAATTCGACAATATGTTTCCTTAACGAATGATGTTTAATAAGCCGACCCTATATTCATTAAAATTAGTTCCAAGAAATTTCGGGAAAAATTACGTCACGTAGTTTTAAATTAAGACACCGACGTTACTCAGCGTTTTAAAGTATGTCTTTGCTTTTCTCATATTTGAATATCAACAAAAGCAGCCACATACCAAAAGCAGAGGCTTGCAGACTTTTGTTTTCATTAATAATTATTTTTCCTTAAACCAACGAAGGCTCTGGGGAAGGTTTGTTAAACAGACCGAAACACTGCAACATCGGCTTATTAAACATCATTCGTTAAGGAAACTTGTGTTTTTTCAATTTATTCATTTGGAATTTTCTTTCTCGGTTTATTCAGTTAGGGGATTCTATTGTAGAAGTGTTTCTAAGGTTCATGGGTTAGTTATTAAAGATGCACAGTATATATATATATATATATATATATATATATATATATATATATATAGAGAGAGAGAGAGAGAGAGAGATAGATAGATAGATAGATAGATAAAATATCCAACTGGTATGTAGGGGATAATTCTATTTGGGATCATCAATATCTCCTATACATCCACAATACATGCTCATGTTGATGCTAACTTATAGATTTACACAAGGATTTTTACAAATCCCTAAGAGAGCTCAATGTATAATAACTAATACATTAATTATATACAGAGCAATATTCATACTTTCTTTGAAAGTATAAATATTGATTGGTATCACTGTTACCTTCATTTTACACGCCTTTTTCAGCTCTCTTGCAAGATCTTGGTGTTTGTCTATCTTTTGAAAATAAAATAGATCAAATATCTCTGTTTGAAAATTATTTGTATTAGATAGAAATACGTACATTTAGCGATCTATAAATTATTTGTGTTAAGAATTGTTACTTTAATTTATAATTGTTTCCAAAGGATTATTATTATGAGATTTTCACACCTGTCGTAGCCAATGGTTCACTGGAGGCTGAGAGATAGCAAGTCTCCCCAAGTCTCCAGGACTCTTCTGAGTATTCTAGCCGATCTTAACAGTGCTGTAGTTTGGATGGTCTCGATTCTTCCTCTGATTTCTAATTCACCCAAATTCTTCCCCAGAGCTTTAGGAACCGTTCCAAGGGCACCAATTACCATTGATACGAAATTCACCTTCACGTTCCATAATTTCCTCAGTTCTCTGGCAAGGTCCAAGTATTTCTTTTCGCATTCTTTCACTTTCACTCGGTGGTCGGACGGGACGGCAAAATCCACGAGTCTTCTCTTTCACTTCCTCTTTCATTTCAATCTTTCTTTTATCTTTTACACTTTCTTCTATTGCTGTTTTAATCACCATATGTTATTTCTTCTTCTTCTTCTTCTTCTTCTTCTTCTTCTTCTTCTTCTTCTTCTTCTTCTTTGTTGATTTTTTTTCTTGTATGTCATCTTCCTCTTCTTTTATCTTTTTCTATTCCTTCTTTTAAAGTTCCTTCTTTTTCTTTTACTTCTTCTTCGTCAACTATTTCTTCTTTTTTATGTCCCTCTCTTTCTTATTCTTATTCCTTCTTTTTCTATTCCTTTTTATTTTCCCCCTTCTTTTTAATCTGTTTGTATTCCGCCTTCTTCTTTTTTCTTCGGTTCCTAATTTTAAGTTTTATTTTTCTCTTTTAATTCATTATTTCTTCTTCTTCTTCTTCTTCTTCTTCTTCTTCTTCTTCTTCTTCTTCTTCTTCTTCTTCTTCTTCTTCTTCTTCTTCTTCTTATTATTATTATTATTATTATTATTATTATTATTTACTCCTTTTGAGTTTTCACATCAGCATTAGCTGATGGTCTTTCACTGGAGTCTGAGTGACAGCAAGTCTCCTCAGGTCTCCAGGACTCTTCTGAGTATTCTGACAGATTGCAGCAGTGCAGTGTTCTGAATGGTTTCAACCCTTCCTCTGATTTCCAAACTTTCCAAACACTTTTCTAATCATTTTGGGACCGTTCCAAGTGCACCAACTACAATTGGTATCACTTTGACTTTCATATTCCATAACTTGCTGAGTTCTCTGGCAAGGTTCAAATATTTGTCCATTTTTTAATTTTCCTTTAGCTTCACCCTGTGATCTGCAAAATCAATTATTATTATTATTATTATTATTATTATTAGTAGTAGTAGTAGAAGAAGAAGATAATAATAATAATAATAATAATAATAATAATAATAATAATAATAATAAGAAGAAGAAGAAGAAGAAGAAGAAGAAGAAGAAGAAGAAGTAAAAGATAATGAAAATAAGAAGAAGAAAGGAAAGAAGGAAAAGATGAAGACATTTAGTGAATTCCTGTTTTGGAGTCGAATCCGCAGGGCAAAATAACTATTTTATCAGGTGAAAAACTGAATGATTTTAGATGATCAATTTAAAGTAAAGTATTTGGGTTTCTTTAAATATTAAATCGCAACGTCGCTCTCACTCATTTGTCGGCGTCTCATCCAGTTGTACGCGCATGCGTGTAAGCGATCATGGTTGAATGAGAAGAATCATTCTTCAACGGTGATGACAGACACTGTCAACAAACTAGTTCAATAACCCCCAACATTTATTGACGGTGGGGGTCAAAGATAAAAAAAACAACAAAAAAACAAAAAAGGAAAAACATTAAAAAAAACAAAAACAAATCAGACATTTGCAATTTAGCCAATTGAAATAAAGGAAGCGAAAAATAAAGAAGATGATAAAAAACCCCGAAAAAACAAACAAACTCGGATAAACAACCGAAAAGAAAAAAATCACAAACAACAGAAAGGTACGAGTTTATTTTAATTCCTATAACTTTTTAGCCCACGGATATTGCTAGTTGTTCATGGAATGGTACATTAGCTTTCCTTGGCAATTAATTTTGGTCGGAGGCCAGCCATTCTTTCGTTTGCACTGGTTGGGGTGTGTGTGTGTGTGTGTGTGTGTGTGTGAAAAAAGATTCCTTCCTTTACTATTTGCGACCTGTGGACACTGCAATACGCATGCTCAGTCTGTAGTAGAGCGAACGTGGCTATCACCTTTCCCGCCGTGTCATCTATCGTCATTTGCCATAGAGACGAGCCATCGAAAGTGCCGCTCTTCTCTGAAAGAAAACCAGAAAATGCTGCCCTAGCATTGTAGTCAGAGACAGACCCTAAATACACTTCTGACAATTCGTTGTCACTAATACACAATTTCACGCTCCGCTAGTGTAACAATTGTACGTCTAGAATCTTCTTTCGCCCTTTCTTTAGACACTCTTATCTTTGGGAGTTTTTTTTATTATTTTTTTTTTTTTTACGTTTTATTTCATTTTGCCTTTTGCTTTTGTTATTTTTACTCTTTTTTGATTTTTATACTCTCTGTGTTAGAGAGTATTTTTGAAACAATTTTTGTTGTTTTCTCTTTTTCTATTTCTTTCTTTCTTTCTTTCTCTTTCTTTCTTTGTTTTTTTTTTAAAAACAATTCTTTTACTTTCTTTCCTTATATATTTTCCTCATGCTTTTAAATTCTTTTTTCTTTCTTTCTTTCTTCTTTTTTCTTTCTTTTTTCCTTCTTTCTTCATATTCCGTTCATTCGTTTATTTTCATGAAATCTTACTTTTTATTTACGCTTTAATTTTCTTCTTTCTTTCTTTCTTTCTTTCTTTCTTTCTTTCTTTCTTTCTTTCTTTCACTTTTATGTTTTTTACAAATCTTTATTTTTATATATTTTCATTATGCTTTTAAATTAGTTATTTTTCTTTCTTTCTTTCTTTCTTTCTTTCTTTCTTTCTTTGTATTTTGATCATTCGTTTTTTCATGGAATCTTCCTTTTCATTCACCCCTTTCCTTATATTTTTTCAGCATGCTTTTAAATTCTTTTTTCTTTCTTTTTTTCCTTTCTTCATATTCTGTTCATTCATTTATTTTCATGAAATCTTACTTTTTTATTTACTGCACAATTTTCTGTTTTCTTTCTTTCTTTCTTTCTTTCTTTCTTCTTTCTTTCTTTCTTACTTTTTTCTTTCTTTCTTTTCTTTTTCTTTCTTTCTTTCTTTCTTTCACTTTTTGTTTTTTTACAAATCTTTATTTTTATATATATTTTCATCATGCTTTTAAATTAGTTATTTTTCTTTCTATCTATCTATCTTTCTTTCTTTCTTTGTATTTTGTTCATTCGTTTATTTTCATGAAATCTTACTTTTCATTCACCCCACTATTTTCTTTCTTTCTCTCTTTTTCTTTTTTTACAATTCTTTTATACATTTATAATAATTCTTCCTTCATATTACACATTTTTTCTTTCTTTTCTTTTCTTCCTTTTTCGTTATTTCATTATTCTCTTTTTCAGTTCTACTTATTTTCTTCAACCATTAAAAAAACGACAAATAAAAACTACAATCTATTCCATTTCGAACTTCTTTCATTTTTCATTTTTTTTTTCAATTCCTAGAAAAAAGATAACAACCAAAAAATGAAGATCACCGATATTTTCCAAACTCTTTCCACATATTTGAATACCAATAATAAGGGAAATCAGAAGGAAGATCATTTTCCCTATTTCTAATTTTGTATATACCGATCCACAGTGGCGCTCAATTCTTTTCACCTCTAATAATTTTTGTCTATTCCGAATAACGCATTTCCATACAGAAAAATAATCACCCTTTCTTCCGTCCATATCTCTGTTGTTGTTTTTTTATTGTTATTTCTTTCTTTATTTGTTACTATACAATTGAACTTGTTTATATTTCTCTGCTAAAAAAATGTACATTTTCACCTGTACGTTTATTTTCTTATAGTCGAAAACTTAGGAGTTTAGGTTGGATTTCGTCAACAAAGGAAAATGGCGACTGGCAGATAGGAGACATTGGACACGCACAAAAGAAAGTTTTCATTATTGAATGCAGAATGTTTTATGATTGAATAGGTCATTTTTCGCCATATTTAACGCTGGAGCTGAAGACGACCCCCCCCCCCCACTAAAAAAACTTTCGAGATTTTTGATTGCGTGCAACCAGATTGACTTTATCTCTCCCTATCTCTTCTTCTTCTTCTTCTTCTTCTTCTTCTTCTTCTTCTTCTTCTTCTTCTTCTTCTTCTTCTCTCTCTCTCTCTCTCTGTCTGTCTGTTTTCTGTCTCTCTCTTTCTTTATTTCTTTCTTCCTCTCGCTCTCGATATATATATATATATATATATATATATATATATATATATATATATATATATATATATATAGAGAGAGAGAGAGAGAGAGAAAGATAGAGAGACAGACATACGGAGAGAGAGACAGACAGATGGACAGACAGAGACAGATACTATAGCTATCTATCTCTCTCTCTCTCTCATATATATATATATATATATATATATATATATATAGAGAGAGAGAGAGAGAGAGAGAGAGCTAGAGAACGAGAGAGATACTATATATAATATTACATACAGAAATATACTCTCTCTCTCTCTCTCTCTCTCTCTATATATATATATATATATATAATATATATATATATATACACATACATACATATATAATATATATATATATAGAGATAGATAGATAGATAGATAGATAGAGAGAGAGAGAGAGAGAGAGAGAGAGAGAGAGAGAGAGAGAGAGAGAGAGAGAGAGAGTTCTGTAATGGTTATTGAATGTAAGAAATGAACAAAGGCAGACGAGTTCAAATCCTGAACGAGGATGTTTGTATTCCGATAGCAAACAATCTAGGAGAAGGAAAACTCTGAATTTAAACCTGTTAAACTCCACTTAAGAAATTTACATTGAGCATTTCCTAGCTGTGCGGAGGAGTTGTAATGGTTATCTATGTAGGAAATGGACACGGCAATCCGAGTTCAAATCGCGGACAAATATTCTTATATATATCCCCATTACAACTTGTAGGCGTTCTATTTATACCGGTATTGAGGTAAAATATGAGGAATGAAGAACAAAACTCAGACAAAAATGTGTAGTATATTTCGCTGGGGTTTGTACGCGGCTTCATCGGCTTTTATTGAATTATTCAGATCATACAAGTGTTTTATAGAAGGGGGAAGTAGGTAGGTGGGTAAGTTTTGTGGTGAGGGGAAGATTTGATTGGTTATAGGGGACATCTTTGGGGAAGATGAGAAGGAAGTCAGATGGGAAGAGAGTTGAAGGGGTAGGAAGAAAAAATGAATGGTGAGAAATACCAGGTTGGGGAGTACTGTGTTAAGTAGTATTCATTTTTAAAAAATGTGGTACAATAAATAACAGTAGTTATTAAATACATTTAAGTACTTTTACATCCCAAAATCTCAAGGATTAGAACCTAATCATCAGATGTACTTAAGTATTATAGCCCTGACACTCCTTGAGCGAGAGTTATTTCCCTTCTATGGGGGGGGTACATTCAGTGTAGGTATTTACACAATCAATTCGTCACGGGTAGGGTGTGACACAAAGTCCCAATTATGACGTATCCAGCGAGGACCAAACATGATATTCAATAGTAATGGATCTGCGAGACCAGTTTGCTAACCATTACACCTCGCTGGTACGCCCTTGGGATACGCTCAGTGCATTCTAAGCCTCACTGACAGAGCGAGTAATATATATTGAGAGAAATTCATACAAATTGAATTAGCGACTGCAAATTAATCGTACATTTGTTTTACAATTATGTTTCATTGCAATTCTAATATATTCCATAGCGCCAATAAATAAGTACATCCCTAACATGTTTTTATAAAAAGTTATTTTTTTTCTATACAAAAGATACTAGGTTTTTGGTTTGTTTTTGTTTTATTTTACGGCACATCAACCTCGGTGGATAATTTAATGGCAACAAAGTCGTGAAATAAATTCATTTTTTATAGTTATTCAATTTTTATATAAACACATTTTTCTATTTACCTCAAAAATGGGAACCTAACGGGTACTTCCACTCCGGGTCAGAGTGGACCAGGGAGTAAAGGAGATGAAGGTGCGCTCCACATTCCCCAGACCCCCAGACGTGGAACCTTACCATCAGATACAGTTTAACTTCATTCCCAGGACATGCAGACCCTCAGCCACCACCTTCTAGCACCCATAGGATTAAAAG
>CM042149.1:111743583-111748583 GCA_023376005.1 Doryteuthis pealeii | reverse complement strand
GGAAGTAAGGAAGAACACCAGAGAACACGAAGTGCAAGTGTAAGCAAGCACACGAAAGAAAGGAACGACAATAGAATGCAAATGATAGATAATGTGAAATTAAGTATGGGTGAAAATGGCGTCTGCTCATAGCTGAATTTATGGACGAGTAATAAGTATAGTTAACATATAACAAACTGACGTAGATTACATGGAAGAGATGAGAAAATGTATAGCACACACTGCGAAGATAAATCATAGAAAAAAAGCACAAAGAAATAAAAGCATATCGAAAAGAGAGATTGGTTATGAACACACACACTTTTGTGAAAAACAAAAGAAAAACAATATCTTGAGAAAAAGGGAAAAAAAAAAAAAAAGAACGAAAAAATAATTTTAAAATTAAAAATGAAAATATTTTATTAATTTAGAATATTTATAATAATAATAGAATCTCAACATAATCAAAATAATAAGAAGAAATTTGAGAAGAGATATGAGAATAAGGAAGAAGGAAGAAATATCTATAAGAACAACCATTTGTGATGTGTACGGTAAAAAGTGGCGTCTGTAATAGATATAGAAGAATTTTAAAGAATGACACACATAGAAAATGAAAAAAAAAACACAAAGAAAGTATTAATTTGTGGTAAAAAAGAATGAAATGAATTACAAGAAGAAGTGATCGTTGTTTCGTATAAGGATATATATAAATGAAAGAAAAGAGAGAATACTAAAAGATAGTGAGTGGAGAACAGGACATGGGAAAAGAGAGCAGTGAGTGTTAAGAGAGAGAGATGAGAGACGATTGAGAGGAGAGACTACGAGGTATGAGCAGAGACAGCAGACAAGATCCGAGAGAGAAGGAACAGAGAGAGATGAGAGATGGGGGTAGGTGAAGGGGAATGTAGAGACGTGCGAAAGTGACGTGAAGATAACCATATAAAGAAGTGGAAAAGAAAGGAAAGAATATAATATGAAAAGGATAATTTAGAGAGGGTGGAAATAATATAAGGAAGGACTGAGGAGGAAATAATACCAAAATTAGTTTAAAATACAAAGAAACAAAACAAAAATGAAATAAAATAATAAAGAAGAAAAGAAATAAAAGGATAAACTCGCGAGAATGGGGGAAAAGCCTTATCTAAAAATGTTTAAAAAAAACTATAAAAGTCAAAAAGAAAAAAAAAAAAGAAAGATAGGATGAGACTTAAAAAACATGATAAAGATTGATTCTATACACACAAGAAAGGACAACATACTCAATCAAAAAAAATGTGAAAGAAATGCATCAAAAAGAAACTGCGAAGAAATAAAAGCATTATAAAAACTAATATATGAAAAGAGAAGAATCAATTGAAAAAATGTGAACAGACAAGAAATAAAAGGAAGTAAATAAAGTAAAAAGCATTAAAAGAATATATAAAGAAGAAAGAAAGGAAAAACCAATTGGAAAATAAATGTGAAAGAAAGAGGAAAAAGAAAGGAAGAAACTCAAAAGAGCAATTATTATAATACTAATTATCATATTTGAAGAAAAAAAAGAAAAAACAATTTGGAAAAAAGAAATATATAAATGTGAATAAAGATTGTGATAGAGAAAAAAGAAAAACAACAAAACAATATAAACTCACTCTTTAACAGTAAAGAAAGTAAAATAAAGACAGACTGTAAACAAATCTTTAGATTTGAAAGGAAAGAAAAGAAAATAATAGCGAAAAAATTTTAAAAAGCATGCATGCACACAAATTACACTAAAGAAGAAAATACTCAACACACTCCGTTAAAAACCAGAAAAATGAAGAGATAGGAAATAAAAAAAATTCGGGTACTAGAGTGTGTAAAGAATACATATACTCTAGTAAAACAAAGATAAATTCCCTGAGAAAATGGGACAATAAATAAACAAACAACATGAGTACTCTTACTGACGTATAACTAGTATATATACATATAACTCAATATATAGTGATTCTACGTTGTATACTACATCTATATAGTCATTAGGATAAATTTGATATGAAAAAACACTAAGTGTCCAAACTTTTAGTATTATGAATTTACTCACATACACGCTTAAACGTGTGTCGGTTAAACCTACATCAGGATTGTGATTAACAGGATGAAGAATGTGTGAGAGTGTTGTTTATCATATGATGGACAGGAGATAATAAATAAAATATTTAATATTAAGTTGTTTTTAGTCTTAACCGACACTCTAGTAAATACCATCTCAATCCGTCAATTCCTTGCACTCCCCCTCTTCAATTACATCCTGATGAATGCTCTTAAATGTAGAGAGAAATAAACTGTTTAAGCGGTTGATGTAAATAAATGTTCCATCAATTTTTGGAACATCGCTCTCTCTAATTCTGAATATTTCGGATCATAATTATATGACCAATTATATATAAACTCCCCATACTAAAACTATATTATAGTTATAGATATGTGAGTATGCATCATATAGTATTCTATTATTACATTATTCAGTATTTAATTATATAAAAATGGCATATATCAACATCTCAATTACACTTATACCACGTTTTGGAATGAAATTTGAGTCCTCTGGCATTTACAACAACCATTACAATCTCCCTTCACATCTAATCAATCTATTATTTTCAAAACACACAAACTGAGCACAGAGGAAAATTCCATGAAAACGCGCTATTTCACTCTACTCTTTTAACAACACGGTGAGGAAGTGCGAAAAGTGAGCTCCGTTGACGTCGTGAATGAGTCATACTTTTTACTTAGTTCATTTCTATTTACTTCTATTTATTCTCACTCTCTGTTTATTCTTTAATATTTTCTCTTAAGTTGCACAGACTTTCATGACGATCATAGAGTGTCTGTAAGGCACACACTTTCGCAACAATCTCCATGACTGCTATTTCGTAACGTCAGATGTAGTTACGTCGAAAAATGTATATCGGCTTACAAAAAAAACCGCAAAAATCACTGTTCACTTCATTTAATTATTTATTTGCCAACTCATTGGACATTTTAACTTTTCTCTCGTGAGTGAGTCCATCTGATCTGTGATTACCTTGAAAAAGGCTTGAGTGTGAAGATTTTCCATCCGAAAATATCGAGATAGAGTTCAAACCTAGGAAAGTTAGCAACCGAGAATCAAACTCA
The DNA here is from genome assembly GCA_023376005.1 of Doryteuthis pealeii. Lineage (NCBI taxonomy): Eukaryota > Metazoa > Mollusca > Cephalopoda > Myopsida > Loliginidae > Doryteuthis > Doryteuthis pealeii. The sequence continues at coordinate 111,745,457 of CM042149.1, read as the reverse complement.
CATTCCTTTGCAATATATTAAATTCTGATTTTTGTTCTGTTCTTTATTGTTTGTTTCTTTTCTCCAATTGCTTCAAAACCCCAAAAAACAAACGCTCTCACAAGACGATAACAACATAATTACATCGTTAAGTCTATAATTCTAAATACATATCATTATATAGTATATATATATATACTATATATATATAAATATATATATATATTCACATATGAATACTTTAGACCAACGAACGGCTTAAACAAACCTTTTTCTAAACAAATAATGTGCCAACACTCAATAATCATCATCAAAGCGACTCCATCTGCTTGGTGTGAACTACATAAACTCCTTTTTTCTTACTTGTAACCCTATTATTCTCTCATACGAATGCCAAGGGTTTTCTTTATCAAATCCGAATATGTTCGATACGTATCGACACTGACGACATAAATAAATTTCCGATCTACTTCTTGTAACTATGTGGAACTAAAGCATGAAGAAATAAATAATAAACACAATTATTACGAGATAACATTGGTGGAAATAATACATTAAATTAAACTTGTGACTTATTGTATACCTATATATATATATCATATTATATATTATATATATATATATATATGAGAGGTATTCCAAAAACTTAGGTAGTAAGGGATGATTCTATATGTGATTATCTAATGATACACTGTTATTATTGTTATGACCCCAGTCACTCTCAAATACAGTGAATCTCTTAACATCACCACCAAGAGCAGGTCTCAATGCATATTAATACAACTTTATTAGGATTATAATACAGAGCAACGTAGTTTATCTTATTGAATAGGAAGGAAAAAACTCTCCACACCACCGTCTTATTCCATTAATAAATTTCTATTTCGAGCTCAAATTGAGCTCTACCTATATAAAATCAAAAGTTGATTTAACTATAACGCTCTCATTCCACTTATCATCATGATGGCACATAAGATTCACGGGGTTATTGAGAATCTGCCAATAACAACTGTGTAAGAGATTTTACTTACGCAAAAAAAATAAAAAATGTTGTAATACTAATATTAAAGAAAAATTCAAAGTAGAAATTAAAGTGTTTAAACGCAAGAATGGCATAACAATAAAATACAGAAAAAGAAACAGAATAAGTTATACCCATACAATGACGATTGGGAGGCTTCATAAACATATATATAAGAGAGTGACTCAGAAGAGACTGTACTAAATATATATTAAAATAAGTAAAAGTCCGTCGCGATGTAGCCTAAATCTTGTGGGGTACCAGAAGACAGCGATGAGCCCTATCCTCTTTCACTAGCGCTAGACCCAGGAGCAGTGTCTTGCGCTGAGGGTAGACCGGTCCAACCTACATGGCTCCTCACTTTACCGCACATATTCTCTATGCTACTCATACGCTGAGGGAAGGAATTGACGATTTCATTCGAAAGAAAGAACTGATGAAGGAAAAGAAAAAGAAAGAAAAGAATGAATGGACGAAAAGAAGAACGGATCATATAGATAAATAAGTAAAGAATGAATAAAAGAAAGATAGAAAAAAAGAAACAATTAACGGAAAAAAAAAGATAAGAAACAAAGGGAAGAATAAAAGAAGGAAAGAAAGAAGAAGAACGGTCTTCGAAAGAGAGATAAAAAGAAAGAGGAATATTAGAGAGACAAAAAAGAAATAATGGACGAAAGAATAATGGACATTTAGAACAAATATTGATATGAATTAAGACATGGAGAAATAAAGAAAAAGTAATATGAACAAAAGAAAAAGAAAAACGGACGAAGAAAGAAAAATTAATGATAAAGAAAAAAGAAAAAAGAAATAACGAATAGATGAATGTAACGTGGGAGTTAAATAGGGATTGAAAAAACGTGGCAATCTTCTC
>CM042149.1:111727471-111743573 GCA_023376005.1 Doryteuthis pealeii | reverse complement strand
TTTACTTTCATTTCATTTCATTAACCCATATCCTTTCTTGTCTATATTATTTTTCCTACTTTTCTTCTCTTTTTTTCTTGTTTCCTTTCTTTTCTTTCTTAATAATTTTTTCTCCTTTTTTTCTTTTTCTTCTTTCTTTCTTTCTTTCTTTGAAGTTTTTATTCTCTAACTTTCTTTCTTTTTCTTTCTCTTCTTTATCTTTTTCTTTTTTCTTCTTTTCATCTACTTCTTAATTCTTTACTTCCTTATCTTTCTTTTTCTTCTTTCTTCTATTCTTATCTCTTCTTTTGAAGTTTTTATATTCTCTAACTTTTCTTTCTTATTCTTTTTTTCTTATTAAAGTTGTTCTTTCTCTAACTTGTATTCTTTCTTCTTTTCTTCTTTTTCTTTCTTTCTTTCTTTTCGTTCTTTCTTTCTAACTTGCCTTAACTTTAGCCACCCCTTTCTCTCCGTTATAATTTATTTTTCTTTCTTTCTTTCTTAATTTTTTTTTTTTTCTTTCGTTCTTTCTTATTCTCTTCTTCTTTCTTTCTTTCTTCTTTCTTCTTTCTTCTTTCTTTCCCTTAGCCCTTTCCTGCCTATAATTTTGTTTTTCATTCTTTCTGTTCTTAAAACTTTCCTTTCTCTTACTTTCTTTCTTTCTTTCTCTTCTTTCTTTCTTTCTTTTTCTTTTCCTAAACATTTTTTTTTTCCCGTTCTCTAGCTTTTCTTTCTTTCTTTTTTCTTTTTCTTTCGTATAGAGACTTTTCCTCTCCTTATTTGTATGTGTATCTTTCTTTCTTCCATTTTCTTTTTTATCTTTAAATTGTTTTTTTCTTTTTTTCCTTAAGTGTTTTGTTTCGTTCTTTCTTTTTCCTTTTTATTTCCTAATTCATCTTTTCTTCTATTTTACTTTTTTCTCTTCTCTCTGTTTCCTTTTCTTCTTTAACGTTTGTTCTTTTCTCTTCTTCTTCTCTCTACCGTAACTCTTTCTTCTTTCGTTTTCTTTATTCCTTTTCTAACTTGTCACTCTTGTTTATTTCTTTGTTTCTTCTTTAATATTTTCACAATTTGTACTTCTTTCTTTTTATTTATTATATTTATTTATTTATTTATTTTCCCCTCCTTCTTTCTTCCCATTAAACCTATCTCTTCATCTCTCAGTTTTTATATCTATCTAATCTATATATTTATTATTACTACTGTTAAAATTCCTTATTGTTTAATAATATATTTATATATTTTCAATCATGATTATTTTTTCCTTTATCAAATCATTTTAATCCAATTTTTTACCAACCGTCTTTTCAATTTCCTTTTTTCTTTTTGCTTCGACTTTCTTTTTCTAACCTTTCTCTTTTTTTTAAGCCCCTTGTTCACTTTTTACATCCCACTCGCCACTTTCAATCGATCCCTCACCACACACCACACACACACACACACACTCACACTCACTCACTCACTCTCTCTTCTCTCTCTCTCACGCAAATACACACTTACTCACTCACTCACTCACTCACACACACTCACTCATCACACACACACACACACAACCTCATCTCACTACACTCACTCACATCTCTCTCTCACACACACACACGCTCACTCACTCACTCACCCCAATCTCTCTACTCACACTCACTCACTCACCACTCACTCATCTTCTCTCTCACACACACGCTACTCACTCTCTTTGACACACACTCACACTCACTACTCACATGCTCTCTCCCTGTAAATCGCTAACTCACTCTCTCTCACACACACTCACTCACCACCATCCACTCGTCGCGTACACACACACACACAACACACACACCCATACACTCCCCACCCACATTTTACCTCCAAGTTTCTTCATATCATTTTCTTCTTTCTATTATTTTTTCTTCAATCCTAATTTTCTCTTCGTTTGGATTAAGAAAGACATTGGAGAGGGGTTGTGAACTGGGGTGGCTGAGGATGTGCTGTGTGTGCGTCTGTGTGTTTTGTGTTGTGTGTGTTGTGGGTAGGAGTGCACCAGTCACTTGATCATATTTGCGTAGGTCCTCCTAGCCTTGTAAATTAATCAAGAAATAATGCGAATATCACCATAAGAGGTGGTGAGGGAAATGGTGTCACTGTAAAGTGCTATTGTGATGTGAATAGAATAACCAGTAATGGCGAGTTCATACTTGGTTTCCATCACGGTTTTCTCCATGGCCCAAGAGGAGAAGAAAAATGGCGAGGATGATGTTGCAAAAAGAAGGAAAACAAAAAAACGAAATTCGGGATGGAAGGTTGGAAATAAAAATAAGAGAAGAAGTTAATACGTTGTGGGTGAAAGGAAAGAGATTATACTTTAAAGACATTAAATTGTAATAAATAGAAAGGTTAAAAAAAATATGGAGAATGGAAAAAAAATGGATTGGTGGCTGGGGAGAAGAAGAAGAAGAAGACAGAAGAAAAAGGAAATTAAGGAAGAAGAAAAAAGAAGAGAAGAAAAGAAAGAAGAGAAGAAAAGAGAAGAAGAGAAGAAAGAAGAAATGAGAGAAGAAAGAAGAAGAAGAAGAAGAAGAAGAAGAAGAAGAAGAGAAGAGTTAAGATAAGATAGAAGAAGAAGAGAAAGAAGAGAATGGAAAAAGGAAGAAGAAGAAGGAAATTAGAAGAAGAAGAAGAAGAAGAAGAGAAGAAGAAGAAAGAAGAAGACAGATGAGAAACGGAGTGATGTGTTGAAAGAGAAAGAGAGAAGAAGAAGAAGAAAGAAGAAAAGAAAGAAGAATGAAGAAGAAGGAGAAAGGGAGATTAAAAAGAAGAAGAAATGTTGAATGAAGAAGAAGAAGAAGAAGAAGGAAAAGAAGAAAGAAGGAGAAGAAAGAGAAGAGAAGAAGAAGAAGAGAAGAAATGGAAATTAGAGAAGAAGAAAATGGTCGTAATATGGAGGAAGAGTAACATTATAAACAAAGCGGGAGAAAATGAAGAGAGAAAATGAAGGAAAATGAGAGAAAATATGAAAAAAAGAAAGAAAATAAAAACATACGAAAGAGAGATGTATGAAAGAAACATTTGAAAAACAAAAGAAAACATATCTGAGAAAAAGAAAAAAATAAAACGAAAAAATAATTTTAAATTTAAAAATGAAATAATTTTATTAATTAGAATATTTAAATTAAAATAGAAATTCAAAATCAAAAGAAATTAATAAAGAAATTTGGAAAGAGAATGAGAAAGAAGAAGGAAAAAGAATATCATGACAGAAACAATGATGAGAAAAGGGAAAGAAAGAAAGAATTTTTAAGAATGAAAGAAAATGAAAAAAAAAACACAAGAAAGTAAGTTGTGGAAGAATGAAAGAAATAAAAGAATGAGTTGTGTCGTAAAGGATTATAGTAAATGAAAGAAAGAGAGAAAAAAAGAAGCTGTGGAGACAGGACATGGAAAGAGAGCAGTGTGGTTAAAGAGGGAGAAGAGAGAGAGAGAGAGAGAGAGAGAGAGAGAGAGAGAGACAGAGAGACAGAGAAGAGAGACAGAGGAGAGGAGAGGGGGTAAGGGAGAGAAAAAAGTTTTAGAGTATGGATAGAGGACGTTGGAAAGTGAGTGAAGAAACAAAAGAAAGAGAAAGAAAGAAAGAAATAATATTATGAAAAGGAATAGACGAGGACTGGATAATGTAAGACAAGGACTAGAAACCAATAAATTATTGTGAAAATCGCCGAACAAACAAAAATGCAATAAATATGGGAAAAAGAAATAAAAGGAAAGGAAATGGGGAAAGCTTTCTAAAAATGTTAAAACATAAAAGTCAAAAAAAAAAAAAAAAAGAAAGAAAGAAAGAGATTAAAAACATGATAAAATATATAAAGAAGAAAGAAAGGAAAAACAATTCACAAAAAATGTGAAAGAAAGATAAAAAAGAAAGGAAGAAATAAAAAGCAATTATAAAAATTATATAAAGAAGAAGAAAGGAAAAACAATTGAAAAAAATGTGAAAGAAAGAAAAAGAAGGAAGAAATAAAAAGCATTATAAAATATAAAAGAAGAAAGAAGGAAAAAAAAACAATGGAAAATAAATGTGAAAGAAAGAGAAAAAAGAAGGAAGAAATCAAAAGCATTATAAAAATATATTTAAAAGAAAAAAGAAAGGAAAACAATTGAAAAATATATAAATGTGAAAATGAAAAAAAAAAAGAAAAAAATGAAATAAATATTTTAACAGTAAAGAAAGTAAAAAAAAAGACTGTAAACAAATCTTTAGATTTGAAGAAGAAAGAAAAATCATGAAGGAAAAAATTAAAAAGGCATGATGAAAATACATAAAGAAGAATATAAAAAAATGTATTTAAAACCGAAAAATGAAAAATAAAATGGTACTAAAGAGGAAGAATAAAATAAATCCGGAGTAAAACAAATTGATAATCACGAAGAAATGGGAAATAAATAAACAAAACAAATGAATATATATATAATATATATATATATATATTATATATATATATAGTATATAAAAATTTGAAAAAAAAAACAAGTGTTTCCAAACATTAGATTGAATTTATCATCAACGCTTAAACGTTTCGGTTTCTTTAAACCTTCATCAGGATTTATTAAAGGATGAAGAAAAAAATTGATGGATGTTTTATAGATGACAGGAGATTAAAAAATCTTTTATAAAATTTTAATAAAGATTTTTTATCAACTGACATCTATAAAACATCCATCAATTTCTTCACCCTTTACATACCCTGATGAAGGTTTAAGAAACCGGAATACGGTTTAAGCGTTATGAATAAATTCATTAATTTTGAGAACACTTGCTTTTTAAAATTTCTGAATATTTTCGATCAAATGACCCATATTTACTCCCTATATACATAATTATATATATATATATATATATATATATATATATATATATAATATAATAAATGGAATAATCAAACTCAATTACACTTTAAAAATGGTTTGAATAATGACCTCGGCATTTTAAACACATACAAATACTTTCACACAACAATATATTTAAAAAAAATGCAGAAATTCCATGAAAACGCGTATTTCAGCTTAAAACACGGCGAGGAGCCGAAGACTAATTCTGTGACGTAATATCATTTTTTACTTATTCATTTATTTATTTATTTATTATTTGTTTATTCTTTAATTTTCTTTAAGTTGCACACGACTTTCACGATCAAAGTCATGCAACATTTCGAACAATTACCATGACCGTATTTCGGATGAGTTACGTCACACAATTTCGAAAGAAAATTAACGGCTAAAAAACGCCAAATCCGTTCACTTCATTTAATTATTTTTTGCACTCATATACAACATTTAATTTTTTTTCTCCAGACCATCTGATATACCTTGAAAAAGGGTGAAGTTTCATCCGAAATATCGGAATAGATTAAACCAGGAACAGAGCAACGGTTGAATATATTAAAATTCTGATTTTTGTTCTGTTTTTATTGTTTTTGTTCTTTTTTCCAATGCTTCAAAAGACCAAACAAACAACGTTCACAAGAACATAACAAACATAATTATATATAATATATATATATATATTATATATATATAATATATATATATATATTCAATTATGAATACTAATCAACGAACGGTTACAAACCTTTTCTACACATATTCCAAACTCAATACATTCAAAACATCCATCATCTTTTTAACTACATAAATCCTTTTTTTCTTCTTGACTAATTTCCTGAAGAGGGTTTCTTTATAAACCGAAATGTTCGAACATCGACACTACGACTAATAAATTTCCATTCATTGTAACATGACTAAAGAGCAGAATATAATAAATCCGGCAATTATTACGAGAAATGGGAAAATAAATAAATAAACTTGTGATATATATATAATATATATATATATATATATATATATATAATATATATATATGAGAGGTATCCCAAACTTGGTAGTAAGGGATGATTCTATATGTGATTTCTAAGATACACTGTATTATTATTGTATGACCCAGTATGTATAAATACAGTGAATCTTTAAATCACCACAGAGAGCTCAATGTATAATAAACTTTTTAGATTATATACAGAGCAATATTTATCTTTGAAAGGAAGGAAAAACTCAACACCGTTATTCCATAATGAATTTATTTCGACCAAAATTGGGGCCTTTATAAATCAAAGTTGATTTAATATAGCTCCCCAAAATCCAGTATCATCAGATGGAAGATCAGGTTATTTGAATTGCATAACTGAAAAATTTTACTTCTCAAAAAAAAAAAATGTTTTAAATATATAAAGAAAATTGGAAAGAGAAATAAAGTTAAAGAAGAATGGATAAAAAAAAAAGAAAGAAAGAAAAGTATACCATACAATGAGGATTGGGAGGTTCATAAAATATAAGGGGGACAGAAAAAATATAATATATATAAAGTAAGTAAAGTCGTCGGAGTAGCCTAAAGCCGGTACCAGAAAGACAGCGAGGGAGCCTATCCTCTTTTCACTAGCGCTAGACCCAGGAGAGTGTCTTTGCGTCTGAGGTAGACCGGTCCACCTACCATTAGCTCCTCACTTTACCGCACATATCTCTATGCTACTCATACGCTGAGGGAAGGAATTGACGATTCATTCGAAAGAAAGAACTGATGAAGGAAAGAAAAAAGAAAGAAAGAATGAATGGACGAAAAAGGAAAGAACGGATCATATAGATAAATAAGTAAAGAATGAATTTAAAGAAAGATAGAAAAAAAGAATTAACGAAAAAAAAAAGAAGAAACAAAGGAAGAATAAAAGAAAGAAAGAAAGAAAGAACGGGCGAAAGAGAGATAAAAAGAAAGAAAGAGTGGAAGAGAGACAAAAAAGAAATAATGGACGAAAGAATAATGGACATAGAAAAATATTGAATGAATTAAGAATGGATGAAATAAAGAAAAAGTAGAATGAACAAAAGAAAGAAGAAACGGACGAAAGAAAGAAAAATTGATGATAAAGAAAAAAAGAAAAAGAAATAACGAATAGATGAATGTAACGTGGGAGTTAAATAAGGATGAAAAAAACGTGGCAGTCTTATAAGAAGGAAAGAAAAAAGAAATAACGAATGGACGAATGGATGAATGAAAAACAAAAAAAAAACAAAAAAGAGAAACGTGGCAGTTAAAAAGAATCCTTGGTTAAAAAAGGAAATTATAAAAAAACAAAAATAAATAATTAGAAAAAAAATGAAACAAAATTGAAGGGAATGAAGGGGAGGTAAAGCGAAAAAGGAATCGTAGTTAATGTGGGACTAGAACAAGACCAAAAATATGCAACATCTTATGGTCAAGTCACGTTTAGAGCACCAGTTTCAGTCAGATAAGCAAAGTCAAGCAACTGGACACATAGTGTAGTGGATAAAGAAGTTAGGTTAAGACAGTTCTAAGTGACAGTTAACTCTAGACTGCAGGTTCAATCCTGGTCAGGGGCAGCAGTAATATAGAATAATAATCAACACAGTTTAACACCTGTACCCCAGCTAGGGTTAACGGAATGAGAACCGGATACCCCCGGGGATTGAATAAAGGGTTAGGTTCAAAGTTCTGCGATGGCTCCCGATTACGACAAGAAAGTTCCAGAGTTCGAATAGAAGGTTCCCGAGTCCAAAAAGAAGGTTTCCGAGTCCGAGATGGTTTCCGAGGGCACATCGGCCGAAACGTTGTACAGATAACAATGAAGATGAGGACAATAGTCCGAATGATACAAATAATACTAATTATCAAGCCTCATCTAAAAAAAATTCAGAGAAATAATGATAGATTTGTTCACTACTTAGATGGGTTCTCACTTGGGAACAGCAGGTACTGTAAGAAACCTAAGGCCTGTATGCCAGACTAAATTCGAATCCATGCTTAAAGTACGTCTCTCTCTCTCTCTCTCTCTCTCTCTCTCTCTCTCTCCCCTCCCCCTCTCTCTCTTGCAAGATCAATGAAGTTAAGCAACGATGAGCCAGCTCAGTATCTAGATGGATGACCACTTAGGAATAGTGGGTATCTTAATACAATGTGAAACCTGTGTGCCGCACTATGCAATGCATAGAAAATTCTAAGTAACGCTTAAAGATAACCAGTTAAGTAGCAACGAGTCTCTTCAGTATTTGGATGGGTGATCACCTAAGAACTATATATATATATGTAATGACACGAAATTTATACTAAATTATTCCTTAGTTTTAGGATTAATCAAAATTTGAAAAAGAAATTCCACTTTAATTGGTTATGATTAGTCGTAATTTGCAATTAAGTCAAAAATTCACCCGGCTCTCTCTCTTAAATATCTGGTGCAATTTTCACCCTCGCTAATATTGTCTAGAGAGTTAAGACAAAGAGAAGTGTCTGTGAAAAAACTTTATCAGCTGAAAAATCAGCAGGCAGAGGGATATTTCCATTCCTTCTTTCTCTCTTTACAGGCTACAGAGAATAACTTTTGTTTTTTTTTAATAAAACAAAAACTGATATATATAATATATATATATATATATATATATATATATATATTATATATATGGGAGATTATGTGCTTAATTAAAGTCATACCTAATTTTGTAAATTAATTAATTATAATTAAATGAATTAGGCGTGCATATCGGTTTAAATGTAAAGCGTAAACAAATCGAGAAAAAGTCGTTTACACTTTACATTTAAACCGATATGCACACCTAATTCATTTAATTATAATTAATTAATTAACAAAATTAGGTATGACTTTAATTAAGCACATAATCTCCCACAAATTGTCGGCCTTCGCCATTTCAAACACATTGTTTGACTACTTCATATATATATATATATATATATATATATATATATATATATATATAGAGAGAGAGAGAGAGAGAGAGAGAGAGAAAGAGAGAGATAGATAGATAGATATAATTTACAGATTAGTAAATTAGAAAATGTCCGCTGAGTGTTCCTGAAACCAATTTACTGCCATCGACGCGCCACGGGTTTTGCATTATATTGCTAGAAGAAACCACTCCACACCGCAAATGGTCCGCAACAGAATCTATGCACGTGTAACCTGTCAATACACGCTCTACGCAAAAGTACCCTATATAATTACGGAGACACCAGAAGTTTGCCGAAAACCCTGCCGAGTCTGAATCCATAGCCCCATGCGGTATTCCCTCTTCCTCACTCCCGAAACACGAGCGCGAAAAAGTATGCCCCAAAGAACTGAAAACCGGAATCGTCTTACCAAGTCTGTTGAAGTCAGACATATTTGTTCTTCCCCCTGAATCAGTTTACAACAAAAATACGAAAGAATGTTCTGTTACGATTTTCGTAAGGCCATTCTTTAGGCTTCAAGCAAGAGCGCTGTCCAGCAGTAGAGATCCTTTGTGTTAAGCAGAGCGCGATCCTTAGTAAAGAATCCTTGCGTTTCTCTTTCATCATCATCATCATCATGTCGCGCGCGCATATCCATGACAATCTTTCGCCAACCTTCCCTATTACTCATGGCCCCTGGGAGGTCCTATGTGCAGCATCCCGTGTCCTCGCATAGTTGGTCAATGTAGGTCCTTAGCGGGCGTCCTACGTTAGCATGTCCATGTGTTGGCTTCCACAGGAGAACGTCGCTTATGAGCTCATCCCCGCTTCTCCAGCAGTGTCCTGCATGCCTAGTCCGTCTCAACCGTATTGTTTGTGAGATGGGGGGCAGGGGACCTACAGTTGCTTCTTTGTCGGGTGCTGCTTCCATGACTTGTTCAGGACTGCTCGCATCATTCTTGTGCAGGCACCATCTAGCTTATTCTCGAGGCGCTTTGTCAGGGTCCAGGTGGTGCAGCCATACAGCAGCACTGATATAACCACAGCCTGGAAGAATTGTTGCTTTAGCTTGTCAGTGAGATCGGATCTCCATATTACTGATAGTCTGTTTGTGGCCGAACATGCCTTTCCTATTTGTGTATTAACATCGCTGTGGATGAGATATTGCTACCTAGGTATGTGAACTGTTTTACTGGCTTAAGAGGCTTACCGTCAAGTGTGGAGATGTCTCCTTTCTTTTTGAAGCACATGAACTCTGTTTTATCGGAGTTCACATTGAGGCCGATATTATTTGCTGCCTTCTCCAGGCTATGCAGTAGGGACTCAGCCTGTACCGGTGTGTCTGCAAGAAGCGCAAGGTCATCAGCGTAGTCTGCATCTGTGACTGTTTGTGCAGGATATCGCCTGCTTCTTGCCTTTCTTAGTGTAAAGCCTTTTCCTTTAATGGTATCTAATGATGTTCGAAGTGCATAGTCTAGGCATATTATAAATATATATGGTGCTAATGTATCTCCTTGTAGGACTACTGCGGCAATATCAAATAAATCTGTGTCGCCATCAGGTGAGCGTACCATTGCTTTAGTGTCTTTGTAGAGCATCATTATAGCGGCAACCATTTCTTTGGGGAGTCCGTAGGCTAGTAGTATTTCTCCCTCGGTTTCTCTTTAGTATCCCTTAATATTGGGTATGATACTTGGTGCCCCTCAGTCTGGCAGGTCGTTCGTCAATGAAAGCAAATGGACGTCTGTTAATATCAGCTGATTAAGTAGTTAACCAACCACGTATTCGGGCTCTTGATTGGCTGAGGTTTAAACCACGTCACCTCGCTTAGTCTATAAAGTTAAATGGTGTATTGCAGCACAACTTATATACCAAAATATGTTCACCTTAACTGGACCACAATTAAATTTTTGGTAGAACTTGGTCCTTTACAAATCACAGTCAATCGACACCTCCATAAGCTCAGTCTTGTGAACAGACGTTGAAATATTTGAAATACGAAATAGGTTGAAATATTGCAAAAAAAAAAAAAATCACCTTGGTATTTCTAACAGAAAAAGTGTAGTAAAAATGGCACATTGTATCAAGATACAAGGGCGAGTCAAAAAGTAATGCCATTTTGTTTAGGACAACTATAATTACCAACATAGGAACATGTTTCATGCATAAAAATGAAGCTGGTCCTCTGTGGATCACATCCTTACTTCTCCATATAGGTGAGTCAAAATGTAATGTCATTTTGTTTAGGACAGTTATAATTACCAACACAGGAACATGTATGATATATAAAAAGGAAGCTGGTCCTCTATTGATCAGATTCTTATTTTTCAACCTTATTACCATTTCTCTAAATGGCAATGTTCCACCTTCGAATGAGAACATGTATCCCTGCCCCGTAAAATTCTGTTGAATGTTCTTTGAGCCACTTCTTCACTACAGATTTCACTTCCTCGTCACTGGAATAATGTTTGCCTATCTTCGACCCCATGAAAGAGCGGCTTGAGCGGCTCGCTAAAGCATAGCGTAAATTAAGGTAGGAGACCGGGACGACATAAGATCAAAATTACCAAAATATATTCCGTATCTCATGTGCCATTCCAATATAAAACAAGCATGTAATTTTTTTCAATGTCATCGCACAGTCTACATTTACTGTTTTGTTGTGTCTTATTATTATTATTATTATTATTTTTATTATTATTATTATTATTATTACTACTACTACTACACATTTTGGACTGCTATAACCATCTTCAAAATAAGTATAGCAGTCCGCAATGTGTTATGAATAATAATAAATATCACCTGATCTCAGAAATATAGAAATATTTTAATTACTGTGGAAACTTGAGTTACATGTGCCCTAACTTACGTGTTTTCCGAGTTATAAGCTGTCACTCAGTCGATTTTTTTCTTTAAGGCACGAGCGAGCTTCAGTTACGCTTATGTTGATAAGTTCACTAAAAACATTTAATTTTTCAAATCTATTTCACCAAAGACAAATATATTTATATAAAAAAAGAATTAAATCATATTAAAGCACCTAATTCATTACATTATATGTTATAATATTTTATACAATAGTTTTGGGGATGGTGGTGGGACGGATTAATGGAATTTTAGTTTATTTCAATGGGAAAAAATTATTTGATATACAAGGAAAATAAGTTACGAGCAGAACGAATTAAACTCTCAAGTCAATGTGCCACTGTATTATTTATATATCAATGCTCGTGTTCCTTAAAAGTACAAACCTTTATCATCTGGCAACATGCAAATGAGACCGTTCAAATCGTCCAAGATGAAATATAAAAATGTAAATCCTGATTATCTGGCGTTGCTTATCCGCCGAATTCTTATTTCTTATGAGTGTCGTCACCTCAGCTAAATAATGAACCATTCCGTTTTTCTTATAAAGAAAGAAAGAGAAAAACATAATAATAAATAAATGAATAAATAGAGTAGCGGAAAGATAGAGAGGAGGTGACCGCTTTGAAGCGATAACGCTAATCTGCTTCTATCGAACTCAATAAAAAAATAAAAAGAAAGAAAGAAAGAAAGAAAACACACACAGAGAGAGAGAAGAGAGAGAGAGAGAGAGAGAGAGAGAGAGAGAGAAGAGAGAGAGAGAGAGTTAACTCAAATTATTATAAAGTAAAAAAATGAAGTCGTCGGGATGGCCTAAAGCCGGTATCAGCCAATCAGATAAGGAGTCTATCCTCTTTTCACTAGCGCTAGACCAAGGAGATTGCTTTTACGTCTAAGGTGGTGCGCCACACCTTCCACCAGCTCCTTACTTTACCGCACAGCTCCCTGTACTACTCATACGCTGAGTTGGCGAGGGCCGGTATCGAACTAGGAACCTTGTGGTTTCTAGCCGAGTGCTCTACCGACTGAGCTAACCCGTTTGGACCCACTTTTAGCTCTTAAGTAAGCATATTAAAAACTGTAATGATTAAATTATCATACTGTGGTATAACCACAGTTATTATTATTCGGCACAAAATGTGGACTGCTATTCTTAAATTAAAGATGAATATAGCAGTCCGCACTGTATAGAAAATAATAACATATCATCTCTGGAACATAGAGATATTTTAATTATACGGCTTATTTATTTCTTTTACCCCAAACCATTATACTTCATTTCGTTCCTCCTTTTTGTTTCCCTCTTTTTGTTCAAAACCAACCAGCAATTGCTTTGTTTGCTTCTTGTTACCTCCCCCTAGTTCCCGCCTCTTTTTCTTTCGTTCTGTAAACGTTTATCGCGCGCAACGGACCCCACCGTGAATTAAAAAAACAAAAAAACAAAACGGAACAGGAGGGCTGGTAGTGAAAGAGGGGAATATTCATAAGCGATTATGAAACGCCCTCCTGTGGCGCGTTTAAACCCCAAACTATTTTCTTGGTCTAGTTTCTTCCCCTCCTCCATAACAAACACTTTCTATTTTCGACGACTGGAGAATAATTTGTGGTTATGTAACTTTGTGGTAACTTCACTTCCCCAGAATTGTAGCCTCACCAATAGACATTATATGAATGCGAGTATTTTTTTAAACAGATTTATTTGACCGATATATTGGCTGCAAGTGCACCATTCTGTTGTTATCAGCTGATTTGAAATATGTGGCTCGTCACACGAAAGGTTCTATCTATATATCTAATTAATCTATCTATCTATCTATCTATCTATCTATCTATCTCTCTCTCTCTCTCTCTCTATATATATATATATATATAATATATATATATATATATATATAATGTTGATATTATGATTTCACACTCATAACTTCAAGTTACTTGGTAGTCCAATAGTGAAATCATAATATCAACATTAATTATAAAACTGCTCTGCTTTATTAGCATTGAGCACCTTTCCATGCAAATACTTTTCTCATTTTCATTCACTATTCATTATATATTATATATATATATATATATATATATATATATATATATATATATATATATATATATATTATCTATTTATATCTATCTATCTATCTTATTCACATCTATCTATCTATTCATATTCATTTCTATCCATCTTATTCATAACTCTCTCTCTCTCTCTCTCTCTCTCTCTCTCTCTCTCTCTCTCTCTCTATATATATATATATTATATATATATATATATATATATATATTATATATATCGATCTATCAAAGTAACATTATCTATATTTATCTATCCCTATTTCTCTCTCTCTCTCTCTCTCTCTCTATATATATATATATATAATATATATATATATATATGTGTGTGTGTGTGTGTGTGTGTTGTGTGTGTATGTATGATATATATATATATATATATATATATATATATATATATATATATATATCAATCGATCAAATTAACCTTATTCATATATCTCTATATATCTATCTATCAAACAAACCTTATTCATATTTATCTATCTATTCATCTTATTAATATCTATCTATCTATCTATCTATCTATCTATCTATCTATCTTATTGATATCTATCTATCTATCTTTTGAGCTTTTTATGATAAAAATGCTTAAACATTTTTAAAAATAAAATTTATTTTATTTTTAATAACAAATACGTATTTTTAAAATTTAAAAACAATTCCGGTACTGATCGAGAGCGTTCTGTGCCTCGTAATTACTGATATATTCATTTCGTTTTCCCTCTTACAATGTTGCTTTGAAAAAGACATCTTCATAATGTCGAAACAGATATCTGTCAGCAAAAATTTTTAACATCTTGTTGTTTTTCTATAAAACTTTCTTACACTATCTATCTATCTACTATCTATCTTATTGATATCTATCTATCTGTAAAATTAAGCTTATTCATATCTATCTATCTAATTAATCTTACACTTCTCTATCTACATATCTATTCATCTTATTTCTATCTATCTATCTATCTATCTATCTATCTATCTATCTATCTATCTTATTGATATCTATCTATCTATAAAATTAACCTTATTCTTATCTATCTATATTAATCTTATACTTCTCTATCTATCTACGTATCTATTCATTTTATTTCTATCTATCTATCTATCTATCTATCTATCTATCATCAAGTGTGTAGCCTTACCGGTGGAGATAAGCATACGCTGACTATGTACTCTGCCGATGGCCGAGAACTCCTCCCTCCCAAAAATCTGTCCTGAACATGACACTAAATCATATCAAGTTGGTGAAGCTGAAGTTCAATAAGAAGGCTCCTGAGTTCAACAAGAAACACCTGAAGAAGGCCAGAGAGCATATTGGCTGAAATGTTGTGTATATAAAAATAAAGATGAGGACAACCGTCCGAAAAATCTTAATACAAATTTACCCGGATTTTTTTTCTTTCTTTTTACAATGGGCACTTGGAGATTAATTTTTAAAGAGGAGAAAATGGAATAGAGTTTATAAATGAAAACTCAATTATTTTTATTTAAAGAATAGAGATAAAAAAAAATAAATGCATCCCATAATAATTGTTACATTTAGCGTATGAAATTTAATAGCAAGTGTAACAACTATTATGGGATAGAGGTAGTGAAAAATCCGTAATTATGATCTTGTTAAGTGGTAATTTTCTGTCCCAAAATGGAAGATACATTTAGCATATGAAATTTAATAGCAAATGTAACAACTATTATGGAACAGATGTAAAACAAACAAAAAAAAGTATAATAATGATCTTAAAGATTATGATAATGATCGTAATGAAGTGCGGAATACCCAGTCACTGCCTTCCATCCCAGATTCACTCTGATCCGGAGTGACAGTACTTATTAAGGTCCTATCTATGGGTTAAGTAGATCTATTAAAAAAAATATACGTATTCGATGGGACAGTAGGGGAAAAATCTTAATAAACGAATACATATACTTCGTTACCATTACTTCCAGCTCCACTCTGACCCGGAGTGGGTAGTTCCTGTTAGGGTCCCATATGTGGCTTAGATAGAAAATATGTTGTAAAAATATGTTTAAAAGTTGAGTTAAAAAATTGAATACCCATTAAGAATGAATAAAACAAAACATCTTCGGCATAAGATAACCCAACAAAGGTTGACATGCCCTAAAATCCAACAAACCAACCAACTTTATTATCTATGTATTAATCTATCGATAAAAAGAAAGTAAGGAAAAAAGTAAGAAAAATTTGAAAACATTTTCAAGTCGATCATCCTCCTATTAACCCCCTACCTGTCGGCTGGGGCTATTTGATTGCGAGGTTCCAGTTCTGGAGGTTTGGGGAATGTGGAGCATTGTTCCTAGGTCCACTCTGACCCGAAGTGGTTGTACCCGTTCGGGTCCCATCTATAGGTTGAATAGTAAAATCTGTTTGTAAAAAACTGAGTATCCATTATGAATACATTT
>CM042149.1:111692471-111722471 GCA_023376005.1 Doryteuthis pealeii | reverse complement strand
TATACATATATATACAAGGTGTGTCATAAAAGTATCGAGATTGAAGCTGTATTTACCAAAATAGATATGAATAATGAATGGGAACGTTAATTTCTTTTCAGAATACAAGATGTGTCATAAGAGCTGAGTTTGAAGGTGTATTTACCAGATAGAAATGAATAATGAATGGAACGTTAATTTTTCAGAATACAAGGTGTGTCAAAACGTATACAAAATCTCGATACTTTTTTGACATCCCTTGTATAATATATGTGTGTGTGTGTGTGTGTGTGTGTGTGTGATTTTATCTCTCCAATGTTCTTTTATTCATGGGTTCAAAGTGATACTTGATTAGGGTTTTTCAGCTATAATTAGCTTCAAAGGTTTTGCCCGGGCAACCCTTAGTAACCGGTTGGGAAAGGGTCAATTCGAAAGTGTTAAAAAGCAATAGAGACCGCAAGTGGACAGTTGGCAGAAGAGAGAGACCCGACGGTGTTGACAATGTAAATGGGATCGGAGGTTGGGGGGTAGTGATCAACTGCAGCATCTGGCCAACACTTAAATCTCGATGCCACCAGCATCGCGCAGCCGCATCTCTTGAGCTGAGATGAAAAAAAATGAATGAAATATTATTTCTTCCTTTTCTTTGTTAAAAGCTGCCATGTTTTTTTGGTAAGAGACAGAAACGAATTTAAGCAGAAAATTAGAATGAACAGAAAACAAGGGGTAAATAAAATCAAAGTGAGGAAAGGAAGAAATATTTTATCACTTTGATATATCAATGTCATAATAAGGTAGAAATGTTTATGTATTGGATGTGTGCAAAAGTTTCAAGCGAAAACGAAAACCAACGGTTTTCCATGGTGCATTCAGCTTCTAGCTTAAAAAGGAGAAAAAAAAGAGAAAAAGAAAGAAAAAAGAGAGCCAAAACCGAAAGAGAAAAGAAAGAGAAAAGAAAGGGGAAAGAAAAAGACAGAGAAAAGAAAGAGAAAAAAGAAGTGCGAAAAAAGAAAGGGAAAAAGAAAGAGAAAAAAGGTGAAAAAAAGAATTTCGGCATAAAATAAAAACAAATATATATATATATATATATATGAGAGAGAGAGAGAGAGAGAGAGAGAGAGAGAGAGAGAGAGAGAGAGAGAGAGAGAGAGAGAGAGAGGGGGGGGAAAGGAAGTGATATTTTATCACTTTCATATATCAATTCCTTAATTACGTAGGAATAGTTGTGTATTAGATGTGTGTAAAAGTTTTAAGAGAAAAATAAACAAAAGAAAAAAAAAAAAAAAAAAAACAAGAAAAAAAAAACAAATAAAAACAAAACAAAAGAAAACTAAAAACAAAACAAAAAGAAGTTTCAAGTGTGTATTCAGCTTCTAATTTTAAAAAAAAGAGAAAAATGAAAGAGGATAAAAGTAAAAAGAAAGAGAAAAGACAACAAAAATATATAACGAAAATAGAAGGAAGAAAAAAATAAGAAAAAGAAAGAAAAGTAAGAGAAAAATAAATTAAAAAGTACGTGAAAAAAAAAAAGAAAAAAAAGAAGAAAAGATGAAAATAAAAAAGGAAAAGAAAAGCTAAAGGAAAAAAAAAGAAAGAGAAAAAAGTGAAAAAAGAAAGAGAAAAACGTGAAAAATGAAAGAGAAAAAGTGAAAAAAGAAAGAGAAAAAGTGAAAAAAGAAAGAGAAAAAAGTGAAAAATGAAAGAGAAAAAAGTGAAAAATGAAAGAGAAAAAAGTAAATGAAAGAGAAAAATAAGAGAAAAAGAAAAGGGAAAAAGAAAAATTATTTAACGAGCTAGGCAAACGTGATTTAGAATAAAAAATGTTCTATCTATATAAAGCATATGAGAAAAATGTCCCCTGTTTCATAATTAATTGTATTAATTGTGGCTTGTCTGAATTTTATGTATAAAGCTTCAAGGATTTATTTTTTTTATATGATTGTTAGCGTAAAGAATTTTTGTTTTATAACTTAAAATGTATAGAAATATATTGCCTAGATGGATGGATGAATTTAAAAAATAAACCGCCAGCGTTATTTAGCGTTACAGTAGTGACAACAATGATGCAATAGTTTAGACAAATAATAAATAGCTTTGATAAGGTTTCCAAAAATACCTAAAGTAATTGGTTTACTAATTACTAATTATATATATATATATATATATATATATATATATATATATATATTACTATATATATATATATACTAATTACTATATATTTGTTTTCTCTTCCGGACAGCCCATAAATACCTTTCAAGAAGATATTATCAAAAAATTGTTAGAAACTTAAAAAAAAAAAAAAACAGAAAAAAAAAAAAAAAAAAAATTAAAACAATAAGAATCTTTAGCCAAATTTGTTGGAATAAAAAGATTGGTTTGGTTTGGTTTGTTTTAGGGCATATCAATCTCAGTGGGTCATTTAATGCCGATAAAGTTTTGAAATAAATCAATTCTTAATGGATAATACAATTTTTTTATAAATACATTTTTCTATTTAACCCATAAATGGGACCCTAATAGGTACTACCACTCCGGGTCAGAGTGGACCAGGGAGCAATGGTGATGAAGGGGTGCTCCACATTCCCCAAACCTCCAAAACTGGAACCTCACCATCAGATAGAGTTTAACGTCATTCCCAGGACATGTAGACCCTCAGTCACCGCTTTCTAGCACCCATATGATAAAAAGGGGTTGGGGCTTGCCATAAGGGCAATAGGGTTGGGAAAATCATATAGGTGCTAGGGCTTGACGTGACCAGCCGATTGATCGGAGGGGGCCTCTCCGACCACCCGTCTAGCCCAAGATAGGACCAAAGTGGAGTATTGCATGTCATGAACTGTTCATCCCCCTGTGCTCTATCCTTAAGCATCACGGGTCGTCACCCACGGCCAACAGGTGGCCCCATTGGGGGAGTCTTACCCCTCTGCAGAGGTGCAGTCGGTGCATTCTAACGCCCCACCGACAGGGCGGGAATAAAAAGATGCTGTCCCTATATATATATATATATATATATATACGAGGGTTAGTCAAAAAGTAATGCCGATTTGTTTAGGACGGGTATAATTACCAACACAAGAACATGTATCATTCATCAAAATGAAGCTGGTCCTCCGAGGATCACATCCATACTCCTCCTTATAGTCATCGTTTCTCTCAATAGCGATGTTCTACTTTCGATGAGAGCATGGACCCCTGCCCCATAAAATTCTGTTGAATGTTCTTTGAGCCACTTCTTCACTACAGATTTAATTTCCCTGTAACTGGAATAATATTTGTCTCTTAAATCCTCTTTCATGGGGTCGAAGAGGTGATATTCTGAAGGCGCTGAATCTGGTGAGTATGGAGGAAGTGAAATCTGGTGAAGTTGGGATGTGATCCACAGAAGACGAACTTCATTTTGATGTATGATACATGTTCCCGTGTTGGTAATTATATCTGTCTTAAACAAAATGGCATTACTTTTTTTACTTATCTAAAAGTTTTTAAAAGTGCTGATATTCTATAAGAGAGACGAATTCGTTGAATGAAATCTTACCACCATGAAAGGAATTATTGAATTGTCCAAAATAGTTTTCATTTGCAAGCCAAGTATATATATATATATATATATATATATATATGTCAAATTCTCGTCTATGCATTTATCAAAATGCCTTATTACTGATATTGATCACTCATGCATTAACGATGTAGCATACTATATATATATATATATATATATATATATATATATATATATATTATGGACTCTCTCGTCGATTTTCGACGCATGAGGGTTCATACACACAATGAATACCCACACAGTGATTTGTTTATAGTGGTGAAGGCTTGTGTTGGACCATCCACACTTTTTGGCACAGTCGATAGGAAAGAATTGGTGCATCAAGGGTTGTCTCAGGAATTTTGAATTTACAGTTATCCCTCTCCTAGACTGGTTATCTACCCATGGCTGAAGGTTATATATATATATATTATTTTCGAACGGATTTATAGTTTGTAATTACACAATACAAACTTTTGCCTAGAGAAAAAATATATAAAAAAAGAGAAAAGACCGAATTATATGCACCTCCTGAAAAAATCAAATTGTACTATAAAAATGGACAAAAAAATACTGTAAGAGTTGACTAAGTTAAATATACTAAAGTGCTCAATACAAAAAGTAGAGTTAATAATAATTATGATAAAGTAAGCCTAATGAGTAAGAGAGTATATATATATACTAGCCTGGGCCAGTGGTTAGAGTCGTGGAAAATAAACTCGTCGGTTCGAGTCCAATTCCTAGACGAAGCTGTTGGCATTTCACATAGCGCTAATACCCTTGGGAAAGGTATGAATCCATATATTCTCCCTCCAGCTATGGGTTAAATAGTGGGGCAGACTGGGCTCTTTAACCTTGGGTAGGTAACCAGTCAAGTAGAGGGATAACTCTGAATTCAAAATTCATGAGGTCAGTCGTTGATTGGGTTCGTGGCATTCCTTGATGCACCAATTTCCTATCGACTGTACCAAAAAGTGTGGAATGGTCCTACACAAGCCTTCACCACTATAAACAAATCACTGATTTGGTTGTTCACTGGATGAACAGTCATGCGTCGAAAATCGACGAGAGAGTCCATTTATATATATATATATATATATATATATATATATATATATATATATATATATATATAGTACCGACACACACACAAAACACTCGCAAAACACTCACACACATATGTGTTGCACACATATATATTTATATATGTAAATATATGGATATACACACAAGTTCTAAAAACCTTCCTCACATATATATAAGATCATTTGAAAAGAATTCAACTCAAAGAAAATTTTTCACGGAACAGATGGACTCGTTACTTCTAACACACTTCTCTACCCGGATTATAATAGTCTGTCAAAAACTCAAAAGGCATTTTAATTTTTATAATAATACTTTTTATAAATCTCTCCAAAAACAATTTCTTCAAACAATAAAAAAATTCTCCTGACGATGACATAAGGTCGAAACTAGTTGAGAATAATAAACATAAAAGAAATATTCCTGTTTGTCTAATCACTTTCTGTTCACACACACACACACACACACACACACACATATATATATATATGTATATATATATATATATTATATATATATATATATATGAAGCTGTCGGATTCACTTCCATTCATTTTTCATATATATATATATATATATATATATATATACATATATATATATGTCATATTATATATATATATCATATTATATATATATGTATATGTATATACTCTCCTCTTTTCCTGTCCCTTTATCTGTCTCTCTGTCTCTGTCTGTTTGTCTGTCTGTCTGTCTCTCTCTCTATATATATATGCACACACACACACACACACACACACACACATATATATATATATATATATATATTTTCTCTTTTCTCTTTCGAAAAAAAATTTTGCTGATCAATAAAGTATGTCGTTATTTTTCAAAATCCTACACAAATTCAGCTATACCAAAAATGTGTATATATATATATATATATTATATATATATATATATATCATGTTTGCCTTTGAAAACTTATTCTGGCCAAAATATGAGCCGATCTGATTCTCAACCGGCAAGAAGACGTCTGTTTACGTGATCGTTCTTGTTTGGGCCGGTCAATTAAAACTGATAATTAATCATTAATACGACAAGAATAAACGATAAGGAAAAGTTTTCAGAAAGAGGCTCGTCCGGCAACAAGACACACAAAATTCGACAAAGATAGACAAGAGTAAAGGTGACATTAGTTTCCTTTTGAAAAGCGTCTGCCGGACATTTTTAGCAAGTAGCAAAGGTGAGATGATCTCCAGCAACAGCAGCAGTTAAAATGGATCGAATTTGGGCAATTTTGGCAATTTCGGCAAATGTTCCAAATTAGTTCAAAATTGATGAGAAATTGCTCTGGCGCTAGAATAAGTGGCTCAATATGAAATTATTTACCTGTGTATATCCCAAAACGACACCATTAGGGAAACCAAGTTAATAATCAACTTTAAAGTCTGTGTATATGGCGAAGGGGGATTGATTATTTAAAAATAGATGACGATGTCTCTCATTAGTCTATTCTATATAAATAAAAGCACATAAAATTTCCACTGCCTTTTTTCTCCCCACACCCCCTTCGCACGCTGTTTATCTCCTTAGACTTCTTACATAGGTCTTCCTGTTGTTCAAAACAACGTGGTGTAGTTGTTTATGTCTAGGACTGCGAAATCGTAGTAAGCAAGTTCGAGCTCCAGTCTCGCTAGTACGTTCACTTAGACCAGGGATCAGCAAACCTTTTTTCACGGTGGGCCGGATAATTGAAAAAATAACGAGCGCGGGTCACATTATTATTGTGCTCAATACTTGCTTGCCAGTATAAAAGCTCTGAGAAAAAGATGTAAAACAAATTTATCTTTCCATATTATCAGTTATATTCATGGATGAGTGGCGTAAGACGCACAAAAACAAATTTAACCAACATATTTATTTTCAAAACAGTCCTCAACATTGGCCCTTACTTAAACTAGACGGGTGGTAAGAGAGGCCCTTTCGCGTCAAGCCCTAGCACCTATATGATTGCCCCGATCGTATTGCTCTTATAACAACCCCCGTTTTTATCATATATGTGCTAGAAGGCGGTAACTGAGGGTCTTAGTGTCCTGGGTATGACGTTAAACTGCATCTAATAGTGAAGTTCCAATTTTGAAGCTCTGGGAAGTGTGGAGTACCCCTTAATTGCCACTACTCCCAGGTTCAATCTCATCCAGAGTGGTAGTACCTTTTAAGGACACATTTTTTGGGTTAAATAGGAAAAAGGTTTTTTTTTTAAATCTGTTAAAATCTGAGTTTAAAAATGTTGAATACCCATCAAGCATGAATAGAACAAAACATCTTCGGCATAAGATAAACAAAAAAGGGTAGGTCCTCTAAACAACATGCAGTGTCCTTACAGAGTTGGTTAATATATAGTTTATGCCAGTCAGTCAACACTGGGACTTCCATTGAATTTAGTACGAAGCCGCAATTACGGAAAACTTAGTGAAGTTCGAACTAGTGAAGTATGTAGATATGTTCCACATATCTAACACCGGTTTCGACCGGGGGTTCAGTGAAGTTCGGCCGCTGGACCTTACAAGTTAATAGCGTTGATCCCAGGGGGCTATCCCCCGAGGCAATACCTGCCCCATTGACTTAAAGGGGCAGGGGTGGGTTGATTGCCCAGCGCCTGAGGCGCCCCTTGAGGGCAATGCCGAAGGGATCTACGCAATTTTTGTTCTTTCCCACCCATGAGCTTTTAAAACGAGGCCTTGTGCCCAGCCCATACAAGTGGGGTATGAGGCAAATATCTCTAACTTCAGTTTCGACCTGGGGATCCAGTGGCCTTGGTACTGGACATTACAAGCTAACAGCGTTGATCCCAGGGGATATCCCCCAGGCAATACATACCCCCTTGATTTAAAAGGTCAGGCTGGGTTTATTGCTCAGTGCCTGAGGCGCCTCCTTGAGGGGGAATGCCGACGAGATCAACGCATTTTTTGCACCCGCCACCCATGAGCTTCGGTTCGTGGGTGGTCTCACATTAATAGGGCCTTGTGCCTGACCCGTACACGTGGGATACGTGGTAAATATCTAGTGATGCTCGAAATCCAACTACTTGATTTCCGAGACTAGACCATTACATCATACCAGTATGCCCCCAAAGAGACAAACTTTGACGAAGAGTGTATGCGCAGACCATAGAAGAGTTCTGGAGACTTGATGTTTCGGTGTTCGGCTTGGTTGTTTTTTTGTTTTTTTTACGGCATATCAACCATTTTCGGGTTACTTCATACCGAATCAAGTCATTTCGATGAACAAAGTATCTAGATTACTTACTGTACCTGCTGCTGCTTAAGTAGTCACCCAATTAAGTAATGAACCAACTCATCAATACTTAACTTCGGTAACATAGCGGGGACAGGCGCTTTCAGTGTGAATTCACCGTAATAGATTTTTAGTGATATCAACCCTCTTTCAGAACATTTAATGGCGAATCAAGTCAGTTTGATAAATTTTGGAATTGGAAGCTCAAATTTTGGGGATTGTCTAACTTTAATATAGTCCACATCTGTACAAAATTTCATAAAGATTGAAGGAGGTGGATAACAATTTTACTTTTTTCTGGATGATTTGACATGGTATTGCCCGTACAGTACCTGCTATGGCTTAAGTGGTCACATAATTAAGTATTCATCGTTGTTTAAATCTGGCGATCCTGCGGGAACCGGAGCTTTCTGAGTATCTTGGTTGGTTGTCTGATTTTATGGTATACATCAACTCTTTTTGGGTCATTTCCTGCTAAATCAAGGAATTTTGATAAACAAAAGACTCGGTTTGCTTACAGTACCTGCTGCTGCTTAAGTGGTCATACAATTAAGCAGAAAACGGTACTTTCAGTGTTACCCGGTTGGTTGTTTGATTTTATGGCATAGCACCCTTTTAGCCGGCTTAGCTTAATCGGTAGAACGTCCGACTAGGAACCACAAGGTTCCTGGTTCGATACCGGCCCTCACCAACTCAGCGTATGAGTAGCATAGGGATATGTGCAGTAAAGTGGGGAGTTGATGGTAGGTGTGGTGCTCCATCTCAGACGCCAAAATAATCTCCTTGGTCTAGCGCTATTGAAAAGGAGATAGATTCCCTCGCCGTCTGGCTGATACCGACTTTAGGCCGCACCATCGACTTTACTTACTTTAATGCTAAATCAAGCAATTTTGATAAACAAAGGACTCGGTTTGCTTACAGTACCTGCTACTGCTTAAGTGGTCACACAATTGAGTATTGAACTGGCTCATTGCTGTTTAATTTCAATGATTTAGTGGTAAGACTTGATTATAATCTTGAGACCGGAGGAAACTTGCTGTCACTTTAGTGAAAAACTACCAGCTGAAACTGGTGTGAAAACGCAAAGAGTAAAAATAATAAACAACTATATTTTCTAATATGCTGGACCCGAAGACATATCAAACCCACTTTGGGAGGCTGGAGACCAACTTTAAGAAAGTCTAGAAAGGAACAAGTCATTGTATCCCGATTACGCATTGGTCATACAAGACTAACGCACTCCTATATACTCAAACAAGAACAACAACCACAATGTGGAACATGTCAAACACCTTTGACAGTTAAACACTTATTCATGGAATGCAGGTTTTTTTGCTCACATCAGAAACCGTTATTTTAAATCAAACAATATGAAAGACCTGTTTGAAAATGTCAACATAGAGGACATTCTGTCATTTTTGAGGGAAATAAAATTATACCATAGAATATAGACATGAAACTAATCAACACAATACAACATAATCCCCAATGTTTCTAACACATTGTTAAAACCAATTACTCAAAAGTATAAATATAAATACACGATGTATTACTTCCTAACCGTTAGGCATGACATAACCCCAGACGGGTTGATATGCCGTTGAAATCAATAAACAAACAAACAAGCAAACATATATTTCTAATATTTTCTCAGCGAAAAGGTATTATCCCGGTAAAAAGAAAACATCGCTCGCGGCGTCTGACAGAGATTTCTTATTGAAACGGCCAACAGATTGTTTGTCCTCGCACCTGTTCTTCCGAAGAATAATTTTCTATTTTTCCAGAAAGGTACCTCTGAAATTCCATCAGCTCCCCCCACCCCCAGAAGGCAGTGCGACAATGCTGCTTGATATTCTCCACTCTGCTGGTGTCTGCACACGTCATCCTATCTCAAAACCCGATGCATTCTAAATGGAAACGAGGCAAGTGGCTGACTCCATCGTCACCTTTTGCTAATGTCCTGCACCGATGGAGATGAACGGCCGGACGAGATGCGGCAAGGATACACGGCCGAATCAGATAACGCCGCACATGAAAGCAAACGAAATCAAGAACAGGAGGGAACGCCTAATAAAAATGAGTGTTTGATGTCCTAGGCCTTAGCGAGGGGCCAATTAGCCGGTATGATTTCTTGTTATTGGCAAAGACAAAACTAATAATCTTCGCACTCTTAGTGACTCACCATTAACATGTGCGTCAGCGGAAGACAATTCAATGGACGAACACGCACAGACCGTTCCCTCCTCATAGCTCAGCCTAACTAAATTGTGTTCTTATAATCATCACGGACACTGCCTTCTGTATATGTATTGAAGAGGAGTATTTATTGTTGGAAGATGTGATACATTAAACGGTAATACTGAACATGAAACAAAAATAAACTATTTCTCTGAATTTTTTGAGATGAGGCTTGATGATTTTGTTTATTTGGATTAATCGGACTATTGTCCTCGGCTATATTAATATCTGCACAACGTTTCGGCCGATGTGTTCCGATCACGACAAGAAGGTATCCGAGTCCGAAAAGAAGGTTCCCGGGTTCGAAGAAAATGTCCCGAGTTCGATAAGTCTCCCGAGTCCGACAAGAAATACCTGAAGAAGGCCGGAGGACACATCGACCGAAATGTACAGATAACAATATAGATGAGGACAATAGTCCGAATAATCCAAATTATACAAAAATAAACTAGCGAAAAGATTTTAGTTCCAGTTAGCTCACATGTGATTGGTATCAAGTGTCGAGTCAATCTATATATTAATACGCTTGTTCCTTAATGTTTCGACCGTTATCATCTTGCAACACCCCTGGTTAAAAATCAGACCGTCCAAATCGTCCAAGACGAAATGCCAAAATATAGATCCTGAGTATCTGATGTTGCTTATTTGCAGAATTATCATTATTATGAGTGTCGTCCCTCAGCTAAATAATAGACCATTCAGTCTTTATTATAAAGAAAGAACGGGAAGAAAAAGGACATGCTACACAGAAAAAATATAATAAGAAAGAAAGAAAGAAAGATATTAGAGGAAAGATAGAGAGAGGGGGCTATAACGCAAATCTGTTTCAATCGAACATAATGAGAGAGAGAGAGAGAGAGAGAGAGGAGAGAGAGAGAGAGAGAGAGAGAGAGAGAGAGAGAGAGAGAGAGTTAAATCAAAATTATATGCATTTTACATGTGGAACGATTTTACAATATCAAACGTTGTAATAATTAAATTATCATACTATGGTATATATATATATATATATATATATATATATATATATATATATACCACAGTATTAGAAGGTTAGATGAAAGAGGTTGTCTGAACCTCATACGTCGAAATCGACGGGAGAGTCCATCATATATATATATAACCCTGATGAGTAAATTATATGGAAAGGGATTTTACGCTAAAATTGAAAAGCTCCCCATTATGGATAGAACACTCTTAGATCGTTTATATGATTGTATAAGTAAAATTCACTCGAAGGGTAGAGGCTCTGACTGAAGAAATATCAGTCGGATTTCGATCTCGGCCTTATGCCGCCTGTAAGTCTAGCTCCACTGATGAGCCGTGATACTTCGAAATGATATATATATATATATATATATATATATATATATATATGGTGTTTCACGAACATATGTTTCAATAGAGAACAAAACAAAACCCAAAGTTATTCACAGAAATATTAGATCAGCTTTAAAACATGATAGAATTAAAAACTTATTAGACACAACAAAAATAAAAAAAAACAAACAAAAAACAAAACAAAAAACAAACAATAAAAACTCATAAACAAAAATCAAAGTGCAAAAATAAAAGATATAATATAATTATAGAAAAAAGTTATATTAACAGATCTTAATAGCAGTTCAAAAAATGTGGTTTATATAATCAAATGCACTAACTGCAAACGAATCTTTTTACATAGTATTTGAACAAGAAGTTTGCACTACACAAACGATTAAATAACAGAAACCTTTACGTATCTAAATATATCTATGAATGTAGCAACGGAAATTTAAAAGTAATGCCGATTTATCAGGCAATGGCTATTTACTATATATATCAAATAAAAAGACTTCACACACACGCACACACAAATATACACACCAATTAGCCTAAATACACCTACTTACATTCTCTCACACACTGAATTCACTTAGTAGCCTAGAAAATATATAAATATACAAATGCATACATGCAATAGTACACATACTTTTTTTACAGAATAGAAACGACAACCCTCCCCCACACACATATGTACATGTACGTAGTAGACAAAAAAGAAGAGAAAGAGAGACAGATCAATTTATTTCCTAAAATAAACACATACTGCTAGACTGGGCATGGAATCAACTGGAATTAACCGGTCTGGTTTATTACATCAGCATCTACTTTAAAATGACTATTTACCAAAATAGGTCTCAGCTCAAAGTATAATTGTATTAGTTTGAAGAGGACTTAAAAGAATCCGAAACACGTGTCGCGCCTCCTGAAATAAATGAAAAAAAAACCAACAAAATTCAAACCAATTTACGATCTTATTCTATTATAAGATATTTACTTTTCTCTCCTTGGATCTACCATATATATATATATATATATATATATATATATATATATATATATATATATATATATATGTGTGTGTGTTGTGTGTGTGTGTGTGGTATTGTGTGTGGGTTTGCCGTGTGTGTATGTGTGTATATCCTGTTATGTAGCCACGTGATGTACACGCGTGAGGAATTTTGCACTGAATTAACTAAGGTATTCTTCGTCGATTTTGTTTGACTTAACCTGACATTGTTTAGATGACAAATAATCGACTTTGGAGCCGTTTCGCTTTTTTTCCCGCCAGAGGAAAGAAAGCGCGCGAAACTGTTCCGACATTTTTATCCGCTCTTGCAGAACGCCATTATTTCACCCGAGCCCTTCAACCACGGAGCTGTTTCTGCTTTGTTAACTTTTCATTTCCCGTTTTTGACTCTGTTTCGCTCTTCCGCTTCTGCGCACATCAATCCTGTTTTCTTTCTTTTTTTTTCTTTTTTTTTTTCTTTTTTTTTTTTTTTTTTTTGTAATTCGGTTTCGAATTCCCTCTTTGCGATTAAATTCACACTCTTCTCTTTATTAGAGATACAAATAAAAGCTTAATATCCAGTTACAATAGCCAAGATTAGTTGAGGAGATTCGCTGTAATATATATATATATATATATATATATATATATATATATATATATATATATATATAACGAAACGGGGAAAACATGTATGGTGAATCCTGTATATAGTGAGGCTATTAAGTAATAAAATGGATCGTATGAAAAAAACGACTTAATCACAAATTAACTTTCAAAATGGTTCCCTAAGAAAACGTTATTCTATCTTTCCCTCCAATTTTCATTGTTTTCTTCTTTCTTTCTTTCTTTCTTTCTTTCTTTTTTTCTTTCCCCACGAGCAGGATGTGACACAAGGTCAATTTCTTAAGCAGATCCGGGATATGACACTGAACTACATCTGAGAGGCGCAACTTTTGGAGAACTGTGGAATGTGGAGTACTCCTTCAGTGCCATTACTCCCTGGTTTACTCTGACCTAAAGTGGTAGTACCTGTTAATGTCCTATCTATAGTCAAATAGATCTGTTTAATTAAAAAATAGTGAAATAGATCATTAATTAAGACTGAGCTATTCTCGTAGTGACCACTCCAAGCGGAGTTTAACTGGTTTGAATTCAGAGATTTCTTCTCCTAGACTGGCTGCCTAACCAATGTTAAAGAGCATGGCCAGTCCTATTTTTTACCCATAGCTGGAAGGAGAGTACGTAGATGCATATCTTTCTCAAAGGTATTAGTGCTATGGGAAATGCAAACAACTTGTCCAGGATTTGAACCCGCGTCGACGATTCCATTTCCTATGAATCTAACCATTACGCCACCTCCTTTTTAATGTGTATAGCTGACCGATTTATAGATGAATTGACTGCAACGACATGTCAAACTGTCAACGGTTATTTTATGCCCAGAGGTTAGGGAATCCCGTTCATAGTACGTTCATATTTACATTCTGTTGGAATATTTCGATATATAAGGTGTGCTCAAATATACCACTTAAATTTATAGACTAGGTGTGGTCACGGGGTTTGATACTCAGCCAACCAACATCCATAATGCGTGGCTGGTTGACTACTTAATCACTGATACTGAGAGACGTTCATTTGCAATCATTGACGAAGGACTTGCAATACTGAGGAGCATCAAGTAACAACCAAAGGATTGTTTATCAAGGATTTCCACAGGACAAGCGCTATTGCTTGAAGCCTAAAGGATGGCCCATAAAATCGTAACACATTTGAGCATTGTGTTACACCTCGAAAATACATGGCTCAAATTAACTGATCTAAAAAAATGTAAAGGTTTTTGAACAAAATAACTCGCGCATTATATCTTTTATTCATTAATATATCAACACTGAAAATTTCATTGAATTCGTTAATTTCCTGATGTTTTGATATCTTTTTCTTTCGGTGGGGTGACATACGATGATAGAATTTAGGTCCGTTAAGTTCGATTTAACCGAAAAAATTGAGTACCCATCAAGAATGAATAAAACAAAAGGTCTTCGGCATAAAATAACCCAACAAGATGTTGGATTGTCTTCCCTTGGATATGGAAGAGTTATCTTTCCTCTGGGTTCCCAGTTTGACCACCAGGGGTCTGTGGTATTTAAGCGCCTGTTTCAAACTTCCCACTCTCTTGCTTCTCGGGACGTGACTACAATGGGTTAGACATTTATGTCTACACCTTCTCGTGTGGGGTCTTCGGCCCCCATTACAGACACTAGTAAGTGACCTTAGTCTATGGACTCTCCATAACTAAACATATCTTCTATGTAACTCTTTTGTATCTTTTCTATGTACGTATATTATCTACTATGTATCTTGTTTCATGTATATGTACTTCCTGTAGTAAATGTCTCTCCATGTGCTTTTATTAAAGTCCATTTTGTTATGTGCAACACTCGTGTCGGAGTTATTTGTTTCAACCAATTATAATATATATACAACCTTCAACCTTACAAAGGGTTGACATACTGTAAAAAAACTCAACCAACCAACCAACCAACCTGCAGTCAGAGTATGCTAAACTCCGCCATCAGTGCATAGACCTTTTGCTTTCAAATATTGTTGCTGGTGCCAGTCCAACTAAAAGAAAACTACAATTAATATAAACATTTCAACAGAAAACGACAACTTCCTCGCCAGATATTTTTTTTTATAAACCTCGACTTCTATTTCCTTCCTTTCTTCTCTAACCTCGGCCGTACTCTCAACTGTCGCTGCCGGAAGGGTGTTCTAAACTAATTGGATTTTTGAAAAAGAAGGTCCTTGTGATTAAGGTAAGATGCCGAGAGCCGCTAGGTGTAGAGCAATTGATGGTTAAATGCGATGGCGGTGTAAGGAAGGGACGAGTGTACTTTTGAGCTACCATCAATAAGTATTTAAATAGTAAATCTATGGAAATGATAAACAAATAAATAAACAGATGAATAAATAGACCGAAGCGTCTCAGTTGAAGTCGAAATAAAGTGAGATGAGTTGTTGACTTAAATACGTCTTCTGTATATGAATATATGCATATATTCCGCACCCGTGCTAACATCAAAACGGTCTACGTAATGTTAAATCAGTAATACACCTGATCGATGTGTAATGTGAATTATATGTTGTAACAAATGAAGTTTATCACGGCTTGTCAACTGATCTAAGGTTATTTTATGCCCAGATATACATTGTACGTTTATTGTACGTTCATATTTACATTTTTAGTAGTTAGCTATTTCTTTAAAGTTTTTTGTACGTTTGTCTTTATGAATATCTGCATTTATTCCGCACCCGTGCTAACATCAAAACGGTCTACGTAATGTTAAATCATTAATACACCTGATCAATGTGCATTTTGAATTATATGTAGTAACAAATGAAGTTTATCACAGTCATAAGGTATCTAATAGTGTGAGTCCAAAGCTTTGCAATATTTTGGTAATGGTAGGCCCATTTTGGCAGTTCCGGGTGTTTTTGCCAAGTTCATGAAGGTTACAAACCTCACTGGGCTATTTGATACCGAGCTCGCTTGATATTCTCCGAATACTACTCGTTCGATTTGTCTCTATGGCTTGGAACATGACCTCGGAATCCACGTCTATCTGACCTTGTCTGATCGTCGACGTTCTTGCGACCCGACCGAAATTTTCGCCCTGTCGGTTAGGGCAGTAGAATATACCGACGGCACCTCTGCAGATTGGTAACATCCCTCCAATGGGGCCACCTGTTGGCTGTGAGTGGTGACCCGTAATGCTTAAGGGTAAAAAAGCAGTCCATGACATACAGCACTCAACATTAGCCCTCGCTTAGGGTAGACGGTCGGATAGGCCCCTCCAATCAACTGGCTGGTCACCTCAAAGCCCTAGCACCTATATGAATGTACCAGCCCTATTGCCCATTTGGAAAACCAAACCCTTTTTTATATGTATGTGCTAAAGGCGGTGGCCGAGGGTCTTAGTGTCCTGGGTATGACGTTAAACTACATCAAATGGTTAAATCTGGGGAGAGTAGAGTAACCCTACATTGTCCTCACTCCCAGATGCAATCAGATCCGGGGTGGTAGTACCTGTTAGTGTCCTATCTATGGGTTAGATAAAAAATGAGTTAAAAAATGTGTTAAAAGTAGAGTTTTAAATAAATTGAATACCCATCGGGCATAAATAGAAGAAAACGTCTCCATAACCCAATAAGGGTTGACATGCCGAAAGGTCGAACCAACCAACCAACCAACCAACCAGCCAACCAACCAACCAAACAGTCGACCCAAATCTCTTGAACCATCTGGTTATTGTACTGGGATCAACTGCGCCTTTACCGTTCACATAACAAATGTTTTTGTTACTTTAGTTATGGCCCAGTTCGAACTTGTTAAGTTCATGAATGAGCCTAAGTTGCGCGTTCATCTGTACGGCTTTCACATCACACGGGATGAAGCAATGCATAACATGATAGCGCACCAACTACCACAGCATTACCAACTACAACGGGTACCTTTCACAACTTGAAATGCTTCAGTCACATGATATACACACCGCAAACTGAAACATTTGCAAAACATTCGACTCACCCTAGTAATTTGAATAAGGGAGAGTTCTCTTGGTGCAGTGGCTAACATGCAGGACTGTGACATTATAGTAAGCGAATTCGAACTCCAGTTACGCTATTACATTCACCTTCGGTCTTGGGAAAGATACAAGCATTAGATAGATTGACTGATAGAATGGAAGAAGGAATCAGATTAAAACCAAATTGGCTATATTTACTTGCCACCTTTAGTGTGAGACTGGTTGATAGTGTATGGGATTATCTTCCTTTTGCCGGAAGAGTTATCTTCTCGCTGCGTTGCTGTTTGTTCCCACTAGGGGGACCTCTGGTAGTTAAGCGCGTTCATTTCAAACGCTGCTTCCTCTTTTTTAGCTGGATCTTCTCAAGAACTGCTATGGGCTAGAGTCTATCTACCCCCTTCTCGGTGGGGCTTTTGCCCCCCCCCCTTACATTACTGTAAGTCCTTTATACAGCATGGACTATCCTTTAGTTCCATGTCTGTAACATTTATATGTTAGGTACATTTGGGTATCTTGTTTATACGTAAATATTGTATATGTATTTACATGTTCTATTCTCCTGTACATTATGTATATTATCGTTTCCATGTGCTGTTATATATATATTGAATGTTTTGTCTCACAACGTGTCGGAATTGTATGTTCATTAATTAACTTTGAATCTTACAACATTATTATTTTTCTATGTTCTTCTTTCTCTTTGTATTCTTTGTTTCTTGGGGAGTTGGGCGAGAGTGTACATTTTAATGTAGACTTGTGCTGAGATTGCAAGTTCAAATAGTTGGTTGGCTGGATTTTACGGCATCTCAACACTTGGGTTATTTTATGCCGAAGACGTGTTATTTTATTCATTCTTGGGTTTTCAATTTTCTTTATTAAACTCATTCTTTAATACAATTAATCAAAAATCATTTTTAAAAATCTATTTACCCATGGAAAAGAACCTAGAAGGTACTACCACTCCGGGTCAGAGTGGACCTAGGAGTAGTGGCAATGAATACACTTCTTATACTCCATACTCTACAGAGCTTCTAAATTGGAACTTGGTGCAGTTTAAGGTCATACCCAGGACACTAAAATCCCCAACCACCGCCTTCTAGCACATAGGATAAAAAGGGTTAGAGGCTTGCCATAGGGACAATAGGGTCGATACAATCATGTAGAAAATAGGGCTTGACGTGACCAGCCAATTGATTGAAAGTGGGTCTGCGACCGGCTGTCTAACCCAAGTAAGATTCAAAATGGTGTGCATGTCATGGACTGCTTATCCACCAGAATTCCGTCCTTAAGCATCACGGATAACCACCCACGGCCAACAGGTGGCCCCATTAGAGGAATTTTAGCCTCCTGCATAGATGCAGTCACCAGGGCAGCGAGTGCAAATTGTTACAACAGATTAACTGTCACCTGAAAGACTGTTATTATTCTGAGTTTTTTTTTTCAGGGGTACTTTGGAATATGGATATCGCCTGCTTCTTGCCTTTCAAACAGTTACAGATGCAGACTATGCTGATGACCTTGCGCTTCTTGCAGACACACCGGAAGGCAGCAAAAAATATCGGCCTCAATGTGAACTCCGATAAAACAGAGTTTATGTGCTTCAAAAAGAAAGGAGACTTCTCCACACTTGACGGTAAGCCTCTTAAGCCAGTAGAACAGTTCACATACCTAGGTAGCAATATCTCATCCACAGAAAGCGATGTTAATACACGAATAGGAAAGGCATGGGCGGCCACAAACAGACTATCAGTAATATGGAGATCCGATCTCACTGACAAACAAAAGCAACAATTCTTCCAGGCTGTGGTTATATCAATGCTGCTGTATGGCTGCACCACCTAGACCCTGGCAAAGCGCCTCGAGAATAAGCTAGATGGTACCTGCACAAGAATGCTGCGAGTAGTCCTGAACAAGTCATGGAAGCAGCACCCCACAAAGAAGCAACTGTATGGTCACCTGCCCCCATCTCACAAACCAGCAGGACACTGCTGGAGAAGCGGGGATGAGCTCATAAGCGACGTTCTCCTGTGGAAGCCAACACATGGACATGCTAACGTAGGACGCCGCTAAGGACCTACATTGACCAACTATGCGAAGACTCTGGGTGCTGCACAGAGGACCTCCCAGGGGACATGAGTAATAGGGAAGGTTGGCGAAAGATTGTCATGGATATCCGTGCTGCGCGCGCGACATGATGATGATGACTTTGGAATAAGAGCCACGCCACTTTAGATTCGAAACCATGTCTGATAAAGACGTTGGTGATTACAGTGATGGTGTTTGCAGAATGGTAGATGTATTGACATATCGAACACCATGATATATTATACGAGAGTTAGACAAAAAGTAATGCCATTTTCTTTATTTCATCTAAAGTTCCCCTTCCGCATGAATGCTCGACCTCACACAAGCATCAGGACAAGGGAGAAAATCGCCTCATTCGTGAGACAACTTTACTGTATCCTCCATACTCATCAGATTTAGCGCCTTCAGACTATCATATCTTTAACTCCATGAAAGAAGATGAATAAAAAAGTAATGCCATTTAGTTTAAGACAGGTATATTATCAACACAAGAAATATGTATCATACATCAAAATAAAACTGGTCCCCTGTGGATCTCATGCCTACTTCTCCACATAGTCACCGTTTCTCTCAATATCAATGTTCCACCTTCGACTTAGAGCATGTATCTCTGCCTCGTAAAATTATGTTGACTGTTCTTTGAGCCACTTCTTCACTACAGATTTAACTTCCTTGTCACTGGAATGATGTTTGCCTCCCAAAGAGATGATAGTGATTATTCCAGTGACGAGGAAGTGAAATCTGTAGTGAAGAAGTGGCTCAAAGATTCAGCTGGACCACATGCCAGTCTGTAAGTTGCATGTGATTATTACGATCAAATTAGATATGTCCATACGCAAAGTGAAATTGTATTGCAAATTGAACCTGTTGTACGGTTTCCAACATAGCAAATACTGGTAGGTTAATGCCCACGTAATATCCTCGCGAAAGATTTATAATTCAAATCGTCTAGCTTCACAAATAATCTATTTTTATATAATGCTGGAATTGTTATTTACTGAAATCAGCTTAATTTATTGCCGTGTCGGTGGGTCTAAGAGATATGCACAAGACTAGAAATATGAGGCGCTCAGTGAGAATCGAACACATTACCTGTGGTCTTTTAGTTTAGGAGGCTTAGTCCTGGTAGCTGAGCAGTCTATGATATGCAACGCTCCACTTTGGACCGTACTTAGATTAGACGGGTGGTCGGAGTGGTCTCCTCTGATCAATCGGCTGGTCACGTCAACCCCTGGCACCTATATCATTGTCCCTATCCTATTGGCCTTATGGCAAGCTCCAATCCTTTTTATCATATATGAGCTAGAAGACGGTGGCTGAGGATCTTTGTGTCCTGGGTATGACATTAAGTAAAAGTAAAGTCGTCGGGACGGCCTAAAGTCGGTATCAGCTAATCAGCGAGGGAGTCTATCCCCTTTTCACTAGCGCTAGACCAAGGAGATTGTTTTTTTGCGTCTGAGGTGAAGCGCCACACCTATCATCAGCACCTTACTTTACCGCACAGATCCCTGTGCTACTCATACGCTGAGTTGGCGAGGGCCGGTATCGAACTAGGAATCTCATGGTTTCTAGCCGAACGCTCTACCGACTGAGCTAATCCGGCCCACTGGATATAATGATTAATCTATTCATATATAATGCAAGAATTGTTATTTATTAAAATCAGATTAATTGATAGGCCTGTCGGTGGGTCTTTAAAGGTACGCACAAGACTAGAAATAAGTAGCACTCAGTGAGAATCAAACACGTTAACTGCGGTGTTCTAGCTTAGGAGGCTGCAGGTCTTAGTATCCTGGTATGACATTAAACTGGCTAAAATTGTAGAGTAGAAATGGACTGTTCCACTAAGTAGTGTGAGTTTCTGCCGAGAGCACCTAACTTTATACTTACCTGGCATAGGCGGGGATCAAAGTGTAGTATCTGTTCAAGTTACTATGCTTTAATACTTACCTAATCCCCTCGGGGGGTCCAATGTGCTTCGGCCACTGGACCGGGTTAAAGTACAATTATTAGCGTCGATCCCAGGGACCATCCTCCCCCCAGGCAATACCTGCCGCCTTGGGGACAGGGCTGGGTTTATTGCCCAGCGCGTGAGGCGCCCCTCTTGAGGGGGAATGCCGAAGAGATCGACGCAATTTTTGTTCTTTCCCACCCATCAGCTTCGGCTTGTGGGTGGGCCTACGTTAAAACGAGGCCTTGTGCCCAGTCCATACAAGTGGGGTATGAGACAAATACTCTTACCTAGCATAGGTGGGGATCAAAGTGTAGTAAATGTTCCAGATTCTATACTTTGAGACTTACCTTTTATACCCGGTTTCGGCTGGGGGTCCAGTGTGCTTTGGCCTCTAGACCGGTAGAGTACAATTATTAGCGTCGATCCTAGGGGGCCATCCCCCAGGCAATACCTGCCTCCTTAGGGGCGGGGCTGGGTTTATTGCCCAGCGCCTGAGGCGCCCCCCCCCCTGAGAGGGAATGCCGAGGGGATCGACGCAATTTTTGTTC
Organism: Doryteuthis pealeii; assembly: GCA_023376005.1. Classification (NCBI taxonomy): domain Eukaryota; kingdom Metazoa; phylum Mollusca; class Cephalopoda; order Myopsida; family Loliginidae; genus Doryteuthis; species Doryteuthis pealeii. The sequence goes on along the minus strand of CM042149.1, from coordinate 111,700,861 downwards.
ATTCCCACTCATGAGTTTCGGCTTGTGGGTGGGCCCACGTGAAAACGAGGCCTTGTGCCCAGTCTATACAAGAGGGGTATGAGACAAATATCCTTACCTAGCTCGACTCAGTCCGCAGTCCAGTGTGCTCCGGCCACTGGACCGGTAAAGTAAATTAATAGCGTCGATCCCAGGGGGCTATCCCCCCAGGCAATACCTGCCCCCTTGATTTAAAGGGACAGGGCTAGGTTTATTGCCCAGCGCCTGAGGCGCCCCCTTCAGGGGGAATGCCGAAGGGATCGACATATGCGCCCACGTAAAATCGAGACCTTGTGTCCAGCGCTCATAAGTGGGATGAGAGGCAAATACCCTTACCTACTCGATGACTATTTAATAACCTGGCATTTTAGAGGCCAGAGAGAACTTCTATTCACAGTTAACGCGAGAAGACGTTTACTAAAGATACTACGACTACTACTACTACAAAATAATAATAAAGTTCCAATTTTGGAGCTTTGGGGAGGGTGGAGTATCCCTTTATCGCCATTACTTTACTTTGACCCGGATTGTTAGACTTCCATCTATATGTTAAATAGAAAGTTTTAAAATTGTACCACATCTAAGCTAAGCTTAGTAAATAATTATACCAAAATACCCAGGGCACCTCTCGTGGTGTGATAGTTAGCAAGCGAGAATCGCAGACCATTGTTAATGAGTTCAATTCTCATCGGGTGTCCCATACGTCTGGCCTTGTGCCACATCTAAGCTAAGCTTAGTAAATAACTATACCAAAATACACTGGGCACCTCTTGTGGTGTGATGGTTAGCAAGCTAGAACCGCAGACCATTGTTAATGAGTTCGATTCCGATTGGGTGTCCCATACGTCTGGCCTTGTGTCACATCTAAGCTAAGCTTAGTAAATAATTCTACCAAAATACACCGGGCACCTCTCGTGGTGTGATGGTTAGCAAACTAGAATCGCAGCCCATAGATTCTCATGGGTGCCCCATTCGCCTGGCCTTGTGTCACATCTAAGCTAAGCTTAGTAAATAACTCTACCAAAATACTCCCACACAGTCTTTGTCAGGAATACAAGAGCCTATAATCGCCCCATTCTCTCCATAGTGACTGCCATTGCCCTCTTAGAAGGCAGCTGTCTTGCAATCAAATGAATCTGACCGACCAATAAAATATGTTTGTAGCTTACAAATCGTCTTTGATTTTTTTCGCCCGTTTCTTTTGTCGCCCGCGGCTCGACTGGCATTCACGACGGCCAATAGACAAAACACCAGAGAACCGCGCACAATTTGGGAATATCGCTCGGCCAACATTTTGGCCTTCTCATTTACAGACAATATGGCAACCGATTTTTTATGTCACAACTGACATGTCAAATTCTAGTTCCCCCCTTTTTTTCTTTGTTGTTTTTGAAAATATTATATGCATAAAGCCACTTGAAAAAAATATGGTGAACATTACAAGTACGCAGATGGACAGACGTCAAATGTATATTTTTTAACCTTTTACCATCGAGCAATGAGAGGGAGAGAGAGAAAAGTTATTTTTCCGTAGCCAACAAGAGATAGATAGATAGATAGATAGAGGGAGTTTTTCTCTCTAACGAACAAAAGAAAGAGTGCGTGTGTGTGTGTGTGAGAGAGAGAGAGAGAGAGAGAGAGAGAGAGAGAGAATTATTTCTCTTTAACAAACAAGTGTGAGAGAGAGAGGGGAGTTATTTCTCCAGCGGACATGAAAAGAGGAAGAAAGATGGGGGTTCTCTGTACCTAACCAGAGAGAGAGAGAGAGAGAGAGAGATAGATAGAGAGAGAGAGAGAGAGAGAGGGAGAGAGAGAGTGAGAAAGAGCGAGAGAGAGAGAGGGAGAGGGGGTTATTTCTCTGTAGCCAACAAGAGAGAGAGAAAGAAGAGAGAGAGAGAGAGAGAAAGAGAGAGGGTAGAAGTTCTTTTTCTTTAGTGAACGAGAGAGAGAGAGAGAGAGAGAGAGAGAGAGAGAGAGAGAGAGAGAGAGAAAGAAAGAGAAAGCGAGAAACAGGGGGAGGGAGAAGTTTTTCTCTGTAACGAACAAAAGTGAGAGTGCATGAGAGAGAGAGAGAGAGAGAGAGAGAGAGAGAGAGAGAGAGAGAGAGAGAGAGAGGGGGGGGGCTCTGTCTTTCTAGCGAACAAAAATATATGAAAATAATGTTTTTTGTGTGTTGAGAGCTAAAAATGCTTTTTTTCAGTTGCTATTGTAGCGATTCAAATCTGTTAGCCGTCGCTTTAGGTCGTCTGCATGTGACTTTCGTGAACACAATAATAGAAAATCCACTCAATAAAAAAAAAAACAAGCAAGGAAATTTGACCAACGCATTAAACGTCCATTTTACAAAGTTCCAGCATGCTACATACAGGTGCCGGTAATCGCTTTTCAGACAGAATTAAAATGAAACTTCGTAGATTTTGTACACCAAGAAAAAGAGTTTTGAAGCCTTATCTATACATGCGCTTAAATGCCGCCCAAGGCGACAGCTAATCTCGATGTCACGTCACTTTTTATAGAATTTACTAGACGTCTCGTGGTGTAGTCTCCGTGGCGCAGTGGCTAACGTAAACTGTAAGATTCTGATGCATAGAATTCATTGATGCAAAAAAAAAGTGCTCAATTCGGAGATTTAGTTTGTTTTGTTTTACGGCATATCAATCTCAGTGGGTCATTTAATGCCGATAAAGTTTTGAAATAAATCAATTCTTAATGGATAATACCATTTTGTTTATCAACTCATGTTTTTCTATTTAACCCATAGATGGGATCCTAACAGGTACTAGCACTCCGGGTCAGAGTGGACCAGGGAGCAAAGGTGATGAAGGGGTGCTCCACATTCCCCAAACCTCCAGAACTGGAACCGCACCATCAGGGAGTTTAACGTCATTCCCAGGACATCGGAGATTTAGCTGAGGTTTGAGGCCTGATAATGAGAGTGGCTGAAAATAACCAATTTCTTGAAAATTTAAAGTGTCGATTGTATGTGATTTTCTGATAGATTTCGATGCGTAGAATAACATAGTAAAAGATGATTGAATTCTGTTGAGAATTGTCGGAGATATGGGGCTTCAAAGATGCCCTTAAAATGCCCTTTTCCACTTATTATAAGATGCCCCCAAAATGCTTTTTTTCAGGCATTATAAGTCTACCTATTTTCGTGAAACTAGTAAGCGAGTTCGAACTCCAACCGACAGGGCATCTCAAATAGGACTTAATATGTAGCTATGTGCAAATTATCGCTGGCTCTTTAAAAAAGGTGATCACAGGAAATTCTTCTAAAAATCATATAAAATAAACTAACTATCCGATTTTAATAAAACTTTCGGTATATGAAGTAATAAAAGACTAATTTTTTATTGTAAGTAAATGCTTACTAAATTGAAAAGGATAATATTTTTTTCGGTAGTTTTTGTTTCACGCATTGATCCCTCGTACAAAGATCTTTTTTTTTGGGGGGGGGGGGATATAAATGATTTTTATATTTTTAGAAAGATAACTTAATGATGGAACATATGTAAAAAAAACTAAATCGCTACTAATTCGGTTTTGGTAATAGGGCATCTTTTACATTGAAACTTAAATCTCGTAAATAAGAAAAAATATGTATCTTTTTTTTCTTTTTTTTTCTAAATTGTTAGGTTATTTTCTAAGAATTTTATATTAAAAGTTCTTATTGTCTACTTGTTTATTTTTTTTTTTAGGGATTTTTTAAAATTTATAAAATGTAAAATAAATACTTTTCTTTAGCGGATATCAAAATCGTATTTATTGATCAAAGAAAATATTGTATAAAAAATTTCTAGCTAAAAATAATGACATAACATATTTCGGTTTTAATTTTTTTTTAGATTTAAAATAATGTTTGAATTACAAATTTTCGTCATTTTTATTAAGAGATATAAAAAAATCTTGTTATTTTTTGCTTCAGCGATGCGTGCTGGGATACATAAGTTAATAGGTTAAAATCCGTGACGCTAGTATAATTATACTTTGTAGAACTCAAACAAACAGTATTTGAAGAAATTTATTATTTCATTTGTTTGAAAACATATACGTACGAGACTCCATACAAAAAAATAGTGCACACGTCATGATGCGATAATTTTGTCAACAAAGATTAAGAAATGGCGGGATTTTACCGGAATTTACTTTTAAATGCAAAAATTTAGGTTTTATGTAAGAGAAATTTGTTTTTTCTTTTTTATAACACATAAACTTGAAATATTTCTTTATATTAAACGTAAAATAAAACATTAAAAAGTTAATTTGCAATTTTTTATTGACGTTTTAAAATATTTTTTAATAATCTCCATGCGTATTAAAAGAGCGTGTTTTGCACATAGCTATTAATATGTCTACATATTATTTCTTGTTACATATAATACATATAATTTTTTCTCATATAATGCATGTAAGTAGTAGGACCGAGTTAGCTCAGTTGGTAGAGTGTTCGGCGAAAAACCACAAGGTTCCTAGTTCAGGGATCTGTGCGGTAAAGTTGATGGTAGATGTGGCGCTCCGCCTCAGAAACTAGAAAACAGTCTCCTTGGTCAAGCGCTAGTGAAAAGTGGATAGACTCCCTCGCTGTCTGACTGATAGCAAACTTTAGGTCACGCCGGCGACTTTATAAAGAGGTATATAAAAAGTGTTGTAGATTTTATTTTTTACGATAAAAAATATCAAAGAATAAAATTGATTCATGACGAATTTAAAGAATAACATCCCAGTTTATTCCTAAATTCATTGAAAAATTTTCGGATAAAGTTTATTGTTTTTATCTTTACGATTTAGCTAAAAAGGAGTACAAATTCTGAATGAAAGCAAAAATAAAAAGCGTATGGACACCCTTATCCACCCAGCTATGAGTTAGATATTACCACCACTTCTTATCTGCAAATATTGCGTTGGCATTAAATAACCCATGTAGATTGATATACCATTAAACAAAGATCCGAATTCCCAGAGAAGCTAAAGAGACAATTCTTCGAAGCCGTTGTCGTATCAGTGCTGCTGTACGGCTGCACCTCTTGGACCCTAACGAAGTGTCTAGAGAATAAACTAAATGGGAGCTGCACAAAACTGTTGCGAGCGATCCTAAACAAAACGTGGAAACAACATCCCACGAGAAAACAGCTGTACGGTCACCTGCCGCGTATCACCCAAACCATCCGAGTAAGACAAACAAGACACGCAAAGCACTGCTGGAGAAGCAAGGATGAACCCAAAAGTGACGTCCTCCTGTGGAAGCTAGTACATGGGCATGCAGTGTGGGCACGCCAGTGTGGGCCGTCCAGCAAATATGTACATTGACCAGCTCTGTGCGGATACTTCATGTTGCGCGGAGGACCTCCCGAGATCAATGAGTGATAGGGTCGGTTGGAGAGAGATTTTCATAGATATTAGCGCGACATGATGATGATGATGATGATGATGATTACTAGTCTACGGTGAGAGGCCCAATCAATCTCTGTCTGTCTGTCTGTCTGTCATTCTGTCTTCTCTCTTTGGTGCGCGAGGCTTACGGGCACTCATTGTTAACATATGTAGAAAGGGTAAAAAGTAGTTTCTCAATTAAAAAAAATATGTTAGGACTCGAATCTGATTGGATGCCGATGTTATTAACCATTTAATCACGATCTCATTTCTCATCTCGCTATCTGTCTATCTATCGATCTATCTGAAGAAAAAAAAACTCTTACTCCACCGCGCTTGGATAGTAGGGACTACAACCCCACCTGCAAAGAGAGCATGCAATACAACAGTGACGTTGTCCTTACAAGTGTGTAGCACGCCTGTCAGACGATGGACACACTTGTTTTATTGGATCTCTTGTGAGACATTGTGTAGCCAGAGGGCAGAGGGATGCTGTTTAATGATTGCTCCCTTATCGACTCTAAGCTCTTATTTCCCTCTCGTTCCGACTTGTTGCAGCTAATCAATTCTGCAGTCTCCTAGGCAATCATCATAATACACCATAATACATTCATATAAAAGATTCTGGCCCCCAATGTTTATACAAATATATAGGGTGTTTAAAAATGTTAACATTTCTGTGTTATTTCATATAAGGATTTTAAAGTATTCACCGGCTATTCATGGCTGAGTTTCATGTACATTGGACTGTACGATCGTAAGATGAATATCACCATTTATATATACTAGCAAATATATGCACCCCCCCGGGTGCTATTACTTAAGTTTTAATGTAATAAAATATACTAAATTAGAAAGGCTAATGAAACTAAATAAAAATGCAGATAAAAATATTTGAAACTGAGGGGGGGGGGGTATAATCGAAAAATAGAACAACTGAAAATTGCTCTTCCATCACTCTCGTCTTTCATTGTTATTTTTTCTAATTTAAGTACTTAGTTAAAAGAGGAAGTAAAGAATAAAATGACAGTTATTTTTTCTTGTTAATGGATTTCATTTAAGATTCTTTGAAGAGATGTTTGCTTATATTCATTAAAATAAAACCAAACAGTTAGAAATCAATAATACTAAGTACATATTTATTAAAATCACATTTTTAATATCAATATGCAAATTAGCCTTCCCATTCACACTGTAAACCGCTATTTTTTGTATATATAAATACAACTGCATGTTATTTGTATGTAGATATGGACAACACTAATAAAAAGGTAAAGCAATTTTATTAATAATTGAGGTTTAAATATAAATAAAATCATGGAGAATGTGATGTAAATAACTATGTTAATTGTGACTCGATTAGTAATATAGTTTCGGTTACAGACAGAAAAACACACAATCTCCATTATAATAAGAAGATATATATATATATATATACTACATAAACTTAAATAAATAAATACTCATTCATGTGTCAAATTATTAGCGAGGTGTAATAAAAACCCCGGTAAAAAAGAAAATAATACTTTTATTGTTTCATTTATAGATTTTATGGATACATACAGTAACTAAGATAAAATTAAATTGAAAAAAAAAAAAAGTAAAAAGAATTCAAAAATGATAGTGAAGTTAGTTAACATGAGATATGTGATCCATTATTTAAAATGAATTGGAAAATTTCTGGATCTCCACTGATGTAATTTCACGTGATACGTTGACTATTTCCTGTCACAAGTCATCTTTGCTTCTAAATTGGAGTCCATTCTCATAAACACGTCGCTTCAGAATGCTCCACTAGTTTTCAATTGGGTTTAAGACTGGAAAATTGGTCGGCCAGTTGATCTTCCGAAGTCCACAGAAGCCTAATTTTGGCAAGTACTCAGTAGTTTTATGCGCTGAACGCGATGGTTCTCCTGAAGGTGATTCTCTGCCTTTTTAGCCAAGATTCCAGGTGCTCTTTAAGGAAGGCTATATAAGCATCTACGGTTATTTTCGTACCGCCACACACTCTCCACGGGCCAACCATGATACCTGCAATAATACTTGCCCAAATCATAATACCTCCTCCTCCTTGTTGGCGTCTAAAGTGGTGATGAGGATCTCATACATTTACGACCCAACCTTTGCTCCAGCCATCAGGGCCATCAAGTGTTGCAAGAGTCTCATCTGTGAACAGTGCTTTTGAGAAATCGACTTTCATGTTCTCCTTTGCCCATTTCAAACGTATTTGTATGTGTATTTTTGTCAATCGAGGCTTTGTCACTGGTCTCACTGATGTCCCAACCTTTTTCCGAAGACGACAGCGAGTACTTCTGGGCACTATTGCTTCTCCAATACTTCTGAAAAGGGTTGCACTCGTCAGGCCTGGGTTATTTACAGCTTCACGTTTCATTCGTGACAAAGAACGTCGGGAAACAACCCTCGAGTGACCCTTATCGGCCCTCTTACGTACATTCGTAACAGCTGCAACAAATCTTTTCACAGTTTGGTGATATCTTCCAATTATTTTGGATATTTCTAATGTAGACTTGCCTTTGGAAAGTTCAGATGTTATGTCATCTTTCTCAGAAAGGGTCAAGTCACATTTGCGACCTATAATTGCATGAGTATAATGACACTTGTTTAATGTCTGGGACACTTCTATATCATGTTTATATTGCAAATGGGCACTGTTTGTTTTCTGTTGCTCATAACAATACAGTTTTTATACACCCTACGCATACACCTATTTCCATTATACTGTGAAAATTTCGTTAAATTCCAAAAGGTAATTTTTGTACGAAATGAAAAAAATGTCACCTCGTTAATAATTTGAAACACTGTATAAATATATATATATATATATATATATATATATATATATATATATATATATATATGAAATTAATATTTTAGAAAAAACAAACAAAATATTAATTTCATACTGTCGGATTCGTTTTCATTCACTTTTTTCGTATATATATATATATATATATATATATATATATATATATATAAAT
>CM042149.1:111677471-111684971 GCA_023376005.1 Doryteuthis pealeii | reverse complement strand
ATGTATGATGTATATGTATGTGTGTATTTATATGTATATATGATGTTTGTATATATAATATATAATATATATATATATATATATATGTATATATATATATATATATATATATATATATATATATATATATATATATATATAACGTGTGTGATGTGTGTTTATATGTATATAATGTTCGTATATATATATTTTGGAGGATATGTGCTTAATTGAAGTCATACCTAATTTTGAAAATTTAATTAGTTAATAATTAATGAATTTAGGAGAGAATATTTGAACGTATATACCAGACTAAATTCATTAATTATTAACTAATTAATTTTCAAAATTAGGTATGACTTCAATTAAGCACATATCCTCCAAAAATTGTCGGCTAAAAGCCATATCAAATAAACACATTGTTTATTTACGTACTCTCATATATACATATGTATAAATAGTATGATGCGTTTGTATATGATGTCTCTCACTCTCTCTCTCTCTCTATATATATATATATATACATTTGTATGTGTTTGAATATATATATATATATATATATATATATATATTATATATATTGGGAGAATATGTGCTTAATTGAAGTCAAACCTAATTTTTTGAAAGTTAATTCATAATAATTAATTAGGCAGGATTTAACTACTTAAATGTAAGGCTAAACAAATCGAGAAAAATAATGTTTAGCCTTACATTTAAGTAGTTAAATCCCGCCTAATTAATTATTAATGAATTAACTTTCAAAAAATTAGGTTTGACTTCAATTAAGCACATATTCTCCCAAATATTGTCGGCTGAAAATAGCCATATGTTGTTTATATATATATATATATATATATATATATATATATATATATATATATATCCGTGTGAGTGTTGTGTGTGTGCGCGTACACAATTCTACCTTGATTTACAAGTGTCCAACTTACAAGTTTTCCGAATTTCGAGTTGTCGATGTTTTTGCTTTGAGTTGTGAGCTGGAATTTGAGGAACGAGTGAGCTTTAGATAGGCTTATATTAATAAATTTACAAACATTAACTTTCCCCGTTTATAACACATTGAAAACATATTTCAGCACATAATTAGTTGCATTCTATTTTATTCACTTTCGATGAAATGCCGTGCTATTAATAAAAGAAATGAACATTAAAACATTACAACACGTAATTCATTACATTCTATTTGATTATGTTTTTAATAATACTCTGCTATTTTCTTATTTAAGAAAAAAAACGTAACCTAAAATGGGGTAATTTTTTACGGGGGGGATTAATAACATTTCAGTTTACCGAATGGGAAGAATTGATTTGATATCCAAAGAAATTGAGTTACGAGCGGAACGAATTAAACTCGCAAGTTACCACTATATATATATAATATATATATATATATAATATATATATTTTAGGGAGATTATGTGCTTAATTAAAGTCATAGCTAATTTGTTAATTAATTAATTATAATTAAATAAATTAGGCGTGCATATCGGTTTAAATGTAAAGCGTAAACAAATCGAGATAAAGTCGATCTCTGTATGTACATTTCAGCCCATTTGGCCTCATCAACAGAGCTATAGACAAGGCAGTGCTTTGTGCGCGATTCGAACCCTACCTGTCAGGCTGACAGGCGGACATTCTAACCACTACACTAACTGGCTACCCCAGAATATCTCGTTTATTTTAAACTGATATGTATATCGCACTTTTTGGGTGACTTATGGCACGACAGTATGAAGTGGTCAAACGATGTGTTTGAAATTAGGTATGACTTTAATTAAGCACAAAATCTCCCTAAAAATTGTCTGTCTTCGCCATTTCAAACACATCGTTTGACCACTTCATATATATATATATATATATACGTTTTTTTAAGCGAATATTATAAAATTCCAACTGTAGTTTCTTGCCGGAGCAATTCTTCAGGGAATAATCACTTTTTCCAGTCATCTACTCTTATTAATATCCCGGCTGTATCCATTCTACGTAATTCCAGAACCTACCTGGCTCAGTCTATTTTTATTTAAATGCCTACATTTGTTTGTTAACTCCGATCGCGAGTTCAATATCTTCCCTGGGTCTCTGCATTCTGCTATTTTTAGTTTCTCATTTAAACAAGGCATACAGGGGTTTTCGTTAACTTTATGTGAAGGTGCCCTTTTTATTATTCTCCACTCTACCCCTGGATCTCTACCGTGCTTTTCTTTTAGTTCCCACACTTATTTTGCAAGTGTGGTTGTTTCCCTGTACTTTCTATCCCTAAATGATAGCTTGTGCTTTGATATCCTATGCTTTACAGGTTGCTGGGTGGCCCCTAAATATACGCTAAAAAAACGTATATTTAGCTCTTTTTATTGAGCCCTTTTTAACTCGATTCTATTAACCCAGAAGTAAATTTATTTGCTTCGTGGATTGGCAAAAATCCGTATATATATATATATATATATATATATATATATATATATATATATATATATAATATATATATATATATGGTGAAACTTGATTAGGTTATTTATATACATACTGTAATACTATAAGTTACTATACATTATACACACTGTAATACTATAGGTTACACTGTGTATGGTGAAACTTGAAGAAGTTATTTCTATACACACTGTAATACTAAATACGTTCTACAAACGTATTGAGCACTTTATATTTATTATAATTCTGACTTATCTGATTAATACTTGTATCGACCAAATACTGAGATAAACCCAATATTTTTAGCGATAAGTCATTCCCTTTATATATATATATATATGTTATTTATATATATATATGTGTTATTACAAATATTTCCCAGACGCTGCCGCTGTCAATAACAACAAAGACAAAGGATCCGTTGAACAGGAGCAACGTTCATTTGAAGAAGGGAATCTAACGATCCTGAAAATTTATGATAACAAATAATAAAAAATAAGTGAATCCAGTACTCCATAACATCGAGTTCCTTCATTTATTTTTAGATGCTTCATAAAACGCCAACTTAAACATAAACACACACACACACACACACACACACACACACACACACACACACACAGATTATATATATATATATATATATATATATATATATATATATATATATATTCACAATTTGCAAGCATATACATATTTATCAATCCCATCGGTACGAGCAGAGTTTAACTGAGTTTTCCTCTTCTAGACTGCTTGTCTAACCAAGGTTAAAGAGACAGTCTGCCCTACTAATTACCATAGCTAGAGGAGAATAGTTAGATACATGCCATTCCGATATTTATTAGCGCTATGTGAAATTCAAACAGTCACGTCCAGGATTTGAACTCCCGTCGACGAGTCCATTTCCTACGATACCATTACACCATGCGTATATAACCATTACCCACACACACACATGCACACACACACACACACACACACACATATATATATATATATATATATATATATATATATATATATATATATATATATATATATATATATATATATATATATATATATATATACCCTCCGACACGAGCAGGGTGCAACATAAGGTCAATTTCTTAAGCGGAGTTTAACAGTTTTGAATTCAAAGATTCCTTCTCCTAGACAGGTTGCCTTACGGAGGTTACTATTTACCCACAGTTGGAGGGAGTATAGTTGGATTCATACCCATCCCAAGGGTATTAGCCTTATAGGAAATGCAAGTTGTTTCGTCTAGGATTTGAACTCGGGTCGACGAGTCCATTTCCTAGGACTCCAACTCTAACATACATATGTATGTGTGGTGTGTGTATAGTGTAATGGTTAATATATATATATATATATATATATTATATATATATTATATATTATGTATTAACATTACACACACACACACCTATATATATATATATATATATATATATATGAGGCATATATGTACACACGCACACACACACACACACACATATATATATATATATATATATATATATATTTATTTATTTATTAACCATTAGCAGCCAACAATATGTCTAACTTTCAAAGGCACCTCGCCTCTTTTTACATCGCCATCGATAGCAAATAATCTTCATTGAGGCATACGGTTCATTGGTACCGAATTTAGATTATGTCTTTCCTATACACGCGTACACACCCCTACATACATTTGCATCATTTCTTGTGTTGTGTATACACGCGTGTGTGTGTGTATGTGTGTGCGTGCGTGCGTACGTGCGTGTGTGTGTGTGTTGTGTGTGTCAATAGAGGAAACACTGACCAAACATTGTAGTCCATTGATTTGGTTCATGCAGATCGTGATTAAACAAAGGCCTAATTAGTTGTCCTTTATTATATTTTAATTTGTTCTATAAAGTCAAACAAATCGGTTTTATAATCTATTGGCTTAGTTGCCTTGATACAATAACCCCGAGGAGTGATGGCTAGTTCCTTCTACTCATAACATGATACATTTTCTGGGCTGGAATTGTCAGTCCTGTTTTACTTCGTTTTTATTTAACGGACTTCCCGTTAGAATTCAAAAATCCGGTGATTTCGGTGGGTAATGTTCGAAAAAAATAAATAAATAAAATTAAATTAATTCTATGTAATTCAATGCGATTTTTCGTTGGAAGTTGGCGATGTTTGATGTTGTTTTTTTGTTTGTTTTTTTTTGTTTTTTTTAAATGTGACTGACAAAAATAAATAAATAAATAAATAAAAATAAATAAATAATGAATGAATAATGAAATAAATGAAAATCTTACATTTTTTTTTTTGTTAAATTTAATTTTTTAAATTTTGACAGAGGAATCAAAATAAGATACACGCCTAAAATCGAAATTTTAAATTAAAACTTCAATTATTGAAAGATATAAAAAAGTGGAATTTTTTTTTTTAAATAAAGAAAATTAAAAAAAATAAAGAAAAGGAAACGTAAAAGAAAAAAAGAGGGAAATTGAAGTAAATTTTAAACCACTAATGTGTGAAATTAATCGGTGGAACAAGTGAAAAAAACACGGGAAAATTTTCAAATAACGCTGAAAGTTTAAATTTTAATTTAAAAGTTACATTACTCTTAGTGTGAGAAGCGGTTGTGGACAAACATGTCGGTCTCTGTTTAGTGTGTCTTGAGCAAGTTGTTGACGCGCACTGATCGTCTTTGGTTTTTTCCCCCTTTGATAATATTATATGATTAGATATCAGTTGAGTGTGTGTTTGTATGCGGCTTATTTACTCAACTGTTTGCCTGTGTACACTGTGGCGCTTTCTTGTTTGGAGAACTGGAAAAATGAGACGTACACCGTGTGTATGTAGAAAGAGTGTCTTGGTCTATCGATGTGGCTGGGAAGCTGTGGCTGTTAGCATTGAGGGTTCGAATTCAAGCAGAGAACAAGATTTGAATCCAGATTTTCATAGAAAATCAGACTAAGATCATGAAATAAACCAACCGAGTTACGCTAAAGGCACCGGGTTCCACTAGGTTACTGAAGTTAAGCAGTGATGAGCCGTGCAAATTGCTTGGGTGACCAATTAAGCAATAGCAGGTATTGTAAGCAACCCGAGTCCCTTGTTTGTAAAAAATGACTTGATTCGGCATTAAATAACCCGAAAAGATTTGATATGCCAAAACGAACAACCAAGTCAGACTGAAAGTCCACGTCCTTGGTGGATTACGGTGAAGTCACACTGATGGTACTGATTTCCGTTAGATAAGCGAAGTTAAGCAGTGATGAGTTTGTTCAATACTTAATTGGGTACCACTTAAGCAACAGAAGGTATAGTAAGGAACCTTAGACCTTTGTTTGTCAAAAATGACTTGATTCGCCATTTAATGACCCTACAAGGGTTGATATGCCATAAAATCAAACAACCAGACTAGTCACGCTGAGGCACCGGTCCCAATAGATCACCAAAGTCACGCAACGATGAGTCTGTTTAATACTGAATTTAGTGACCACTTAATCAACAGCAAGTACTGTAAGCAACTCGAATCCTCTGTTTGCCAAAAATGATTTGATTCGACATTAAATAACCCGAAAAGTGTTGATATGCCATAAAATCAAACGAACAACCAAGTCACGTTGAAAGAACCGGTTCCCGCTAGATCACTGAAGTTAAAGCAGTGATGAGCCTGTTCAATAGTTAATTAGATTACCACTTTAGCAACAGCAGGTACTGTAAGCAACCTGAGCCCTATGCTTTCAAAATGACTTCGTTTTGCATTTAATGACTCGAAAAAGATTGATATGCCATAAAAAACAATCAACAAACAATTATCTATTGAGGGGCAATTAGCATAACGATAAGAAATGAAATCGACAACCCGAGTTCAAATCCTAGACGATGTTACTTGCGTTTCCCTTCATGCTAATGTCTATTGGAAAGGCATGAACACATCTGTTCTCCCTCCACCCTATTTATGGGTAAATAGTATGACGTACCCCTTTATCGCCATTACTCCAAGGTCTACTCTGACCCGGCGTGGTATTTGATAGGACCTGTTAGGGTCCTATCTACGGGTTAAGTAGACAAAAAATGAATATTAAAATGTGTCTACAACATTGAGTTTGAAAAAAAAAAAGAAAGAATTGACTACCCAACAATAATGAACAAAACAAAATGTCTTCGGCATAAAATAACCCAACAAGGGCTGATATGCCATAAATACCAACCAACCAACCAACCAACTAACCTTCTGTTCTCCCTCTACCCCAGCTATGGGTAGATAGTATGCATCTACCATCTCCGTTTTTAAGCGGAGTAAAGCTGGTTTGAGTTCAGGGTTTTCCTTCTCGTAGATTGGTTGCCAATATACCCAAAGATTGAGAATCGACACGTATCGGTTAAATCGAACTTAGCGGACCTAAAATCCACCATCGTATGTCACCCCGCCGAAAGAAAAAAACCCAAAAATCAGGAAATTAACCAAATTTAATGAAATTTTCAGTGTTGATATATTAATGAATAAAAGATATAATGCACTAGCTATTTTATCAAAAAGAATCTTCAGGTCAGTTAACTTTGAACCCCGTATCTTTGAGAATTTGTGTTACGCCTCAAAGATACGTGGTTCAAAGTTAACTTACCTGAAAAAATGTAAACGTTTTAAATGAAATAATTGGTGAATTATATCTTTTATTCATTAATATATCAATTCCCTGATTTTCTATTTTTTTTTTCTTTCGGTGGGGTAACATACGATGGTGGAATTTGGGTCCGTTAAGTTCGATTTAACCAGTATATCTTTCTAAATGGCAGAATAAGGAGGTTGCTCCAGCACAGTGATGTTCTTCTGGTCCATAAACTCTTGGATACTCAAGGCCATGTGGGCAGGTGCGTTTATGATGGTGAAGCACCCACGAGTTGTCCTGCCACATCGCTCGCCTCTTCTCGCGCACTGAACGAAGCAAACGCCGCAGTATCTCTTTGTAGACATGCTGGTTGATCCTTTGGTCCTGTGGAAAGAACTCATTGTGGACGATGCCCCTCACATAGAAGAATGCCAGCAACCTGGATCTTTTCTGACATACCTCGTATGGACTTGGG
>CM042149.1:111659971-111674971 GCA_023376005.1 Doryteuthis pealeii | reverse complement strand
TCCCGTCTCACGTCCACGTTTCTCGTTCACGTTTCTCGTTCCAACGTTCTCGTCCCCCCCCATCGATCGGAGGAGGGAGAGGAGGAGTAGGAAGAGGAGGAGTCGGAGTCGGCTGTGGCTCGTTTTAACAAACAGAACAACAGCCTATTATTAATTCATCGTAGAAAATTAATAAACTTTCGGAGCCAATGTAAGGTTTTGTAATCATCGCGCGCATGCGTGAACACACACTCACACACACGCACGCACACACACACACACACACACACACACACACACATCTCGAATAATATAACCCTATTAGGAGAAGAAGATGATTGATTTTTAAACCCACGTTTAAACTTTTATAAGTAATTTTTTTCTTATCCCGAATAAATGTGACTGAACCGACAATGAATTATTTCCAATAAAATACGAGACAAAATTAATCTTTATCTATTTTTTTGGTGAAGCTCAGTCAACTATTATTAATGGCAATTTTGACTAGTACTATTTTTCTTCTTCCTTATATTAGTGGTGTAGTGAATCATTATTATTAATAATTTTGATTAGTATTATCTATCATGATCCTAATTCTACATATTCTGACAACCATTATTATTATTGATAATTTAGACTTGTATTATCCTCCATCTTCCTAATTCTACTTGCTATGTAAATCATTATTATTATTAATTTTGACTTGTATTATACATCATGTTCCTAATTGTATTTGATTCGTCAATCATTATCATTAATAATTTTGAATAGTATTATTCTTCATCTTCCTAATTCTACCTGCTTTATCAATCATTATCATTAATAATTTTGACAAATATTTTCCATCATCTTCTTATATGTGTTTTGTCAATTATTATTGCTAAAAATTTAGACTAGTATTATCCATCATCTTCCTTCTATTTTCTTTGTCAATCATTATTATTATTAATTCTGATAAGTATTTCCCTTCACCTTCCTAATTCTATTTATTTTGTCAATTATTATTATTATTACTATTATTCTTATTCTTATTCTTATTCTTATTATTACACTCCATTCGAGTTTTTCACACCTGCAGAAGCCGGTGGTTCACTGGAGGCTGAGTGACAGCAAATCTCCTCAGGTCTCCAGGACTCTTCTAAGTATTCCAGCCAATCTCAATAATGCTGTAGTCTGGATGGTCTCGATTCTTCCTCCGATTTTTAATTCATCCAGACTCCTTTCTAACACCTTTGGGATTGTTCCAAGGGCCCCAATCCCAATCGGCACGACCTTAACCCTCATGTTCCACAGTTTTTTTTAGTTCTCTGGCAAGGTCTAAGTATTTATCGATTTTTTCGTTTTCTTTCATTTTCACTTTGTGGTCAGGGACAAAATGAAAGATGTTACGTGTACAGTGAATGTGTGAATATGATGTTATTAACTGTTAATTTTTTATATGCGCGTTTGTTTACGAAAGCGAATGACGTGATCAATGCATGTGCAAAAATGTATGTGTATATGTGTGTATGTATGTGTATGTATATATATATATATATATATATATATATATATATATATAAAGAAAATTTGAAAAAACAAGTATTCCGAAATTGGGATGAATTTAATAATCGATGTTTAAAACATTTCGGTTACATTGAACCTTCATCAGGATGTCTCTTGGGGTGAAGAAAATGATGGATGTTTTTATATGTGACAGGAGATGAAAATCTTTTTAGTTATGTAACTGTATTTGATCAGCGTTTTAATTTTGAAAGGCAAGTCGCGATCTACTCACGCGAAGGTGTCATGACGCGTGACGCCACTCGAAAGAAATGCAAAAGACGAGAAAAAGTATTAATGGACTGATTATTTTTAAGAGAACATAGGGAAACAAAGTGGGAATGATAACTAAATAAATAATTAAATGAAGCCTGGTATTTAGTAATTATTTAACACTATTTAACTAGAACGGAGATATATAAATAATACATGTCGGTTATTAAGGGAACAAAGTGGGAATGATAACTAAATAAATAATTAAATGAAGCCTGGTATTTTGTAAATTGTTTAACACTATTTTAGCTAAAAACGGAGATATATTGAAAAAACCATGTCGATTATTAAGAGAGGGTAAATGCGAAATTGCACAGGCTTCAAAAATCTGTCGTAGTCTTTTGTTGTGAATATGGGCTAATATTGTGGCATCATTGAAATTGAAGTTATGATTAGTTTATCATATTTATATATGTTTATGTATGATTATATGTGGATATGCGTATATATGGATTATATGTATTTATATATTATTTTAATCTTCTTATTTTTCTAACATTAATATTCCATATGAAATACGTCATATCTTTGTTAACTCTTCATTCTCCGCCTATTCACGTTCATGCATACGTCATCATATGATCTTCACCTTCCATTTTTGCACATGTATTGATCACGTCATTCGCTTTCGTAAACAAACGCGCATATAAAAATTAACGGTTAATAACATCATATTCACACATTCACTGTACAATTAACATCTTTCATTTTGTCCCTCACATAAACATTACTTAACAGTGTCCTGAAGATGGTACAATACACCGAAATACTTAAGTATTGACACATAAAATTGTTTCCTGATCATAACATCCTATGTTTGTTATATTTTAAAAATATTTTCTTCTCATATATATATATATATATATATATATATATATATATATATATATATATATATATATATGTGTGTGTGTGTGTGTGTGTGTGTGTGTGTGTGATTTGTTTAAATTTTTGTGTGTTAATAAATTGATGAACATAATTTTTATGCAGTTTGGTTATTTTATTTAATGGCATATCAAACATTGAGGGCCATCTAATGCCAAATCCTGTCTTTCTGATAAGCGAACAGTTTGTTTTGTAAATGTTTTTGTTTGGTTTGGGTTTTATAAACCTGTAGAAATAATTTTCATTTATATCTATTTGTCTTTTGGTAGAAGTTATTTTATGTTAGACTTTTCATTAACTTCATGTTTATGAATTGGCAGAAATAATTTTCATTAACTTCAAGTGAACCAATGAATTAGAAGAAATGACTTCATGAGTATTAATAAACTGGCGGCTGTGTTAGATGTTTTTAAAAACTTAATACGTATTAATAAACTGGTAGAAATAATTTCCATAAACATCGAATAGTTTGTAGGTAATTATATATATTTATATATATATATATGTATGTGTGAAGAAAAGGAAGTGAATCCGACGGTATGTAGTATATTAAGAAAATTGAAAAAACACAGGTTTAAATAAGTTGAGTGGTAAATTTATTGGCCGACTCTGTAGTGTTTCGATCTATTAATTAAATCATCTTCAGGGCATTTGTTGGTATATGGAAGGTGATACAAAATTTTTATCACAGAATAATGAGAAAAGCAAGTGATAGTCCTTGTTTATCAGTTCGAAATTTGAAGTCTGAAGAAAAGACGCTGAAAAGAGTGGACGGTTTGAAATATGACGTCAAATATTCTCTTTTACGGTGTGAGTATGAGAGTGTGTGAGTGTGTGTATCGAAAAAAGGCATTGTTCATTTTTAGGTGTTTTGTGTGTGTGGTTGCGCGTATATATATGTAAACTGGTAGAAGTAATTTTCATTAACTTGACGTGTATGAATAATTTAGCAGAAATAATTTTCATGTTAAACTTATCAACATCATGTGTATCAATAAACTAGTAGAAATAATTTACATTAACTTGCAACTTTTTGTCGGTTGCTAGCTTTTTAAAAACTAATTAAAATTAATTAAATTATTATTTAAGGTCAAACTTTTGTCTAAAATGATAAGTAATAACATAATGACGAACATTAAAAAAAGAAAAATATCATTACATATGCAGTTTATTTTTAATAGATTTAAAACAATTTGTTTTGGTCAATTTCGACACGATCCACCATTTTGCCTTTTTCAATGGTTTTAGGCGCTTGTTTACAATTTTGAAATAACATTTGGGATGGAAAAAAATTTACCAAAAATCAGGTAATTATCCGATTTTAATGAAATTTTCCGTATTGATTTATCAATTAATGAATTTTATAATGCATCAGTTATTTTATTTCAAAACTTTAATTTAGTATTTTTGCTATGAAAAATTAATATATAAAATTCATTAAAAATGTGAAAAGCCTGATGTTAAGTTTAAAATGTTATATTTTTAGATTCTAGAAATAAATATCTACTTAATGCAAACCTTACTATTTTCGAAAGAAGTATACGTTTTGAAGAAAATGTACCCCCCTCCTGTTTAAGCAGAAAAAATATCGATGTATAATTTTTTCTTTTATAAAATAATAGCCAAATAATTATCGAAATAAGTAAAAAAGAAATTTCCAAAAAACTAATAATTTATTATTTTTTACATTTTATTTTTCGATTTTTGGTACTTATTTTCTCATAGAAAAGCCACCGTAAATTTTTTTTTTTTCTATTCATAACTTCGGTCTTTTATCTCTTTATTTACTGTAATTAGAAAACGGAAAGACCAACTTGAGAAAAGAAGTTACGCCCCCAACATAAGTGGGGGGGGGGGGGTAAAAAATAAGTGACCTGCAAAAAAGGAGAAGGTTTTGAAATAAAATAAGTAATGCATTATAAAGATCATTCATTGATACATAAACACTGAAAATTTCATTAAAATCCGATAATTCCTTGATTTTTGATAAATTATTTTCCCTAGGGGGTGGGCTAAAGTCATTTTGTCAAAAATGCAATTTAGTCTCATTTTGGGTATCACTAGAATATATACTTTCATAATAACATCGCAGTATCTACATATTCTATTTAAAGAAGGTGGAAATGACGAAAAATATTTTATTACTAGAACTTTTATTCAAAGAAATGATATAAAAAAAAGAATCCATTCACAGCCAAATATTCCTTTTTATCACAATAAAAAAAAATCAAAATAATAAAGATTTGTATGAAAATGATTTTCTAAATGAATTTCCATTTATATTGAAACAATAAATCAGGATAATTGCATTGTCATTCTTTTCGGCAAATCATGTAATTCGTAAATAAGGCAGTTCCTCACATTGGTCACAAAATGTGGTGACTCTACGAGTTTTATTTCTTGCTATATTGCAATTTTAATTCAATGAAAGTTTTTTTCGTAGAATCCACAGCATCTTTTTCTTGTTATTCAAAACTGATGCAATAAAAACAATATGAAATCAACATTATGTTTTTGTAAGAATAATTCCTTTAAATATTGCCCGTTTATTAACAACAAAAGGACCGCTTTAGTTCAGTCGGTAGAGCACTTGACTATGAATGGCAAGGTTCTTGGTTCGATACCAGCCCTTCGCCAACTCAGCGTATTAGTAGCACGAGGAACTGTGCGATAAAGTGGGGAGATGATGGTAGGTGTGGCGCTCCACCACAGACGCCAAAAACAATCTCCCTGGTCTAGCGCTAATGAGAAGGGGATAGACTCCTTCGCTGTCCGTCTGATACCGACATTAGGCCACCCCGACGACTTTTTATTAACAACAATGTAAACAATATTATATTATTTTTAGGATAAACAGTTTAATTCATTTTATATCGTAAGAGTATTTTAAAAAAAGAATTAGATTGCGCAGTCGTCGTTGTTGTAGTAATTGTATTATTATTATTATTATTATTAGTAGTAGTAGTAGTAGTAGTAGTAGTAGTAGTAGTAGTAGTAGTATTAAATAAAATATTCAAGAATCATGGGAAACAGTAAGAGAAGGTGAAGAGGAGTTACAACTAGTCCTCTTCCCCCTCTCTCATTTAAGTCTTCTCTTTCTTCCTCCATTGTAAAGATGTCTTTAAAGGTTCCATTATTGATTTTTATTAAAATCCAATTCGCCAGACTTGTTCCTGAATATTAGCTTAACATATGTACAAAGTTTCATAATGATCGGATCTCAGGTATAAGCAGAATTTGCCATGTATGTAGTAGATTATTAAAACAAAAATAAAGAAAGTCAAAACAATACTATTATTTGTATTATTCGGACTACTGTCCTCATCTTCATTGTTATCTATTTTACGTTTCAGCCGATGTACCCTCCGGCTTTCTTCAGGTATTTCTTGTCGGACTCAGGAACCTTCTCGAACTCGGGAACCTTCTTGTTGTAATCGGGAACCTTCTTATCGTAACCAGGAGCCATCACAGAACTTTGAACCTAACCCTTTATTCAGTCCACGGGGTACCCTGTTCTCATTCTGCTAACACAGCCGAGGTACAGGTGTTAAGCTGTGTTAATTATTATTCTCTCGAGTCCGAGATGGTTTCTGAGTCCGAGAAGGTTCCAGAGTCCGACAAGAAATTCCTGAAGAAGGCCGGAGGGCCCATCTACCGAAACGTTGTACAGATAACAATGAAAATGAGGACAATAGTCCGCATAATACAAATACTACTAATTATCAAGGCTAATTTTTAAAATTCAGAGAAATAATCAAAACAATACGTATGGGATGAATATTCTGGGTATGACGTTAAACTGCATCGAGTTGTGAGGTTCCAATTCTGGGGCTCTTGATAGAGCGGATTACACTTTCATCTCATTTCTTCTAAGGTAAACTCTGACCAGGTATGGTAGTACCTGTTAGAGTCATATCTATGGGTTAAATAGATAAAAAATGTGTTTTAAAAATGTTTAAAAGAACTGAGTTTTAAAAAGTGTGTGCCTAACAAAAATGAAGAAAACAAAACGTCTACGGCATAAAATAATCCAACATGGGTTGACATGCCATTATTGTATACTCTTCTTTTTACTTTCTTACTTCTATTCTTCTAGCGTCTCTTCTAGCGTCTGGACTTCGTCTTGGGGACTTCGTGTCTGGTCTTCCATTGGGGATTTCTCTTTATCAGAAGTCCTGTATCATTGGTAGTTTTTTAGATAATAACACAAGACTTCGATTTACTTAGATCATATTTCATTTCGAAATCCCCACCAGACTACCTACGCAGATTGAGTCGGCAGCGTGCATAACATGACTGACCACCGTCGTGGTTTTGCCGATACTAACTAAAATCTCTTTCTAATCTAAACCGGAAGAGGGTCTTCTCCACCGATTCTCACGGTATCCACCGGAAGGAGGACCAGGACTGAGGTCAAGCCTTGTCATTCAATCCTTCAAGGCCGCCGGCTGAACTTATAACAGCCATTTTGGTTTCTACACTACTGTACATAAGTATTAGGAATCTAATAATTATGTAACACCATCAAATCCAACCAACCAACCAACCAACAAACCAATATAAATATGTATGGAGTGACAAGACTTTCGGACCACTCTGTAGTTTTATAACCATTGCATTACCCACGTGCCCAACTTCAGCTTTTTAAAGCAGGCATTTATCTCCATGCTTAAAAAAATGTCTCTAAATTTGGACGAATAAGCCCAAAAGGGACAATTATTTATAGAAATGAAATTAGCCACAACGTATTTCCTTAAAAAAAAAAAGTCCCCATTTTCTGAAAACCAAGAAGAGTTAAGTAGGGGAGACCACCAATGGCTGCCATGTCGGGTGTGTGATTTCAAGTTTACAAACTTCCGGTTTAGTTGTTTTGTTTCATTGGCTGAACTGTTCCATTTTTGTCAGCAAAGGAGAGAGAGAGAACGAGAGGGGAAAATGGACCAGTGTGAATAAGCCATAGAAAACAGGTATCGAATTAGCTTAGTAAAAAAGAAAAAAGAATAAAATGGTTCAATTTGCGGCAGTGACCGCACAAGGGGTGGGAGTTGTAAAACAGGAAGGGAATTGTCGAAAAATACCGCCAAATTATAGTACGTATTAAGAAAGAAGGAATAAAAAGAAAACCTTAAAAAACAGGGGTTCTTTTTTTTTCTCTTTTTTGTTCCGTTTTTTTTTTTTTTTTTGTCTGAACGATTTCGTGTCCTGTAGTCCTGGAGTGAGACCAAAAACTAATATATAGCCGCCCACCAAAAAAAGACAGATTTGATTTGCCTTGGTTTTTTTATACTCCTTTTGCGAAAAAAAAAGTAGCAAGAAAAATTAACTTAGAAGAAAGAAAAAGTAACGCTTTCTCGTAAAGTATAAACGGTTGTACAAAATGTCAGGCTGCAAAAAAAAAAAAAAAAAAAAAAAAAAAAAAAAAAAAAAAGAAAATCGTTGTCCCTTGTTTTGCAATGATAGCTTTATAAAGTTGTCTGGCTATCTAAGTTCTGGATATTAAATAGTGTTGCATGGCACCTCAAGTAGTGTAATGGTTAACAAGCTAGATTAACAGACCATCGTTAGTGAGTTCAATTTACATATAACTATATGAAGTTAAGTAAACAAATGTGTTTATTTCTTATATGGCTTTAAGCTGACAATTTTTGGAGGATATGTGCTTAATTGAAGTCATACCTAATTTTGGAAATTAATTAGTTAATAATTAATGAATTAGTTAATAATTAATGAATTTAGGCGGGCATATATGTACATTCAGGGATTGGCATTTTCTCGATTCGTTTAGCCTTACATTTGAACATATATGCCCGCCTAAATTCATTAATTATTAACTAATTAATTTCCAAAATTAGGTATGACTCCAATTAAGCACATATCCTCCAAAAACTATATGTATAGATAAAATGGTATGAAAAACAGATATGTTGTATCTCTATTAATAATGGAGATTCGCTTCCGGTTTTTGTCTGCAACAAAAATTACATCACTGCTTACGTCACATTACCCGAAATCGTCATAACAGAATAAATACACTCAAAATTTGAGCATGCAACATTAGACAGTCCTCATTGTTTTTCAAAACAAGTTTTAATAAATACATGACTGGTATTATATATTTATATATAGTTTGTTTTATTTTAATAGATATTCAAAGTTAATAGAACTTAGTTTCGATTTCAAATTGCTTTATTTTTTTTTTTACTCCTTTAATAAATTTGATGATTTCATGATTTATGGTTCAAACTCTCCGACATTTAATTTTTAACTACCACCTCCTCAAGCAATATCTTTCAAAAAATTATTTTTACATCGCCCGGAGGGTGTTTTTTTATTTTGCTATTCTATTTAACAACTTATGTGTTTATCATACCATTTTATCTATACATTATACCGTCGGATTCATTTCCTTACTCTTAACTCACATACAACTATATAACTACTAGAAGCGACTGCCAGGCATCACCTGGGTTGAAGAGAAAAAAATCCAAAGTAGTATAATTGTTATGAAGCTAGTCTTGCTGATCTGTTGCTGCTGAATAGCGAGTTAAATCCTCGCTGGATGCCCCATAAAAATTCCCGCGTAAGAAGACCTTATTTTAATCTGACCTGAAAAAAATGATTGTTTTACACTTTCATATTGATTTGTTTATCTTTGAGTTTCACGGACATTTTTAAGTAGAATTTTAATGCTATATTAATTTTTAAATATCTACGCGAATATAAACGAAATCTTTATAATTTTGGCACAAAAAGTTACACTCAGTTACAGTGAATTACAGTTACAGACGCTAAAACAATCTCGGTCTAGTGCGTGTGAAAAGGGGATAGATTCCCTCACTGTCTGGCTGATACCGACTTTAGACCACCCCGGCAACTTTACTTAGTTCTCTAGACTAAAAAATAACCCTCACCTCCTCTACTCACAGATCCATCGCTCTACCCACCAACATGCTCAAGAAACCACTCTACGACAAATTTGACAAAATATGAATGTGTAATAAACGCATAAACTAAACCTAGATGGGTTGCCGTGCCATATGATTGCTTGTAAAATAAAATAAAAAATACTTCGGCATTAAATAAACCAATAATGCTATGTGTTCAATTGGACACATAGCCTAGTGGATAAAGGAGTTAGGTTAAGACAGTCCTAAGTGACAGTTATCTAGACTGCAGGTTCAATCCTGGTCAGGGGCAGCAGTAACATAGAATAATAATTAACACAGCTTAACATCTGTACACCAGCTATGGTTAGCAGAATGAGAACAGGATACCCACGTGGACAGAATAATGGGTTGGGTTCAAAGTTTCGTGATGGCTCCTGATTACGATAAGAAGGTTCCCGAGTTCGAAAAGAAGGTCCCGAGTCCGAGAAGGTTCCCAAGAAATCCCTGAAGAAGGCCGAAGGGCACATCGTCCGAAACGTTGTACAGATAACAATGAAGATGTGGACAATAGTTCGAATAATCCAAATAATACTAAACATAAGAGTTGATATTCCGCAAATCCAACCCAAACGAAAACTAAATTAATTACAAGATTTAAGTGACGTAAATTTATTTATTTTACAGAGAAATTAAAGATAGTTTAATTAATGTAAAGCTTCATTCGAATTAGAAACTGACAGACATTTTTTTCCGGGAAAAAATCAAATATTTCAATTTTGTGTTTCCAGCTAAAATATCTGTTTGCCGTGAAAATTCAGTATGAAAAATCAATCAGTGTTTGTATAATTGACCCCGGATAAATCTTCTGTCTTTTGATTTCAAGTGAATACAGTTTTTTCTTTTCTTCTTAATTTTAAAAATCTTTCCTACTTTTTATCTTTTCCTTTGGCTTCCTCTTTTTTTAATATTTCGCTTCTGCTTCTTCATAGTCTCTTTTCTTCTTCTTCTTCTTCTTCTTCTTCTTCTTCTTCTTCTTCTTCTTCTTCTTCTTTAATCTGCCGCCACCTTCTTCTTCTTCTTCTTCTTCTTCTTCTTCTTCTTCTTTAATCTGCCGCCACTTTCTTCTTCTTCTTCTTCTTCTTCTTCTTCTTCTTCTTCTTCTTCTTCTTCTTTAGAAATACTTATTCCTCGGATTCCTTCATTTTCTTTATTTCATGTTCTTTATTTATTTATTTATTTTGTTCTTTAATTAAACCAC
Source organism: Doryteuthis pealeii (assembly GCA_023376005.1). Classification (NCBI taxonomy): domain Eukaryota; kingdom Metazoa; phylum Mollusca; class Cephalopoda; order Myopsida; family Loliginidae; genus Doryteuthis; species Doryteuthis pealeii. The sequence continues at coordinate 111,664,147 of CM042149.1, read as the reverse complement.
AATGTTCCTAGTTCGATACCGGCCATCGACAACTCAGCGTACGAGTAACACAGGGATCTGTGCGACTGAAGTAAGGAGCTGATGGTAGGTGTGGCGCTCGATCTCAAACGCAAAAACAATCTTCCTGGTCTAGCGCTAGTGAAAAGGGTATAGGTTCCCTCGCTGATTGGCTGATACCGACGTTACTTACTTACTTTATATTCTTTTTATTCTCATTTTTATTTATCTTTTACTTTCATTCCTACCCGTCCCTTATTGAAATATTTATTTCTCTTATTCATCTAATTTATTCTTTTTGTTATCCCTTGTCTAACGCCAACGAAAAGAAGATAGACTCCCTCGCACCTTATTCTTCTTTCGTCTTTTCCCATTCTTTTTCCTACTTCTTTTTCGAACTCTTTTCTTCTTCATTTTACTTTTTTTCTTCTCAATTGACAAATATTTTCTCATTCTTCTACTTTTTCTTCTTCTTTTTCATCCTCTTATTTCTTGGTCTTCTTTTTAGTACTCTTTTCTTTTTCCTTCTATCCATTTTCTTTTTCTTTTTCACTCTCCTTCATTTTTAAACTCTTTTTGATTCAACCTATTTTCTTTCCAATTAAAAAAGTTTCTTTTCTTTTTTTTTTCCATATTTCTTCTTCATCTTCTTCTTTTTTCATTCTAAATATTTTTTCCAATTTCAATAAATATTTTCTCATTTTTCTTTTTCTCCTTTTTTGTACTCATTTTTATTCAACCAATTTTCTTCAGTGAAAATACTTAGTTTATCATTCTTCAACTACTTTTTATTTCATTCATTCTTCTTCTTCTTCTTCTTCGTCTTCTTCTTCTTCTTCTTCTTCTTCTTCTTCTTCTTCTTCATTTTTTTAATTCTTTTCTTTTTCCTTCAGCCTTTTTTCTCTGCAATTAAAAAAAGTATTTTTTTTTCATTCTTCTACTTCTTTTTCTACTTCTAATTTTCTTCATCCTACTAAATTTTTCTCTTTCATCCTCATTCTTTTGTACTCTTCTTCATTCTACCAATTATCTTTTTAATTGAAAAAATATCATTTTCTCATTCTCTACTTTATTTGCATTCATTCATTCATTCATTTCTTCTTCTTCTTCTTCTTCTTCTTCTTCTTCTTCTTCTTCTTCTTCTTCTTCTTCTTCTTCTTTGTACTTTTCTTCATTCTATCCATTTTCTTCTCAATTGAAAAAATATTATTTTCTCATTCTTCTACTTCATTTGCATTCATTCATTCATCGATTAATCTTCTTCTTCTTCTTCTTCTTCTTCTTCTTCTTCTTCTTCTTCTTCTTCTTCTTCTTCTTTTACTTTTCTTCATTCTACCCATTTTCTTTCTCAATTGACAAAATATTATTTTCTCATTCTTCTACTTCATTTGCATTCATCCATCATCCATTAATTTCTTCTTCTTCTTCTTCTTCTTCTTCTTCTTCTTCTTCTTCTTCTTCTTCTTCTTCTTCTTCTTCTTCTTCTTCTTCCACAAGCGAAAATAAAAGCATCCAGCGACTTCATAACAATCGCTTAACACGCTGAAGCGCTCGCAAATAAGAATTTTATTTAAGCCCGCCCAAGTCTATAATCGTCTGAAAAGTGACAAAACTGGTGCTAATAAAAAAAAAAGAGGGACAATAATAATGATGTTGATGGTGGAAGAGAACAACAATAATGTGTCCACTGTTCATTAGCCTCCCCAGAGTTCAATTCTTAATCAAATTATGGTGCCTGTGGATGACCTCAAATGACTGGGCTGCTGTAAAAAAAGCCAGCGCTAAACAATAGTTTAGCAGGTCCAAAATGGCTGCCGCCCCTCGGTGCTGTGTAATTCCCATTCACTCATGTTGGGACGAGATTAATTTCATTTCAAACTCTCGCCCTGGCAATGTAGCGACGCTGTCGCCCCTGTCGCTAACGGACATGGTCGAACAACGAGCAGATTAAGCCAAGAAAAGGTTCTCATGTATTGACTCTTGTTAGAAATGCCCCTTTTCCCTCAGAAGAGCATTTTAGATAGCGATCAGGCTGCCGGCGCCATTGGAGGCTTTAACCATATTCCGCCTTTGGCGAACCCAAACGGTTGGTGGTAATAATGACGTCATGGCACAAACGATGGCTACTTAAAGTTACCGGGTGGGTGGGTGGTGGGTAATGAGAGGCAGGAGAAGAATGACGGGGTTTTTTTTTCGGGATGTGCAGGAAGCGGAAAATTGGGGAAGAAATAGAAAATAAAAGTCTAAAATGGTCAAGCAGATAACCGGTATCATTCTCTAAAACGATTCTCTTAGACAATTCTATAAAACAATTAAATTCTCATGAATTACGCCCCCTGATCTTTCTTCAGGTTTTTATTTTCCAATCATTTTTTCCGTCTTACAAACACTGTAATATTTCTTTCTTTCTTTCTTTCTTTCTTTCTTTCTTTCTTTCTTTCTTTTCCCTTCTCTGCCTCCCTATGTATGTGTCTGTCTCTTTCTGTATGCTTGTTGTTTTTTGGTTAGATTTTATGACATGCCAACCCTTTTTGGGTTATTTTATGCCTAAGACATTCTAGTTTTTATTTTCCAATCATTCTCCCGTCTTGCAAACTCTGTAATATTTCTTTCTTTCTTTCTTTCTTTCCTCCTTTCTTTCTTTCTTTCTTTCTATCTCTCTTTCTTTCTTTCTTTCTTTCTTTCTTTCTTTCTTTATTTCCTCCTTTCTTTCTATCTCTCTTTCTTTCTTTTTTTTCTTTCTTTCTTTTCCTTTCTCTGCCTCCCTATGTATGTGTCTGTCTCTTTCTATATGCTTGTTGTTTTTTGGTTAGATTTTATGACATGCCAACCCTTTTGGGTTATTTTATGCCTAAGACGTTCTGTTTTATTCATTCTTAATGGGTATACAATTTTGTGTTGGAATACATTTTTTAAACTTAAATGTTTTATTCTATTTAATCGATAGATGGGACTCTAACACGTTATACCCCTCCCATTCAGGCTGTGCAATGTTTACAATTAGAAGTGCTTGATATCAGGAATAAAGCCTGTATATATAAAGAACACTTAGTTTAAGAATCATATAGGCGAGAAACTGTTAGTAACCAAGCGCTAGTGACTTTATGTCCACACTACCCTAACTTATATATATATATATATATATATATATATATATATATATATATATATATAAAGGGTGGCTTACCGGTGAATATGGGCACGATAGTTGGAGATGCACAGGATCCAGGGGTTAAGTCCGTGATAAAACAAATACAAAGTGTTCAATACACAGTAGAGCAAATTTATTGAAGAAATGGATACAAAGAAACCTACTCAAGTTTCATCGTTAGAATCATCAGGGTTAAATCCACTGAATTAATCGAGTTACCGATTAATAGCAGCTGATCACACGTATGTTCATTGAATAAGATTTTACGTTACATACGTGTGATCAGCTGCTATTAATCGGTAACTCGATTAATTCAGTGGATTTAACCCTGATGATTCTAACGATGAAACTCGAGTAGGTTTCTTTGTATCCATTTCTTCAATATATATATATATATATATTTGTGAAGTGTGTGTGTGTGTGTAATCAACAGACACCGTGTTTCGACGTTTCCCGTCTCATCAGTATTGCTAGACACAGCAACTAACTCCGACAAGGAGCGAAACCCGACTGACTTTACGTCTGCCCAATCCGTTAACCTTTAGGCCATCGCCAGCTGCTATTAAGGAGCAGTGTTTTAACTGTTTTAAATACATACATCTGTGTATATATTTTACGATCACCAGAGAGATCAAATCTGTAAACAGATGATCATTGCGTTATGCTGGCGGTGAGAGTTTATTAAAGTCACTCATAAAGAACTATATATATATATATATATATATATATATATATATATATATATATATATATATAGTTTACAATACATTTAAAAGTCCGTTTTACCAATGGTTTCGGAACATAACTTTTAAGTGATTGTTCGTCATCAGAAACGTTCACTTTTAAAATAAATAAATACAGCTCTTACAGAAATAATTGAGCACTTTATTATCGTTTCTCAAATACTAACAAAGAATTAACTATATATATATATATATATATATATATATATATATATATTACCAAAATTTATCTAAGGAAAGAACATTTCTTCATATACATATAGAGAGAAAGAGAAAGAGACAAAG
>CM042149.1:111647471-111657471 GCA_023376005.1 Doryteuthis pealeii | reverse complement strand
TATTATCTTTTAACTTTTCTAGTACATATATTCTTTCTTTCTTTCTTTCTTTCTTTCTTTCTTTCTTTCTTTCATATATTATCTTTTAACTTTTCTAGTATATCTATTTTTCTTTCTTTCTTTCTTTCTTTCTTTCTTTCTTTCCTTTCTTTTCTTTCTTTTCTCTTTCTTTCTTGTATCTCTGTTCTCTCTCACTCTTTTCGTCTTTCTCTTAGCGTCCCCCTCCTTCTATTTCTCTTCTACCTCCTCCTCCTCCTCTTTCTCCTCCTTCCTCCTCTTTCTCCTCCTCGCCTTTCTCCTCCCCCTCCTCCTCTTTTCCTCCTACTCCCCTCCTTCTTCCTTTAAACATTCTGTACAAATAGCTTTAACGCACGGTTAAACAACATCGGCCTGTTCGTTATAATTGGATCGCTTCTCCCTGCAATAATGTTGATCTATTTATCGACAGCGTTTGGAAACTGAGTGGGTCTAGAACGCCACTATTATTTCTCACAAACTGTTTTGAGTACGTCATTATCCAGTCCCAATTTCCTTTCATTCTCTGGCGGAGAAATTGGGCCTGAATTCAGAGGGTGTGTGTATGGGGAGGGGAGGCGTAGGGAGCTTGAATCTCCCTTCCTCATTGGTTTAATTCGATTCAACCGATCTCCCTCTACAGGGCTAAAAAAAAGAAAAAAAAAAGAAATAAGATAAAAATAAAACCCACGTTTAAGAATGAAGCTCAGAGGAGATGATATTTTGTGGAATTTTTAGTTTAGACATAAAAGCTGAGCAATATATATATATATATATATATATATATATATATATATATATATATATGTGTGTGTGTGTGTGTGTGTGTGTTGTGTGTGTTGATTACAATATGGACTCCTGCAGTTAACTGTAATTAATCAATATCTAGATGAATTCAGTGGATTTAACCCTGAAGATCTTTATGGTGAAACTCGAGTAGATCATTTCTGTACACATTATAATACTATATATATATATGGTGAAACTCGAGTAGGTCATTTCTGTACACATTATAATACTATATATATATATATATATATATATATATAGTATTATAATGTGTACAGAAATGACCTACACGAGTTTCACCATAAAGATCTTCAGGGTTAAATCCACTGAATTAATCAAGATATTGATTTATTACATTCAACTGCAAGAGTTCATTTTGTAATCACACACACACACACACACACACACACACACACACACACACACACACATATATATATATATATATATATATATAAACTTAAGCACGTACATTTCTGATATTCACCTCTGAAGATGAAGTTTCTACTTTGAAATCGATAAGACAAAAAAAAACATATATATATATATATAATGATTTGAAGGCAATTACAATGCGTATAAAAAATAAAAACAAAAAAGATGTTTTTTTTGTCTTATCGATTTCAAAGTAGAAACTTCATCTTCAGAGGTGAATATCAGAAATGTACGTGCTTAAGTTTATATATATATATATATATATATATATATATATATATGTGTGTGTGTGTGTGTGTGTGTGTGTGTGTGTGTGATTACAAAATGAACTCTTGCAGTTGAATGTAATAAATCAATATCTTGATTAATTCAGTGGATTTAACCCTGAAGATCTTTTAGGTGAAACTCGTGTAGGTCATTTCTGTACACATTATATATATATATATATATATATATATATATATATATATATATATATAAGGACCTACATGAGTCAGACACTAGCAACTTAGATTTCACCCGAAGAGTTCTTCAGGATAATTTCTTTAGACCGCTACATACTGATGATTATTTTTCAGACAGTACGGGTGTTTTGGTCTTTTCTTATTTTAATTTTTATTTCCTCAGATATCTGTTTGTAATATTTGTGTGTGTGTGTGTGTGTGTGTGTGTGTGTGTGTGTGTGTATGAGTGTATTTGGGCAGCATTCTTTCATTTATACATGTAGAATTAAACAAAAGACACATCTCCTGTTTAACAATTGTATTTTTGATCTTTTCGAGTTTTCTGGCAAACATACATTAGATTCACCTCAACCACATTGTCACGTCGTCTAACCCTCTATTTAACAGATAATAGCTCCATTTCACAACACCTAAAATTACATTCGTGCTCCCACTCTAATTACCGAAATATTCTAACGGAAAATACACATATTCTGCACAAAGAAAAAAATAAACAAAAACTCCAAATACTAGAAGCTTTATACATAAAACAATACAAACCATCCTTAAACAAAATTAATTTCCAATGCAGTACACACATTCTAAAATGCCTATAACACCTTTCTCGTCAATTCTTCTCCTTCCAGCCTCCACATTAATATAATAAAAAAAAAACAAAAACTGGAACACATCATCCCTGATGATGGCACTTCGAAGTGCTGAAAGTACTCGGGACCTGAACTTTGATGGACTTATCCACGAATTCCACCCAAATATCAAAAAGTTGGCCAGAAAACTCGAAAAGATCAAAAATAAAATTGTTAAACAGGAGATGCGTCTTTTGTTTAATTCTACATACATACATACATACATATATATATATATATATATATATATATATATATATATATATATTACTAGAATTTGAGGAATCATATGTATGTAGGGAGATCATACAATTTATGAGATGGTAATATTTTATAACGAAATAAAATATAAAATGTGGGGAATACGAAGGCCTTTTCGACCGGTTTCTTTTTCAAGTATAAACACCGGCGACATATATATAATATATATATATATATATATATATATATATATATTATATATATATACCCCCACTTTTTTTTGTCCCCTCTGGCTCATCTCCATTCGTTCTTAAAGAATATTTCTTATACAATCTGACTTTTATTCGTCGCCGGTGTTTATACTGGAAAAAGAACCGGTCGAAAAGGCCTTCGTATTTCCCACATTTTATATTTTATTCTCGTAATAAAATATTACCATCTCATAACTTGTATGATCTCCCTACATACATATGACTCCTCCAATTTTAGTACTATATAAGTTTTCCTGTACCAAAAATGTATTTAGGCCTAATAGGCCGAAATGTACATACAGAGATTGATTTTTCTCGATTTGTTTAGCCATACATTTAATAGGTATTCCCGCCTAATTCATTATCAATTAATTAATTTCTAAATTAGGTACGACTCCAATTAAGCACTTATTCTCCAAAAAATTATCGGCAAAAAGCCATTCTAAACAAACCTTGTTTACAACTTATCATATCGTCGTGTCATAAAAGTCACTAGAAGTGGAATGTTAACCTACTCTAAACAAATCATAAAAATCTAAGAAGTTCGTTTAGTGTTGAGGTTATGGGATCGGCCTGTCAGCTTGGCAGTCCGATTTCAAATCACGCACAGGGCGGTCTTCCGATCTATAGCTCTGCTGATGAGGCCTAATAGGCCGAAATGTACATACAGAGATTGATTTTTCTCGATTTGTTTAGCCATACATTTAATAGGTATTCCCGCCTAATTCATTATTAATTAATTAATTTCTAAATTAGGTACGACTCCAATTAAGCACTTATTCTCCAAAAAATTATCGGCAAAAAGCCATTCTAAACAAACCTTGTTTACAACTTATCATATCGTCGTGTCATAAAAGTCACTAGAAGTGGAATGTTAACCTACTCTAAACAAATCATAAAAAATCTAAGAAGTTCGTTTAGTGTTGAGGTTATGGGATCGGCCTGTCAGCTTGGCAGTCCGATTTCAAATCACGCACAGGGCGGTCTTCCGATCTATAGCTCTGCTGATGAGGCCTAATAGGCCGAAATGTACATACAGAGATTGATTTTTCTCGATTTGTTTAGCCATACATTTAATAGGTATTCCCGCCTAATTCATTATTAATTAATTAATTTCTAAATTAGGTACGACTCCAATTAAGCACTTATTCTCCAAAAAAATTATCGGCAAAAAGCCATTCTAAACAAACCTTGTTTACAATATATATATATATATATATATATATATATATATATATATATATATATATATAATATACCAAACTTATTGGTAAATCCCCGCGGTGAGAAAAAAAACAGCAAATAGTTTGATTGTAAAAATATACTACCAAACATCAACCGGGGAGAAAAAATTCTTTGGAAAAAAGAAAAAACCAGGATAATTGTACTAACCAAAAATAATCTATTGGTACAATATTTGACCAAAAGAAAAAACAATTTATATGTATATATACATATATATATACGATACATATATTCATAGAAAACCGCCAGGAAACTAAAGCTAATAAGTAAAAAGTGCTCAATACCTAAGTAGAGCAAATAATAAAGATAAATCTAATGAGTCAGATAAACCTACTAAAAATTTCGCTTAATGCTCTTCAAGGCTGAAGAGCATTAAGCGAAACTTTTAGTAGTGTATAATATTTAGTTGTGTATAATTGTATAAAAAGTGTATATTAAGTATCAAAATTGTTCATAATACACTCCAACTATTAAATAAGTAACCAATAAGTGTAGGTAAATCCGTGGTGTTTGTGGATAATTGTCTTCAGAGGAGTAAACATCCATATATATTGTTTTTTCGTAGACAAGTATGTAAAATAAAAGGAAATTAATCCGACAGTGTGAATTTGATATATTGAAAAAAACAAATGATGTTTACAAATGCTTGGGATCATCAGCACCGTATATTTATTTTCCATTAAACTAACCTTAAACCCCAACCCCAACACTAACCCCAAAATCCTAGTTTTTTTTACACCGCTTCGGCTACGGACTTCAATCGTAGCTGGTGTTTTTTTTTCAGCAGTCACCGGCAAGCAGTTTTTGAGGCAAGAGGCAAAGGACGGAACTCCACAAAGATTACCCAAGTTACTTTTGAGTTTTTATTTTTTATACCCGAGCAGATTCTTAAAAAAATTTTTTTTTTCTTCTATTGACACCTTCTGTCTTTAGTCTTTTTATTTATGCAGAAAATAGTATCAATCACATATACCACGCCGATATTTTGCGCACCAAAAATATGGAGGTCAAAATTAAGTGACCTGAAAAAAATCAGAAAGTGTTGAAATAAAATAACTGATGCATTATAAAAGTAATTCATTGCTAAATCAACACTGAAAATTTCATTAAAATCGGACAATTCCCTGATTTTTGGTAATTTTTTTCAAACGTTGGGGTCAGAATTGTATTAAAAAAACACGGATTTTTCAATGAATTGAGTATATCTAGTTTGACCTAATTTAGATGGAAATCGACATTGGAATTTTGTTACATTTAATGTTGAAAAATATTTTTAAGAACATGTTTAATTGAAATTATACATTGCAATACTAAACAAATGAGACTAACGTGCCTACCATGGGATTCAATAATTAATTTTAATGGTCAATTAAATGTATAGTAATTTATTTTTTAAGCAATACGTAATTAAAAACAACCTTAATCCCCAAACCCCTAAACCGTAACCTAATTCGCAAAAAAATCTCATTCATAAACTGTAGTTAAACTGTCATGGAACACCACCAAATAATTTTCCGTTTTAATTTTGACGACGATTTGTAAGTATAACCACAAATCTTGATTTTATAACAAAATAAGCTGATTTGAATTATTTCGCAGCTTAAATTATCTTAATTTTTCGGAAAAGGGAAACAAATACAATGTATCTACTTATCAAATAAGTTGATTGATTCTGATTTAGTAATGAAAAACTACTGTTTTAGATTTAAGATAGATAAATTATCAAAAATCAAGAAATTATCCAATTTGATTGAGATTTTTAGCACGTTATTCAGCAATGAATTCTTTTATATTGAATAGTTTGTTTTAGTTAAAAACCTGAAGAAAACTTTCACTTAAACTGTGTGTTTGTGCGTGTGTGTGTGTGTGTGGGGGGGTGAACGTTTTGCTCATTTGAATAAAATTCCATACTACTTAAATATGTAACTACCATTTTACCCAACATGAAATATTTTTAAAGTAAGTTTAATAATCATGTTAAATCAGGTAAAAAAGAACAAGTTCCTCGTATACTCTTACCATAAAATAAACTGATCCCTCATTTTATGTCCGTGTTTTTGCAATAAATATTTTTTCGCACCCGTTATTTTATAATACTAAATATATTTTATTTATTTATTTTGATATTCACTTCAATGTGTATATTCTAAAAGTTTTTATTTTGTGAGAATGGTTAGTTTTAAAGCGGGGGCTCCTTTTGTTGTTGTTATTTCTTTTCTTTTTTTTTTGGCTGTGGTACTCTAAAATAAAAACGTCAGATTTTAATCATCGTCGACGAAAAAACATAATTTCGGTCATTAAAATCTGATGTTTTTATTTTATAGAAAATTTTATGAACAAAAATTTAAATTTTTTTTTATCTCAAAAAATATAAATACAATTTTTCTCAAATTGAGGTAACTGTGTTTTAAATCCGTAATTTATTTGGAATGATACAGACTGATCTATGTTTCATGTGATTGCTCAGACGGCAAAGGCCCCTCAGGTCCTTTTCCAAAGTGCTTCGGCCTCTGGAGCAGCTAAGTAAAATTAACAGCGTTGATAACAGGGGAGCTATCCCCCAGGCAATACATACCCTTGATTCAAAGGGGCAGAGCCGGGTTTATTGCCCAGTGCCCGAGGAACCCCCTTAGGGTGAATGCCGACAGGATCAACGCATTTTTTGTGCCTAGCACCCATGAGCTTTGGCTTGTGAGTGGGCCCACATGAAATTTCCTCGTGTCACGTTCTCATAAGTAGGATGAGAGGCAAATACCTGATTTATGTTTTATTTGCTTTTTTATTCAAATTTCAAGAGTCGGAAATTAAAGAACGAAACAATTTTTTATAGAAAAATAATTGGATAACAAAATGCAAAATTTCTGATCAATATTTACTGCTAGGACTCTTGTTTTGAATCACTCCTGCACATCGACTTCTCCGGGATTTCAGTAAATTTTAAAATTGGTCAACTGTAATTTTAACCCATTCCACCTGTAATTTTCTTTAATCTTTGATGGATTTTTAGCGGTGTCAATCTATACATATATAAAAGGCAGTCGTGAGTTATTAGATTATGAAATGATATTATTTTTTTCTGAAACAACTTGTATATTGTAACCAAAACCAATTTCATATCATTTTAAATGTACAGTGTCTCAGAAAAATTGATATAATTTCATAATCTCTCTTGACTAATTCTCATTCAAATGATTTCAAATTTCTAACAGCCTGTGTAGAAACAATTCAAAATTCTGTTTAATGTTTAAACATCTTTTATATTACGGTGAATGGAATTTCTATACTGAAAAGAAAAACAAAAACAAAGATTAAACATAAAATTTTGAGATGTTTCTATACATGCTGTTAAAATTTGAGATCATTTGAACAAGAATTGGTCTAGTTATTAGATTATAAAATGATATTATTTTTTTCTGAAACCTCATGTACATTTCAGATGATATCAAATTTTTAAAAACACTCTGTATAACTTGAAGCTTATCCATCTATCTTATATATATATATATATATATATATATATATATATATATATATATATATATAAAGGGCCGTTGGTGTGAGTATGTATGTATGTATGTATGTCCGGAGGAAACTATGAAAATGAAACAATTAATGACAAATTAAATATGTATAAACATTCACTATCACTACAGTTTGCTTTTTGTGCATAAATAATGAAGATTTTATTTATATTGGTGAAGATAATTAAAAAATAAAATTAAAATGATAATAGCATGGATTTTTTTTTGCATTTACAATTTTAAATAGTAGACATTAATTTTTCTTTTCAGGGTGTCTGGATAAACGCAAGGTCTTTTTTTACATAGGGATTTTAATGGGGCATCCTGCAAAGATCCAGCTTGTGATTCAACAATAATGGATCTGCGAGACTACCTTTTTTACCCCCTCTATCCGAGTAGCTACTGCTAGTTTTGTTCTAAAGTTTTCCATATGTTTTCTATGGGATTCGTAGTTCGAACTCATAAGGGTATTTTAACGAGTATTTTCTTTCTTTTTAAAAATGTTATGTTGCTTTTTAGCGCAACTCACTAGGATCGTTATTGCGCCCTGTCAGCTGAGGCTGTAGGATATCCCGACTGCACCCCTGAAGAACAGTAAAATACCCCGGGTAGCGACCAATGATGTTTAAGACGGGATTCTGGTGACTGAGCTGTCCCTGACACGCAACACTCCATTCTGGTCCCTACTTAGGCTAGATAGGCGGCCAGAGAGGCTCCTTCCGATCAATCAGCTGGTTATATCAAGCACCTATATGACTCTCTCGACCCTATTGCCCTAATCGCAAACCTATAATCTTTTTTTATTATATATGTGCGAGAAGGCGGTAGCTGAGGGTCTTAGTGTCCTGGGTACTACGTTAAACTGAATCTAATGGTGAAGATCCAATTTGTATATCTGAAAGAGTGTGGAGTACGCCTTCATGCTTATTACTCCCAGGTCCACTCTGACGGGAGTAGTATTATCTATTAGGGTCTCATCTATGGGTTAGATAGATAATAAAAATGAGACTTAAAAAATGTGGTTTAAAAAGTGAGTTTAAAAAATCGAATATACAACAAGAATTAATAAAACAAAACGTCTTCAGCATAAAATAACCCAATGATTGACATACCGTAAAATTCAACCAACCAACCAACTGTTACATAATTATTAGATCCTAATACTTATATAAGGTAGTATAGAAACATAATGGCGATTAGTGCAACTGATGGCCTTGAGAGTGAGTGACGGCGCTTGACCTCACTCTCACCTTGCCTTCGGGGATAACTCGTGAGAACCGGAAGGCATAGAAGACCCTGTCTTCCGGTTTAAGGATAGTAAGTAAGACTTAGTCAGTTAGCAGGGAGGAGCCGAGCCCGATAGGATGTAAGTCGATCTGCGCAGATGTCTGGGTTGGGGATTGTGTTTATTACCTAAAAACTAACAATGACACAGGGTTTCTGATAAGGAGAAATCCCTTACAGAAACCAGACCCGAAGTCCCCAAGAAAGTCCAGACCTTAGAAGAGACCAGACCAAGATAGATGATAGAAATACCAAAGACGATCAGAATAGCAGCCGGCCAGAATACTAAAGACGGCCAAGAAATAGAATTAAAGAAAGGGTATACAACACAACAAACATTCATAATTTGTTTAAAAACAAAATATTTACCTGCAAACTCTCCCTTTATAAGTCAATTTATACAATAGAAAAAAATTGGCTTTAAATAGCCCACAGTTTTTAAACAAAACAAAAAGAAATCATCGTATTGTTAATCTACAATAAAAAGATCAAACATGGTAAAAATGTATACGGTTATCGGTGCCAATATTACCCGCTCTGTCGGCTGGAGCGTTAGAATACAGCGACTGCACCTCTGCAGAGGGGTAAGACTCCTCCAATGGGGGCCACCTGTTGGCCATGGGTGGCGACACGTGAGGTTTAAGGATTAAACCCAGGTGGGTGAGCATGCAACACTCCACTTAGATCCTCAGGCTAGACGATGGTCGGAGCGGCCCCCTCCGATCAATCGGCTGGTCACGTCAAGCCCTAGCATCTATATGATTGTCACAACTATATTTCCTACATGGCAACTCCAACCCTTTTTATCATATGGGTGCTAGAAGGTGGTAGCTGAGGGTCTTCATGTCTTGAGAATGACATTAAACTCTATCTGATGGTGAGGTTCCAGTTCTGGAGGTCTGGGGAATGTGGGGCACCCCTTCATCACTATTGCTCTCAGGTCCACTCTGACTCGGAGTGGTAGTACCTGTTAGGGTCCCATCTATGGGTTAAATAGTTAAAATCTGTTTGTAAAAAAACTGAGTATTCATTAAGAATAGATTTTTCAAAACTTTGTCGGCGTTAAATGACCCATTAAAGTTGATATGCCATAAAACAAACCAAACTAAACCAAACCAAAACTAATATTACCATTTGTGTTGTTCTTAGCCGCGTAACTAGAATATGAG
>CM042149.1:111556993-111647461 GCA_023376005.1 Doryteuthis pealeii | reverse complement strand
GATTACTAGTGAATTGCGATGAAAAAAAATGTCAAAAAATAACTAGCTGAGCTACCGGCGTTGCGCGGATTAAAAAAAAGTAATCTTTATCTATATATAATAAAAAAAAAGTCGACGGGAGAGCCTATTGTCGGAGTCAGCGAAAACAATGGGGAGCCTATACCATTTTTGCTAGCGATATACTAAGGGAGATTGTTTTTTGTTGAGTGGAGCGTCACACCTATTTTATCAGTGTTCATGTAAGACCAACGCCTCTTGCTTCCCGGTCCAGTCTCTGCAGCAGAGATTCGGCTTGAGCAGGTGTATTTGCAAGAAGCGATAGAAATCTACCAGGGTTTAAAAAAAAAAAAAAAACACACATACACACAAAAAAAAACAAAAACAAAAAAAAACAAAACAAAAGCAACACATACATCTTGAGACAGAATAAAGGATGATTTGTTTGTTTGTTTGTTTGTTGTTTGTTTTACGGCATATCAACCTCAGTGGGTCATTTAATGCCGACAAAGTTATGAAATAAATCAATTCTTAATGGATAATACAATTTTTTTATAAATACATTTTCTATTTAACCCATAGATGGGACACCAACAGGTACACCATCGGGTCAGAGTGGACCAGGGAGCAATGGTGGATGAAGGGGTGCTCCAATCCCAAACCTCCAAAACTGGAACCTCACCATCAGATAGAGTTTAACTCATTCCCAGGGACATGTAGATGCCTTCTAGCACCCATATGATAAAAAAGGGGTTGGGGCTTGCCATAAGGGCAATAGAATTGGGAAAATCATATAGGTGCCAGGGCTTGACGTGACCAGCCGATTGATCGGAGGGGGCCTCTCCAACCGCCCGTCTAGCCCAAGATAGGGCCAAAGTGGAGTATTGCTCATCCACCTGGGCTCTATCCTTAAGCATCACGGGTCGCCACCCCACGCCAACAGGCGGCCCATTGGGGGAGTCTTACCCCTCTGCAGAGGTGCAGTCGGTGCATTCTAATGCCCCAGCCGACAGGGCGGAATAAAATGATGAGTTGATAGGTTTGATTTCAGTTTCTGCAAATCAAATGCCCTTCGTAGTTCAGTTGAGATCAATGGTCCATTTAACAACATACCCAAGGCAAAAGGGGACAAGAATTCAAGTCTTAGCTTCAAAAGGAATCCGAGAAATATTCTATATAAGAATTATTTTATTCTATAACCACATCATCATTATCATCATCCCTCTCGCCACCCATAACTATGGTCATCACTCCTGATAAGTACACCTCACGACATCCAGTATCCGCACATCTGCATCTCCATCCCCTTGGGGTTAGCACTTTGGAGGGGATTTCGCTGACGACCGCCAACTAAAAGCGTAAATGCAACGCTCTCCTATAAAAGGGATAGATCACTATTGACAGCCTTTACATACATACAGATGTGTTATTAAAACAGTTAAAATCCCTTTCGCATTTGTGGGTGACGATAGTTCAGCGGTTCAGCAGTCCGACTGCTGCTGAATCGATCCGGTTTCTATCTCGGTGTAGATAGCTCACAAATGTCTACCCCACTGAAGACTTGATAAATTGAAACACGTGTCTGCGGGGCTTATATATATATATATATATATATATATATATATATTATGGATAACAAAATCAAAAATTATTTACTTGCGGAGCATACAGTCTGTTTGTTGTTTTTTCTCCATTAAGCCCCTACTATTATTATAGCGTGAGAACTTTGACAACTTATCAGGATGTCTGTTTCTCCGACATAAAAGGTTCACTAGTGTTTCACTGCTTACTGCTGAAGCCCGTTCGATATTCTGTCGGAGGATATATTTTATATATACCTATATACTATAATAAAGTCGAAACAGTCTGTACGGTATTTCTACATCATCGCCATCCTTTTGGATACACTTCAAGTTCATTCTATAAGAAAAGTTCGAATTTATCATACAGCGTATGCTTCAAGTAATTTATTACTTATTCAGCCGTTCTCCTCCATCTTATATATATATATATATATATATATATATATATTACATCTACACAAGTAGAATGACACAGGTTATCATGCGAGTTTACTGATTGTTCTGTTCTTCTCCTCTATCCCCTTGCCTGTTTCCCTCTTTCCCATCTGAGAACTAGTTGATTCATACCTTTCCAAGGGATTAGCGCTCCTGATACAAGCCTCGTCAGGATTTTACCTCTCTCTCTCTCTCTCTCTCTCTCTATATATATATATATATATATATATATATAATCATTACCAAGTCATGCTGAAGCATGGATTACCATGACTGATTTTCTCCCCCCTCTCTCTCTCTCTTTTCTCTCGCTCTTTCTCTCTCTCTCTCTCTCTCTCTCTCTCTCTGACGTCATCTCCTTATCGGTCATTTCAAGTCCTCAGCACGGCATTCAGGTCCCCACAGGCCTGATCAATGTAAGTTTTGCTGGTTGGCCAAAATTGGTATGTCCATATGTAGGAGTCCATAGAAGACATTAATTATGTTCCTCCTTACTTCTCCAGTAGTGCCCAACCTGTCTTACTTGCGGATGATCGACCAACACTGTAGGAAAGATAGTTGGATTCATACCTTTCCAAGAGTATTAGCGCTCTCTGAAATACAAACGCCCTCGTCCAGGATTTTGAACTCTCTCTCCTCTCTCTCTCTCTCTCTCTCTCTATAATTATAATATATATATATATATATGTGTGTAGGTGTTCATAGGGGAACATCGCATAAGTTCGTCCATACATCACCAGCATGTTCCAGGTGCCTTGTTCTTTTTGGATGATTTGTGTGATAGGAGGTAAGTGGCGTACAATTGCCTTTTGTTGAGGTGCTGCTTCCAGGATTGTTCAATTCGCAAGTCTCACTCTCTTCCCATCTAGCTTTCCCCATTATTTCAAACGAAATATTTGCCTATATCGACTTAATTGAATGGGAAGATAAACAATTACAACGGAACACAATATTTACTACTCGCACTGCGATTCATTAATAATTTTTCTTTTTCTATTCTTTTCTTTTGTTTGTATTGACCCCCTCCCTCTTCTCTCTCTCTCTCTCTCTCTCTCTCTCTCTCTCTCTCTCCCACTGCAAACAATCACGGCCGACAATCCACAATATTTCCCCATTCTCTGTTTAACGCGACTTTCTTTCTGAGCTTAATTCAACTTCAGTGTGTTTTATTCTTAATTTTCCCAAAGATATCTCTTTAATTTCCTTGAAATTCCTTTCTCTTTTCGACACTTTTTTTTGTATTATTTTTTTTCTCATCCTTTTTCTCGTCTGGCGAGATTAGCGCCTTCCTTGTTTCCCTTTTTCTCATTTGTCTTCGTTGTTTACCGCCATCATCGGTCCCATCCCCCCACCCATGTACCGCTCTCCATTCTGGAAGACAGTTTTCGCTGTGATTTCGCGCCTCAAGAGTGAAGGCAAGCAGGCTTAGAGGCCTGCACGCATGCGTGTCTGTGCAGCAACTACTCGCCTGTGATGTGATTTTGCTAAGCGGACCCGAACAGGCCGCATCAAATACCTAGTTTACAGCTGCCAGCTCAAACATGTCTAATTGTATTTCATATCTAGCCAAAAACGCGAGGGAAAGCCACAATAAGAATATGATTTTAAACAAGTGAGTTATTAGATGCGGCGATCTGAAATATAAAAGAGTTTTTTCTAGGGCCGCCATCAATATAATACTAATTAGGTTTCTGTGAGTTAGTAAGACGGGTGACGGTAGCCCGGGCTATATGTGTCGTACAGGTCAATTCAAAGATGCAGGACTGGGAGTGTTGGTGGAAGAGGTGACGGTTTTTCAGGGTCATGGGTGTGGCTGTGATGGGTTGGTTATCACAGGCAGCAATAGAGGGCTCACAAATGCAACTAGATTAGCAATTTGAAAGGTATTTCGTTAATAGAATGAGGTTCCCTTTCCTTTCTCAAGCATCGTCTATCGCTTGCCTTCCTTCTATTCTGTCTTCGTATTAACGGCAAATCTTCCTTTTGTTCACTGTCTTCCTTAACAAAAGACAGACAACGGCGAATTTAAAGAATATTGAACAAAACTTACTCTAGCCTCATCTTTTCTTCTCCGGCTACGTCATCTCAAAACATCTCACAACGCGAGGGTTTTGTTTCCAATACTCTATCATCGTTCTGAAGAGAGGAGGGGGGCATAGAAAGTTGTTTTTTTTTTATCTCTCTTGGCTGTCATTGTTATTCATTTATTTATTCCTCTATTTATTTATCTTTTTATTTTATTATCTTTTATCTTTTATCTATTGTTACATTTGAGAAACGATTAAACATTATTTACTAACTAGATGGCACACACTTCGGGAAAAATGACACCCATTGAAATAAATAAATTTGTTCATAAAGAACGGTTTCAAACAATCTATATATTAATCCTCGTGTTCTTGATTGCTAGCAAACTATCATCTTCCACCACCCTCTGGTTAAAAATGTAACCGTCCAAAAAGATAGTTTGGTGTTTGCCCAGAACCGAGCTACAACATCAGTTAAATTTTGCAAATCGGAAATCATTAATAATTTAAAACTGGTTAAGTTTCAGAATTTTGCGGTTGAAATTTTGGATTCCTTGGGCAAAAATGATTTTATAAACCAATTCTTAGGAGTAGGAAACTCTAGAACTCATTTTACAGAACAAATACATTACAAAAAGACATTTTTCGTGAACCACACCAAATTTTGAGAGTTAAAATCGACATAACTCTGCCAATTTTTGGAAATGGAAGCTCAAATTTTAGGGAATGTCTAACTTTAACACAGTTCACACCTGTACAAATTTCAGAAAAATCAGAAAAAAGGGTGACCATTTTACTTTTTCTGGATGATTTGACATGGAAATGCCCATATATTAATACTCATGTTCCTTGATTGCACGACTGCTATCATCTTGAAACACCTTCTGGTTAAAAATGAAACCATCAATCGTCCAAGATGAATCCAAAAATCTAAATCCTGATTATATGATGTTGCTTATCCGCCGAATTTCTTTAAATAAATGTGTTTCATTAAGAACGGTTCAAACAATCTATTTATTAATATCCGTATTCCGCTCTCATCTTGCAACACCTCTGATTAAAAATGAGACCGTCCAAATCGTCCAAGATAAAATAAAAATCTAAATACTTATTATTATGGTGTTACTTATCCGTCGAATTCTTTAGATAAATTTGTTCATCATGAACGATTTAAACAATCTATAATTAATACTCGTGTTCCTTAATTGCACGACCGCTATCATCTTGCAACACCCTCCTGTAGTGGTGAGTTCAAATTTTGGAGCTTTTGTGTATAAGATATTAGTATTAGATAAGAATACGTGAAACTATGTAACCCTGTTCAATTTTCTTGTATTAGATAAAAATACACTGTACAAGTTATGTGTTGGTTGGTTGGATTTTTCGGCATATCATCCCTTGTTGGGTATTTTATGCCGAAGACGTTTTTTTATTCATTCTTTGGTATTCGATTTTTCTTCTAACTCAATTTTTAAATATTTTTAAAACTCATTTTTAACTATTTAACTTATAGATGGGACCTATCTCTCTCCTTTTATAGTGAAACAATTGTATTACTGGGCTGGCTTTTGAGGATTAATGGCGTGGCCTCCACTATCCTTAGTCTGTTTCATTGAATCTCTCTGACATAAAACCCTCTATCTTAAATCTACGAACGTATTTGACTGGTCACTTCCACACGAATCCTATCTTGTCTGATGTATCCCTTTTTTAAGGACACAACAGTAACCCAACAGATGAAGTTTTTTTTAAATCGTACCCTTTTTTATTTTATCCTATACTTATCTTCTTCTAAGCTGATATGCGGGCAGGGTAATTTCCATGTCAAATTGGTCCATGCAACAAAAAAGAAATTGATAGGGCGGTAACCCAAAAATAAACTCTTAACAACGACGATGTGTAAAACAAAAGAACACGTATTGACGCTGTCCTCGCTGCCGTTAGATTGATATCCCGAGTGATTGGCAAGCAGTGATGTCCTGTATTGAATCGGCAACAACATATCTTTTATAATGGAGACTGTGTGTTTTTTCTGTCTGTAACCGAAACTATATTCCTACTCAAGTTCACAATTCCCTTTAGTTATTTACATCACATTCTCCTGATTTTATTTATTCTAAATACTCAATTATTAATAAAAATTGACTTACATTTATTAATTACTAACTATGTCTACGTACTTGATAACATGGCAATTATATTATATATACAACAAAAATAGCGGTTTAACAGTGTGAAACGGGAAGGTTAATTTGCCATATTATATTAAAAAATCGAATTTAATAAATATGTGCTTAGTATTATTTATTTCTAACTGTTGGTTTTATTTAATGGAATATAAGCAAAATCTCTTCAATGAATCTTTAAATGAAATCCGTTTAACAAGATAAAAATAACTGCTCATATTATTATTCTTTACTTCCTCTTTATAAACTAAATATTAAATTAGATAAAATAACAATGAAAGCGAGAAGCGATGGAAGAGTAATTATCAGTTGTTCCATTTGTTATTATAATCCCTCTGTTTCCAAATCTTTTTATTATACTCCCTCGTTTCAAATGCTTTTTATCTGTATTCTATTGAGTTTCATTTAGGCCTTTCTAATTTAATTACAATATTTTTACATTAAAACTTGAATACTTGCACCCGGAGGGTGCCATATATTGCTAGTTCAACTAAAAATAAAGAATTATTAATAATAACCGACATGTCGTATCTAAGAAAAATAGTAAAGTATTCGGGGTGACCTAATGTCAGTATCGCCAGACAGCGAGGGAGTCTATACCCTTTTCACAGCTCTTAGGACCAAGGAGATTGTTTGAGCTGTAGTAGAGCGCCACACTTACCATCAGCTCCTTACTTTACGCACGGATCCCTGTGCTACTCATACGCTAATGTTAGCTGGTATCGAACCAGGAACCTTGTGGTTCCAATTAAACGCTTTACAGACCGGCCTTTGTTAATCCAAATAAGGTTCAAAATAAAAAATATGATAGAAAAAGAGAGTTCATGACCTGCTTTGATTTTGAATTTAATCATTTTCTAAGTTTTTTAGCTGCAGGGGTCAGGTATCCCCAAAAGAAAGGTCTTATCCCCTCGTCTAAAAAGGATTGCTCAAGTTTATTTGTCTGAAACCGGACTTGCCTTAAAATAGGAAAATGTTGACGGAGCTAACCTATTTTGGTTTACCGCAGGAGAGCCTCCAACCTAAAATCTTATTTTCTGTTTGCAACTTTCCCATGGTGGAGGGGATGGAATATATGAAGTACTTCTAAGCTCAAAAAGAAAGAAAGAAAGAAGAAAGAAAAGAAGAAAATAGGAAAGGAAGAAGAAGCAAAAAGAAGGTAAAGAAAGAAAGAGAGAAAGAAAGAAAGAAAGGAGGAAGGAAAGAAAGAAAGAATGCACAGAAAGGGAAATATTTTGAGTGGGAAATAAGGAGTTAGTCGGTTTGTTGGTTGTTGGACTTTACGGCATCTCAACCCTTGATGGTTATTTTATGCTAAATACGTTTTTTTATCAGTTCCTAATGGGTATTAGAATATTTTGTAAACTCATTTTTCTGTTTAACCCACAGATGAAACCCAAACAGGTACTACCACTTCGGGGAAATAAAGAAGTATGAAGAAGTATTATGTCAAACTTCCAAGTAGTAGGGTTCTGCTTGCCATGAAAATCAGCATATTATGTTGTTGTTTATTTATAATGACAAATGATAACACCGAGAGAAAGCTTTATTCTACTTAGAATAATTTGGTAAACTCATTGAGAATTTATATAGTCTAGTATACACTAGAGAGTTCTCCAAAGGGGAGGTAATCACAAAAATAGGGGAGGTAACTCTCAATTACTAATTACATTTATGTTATTTGTTTTGATTGTTTGTAAGGTGGGTGTTGGTTGCCAAACAAAACAACAAAACCTTTTCAAACATCAATCGAGACTTTCTTGGTATCTTTCCTTGAATGATGAGCTATTTCAATTCATTATCTATATACCTCAGAACTCATTCTATTCGAATAAAAGTTTGGCGGCGGCAGAGTGGACTCTATTCCTCTTTTCGCTAGGAAGATTTTTTTTGCTGAGGTGGAGCGCCACAAACTACCGTGAGTTCACAACTTTATCGTACAGTTAAGATTACTCAATCTGTGTTACTTAGGTGCTGAATTGGTGGCGACCGGCATCGAATCAGGAACCTTGCGATTACCTGACCGGATTCCTCTACCGACTGAGCTAAACCGGAAATGCCCATTATTTATCGTAATCTGAATCCTGTTCAATTGTTATGAACTAACCCTGTCTTTTGTACTTTGTTTGGGTGAGGTATGCCAAGTGATTTGAGAGCTGCTGTGAGCGGCTTAATGTAGTCAAAGTGTAAAGTTGGGGGGTGCAGTAAGAATATCTTTCGGAAGCTGTTACACTGCGTATTTCTAAATCCGACGATAAGACGGAAGAAGCCAGAGGAGAAGCTAAAAATTAATTAAGGAATGAACGAAAAAAAATCATTTATGAGTGGTATGAGAGAAGAAAAAAAACGAATGTGAGAATGAAATCATCTCCAATGAAAAACAAAAAAAACAACGAGCGTAACAGACAGAGAAAGGAAGAAAATATTTGACTCTCCGTAAGATTGGAAACATTCCGGTGTGTTCTCTGTCTGATTCTTGTGTTGCAACTCTGTTCAAGCGGAAAACTAATAGCGTGGTGACGAAATAAGTGCCGTTAAAAAAAGAAAAAAAGAAAACTGTCATGACTGCGGCACGAAAGGCGAAGAACGTCACAACAGACAAGAATTTAAGACATAGCTCATGTGCTAAAGATGTTGGTCCTTTGTTGACTCAACTCGAAAGAGGCGATGGAAGGACTAAAAAATGCCTAAAAGAAAGAAAGAAAATTGAATAAAACAAGGAATGAGAGAACATTATCAAAGCTAAGGCTAAGATTAATAAAATTGAAAGATGGAATGAAAGGAAAGAAAGGGAGAAAGAAATAAGGAAACTGAATAAAATGATGAAAAAAGAATTATACGAAAACTATGGCTAAGAATGATAAATGAAAAGGGAAAGAAAGAAAAGAAAGAAAGAAAGAAAGAAAGAAAGAAAAGAAAGAAAGAAAAGAAAAGAAAGAAGAAAAGAAAAGAAAGAAAGAAAAAGAAAACTGAATAAGATATGAAAAAAATATACGAAGATAAGGCTAAGAATTATAAAATTGAAAGATGGAATGAAGAGAAAGAAAGAAAAAAGAAAGAAAGAAAGAAAGAGAAAACTGGATAAAATTATGAAAAAAATATACGAAGAATAGGCTAAGAATGATAAAATTGAAAGATCGAATGAAAAGAAAGAAAGAAAGAAAGAAAAAGAAAACTAGATAAAATATACGAGGCCAAGGCTAAGAATGATAAAATTGAAAAGCGAATGAAAAGAAAGAAAGCATCTAGTGGTGAGGTTCCAATTTTGAATCACTTGGGAATGTAGAGTATCCTTTCTTCACCCTTACCCCTAGGCCCACTCCTACCCGAAGAGGTAGTACCTGTTAGGGTCCCATCTATAAGTTAAATAGGTTAAAAATGAGTTTTAAAATGTGTTAAAAAATTGAGTTAGAAGAAAAAATCAAATACCCAAAAGAATGAATAAAACAAAACGTCTTCGGCATAAAATAACCCAACAAGGGATGATATGCCGAAAAATCCAACCAACCAACACATAACTTGTACAGTGTATTTTTATCTAATACAAGAAAATTGAACAGGGTTACATAGTTTCACGTATTCTTATCTAATACTAATATCTTATACACAAAAGCTCCAAAATTTGAACCTCACCACTACAGGAGGGTGTTGCAAGATGATAGCGGTCGTGCAATTAAGGAACACGAGTATTAATATATAGATTGTTTAAATCGTTCATGATGAACAAATTTATCTAAAGAATTCGACGGATAAGTAACACCATATAATAAGTATTTAGATTTTTGTATTTTATCTTGGACGATTTGGACGGTCTCATTTTTAATCAGAGGGTGTTGCAAGATGAGAGCGGAATACGGATATTAATATATAGATTGTTTGAACCGTTCTTAATGAACGAATTTATTTAAAGAATTCGGCGGATAAGCAACATCATATAATCAGGATTTAGATTTTTGGATTTCATCTTGGACGATTTGGATGGTTTCATTTTTAACCAGAAGGTGTTTCAAGATGATAGCAGTCGTGCAATCAAGGAACATGAGTATTAATATATGGGCATTTCCATGTCAAATCATCCAGAAAAAGTAAAATGGTCACCCCTTTTTTTCTGAATTTTTCTGAAATTTTGTACAGGTGTGAACTGTGTTAAAGTTAGACATTCCCTAAAATTTGAGCTTCCATTTCCAAAAATTGGCAGTTATGTCGATTTTAACTCTCAAAATTTGGTGTGGTTCACGAAAAATGGCGTCTTTTTGTAATGTATTTGTGTCTGTAAAATGAGTTCTAGAGTTTCCCTACTCCTAAGAATTGGTTTATAAAATCATTTTTGCCCAAGGAATCCAAAATTTCAACCGCAAAATTCTGAAACTTAACCAGTTTTAAATTATTAATGATTTCCGATTTGCAAAATTTAACTGATGTTGTAGCTTCGGTTCTGGCAAACACCAAACTATCTTTTGGACGGTTACATTTTTAACCAGAGGGTGGTGGAAGATGATAGTTGTCGTGCAATCAAGGAACACGAGGATTAATATATAGATTGTTTGAACCGTTCTTTATGAACAAATTTATTTATTCAATGGGTGTCATTTTTCCCGAAGTGTGTGCCATCATAGTTAGTAAATAATGTTTTAATCGTTTCTCAAATGTAACAAATAGATAAAAAGATAAAAAGATAAATAAATAAAAAGATAAATAAATAGAGGAATAAATAAATGAATAACAATGACAGCCAAGAGAGATAAAAAAAAAAAAAAACTTTCTATGCCCCCTCCTCCTCTTTTCAGAACGATGATAGAGTATTGGAAACAAACCCTCGCGTTGGTGAGATGTTTTGAGATGACGTAGCCGGAGAAGAAAAGATGAGGCTAGAGTAAGTTTTGTTCAATATTCTTTAAATTCGCCGTTGTCTGTCTTTTGTTAAGGAAGACAGTGAACAAAAGGAAGATTTGCCGTTAATACGAAGACAGAATAGAAGGAAGGCAAGCGATAGACGATGCTTGAGAAAGGAAAGGGAACCTCATTCTATTAACGAAATACCTTTTCAAATTGCTAATTCTAGTTGCATTTGTGAGCCCTCTATTGCTTGCCTGTGATAACCAACCCATCACAGCCACACCCATGACCCTGAAAAACCGTCACCCTCTTCCACCAACACTCCCAGTCCTGCCATCTTTGAATTGACCTGTACGACACCATATCTTAGCCCGGGCTCACCGTCACCCGTCTTACTAACTCACAGAAAACCTAATTAGTATTATATTGATGGCGGCCCTAGAAAAAACTCTTTTATATTTCAGATCGCCGCATCTAATAACTCACTTGTTTAAAATCATATTCTTATTGTGGCTTTCCCTCGCGTTTTTGGCTACCAGATATGAAATACAATTAGACATGTTTGAGCTGGCAGCTTAAACTAGTATTTGATGCGGCCTGTTCGGTCCGCTTAGCAAAATCCATCACACAGGCGAGTAGTTGCTGCACAGACACGCATGCGTGCAGGCCTCTAAGCCTGCTTGCCTTCACTCTTGAGGCGCGAAATCACAGCGAAAACTGTCTTCCAGAATGGAGAGCGGTACATGGCGGTGGGGGGGAATGGGACGCGATGATGGCGGTAAGACAACGAAGACAAATGAGAAAAAGGGAAACAAGGAAGGCGCTAATCTCGCCAGACGAGAAAAAGGATGAGAAAAAAAAAATAATACAAAAAAAAGTGTCGAAAAGAAGAAGGAATTTCAAGGAAATTAAAGAGATATCTTTGGGAAAATTAAGAATAAAACACACTGAAGTTGAATTAAGCTCAGAAAGAAAGTCGCGTTAAACAGAGAATGGGAAATATTGTGGATTTGTCGGCCGTGATTGTTTGCAGTGGGAGAGAGAGAGAGAGAGAGAGAGAGAGAGAGAGAGAGATAGGGGAGGGGGCCTCAATACAAACAAAAGAAAGAAATAGAAAAAGAAAAATTATTAATGAATCGCAGTGCGAGTAGTAAATATGTGTTCCGTTGTAATTGTTATCTTCCCATTCAATTAAGTCGATATAGGCAAATATTTTCGTTTGAATAAAATGGGGGAAAGCTAGATGGAAGTCTGAGAGCTTGCTGAATTGACAATCCTGGAAGCAGCACCTCAACAAAATGGCTATTGTACGGCACTTACCCCTATCACACAAATCATCCAAAAAGAACAAGGCACACTGGAACATGCTGGTGATGTATGGACGAACTTATGCGATGTTCCCCTATGAACACCTACACAACATATATATAATATATATATATTATATATATAGAGAGAGAGAGAGAGAGAGAGAGAGGGGAGGGAGAGAGTTCAAAATCCTGGACGAGGGCGTTTGTATTTCAGAGAGCGCTAATACTCTTGGGAAAGGTATGAATCCAACTATTCTTCCTACCAGTGTTGGTCGATCATCCGACAAGTAAGACAGGTTGGCACTACTGGAGAAGTAAGGAGGAACATAATTAATGTCTTCTATGGACTCCTACATATGGACATACCAATTTTGGCCAACCAGCAAAAACTTACATTGATCAGGCCTGTGGGACACTGAATGCCGTGCTGAGGACTTGAAATGACCGATAGGAGGATGACGTTCAGCAGAGAGAGAGAGAGAGAGGGAGAGAGAAGAGAGAGAGAAAAGAGCGAGAGAAAGAGAGAGAGAGAGGGGGAGACAAAATCAGTCATGGTAATCCATGCTTTTTCAGCATGACTTGGTAATGATTATATATAAATATATATTATATATATATATATTATATATATATATAGAGAGAGAGAGAGAGAGAGAGAGAGAGAGAGAGAGAGAGTCAAAATCCTGACGAGGGCGTTTGTATTTCAGAGAGCGCTAATGCTCTTGGGAAAGGTATGAATCCAACCGATAAGGGATGACGTCAGAGAGAGAGAGAGAGGGAGAGAGAAAGAGCGAGAGAAAGAGAGAGAGAGAGAGAGGGGGGGAGACAAAATCAGTCATGGTAATCCATGCTTTCAGCATGACTTGGTAATGATTTATATATATATATATATATATTATATATATATATATAGAGAGAGAGGAGGGGGGAAGAGAGAGAGAGTTCAAAATCCTGGACGAGGCCGTTTGTATTTCAGAGAGCGCTAATACTCTTGGGAAAGGTATGAATCCAACTATTCTCCCTCCAGCTATGGGTAAATAGTAGGGTAAACCAGGCTCTTTAATCTTGGTTTGGCAATTAGTCTAGGAGAATTAAAAACTATGAATTCAAATCAGTTGAACTCCGCATAAGAAATTAACCTTGTGTCACATCCTACTTGTGCGGTGGATTGCTATATATATATATATATATATATATATATATATATAGTCAACCCCAGACACGTGTTTCAATTTATCAAGTTCTTCAGTGTGGCTAGACATTTGTGAGCTATCTACAGCCGAGATAGAAACCGGATCGATTCAGCAGCAGTCGGACTGCTGAACCGCTGGACTATCGTCACCCACAAAATGCGAAAGGGATTTTAACTGTTTTTAATAGACACATCTGTATGTATGTTAAAGGCTGTCATAGAGTGATCTATCCCTTTATAGGAGAGCGTTGCATTACGCTTTAGTTGCGGTCGTCAGCGAAATCCCCTCCAAAGTGCTCAACCCCAAGGGGATGGAGATGCAGATGTGCGGATACTGGATGTCGTGAGGTACTTATCAGGAGTGATGACCAATAGTTATGGGTGGCGAGAGGAGTGATGATAATGATGATGCTGGTTATAGAATGAAATAATTCTTTTATTAGAATTTTCTCGGATTCCTCTTGAAGCTAAGACTTGAATTCTTTCCCTTTTGCCTTGGGTATGTTTGGTTAAATGGACCAGCTGATCTCCCAACTGAAACTACGAAGGGCATTTGATTTGCAGAAACTGAAATCAAACCTATCAACTCATCATTTATTCCGACCTGTCGGCTGGGGCATTAGAATGCACCGACTGCACCTCTGCAGAGGGGTAAGACTCCCCCAATGGGGCCGCCTGTTGGCTGTGGGTGGCGACCCGTGATGCTTAAGGATAGAGCCCAGGTGGATGAGCAATACTCCACTTTTGGCCCTATCTTGGGCTAGACGGGCGGTTGAGAGGCCCCTCCGATCAATCGGCTGGTCACGTCAAAGCCCTAGCACCTATATGATTTTCCCAATTCTATTGCCCTTATGGCAAGCCCCAACCCCTTTTTTATCATATGGGTGCTAGAAGGCATCTACATGTCCTGGGAATGACGTTAAACTCTATCTGATGGTGAGGTTCCAGTTTTGGAGGTTTGGGGTATGTGGAGCACCCCTTCATCACCATTGCTCCCTGGTCCACTTCTGACCCGGATTGGTAGTACCTGTTAGGGTCTCATCTATGGCTTAAATAAAGAAAAATGTATTTATTAAAAAAATTGATTATCCATTAGAATTTGTTTGTTTGTTTGTTTGTTTTGTTTTACGGCATATCAACCTCAGTGGGTCATTTAATGCCGACAAAGTTATGAAATAAATCAATTCTTAATGGATAATACAATTTTTTTATAAATACATTTTTCTATTTAACCCATAGATGAGACCCTAACAGGTACTACCAATCCGGGTCAGAGTGGACCAGGGAGCAATGGTGATGAAGGGGTGCTCCACATACCCAAACCTCCAAAACTGGAACCTCACCATCAGATAGAGTTTAACGTCATTCCCAGGACATGTAGATGCCTTCTAGCACCCATATGATAAAAAAGGGGTTGGGGCTTGCCATAAGGGCAATAGAATTGGGAAAATCATATAGGTGCTAGGGCTTGACGTGACCAGCCGATTGATCGGAGGGGGCCTCTCCAACCGCCCGTCTAGCCCAAGATAGGGCCAAAGTGGAGTATTGCTCATCCACCTGGGCTCTATCCTTAAGCATCACGGGTCGCCACCCACAGCCAACAGGCGGCCCCATTGGGGGAGTCTTACCCCTCTGCAGAGGTGCAGTCGGTGCATTCTAATGCCCCAGCCGACAGGTCGGAATAAATGATGAGTTGATAGGTTTGATTTCAGTTTCTGCAAATCAAATGCCCTTCGTAGTTCAGTTGGGAGATCAGCTGGTCCATTTAACCAAACATACCCAAGGCAAAAGGGGACAAGAATTCAAGTCTTAGCTTCAAGAGGAATCCGAGAAAATTCTAATATAAGAATTATTTCATTCTATAACCAGCATCATCATTATCATCACTCCCTCTCGCCACCCATAACTATTGGTCATCACTCCTGATAAGTACACCTCACGACATCCAGTATCCGCACATCTGCATCTCCATCCCCTTGGGGTTGAGCACTTTGGAGGGGATTTCGCTGACGACCGCCAACTAAAGCGTAAATGCAACGCTCTCCTATAAAAGGGATAGATCACTCTATGACAGCCTTTACATACATACAGATGTGTCTATTAAAACAGTTAAAATCCCTTTCGCATTTTGTGGGTGACGATAGTCCAGCGGTTCAGCAGTCCGACTGCTGCTGAATCGATCCGGTTTCTATCTCGGCTGTAGATAGCTCACAAATGTCTAGCCACACTGAAGAAACTTGATAAATTGAAACACGTGTCTGGGGTTGACTATATATATATATATATATATATATATATATATATAGCAATCCCACCGCACAAGTAGGATGTGACACAAGGTTAATTTCTTATGCGGAGTTTCAACTGATTTGAATTCATAGTTTTTATTCTCCTAGACTAATTGCCAAACCAAGATTAAAGAGCCTGGTTTACCCTACTATTTACCCATAGCTGGAGGGAGAATAGTTGGATTCATACCTTTCCCAAGAGTATTAGCGCTCTCTGAAATACAAACGGCCTCGTCCAGGATTTTGAACTCTCTCTCTCTCTCCCCCCCTCTCTCTCTCTATATATATATATATTATATATATATATATATATAATCATTACCAAGTCATGCTGAAAGCATGGATTACCATGACTGATTTTGTCTCCCCCCCTCTCTCTCTCTCTCTCTTTCTCTCGCTCTTTCTCTCTCCCTCTCTCTCTCTCTCTGACGTCATCCTCCTTATCGGTTGGATTCATACCTTTCCCAAGAGCATTAGCGCTCTCTGAAATACAAACGCCCTCGTCCAGGATTTTGAACTCTCTCTCTCTCTCTCTCTCTCTCTCTCTCTCTCTCTATATATATATATATATATATATATATATATATATATATATATAATCATTACCAAGTCATGCTGAAAGCATGGATTACCATGACTGATTTTTGTCTCCCCCCTCTCTCTCTCTCTTTCTCTCGCTCTTTCTCTCTCTCTCTCTCTCTCCCTCTCTCTCTCTCTTCTCTGACGTCATCCTCCTTATCGGTCATTTCAAGTCCTCAGCACGGCATTCAGTGTCCCCACAGGCCTGATCAATGTAAGTTTTTGCTGGTTGGCCAAAATTGGTATGTCCATATGTAGGAGTCCATAGAAGAACATTAATTATGTTCCTCCTTACTTCTCCAGTAGTGCCCAACCTGTCTTACTTGTCGGATGATCGACCAACACTGGTAGGAAGAATAGTTGGATTCATACCTTTCCCAAGAGTATTAGCGCTCTCTGAAATACAAACGCCCTCGTCCAGGATTTTGAACTCTCTCCCTCCTCTCTCTCTCTCTCTCTCTCTCTCTATATATATATATATATATATATATATATATATGTGTGTAGGTGTTCATAGGGGAACATCGCATAAGTTCGTCCATACATCACCAGCATGTTCCAGTGTGCCTTGTTCTTTTTGGATGATTTGTGTGATAGGAGGTAAGTGGCCGTACAATAGCCATTTTGTTGAGGTGCTGCTTCCAGGATTGTTCAATTCAGCAAGCTCTCAACTTCCCATCTAGCTTTCCCCCATTTATTCAAACGAAATATTTGCCTATATCGACTTAATTGAATGGGAAGATAAACAATTACAACGGAACACAATATTTACTACTCGCACTGCGATTCATTAATAATTTTTCTTTTCTATTCTTTTCTTTTGTTTGTATTGAGCCCCCTCCCCTATCTCTCTCTCTCTCTCTCTCTCTCTCTCTCTCTCTCTCTCCCACTGCAAACAATCACGGCCGACAATCCACAATATTTCCCCATTCTCTGTTTAACGCGACTTTCTTTCTGAGCTTAATTCAACTTCAGTGTGTTTTATTCTTAATTTTCCCAAAGATATCTCTTTAATTTCCTTGAAATTCCTTCTTCTTTTCGACACTTTTTTTTGTATTATTTTTTTTCTCATCCTTTTTCTCGTCTGGCGAGATTAGCGCCTTCCTTGTTTCCCTTTTTCTCATTTGTCTTCGTTGTCTTACCGCCATCATCGCGTCCCATTCCCCCCACCGCCATGTACCGCTCTCCATTCTGGAAGACAGTTTTCGCTGTGATTTCGCGCCTCAAGAGTGAAGGCAAGCAGGCTTAGAGGCCTGCACGCATGCGTGTCTGTGCAGCAACTACTCGCCTGTGTGATGTGATTTTGCTAAGCGGACCCGAACAGGCCGCATCAAATACCTAGTTTACAGCTGCCAGCTCAAACATGTCTAATTGTATTTCATATCTGGTAGCCAAAAACGCGAGGGAAAGCCACAATAAGAATATGATTTTAAACAAGTGAGTTATTAGATGCGGCGATCTGAAATATAAAAGAGTTTTTTCTAGGGCCGCCATCAATATAATACTAATTAGGTTTCTGTGAGTTAGTAAGACGGGTGACGGTGAGCCCCGGGCTAAGATATGGTGTCGTACAGGTCAATTCAAAGATGCAGGACTGGGAGTGTTGGTGGAAGAGGGTGACGGTTTTTCAGGGTCATGGGTGTGGCTGTGATGGGTTGGTTATCACAGGCAAGCAATAGAGGGCTCACAAATGCAACTAGATTAGCAATTTGAAAAGGTATTTCGTTAATAGAATGAGGTTCCCTTTCCTTTCTCAAGCATCGTCTATCGCTTGCCTTCCTTCTATTCTGTCTTCGTATTAACGGCAAATCTTCCTTTTGTTCACTGTCTTCCTTAACAAAAGACAGACAACGGCGAATTTAAAGAATATTGAACAAAACTTACTCTAGCCTCATCTTTTCTTCTCCGGCTACGTCATCTCAAAACATCTCACCAACGCGAGGGTTTGTTTCCAATACTCTATCATCGTTCTGAAAGAGGAGGAGGGGGCATAGAAAGTTGTTGTTTTTTTTTATCTCTCTTGGCTGTCATTGTTATTCATTTATTTATTCCTCTATTTATTTATCTTTTTATTTATTTATCTTTTTATCTTTTTATCTATTTGTTACATTTGAGAAACGATTAAAACATTATTTACTAACTATGATGGCACACACTTCGGGGAAAAATGACACCCATTGAAATAAATAAATTTGTTCATAAAGAACGGTTCAAACAATCTATATATTAATCCTCGTGTTCCTTGATTGCTAGACAGCTATCATCTTCCACCACCCTCTGGTTAAAAATGTAACCGTCCAAAAAGATAGTTTGGTGTTTGCCCAGAACCGAAGCTACAACATCAGTTAAATTTTGCAAATCGGAAATCATTAATAATTTAAAACTGGTTAAGTTTCAGAATTTTGCGGTTGAACTTTTGGATTCCTTGGGCAAAAATGATTTTATAAACCAATTCTTAGGAGTAGGGAAACTCTAGAACTCATTTTACAGGTACAAATACATTACAAAAAGACATTTTTCGTGAACCACACCAAATTTTGAGAGTTAAAATCGACATAACTCTGCCAATTTTTGGAAATGGAAGCTCAAATTTTAGGTAATGTCTAACTTTAACACAGTTCACACCTGTACAAAATTTCAGAAAAATTCAGAAAAAAAGGGGTGACCATTTTACTTTTTCTGGATGATTTGACATGGAAATGCCCATATATTAATACTCATGTTCCTTGATTGCACGACTGCTATCATCTTGAAACACCTTCTGGTTAAAAATGAAGCCATCCAAATCGTCCAAGATGAAATCCAAAAATCTAAATCCTGATTATATGATGTTGCTTATCCGCCGAATTCTTTAAATAAATGTGTTCATTAAGAACGGTTCAAACAATCTATATATTAATATCCGTATTCCGCTCTCATCTTGCAACACCCTCTGATTAAAAATGAGACCGTCCAAATCGTCCAAGATAAAATACAAAAATCTAAATACTTATTATATGGTGTTACTTATCCGTCGAATTCTTTAGATAAATTTGTTCATCATGAACGATTTAAACAATCTATATATTAATACTCGTGTTCCTTAATTGCACGACCGCTATCATCTTGCAACACCCTCCTGTAGTGGTGAGGTTCAAATTTTGGAGCTTTTGTGTATAAGATATTAGTATTAGATAAGAATACGTGAAACTATGTAACCCTGTTCAATTTTCTTGTATTAGATAAAAATACACTGTACAAGTTATGTGTTGGTTGGTTGGATTTTTCGGCATATCATCCCTTGTTGGGTTATTTTATGCCGAAGACGTTTTGTTTTATTCATTCTTTTGGGTATTCGATTTTTTCTTCTAACTCAATTTTTTAATACATTTTAAAACTCATTTTTAACCTATTTAACTTATAGATGGGACCCTAACAGGTACTACCTCTTCGGGTAGGAGTGGGCCTAGGGGTAAGGGTGAAGAAAAGATACTCTACATTCCCAAGTGATTCAAAATTGGAACCTCACCACTAGATGCTTTCTTTCTTTTCATTCGCTTTTCAATTTTATCATTCTTAGCCTTAGCCTCGTATATTCTATCTAGTTTTCTTTTTCTTTCTTTCTTTCTTTCTTTTCATTCGATCTTTCAATTTTATCATACTTAGCCTATTCTTCGTATATTTTTTTCATAATTTTATCCAGTTTTCTCTTTCTTTCTTTCTTTCTTTCTTTCTTTCTTTCTCTTCATTCCATCTTTCAATTTTATAATTCTTAGCCTTATCTTCGTATATTTTTTCCATAATCTTATTCAGTTTTCTTTTTCTTTCTTTCTTTTCTTTTCTTCTTTCTTTTCTTTTCTTTCTTTCTTTTCTTTCTTTCTTTCTTTCTTTCTTTCTTTCTTTCTTTCTTTCCCCTTTTCAATTTTATCATTCTTAGCCATAGTTTCGTATAATTCTTTTTTCATCATTTTATTCAGTTTCCTTATTTCTTTCTCCCTTTCTTTCCTTTCATTCCATATTTCAATTTTATTAATCTTAGCCTTAGCTTTGTATAATGTTTCTCTCATTCCTTGTTTTATTCAATTTTCTTTCTTTCTTTTAGGCATTTTTTAGTCTTCCATCGCCTCTTTCGAGTTGAGTCAACAAAGGACCAACATCTTTAGCACATGAGCTATGTCTTAAATTCTTGTCTGTTTGTGACGTTCTTCGCCTTTCGTGCCGCAGTCATGACAGTTTCTTTTTTCTTTTTTCTTTTTTTAACGGCACTTATTTCGTCACCACCGCTATTAGTTTTCCGCTTGAACAGAGTTGCAAACACAAGAATCAGACAGAGAACTCACCGGAATGTTTCCAATCTTACGGAGAGTCAAATATTTTCTTCCTTTCTCTGTTCTGTTACGCTCGTTGTTTTTTTGTTTTTCATTGGAGATGATTTCATTCTCACATTCGTTTTTTTTTCTTCTCTCATACCACTCATAAATGATTTTTTTTCGTTCATTCCTTAATTAATTTTTAGCTTCTCCTCTGGCTTCTTCCGTCTTATCGTCGGGATTTAAAATACGCAGTGTAACAGCTTCCGAAGATATTCTTACTGGCACCCTCCCAACTTTAACACTTTGACTACATTAAGCCGCTCACAGCAGCTCTCAAATCACTTGGCATACCTCACCCAAACAAAGTACAAAAGACAAAGGGTTAGTTCATAACAATTGAACAGGATTCAGATTACGATAATAATGGGCATTTCCGGTTTAGCTCAGTCGGTAGAGAATCCGGTCAGGTAATCGCAAGGTTCCTGATTCGATGCCGGTCGCCACCAATTCAGCACCTAAGTAACACAGATTGAGTAATCTTAACTGTACGATAAAGTTGTGAACTCACGGTAGTTGTGGCGCTCCACCTCAGCAAAAAAAAATCTTCCTAGCGAAAAGAGGATAGAGTCCACTCTGCCGCCGCCAAACTTTTATTCGAATAGAATGAGTTCTGAGGTATATAGATAATGAAATTGGAAATAGCTCATCATTCAAGGAAAAGATACCAAGAAAGTCTCGATTGATGTTTGAAAAGGTTTTGTTGTTTGTTGGCAACCAAACACCCAACCTTACAAACAATCAAACAAATAACAATAATGTAATTAGTAATTGAGAGTTACCTCCCCTATTTTTGTGATTACCTCCCCTT
This sequence comes from Doryteuthis pealeii, assembly GCA_023376005.1. Lineage (NCBI taxonomy): Eukaryota > Metazoa > Mollusca > Cephalopoda > Myopsida > Loliginidae > Doryteuthis > Doryteuthis pealeii. The sequence goes on along the minus strand of CM042149.1, from coordinate 111,625,868 downwards.
TGGAGAACTCTCTAGTGTATACTAGACTATATAAATTCTCAATGAGTTTACCAATTATTCTAAGTAGAATAAAGCTTTCTCTCGGTGTTATCATTTGTCATTATAAATAACAACAACAATAATATGCTGATTTTCATGGCAAGCAGACCCTACTAACTTGGAAGTTTGACATAATACTTCTTCATACTTCTTTATTTCCCCGAAGTGGTAGTACCTGTTTGGGTTTCATCTGTGGGTTAAACAGAAAAATGAGTTTACAAAATATTCTAATACCCATTAGGACTGAATAAAAAAACGTATTTAGCATAAAATAACCCATCAAGGGTTGAGATGCCGTAAAGTCCAACCAACCAACAAACCGACTAACTCCTTATTTCCCACTCAAAATATTTCCCTTTCTGTGCATTCTTTCTTTCTTTCCTTCCTCCTTTCTTTCTTTCTTTCTCTCTTTCTTCTTTACCTTCTTTCTTTGCCTTCTTCTTCCTTTCCTATTTTTTCTTCTTTCTTTCTTTCTTTCTTTCTTTCTTTATTTGAGCTTAGAAAGTACTTCATATATTCATCCCCTCCACCATGGGAAAGTTGCAACAGAAAATAAGATTTTAGGTTGGAGGCTCTCCTGCGGTACCAAAATAGGTTAGCTCCGTCAACATTTTCCTATTTCTAAGGCAAGTCCGGTTTCAGACAATAAACTTGAGCAATCCTTTTTAGACGAGGGGATAAGACCTTTCTTTTTGGGGATACCTGACCCCTGCAGCTAAAACTTAGAAAATGATTAAAATCAAAATCAAAGCAGGTCATGAACTCTCTTTCTAATCATATTTTTAATTTGAACCTTATTTGGATTAACAAAGGCCGGTCTGTAAAGCGTTTAAGTTGGAACCACAAGGTTCCTGGTTCGATACCAGCTAACTTAGCGTATGAGTAGCACAGGGATCCGTGCGGTAAAGTAAGGAGCTGATGGTAAGTGTGGCGCTCTACCTTACACTCAAAAACAATCTCCTTGGTCTAGAGCTAGTGAAAAGGGTATAGACTCCCTCGCTGTCTGGCTGATACTGACATTAGGTCACCCCGATGACTTTACTATTTTTCTTAGATGACGACATGTCGGTTATTATTAATAATTCTTTATTTTAGTTGAACTAGCAAATATATGCACCCCCGGTGCAAGTATTCAAGTTTTAATGTAATAAAATATTGTATTAAATTAGAAAGGCTAATGAAACTAAATAAGAATACAGATAAAAAGATTTGAAACAGAGGGAGAGTATAATAAAAAATGGAACAACTGAAAATTACTCTTCCATCGCTCTCGTCTTTCATTGTTATTTTTCTAATTTAAGTATTTAGTTATAAGAGGAAGTAAAGAATAAATGACAGTTATTTTATCTTGTTAACGGATTTCATTTAAGATTCATTGAAGAGATTTTGCTTATATTCATTAAAATAAAACCAAACAGTTAAAATAAATAATACTAAGCACATATTTATTAAATTCGATTTTTTAATATTTAATATGCAAATTAACCTTCCCGTTCACACTGTAAACCGCTATTTTGTTGTATATATAAATATAATTGCATGTTATCAGTACGTAGACATAGTTAACAGTATTAATAATGTAAGTCAATTTATTAATAATTGAGATTTAGATAAAAATAAAATCATGGAGAATGTGATGTAAATAACTAAGGGAATTGTGACTTGAGTAGGAATATAGTTTCGGTTACAGACAGAAAAACACACAGTCTCCATTATAATAAGATATGTTGTTGCGATTCATACAGGACATCACTGCTTGCAACTCACTCGGGATATCAATCTACGGCAGCGAGGAACAGCGTACATACGTGTTCTTATTGTTTTACACATCGTCGTGTTAAGAGTTTATTTTGGGTTACCGCCCTATCAATTTTCTTTTTTGTTGGCATGGACAATTTGACATGGAATTACCCTGCCCGCAATTAATCAGCTTAGAAGAAGATAAGTATAGGATAAAAATAAAAAGGGTACGATTTAAAAAAAAACTTCATCTCGTTGGGTTACTGTTGTGTCCTTAAAAGGGATACAATCAGACAAGATAGGATTCGTGTGGAAGGACCAGTCAATACGTTCGTAGATTTAAGATAGAGGGTTTTATTGCAGAGAGATTCAATGAAACAGACAAGGAATAGTGAGGCACGCCATTAATCCTCAAAGCCAGCCCAGTATAATGTCGTTTCACTATATATATAGTCAGACCACATGGATGAGAGAGAGAGAGAGAGAGAGATAGAGATAGAGAGAGAGATAGAGATAGAGATAGAGAGAGAGAGAGAGAGAGAGAGAGAGAGAGAGAGAAGTGTGTTGGTGTGTGTGTGTGGAATATTCCATTACAACACTTTTCTTATTTTCTTCTTCATTTCTTTCCTATTTTTCTTCTTTCTTTCTTTCGTTTTATCAGTTTTATATTTAGTCTCAGCTTAGTATATTTTTCTTTCGTTTTCATTAATTTCCTTCCTGCCTCTCTTCATTTTTCATCAATTTTATAATTCTTAGCCATAGTTTAATATATATATATTAAAAATTTCCCCCGTTTCATTAAATTTCCTTCCTTCTTTTCTTCCTTTCTTCCTTCATTTTCTTCTTTCTTTCTTTCTTTCTTTCTGTCTTTTCATTCTTTTTTATCCATTTTTATTATACTTCACTGTCACTTTGTTTTATATTTCTTTCTTTCTTCATTTCCTTCAATTTTTTCCTTCTAGTATTCCTTTCATTTTTTCCTTCCTTTCTTTCATTCATTTTTCCTTCGCTTTTCAGTTTTCTTATTCGTAGCTTTGTATATTGTTTATTTTCTCTCCTTGTTTCCTTCAAATTCCTTTCTTTCTTTTCTCTCTCTTTTTTCTTTCTTCTCTTTTTTCTTTCTTCTCTTTTTTCTTTTTTTTTTCTTTCCTTCTTCTTTCTTTCTTTCTTTCATTTTTTCTTTCTTTCATGCTTAATTTCTTTAATTCTCTTTTTATCTTCGATGATTTTCCATATCCCTGTACTCCTTCCCTTTTTTTATTTCTTATTCCTAACCCATTCATTCCTTTTTTCACCACCACCACCCCTGTCCCTAGCAACTCCATTCACCTCATAACACCAGCTTCATTACCCAACCACCCCACAGACTCTACCTCTCCTCCCAATTCACCGCGTTCCAAACATGTTACACCTATTTTTATTATATTAATTTCAATTTTTCGCTATTCATAATTTTCTTGTTAGGATGAAAAACAATTTCACAGTTCATCATACGACTCTGGTGACAGCCGGGGATTTTCTGCCTATGACTAAGTTGGACAAGAGCCCCTCGCAATGCTCCTTTCATCTTTTGTTTGCTTTATTTTGCCTTCTGTTTGTGCCTATGTGCACGTGTTTGTGCACTCATAGTTCCACGGTTACATATGTATTACAAATATAATAACAAACGAAATGTGATAGGCTCGTATAAATTACTCTCATCAACACCAATTTTCAGCCTTAAAATGCACCGATTGCGTAACCTACAGAAGAGCAAGACAGATCCCACTCCCACAAAAAAAAAAAAAAAAAAAAAAAAAAAGAAAAAAAAGAATGACTGGTATGATAGTAAATCACATTCATTGGGGAGATTCAAGTTATAGTGTTTGATGTGTGTGCAGTCACCCTTTCGTTGCCATTACTCCCAGGTTCACTCAGACAAGTTGTGGTTTTACTTGTTAGGAACCTATCTAATAGGAGTAATCTAAACATTAGCTACATAAATGAGAGTAACCTCCCCTCTTGTTTCTTTCACTTTGAGGAAGCTATATGTTTTGGTCAGCCATTTTCATTTCACCGTAAATATACACTGAAAATACGAATTTGTTCGAATCAATATAACTGCATGTATTAACACGAAAATATCATAAAATGTGTTCTTAATAACAATTAAGTTCATTTCAAATAATTCACAAGCACAATTAAGAACACATCTTATGATATTTTCGTGTTAAAACATGCAGTTGTATTGATTCGAGCAAATTCGTATTTTCAGTGTAGATTTACGGTGAAATGAAAATGGCCGCCTAAAAGATATGGCTTCCTCAAAGTGAAAGAAACAAGGGGAGGTTACTCTCATTTATGTACCTAATGTTCAGATTACCCTATTGGGTATGATAGATCTACTTAAAAAAAAAACGAATGAAAACAAAGAAGAAACAAAGAAGGAAAGACAGAAAAAAGAAAGATAACATTTCTCAAAGCAAAGACTCAGTATAATAAAATAGAAAGAAAGAAATTAACTGAGGAAAGTAATGAAAGAAAGACAGAAACATTAAGATTAACCGATTGCGTAACCCATTGAAGAGTAAGGCAGGCACCACTCGCACCAAAAAAGGAGTGATTTGGTTTGCCGGTAAACCGCACCCGTTCGTGAGGCGATAGAATGCACCTCCTGCAGAGGGGTAAGACTCCCCCAATGGACCACCTGTTGGCCGTGGTAGCGACCCGTGATGCTTAAGGACGGAGTCTTGGAGGATGAGCAGTCCATGACCTGCAACACTCCACTTAGAACCTTATTTAGGCTAGACGGGTGGTCGGAGAGGCGCCCTCCGATCAATCAGCTGGTCTCGTCAAGCCCTAGCACCTATATGATTGCCCCAACCCTATTGCTCTTAAAGCAAGCCCCAAAACTTTTTATCATATGGGTGCTAGAATGCGGTGACTGAGGGTCTACATATCCTGGGAATGACGTTAAACTCTATCTGATGGTGAGGTTCCATTTCTGGAGGTTTGGGGAATGTGGAGCACCCCTTCATCACCATTGCTCCCTGGGAGTGGTAGTACCTGTTAGGGTCCCATCTATGGATTAAATAGAAAAATGTATTTATAAAAAAATTGTATTATCCATTAAGAATTGATTTATTTCAAAACTTTATCGGCATTAAATGACCCACTGAGGTTGATATGCCGTAAACCAAACCAAACCAAACCAAACCAAAGTCCACTCTGACTCGTAATTGATAGAATCCGATCAATTGGGTATAATAGTTCTAATTAAAGATAGAAATAAGACAAATATTGTTTATATTGTCAATTCTAGACATTTTGTTATGTTATATTACTTAGTTTTATTCTCAGAAATATGGTATCCATATCATGTTTATTTCTGATAAAATAACCATCAATTTTATCCCGGGTGCCTATACGGTTACACAAATAAAATGGGGTCTTTGTAATTTTCTTTTCATATCAAGCATAAAACGAAGTCTGTGAAGCGATATTCTATTATTCATATTTAAAATTATTCTATTTATTAGAAAGACAGTAAGGTGATCACAGGCAACTAATTTGAAGGCAAAACGAATTTAAGCTGTGACAATTATCTCCAGGGTCATCTTAGTGCAGTGATTCCCAACCTTTTTCTATTCCCTCTCTCTAAAAAGAGTTTTGCTCTGACCTCGCACCACCTTAAAAGAGTTTTGGTCTGACCTCGCACCCCTTAAAAGAGTTTTGCTGACCTCGCACTCTGAAAAGAGTTTTGCTCTGACCTCGCACTCCTTAAAAGAGTTTTGCTCTGACCTCGCACCCCTTAAAAGAGTTTTGCTCTGACCTCGCACCTCTTAAAACTCCCTGGAACAGTGAATACTCTGACAACGACCGTATGGGTACATAGACAGGTTTATTCACAATACGAATGTGTAAGAGCTGAAACGTAAAATACAGTTTGTAATGCAATTACAAGAAAAAGAAACTAAACAGTAAATCAATTCTTTTAAAGTGCTAATAGTTAAATAAAAACTATGACACGGAGTGTCTAAGTTTAAACAAAGAGGCTAGGTCGTATAACCGGTAATGTAGCACGACTTAATAAAAAAAAAGAAATGTCGCCTTGTGTTATTACTAAAAGGCAAGATATTCTCCAATATCCCAAGTTGGTCCCAAACGCAAAACATCAAAGAATTGCCAGCCCACTCAACATCAGATCCAACAGCCAGATTCGAACTTCCCCAAGTAACACAGAAAATGAGATAGATATACAACGATGGTTTTTATATGACATATGATCACTTCATTTCAAATGAGAGCGTAACGCTACAATAGGCAACTCCACAGACTTTACCTACACAACATTACAAAATGAATAGGCTACCTGATTCATTATGTAACAATTAGAACAGTAGTACAGCACTGTAGAGAACTCCCCCAAGTAGCACAGAAAATGAGATAGATATACAACGATGGTTTTTTATATGACATATGATCACTTCATTTCAACTGAGAGCGTAACGCTACAATAGGCAATTCCGCAGACTTTTCTACTTTACCTACACAACATTACAAAAATGAATAGGCTACCCGATTCATTAAGTAACAATTAGAACAGTAGTACAGTACTGTAGAGAACTCCCCCAAGTAGCACAGAAAATGAGATAGATATACAACGATGGTTTTATATGACATATGATCACTTCATTTCAACTGAGAGCGTAACGCTACAATAGGCAATTCCGCAGACTTTTCTACTTTACCTACACAACATTACAAAATGAATAGGCTACCTGATTCATTAAGTAACAATTAGAACAGTAGTACAGTACTGTAGAGAACTCCCCCAAGTAGCACAGAAAATGAGATAGATATACAACGATGGTTTTTATATGACATATGATCACTTCATTTCAACTGAGAAGCGTAACGCTACAATAGGCAACTCCACAGACTTTTCTACTTTACCTACACAAACATTACAAAATGAATAGGCTACCCGATTCATTATGTAACAATTAGAACAGTAGTACAGTAGTGTAGAGAACTTAGTACTTATTGAAAAACAAGACAAAAGAAAAGAAAAAAAAGGAAAGAAAATACTTTAAGTGTATTTTGACTTCACAAAGATAATGTTTTATCTATTTTTATTTATCTCGTTGGTAAACAAATGGCAGTATTGGTGATTATTATATAGCAATGGCGAAGAGAGAGAGAGAGAGAGAGAGAGAGAGAGAGAGAGAGAGAGAGAGAGAGAGAGAGAGTAGTGTATTTATTTGGCCGGCGGGGGAGCTTGGGGGCTGGGTGGTGAAAATAACAACGATCTGAAAAAGAGATACTGAAAAAAAAAAAGAGTGAAAAGGCTCGACAAGAAAAGAAGAACGAGATACACGTGAGATAATACGAGAGTTGTCAATGTAGCAAAAGCATCATTTGTTAATTTAGAAATGTCGGACAGGAAGCGAGCGTTGCCAAGAGGAGAGAAAAAGAGGCGCTGAATGTCCGGTAGTCATGGTGATGAAAAGAGGAGGCGCGCGAAATGATTTGGGCGGCGAAGAATTGGCACGTGAACGAAAAACGCTACGAGGGACGAAGAAAGAAGTTGTGTTTAGAGTCTTTGCGCATTTTGATTGTCGGCCATTGTTTTGGTGTGTAGGCGGGAAAATGCTGTATATGTTAAAAGCAAAAGGTTTACGTTTTTAACATTATAGTCGACAATGTAAATGAAGACCTGTGATGGCTCCGTAGCAGAAATATTTACTGCTCGAGATATGGTTTGCTTTGTGTTAGGAACACCTATCGAAATAGACTTAAAACAAAAATAGAGTTGCTTCCCTTTCATTAGTCAAAGCGTTTGTTTACATTTGAATGTTCTGAAACGCCAGCGTTCGGAGTTCCTGGTTAAGTTCGCGTGAGAATAGAAGCATCTTCTACTCTGTGTTTTAATAAATTCTTGTTAATTTTTTAACAACCTTGTCTCGCATTATAATTCCTATCCTCCATATAATTTCATCTGTATGTTAAAAACATAACACATTGGTTTCTTGGTTTAATTGCACATCAAACTATGCGGGTCATTTAATTCTTTACCAACAAAATTTCCTCCGCGGCTGAAAAAATTTAGCCGCTTAAACACTCTTTCATGGAGTCGAAGACATGATAGTCTGAAGGCGCTAAATCTGGTGAGTATGGTGGATGTGGTAAAGTTGTCCCTCCGAATGAGGCGATTTTCTCCCGGTGCTTGTGTGTGGTCGAGTATTGTCATGCAGAAGGAGGACATTGTCGATTGGCAAGTTGGGTCTTATTCGTTGGATTCTTGCTCTGAGTCTCGTTAGGGTCTTCGTATTTTCTACCTATATCATTGGATGTTTTAAAGTTCACTATCTGTACATTTCAGAACTCATTCTATTTAAATAGTGATTTTTCGGTGTAAACAAATAACACGTAAGAGAGCCTCTGTCAGCAGATTACAGTAGGATCACAGTGGTGGGAAAGCCATTGCGAGCGGTTTAAAGTAGACAAAGAGTTAATACCAAAGCCATCCACAGTTGTACCAAATGTTCTTGGCCTTTTTACCTGTACTAGCAAAATAAAAAACACCCACCGGGCGCTGTAAAAATAGATTTTTGAAAGATATTGCCTGAGGGGATGGGAGCTGAAAATTCAATGTCATAGAGTGTGTACCATAAGTATATAAAATCGTCAAATTTATTAAAGGAGTAAAAAAAAAAAGAAAGAAAGACAATTTGAAATGGAAACAGTTCCGATAACTTTAAATATTATATTAGAATAAAAGAATCTATATATAAATATATAACGCCGGGCATCTATTTATTGAAACAATGAGGATTGTCTAACGTTGCATGCTCACATTTTGAATAAATTTATTCTATGTTATGACGTTGGATTATGTGTTGGGTAATGTGACGTAAGCAGTGACGCAGATTTTGTTACAGACAAAAACCGGAAGCGAATCTCCATTATTAATAGATGATGGGATATTTTAAAGTTCACTATCTATTCCCCTCAAAACTCATTCTATACAAATAAAGTAATTTTTCAGTGTAAACAATAATACGTAAGAGAGCCGCTACTAGCAGTTTACAGTAGGATCGCAGTAGTGAGAACAATAGTCCGAATAATCCAAATAATACATACTAAAACCACTTATACACAATTGCATTGATTGTATGATAATTAAACTTGAATGTAACTTTGTCTACTATTTATAAAATTGTACATATTATATGCACGGGAGTTAGAGATAATAAATAATATTAGGTTAAATCGAACTTAACGGACCTAAATTCCACCATCGTATGTCACCCCACCGAAAGAGAAAAAAAACCCCTAAAAATCAGGGAATTAACCGAATTTAATGAAATTTTCAGTATTGATATATTAATGAATAAAAGATATAATGCCCAGTTATTTTATTTGAAAAATTATACATTTTTTCAGGTCAGTTAACTTTGAACCAACTATCTTTGATGCATAACGCAGATTCCCAAAGATACGTGGTTCAAAGTTAACTGCCCTGATAAAATGTAAAGGATTTTAAATAAAATAACTGGTGCATTATATCTTTTATTTATTAATAAATCAACACTGAAAATTTCATTAAATTCGGTTAATTCCCTGATTTTTGGTATTTTTTATTATCTTTCAGTGTTGGGACATACAATTAAGTTCGATTTAATCTAATATTAAGTAATTAAACTTTATCATCTTAACTAACAGCCTTTGTTTAGGTGTAGACCGTGAGGGGACAATTTGGATCAAAGTTACGGCAAGGTAGACCTAGAAACAAGGCAAACTTCGATATTTAATTATACTAGTACAAAATAAAAAAAACACCCTCCGGGCGTTGTAAAAATAGATTTTTGAAACATATTGCTTGAGGTTTGGGAGTAAAAAATTCAATGTCAGCGAGTTTGTACCCTAAGTAAGTAAAATCATCAAATTCATTAAAGGATTAAAAAATAAACAATTTGAAATGTAAACTTTAAATATGTATTAAAATAAAACAAACTATATATAGATATATAATACCAGTCATGTATTTATTAAAACTTGTTTTAAAAAACAATGAGGACTGTTGCATGTTCAAATTTTGAGTGTATTTATTCTATGTTATGAAGATTTGGGGCAATGTGACATAAGCAGTGATGTAATTTTTGTTACAGACAAAACCGGAAGCGAATCTCCATTATTAATAGATAATAGATATCTCGAGTAATGAATGGCCCCTTGTTCTTTTCATTATTCCAGGAAAGGTATGAGCCCTTTATTTTCCCAGTCAGCATTGTTTACTAGTCATTGAAGTTACACATATTCACTAGGAGAAGTCCCATGGCCTAATGGCCAATGTGTTGGGCTGTGACATTATAGTAAGCAAGTTCAAATACCAGTCTTGCTGTTATGTTACTTTCAGACTAATATGCTTGGCAAATGTATAAACGCCCTCATCCCCCCAGCTATGGGTTAGATAGTGCCACTACTGTTCTTCTACAAGGATGGCTTTAGCATTAACCAAGGTTAAAGTTTCCAGTCTGCTCTACTATTTAACCATAGCCCAGAAAGAGAATAGTTGGATTCATACCTTTATCAATGGTATTAGTGCTATGTGAAATGCAAACAGCCTCGTCCAGGATTTGAACTCGTCTCGCTATGTCCATTTTCTACACTGATAACTATTATACCACCAATATTTGATCATGCTACCTAGTGGGCATTAGTAGACATGTGAAGTAATTACCTTTCATGTTGAATCAGTGCAACTGTGTGGAATCAATTCCAGCATTTTAATCACTTGGTTAACTTGATTATTAGAAACTAGCAGTGGCTACCTGGCGTCGCCTGGGTAGTAGGGGAATTTTTAAAAGTTAGTCCTGCAGATCCATTATTACTGAATCGTGAGTTGAATTCTCGGTAATTTATGAGGAAGTGCGTCCCGGTCCCCTGCCTCCGAAATTGCTACCCGGTGAATCTTAAAATAACGACCCCAAGCTTCTGCAAGTTTCATTGTGTTAAATATAGGAGGGAGGTAAATTTCACGGGGTAAAATAGGTGTTACCTATTGTTTATCTATCTATCTATCTTAGTCTATTCAAAACTATCTATCTTCATATCTATCTATGTATCTATCTATTAAATACTAAGATTTTCTTTTATTACGATAAATAAACAAGAATTACGATAAATAAACAAGAATTATGACAAATTACGGTAAATAAACCAGAATTACGATAAATAAACACGAATTACGACAAATTTCTATAAATAAACAAGAATTAAGACAAAAAGAGACCCCCCCCCCAATATACATTAAATGCCCTAAGTTGGTTGTTTTCTTTCAAGTAACACCGACATGGCGCCGAAGGTTGGGGTCGTTATTTTAAAATTCACTGGGCAGCAATTTCGGAGGCAGGGGACCGGGACGCACTTCCTCATAAATTACCGAATTCTTGTTGGATGCCCCATTTAAATTATTAGTGCTATGTGAAATGCGAACAGCCTCGTCCAGGATTTGAACTCTTCTCGCTATGTCCATTTTCTACACTGATAACTATTACACCACCAATTTTGATCATGCTACCTAGTGGGCATTAGCAGACATGTGAAGTAATGACCTTTCATGTTGAATCAGTGCAACTGTGTGGCCACATCACTTGGACTCTAACGAAGCGCATGGAGAATAAGCTGGATGGTAACTGCACAAGAATTCTCCGCGGGGTCTTAATCAAATCGTGAAAAAAAAAACCCAACAAGAAAGCAGCTGTACGGCCATTTGTCCCCTATCACACAAACCACCCGAGTGAGGCGAACATGACATGTTGGACACTGCTAGAGAAGCAAGGAGAAACTCATATGACGTTCTCCTATGGAAACCAGAACGTGGGCACGCAAGTGTGGGCCGGCCAACAAAGACCGACAATGACCAGTGTTACATAATTGTTAGTACCCTAACACTTATTTACAGTAGTGTAGAAAACAAAATGGCTGTTATGAGTTGCAGCGGGCGGCTTTGAAGGATTGAGTGACAAGGCTTGACCTCATCCTGATCCTTCCGGTGGATACCGTGAGATTCGGTGGAGAAGACCCTCTTCCGGTTTAGATTAGAAAGAGAAGTTTAGTCAGTATTGGCTAAACCACGAAAGTGGTACGTCGTGTTAAGCGCACGGTCGACTCAATCTGCGCAGTTAGTCTGGTGGGGATTTCGGAATAAAATATGATCTAAAGCAAATCGAAGTCTTGGGTTATTGTCTAAAAACTACCAATGACACAGGGCTTCTGATAAAGAGAAATCCCCAATGGAAGATCAGACACGAAGTCCCCAAGACGAAGTCCAGACGCTAGAAGAAGAACGTAAGATACCAAAGATGAGCAGAAGAATAATAGAAGTAAAGATAATATACAGTACCAGCTCTGTGTGGATACTGGATGCTACATAGAGGACCTTATGAGAGCAATGAATGATAGGAACTGTTGCTGAGAGATTATCTCGGATTTTCGTGCTAATAGTTCGACATGATGATGATAATGGTGATGATGATGATGCTTTTTAGGTAAAAAAAAATGGTTTTAAAATGTCGTTCATTACATGAGTATGAATAGTATGTATTTACATTTGATTTTTTAATGACAACAAGGCCATTAAAGGCGGCCTTTAAGTAACTAGTAGTAAAGTCGGCGGAATGGCCTATAATTGGTATCAACTGGACAGCAAGGGAATCTATCACTTTTTGGCTAGCGCTAGACCAGGGATGCGGGGATTACTGATGCAGAGCGCAACACCTAAAGTAATTCATTTATTATTTATTAACGGTGTCTCTAGCAAAGCCTAGCTAAGTTAGATTTACCTCAAAACTGCACATGCTATTAATGCATTTAAAAATCCTGAAATGTGTGTTATATATCTCTAAGAAACACTGTAGGGAACAAGCCCAGTCGGTACAGTATTCGCTTTGAAATCGCCAGGTTCCGAATTCGTTACCAGTCCTCGCCAACTCGACGCATGAGTAGCACAGCTTGGGTAATCGAGTTGTGTTGTAAAGCATGTGGCAGATGAGGGGATATGGCGCTCTAAGAATCAAAGATTTACATGGTGGGAATAATTTGCATAATGATTTTAATAAACTGGGTTTAATAAATTGTTATTTGCTGTTACTGATTTCTGATATTATCATGTTATTCTGAAACGTATTAAAAGCAATTTTATATATAATTTTAGGTTATTTCCTATAACTCCAACATAAAAAGGGAACCACTCTGATTGACTGATAAATTATTTATTTATTTATTGATCTACTAGGAAAAAAGAAGACAGGATTAGGGTTAGGGTTAGGGTTAGGGTTGGGGTTCAGGGTTAGGGTTAAGGTTGGGGTTAGGGTTAGGTTTAGGGTTTAGTGTTAGTTTAATGGGAAAATAATGGGTAGATTAATTAACAGATGAAATTAATTCAGAGTGGTTCTCCTTTTTATGTAGGAGTTATAGAAATAACCTAATTTTATATAGAAATAAATTAAAATAACATTAAAGTAAATGTAATATTTTATATTCCCTTTAATTTAGTTTCGTTAGTCTCTCTAATTTAATAAAATATTTTATTACATTAAAACTTAATATGTGCAGGGGGCGTATATTTTTTATAATAATAATAATAATAATAATAATAATAATAATAACTGTATAATGTCACCGTTTCCTTGTCAAACGAGTCTTTCCTATTTCAATGAAAAATAAAGTTTAATATTCAATAAGAGCATTTACACCGACTGCCGATCTTATCCAGTGCAGGAAATTTGCCGTCTGTTAGGGAGGTGAAAGTTCAAATAGACAAAGCTTTCTGGCTCACGTAGGCAGACTCGTTTCCGATCCCATTAGCATATTCCGGACGCCTCCGGTCTTTTCCGGCGCCAAAGCTTAGCATACGACCACGTTTCCCTAAATATATTGTTAAACCCCAACTGTCATCGTTGACAAACCGCCGTTTAAAGTGCTTGTATCGATGAAGGACTGGCCGTCTATTATTCTTCCAAGTGGGTTGCTCTTGAAAAAAAAAATTTAATTGGGGTGGGTAGGGTGGAGGAAACACCCCACACAGGCATTATTACCTACCTTGAAATTTTACATCCACTCTTTCCCTGTTTAAAATCTAGTCTTATACCATCACTAAGTAAAAATAAAGTAAAGTCGTCGGGTTGTCTAAAGTCGGTATCAGCCAGACAGCGAGGGAGTCTACCTCCTTTTCACTTGCACTAGACCTAGGAGATTGTTTTAGTGTCTGAGGTGAAGCACGACACCTACTATCAGCTGCTCACTTTACCGCACATACCATTGTGCTACTTATATGCTGAGTTAGCGAGGGCCGGTATCGAACTAGGAACCTTTCGATTCCTAGTCAAGTAATCTACCGACTGAGCTAAACCATTACTAAGTAAGTAAAGTCGTCGGGTCGGCCTAAAGTCGGTATCAGCCAGTCAGCGAGGGAGTCTATCCCCTTTTTACTAGCGCTAGACCAAGCAGATTGTTTTGTCGTCTGAGGTGGAGCGCCACACCTACCATCAGCTCCTTACTTTACCGCACAAATCCCTGTGCTACTCATACGCTGAGTTGGCGAGGACCGTTATCGAACTAGGAACCGTGTGGTTTCTAGCCGAACGCTATTAGGTCTCATCAGCAAGGTTATAGACATGGGAGACTGCTCCGTGTGTGACTCGAAACCTCGACTGCCAAGCTGACAGCCGGAGACTCTAACAATTACACTAGCTGGCCATTCCCAGATTTTTCGTTTGTTTTGAACTTATTTATATTCCACTTTCATCTACATTCAGGGATTAACATTTTCTCGATTTGTTTAGCCTTACATTTGAACATATATGCCCGTCTAAATTCATTAATTATTAACTAATTAATTTTCGAAATTAGGTATGACTTCAATTAAGCACATATCCTCCAAAAATTGTCGGCTAAAAAGCCATATCAAATAAACACATTGTTTGTTTACTTACTCTCATATATATATATATATATATATATATATATATATATATATATATATGAATCTACTATAACGTAAATTACTTTGTTAATTTGTTAGTTTTTGTGTTCTGTTTACATTACTTTGACGCACTACTGGTGACGACTGACTTACCATGTATGGATATCAAAAACATAATAGTCTAATTTGTGCCTTTATATATTTAAATACATTTATAATGTGGGCTAATTGTCGTCTTATAATACAATGTATTTCTAAGAGACGCGAAAATGCTTACGTAAGTTTCTTGACACTCCTGAACATTTCACCTCTTAGAATTTAAATTTAAGTCGATGAGACAGGAGTGTCAGAACATCACGTACGCTTTTTCGCGTATATTGTAAATATACTGAGATCCGATACGACAACTGGCTCACAATAAAAACATATAAAAAAACAAACTATTAAGATTTTGATTTCCATACATGATAAGTACGTCAACGCGAATAGCGGGTAGGACTAGTGTAAACAAAATACAGAAACTGTCAAATTAAGAGAAGCAGAATAAAGTATATATATATATAAATATATATATAATATATATATATAATATATATATATATATATTTGAACAAATTTTTACTGTGTCACTTACCACCTGACCCTAATTGATCCCTTAATTTTCGCTCTCGTTTTATTTATTAAAAATAAAAGAAAAAAAAATTCATCTGAACAGCGCGTGCTTTAACACCAATGCAAGTTTGTTGATTATAATGTTTTTTAAAATACAAATTTAACGTCATACATTACATACATACGAATCACCGTTAAACCATTTTTCACCATTACGTTAAAAAAACATTTTAACATTTCTCTCATATGATTTTAAAAATATAAAAAATTTCCACTTTTTAAACCCATTATCATTTTATAAATTTCATTTTTTTGAAAATTATTCAAAAATTTGGGTATTCAAAATTCATTTTGTCAAACAGATCTGTCAGCAATCACAAACAAGCATCAAATGTTTTTTTTAAAAATGCTAAATTTCATACTTTCCATCTATTTTTCATAAATGAAAAAAACATTATATATATATATATATATATATATATATATATATATATATCATAAGTTTTCGCGTATATTTAAAAATTAATGAATAATGGGTGAAATAAAAAAAATGAATGAAATGAAGGGGGTTAAATGAAAAATCCTTTCAAGGAACCCTTCTCAAAACACTTGAGAGTGGGGTCCCTATAGAAATTTTTTTTCCATCTATTAACATCTAAGAATATAATTATTATATATATATTATATATATATTAATATATATATCTTAATTATAATTTGACATTTTAGCTTTTTAAATTTTAGCTATAACAATTAGCAGTTTATACTAATATATATATATATATATATATATATATATATATATATATATATATATATATATATGTGTGTGTGTGTGTGTGTGTGTGTGTGTGTGTGAAGAGATGAAAGTGAATCCAACGGTATGTAGTATATTAAGAAAATTGAAAAGACGCAGGTTTAAATGAATTGAGTCGTAAGTTTATTACCACGGAATCTTTATATATATATATATATATATATATATATATATATATATATATATATATATATATATATCTTTTGGCCTAGTGTTATAGTGTTAATCAATTATTTTTGTTTGGTGATTCTTTTTTAATTTTTTTCCCTAGGTGAAGTATGGTAGTATATGTTTTCTAACAAACTTTTTGCCGTATTTTTTGTTTCTTTTTCTTACCACAAGGGTTTACTAATAAGATTAGTATATATATATATATATATATATATATATAATCATAATATCAAACATATATTCATAAAAGGATTTTTAAAATTCCTAAGAGAGCTCAATGTATAATTATCAATAAATTAATTATATGCACTTCTCCATCAAAAGAGTAACTGTACTGACAGTTGCCTCCTTTCAAACGAACCATTCGAGTTAGACGAACAAGACATGCTGGATACAGCAAGGATGAGCTCATATATATATATATACCAAGCCCTCCGCACGAGCAGAATGTGACACAAGGTCAATTTGTTAAGCGGAATTCAACAGGTTTGAATTCAGATTTTTCCTTCTCCGACACTGGTTGCATAACCAAGATTAATGAGCCCAGTCTGTCGCACTATTTATCCATAGCTGGAGAGAGAGTAGGATTCATACTTTTCCCGAGGGTATTAGCGCAAAGTGAAATGCAATTATCACATCCAGGATTTGAACTCGGGGCGACGAGTCTATTTCCCATGACTTTAACCATTACACCACGAGCTCATATATGTCATATTTAGAAATAAAGGTTATTCAATATCAATGGAAGAGAATATCTTTATTTAGGTATTGTCATCATTTTTGAAAATGCATGTGAAGCATGGTTAAGACAGTCCCCTTGTTTATTTCACTTTGAGGAAACCGTCTGTTTTGGTTGGCCATTTTCATTTCATCGTTATCAATAAAACTGCATGTTTTAACACGAAAATATCATTAAATGTGTTCTTAATAACAATTAAGTTCATTTCAAATAATGCACAAGCACAATTAAGAAAGATTATGAACGAAAGCAATGTTTACATTTTCGCACCGTTAAATCAATTGAAATTTTACGTAGCCAAAAACCAGTTAGGCTTTTTTTTTAAATTCTATGAAAAACACATTAATGGTCCGATTTTCACGAAAATTTCCATAATTACTTACCTTTTGTGAAAATATGTTTGAAATGGGTTTTTCTTAAAAATGTATTAGGAAAAAAAATTAGGGGGTCTACTCCCCTATTTTATCTTATGAAATATGAAAAAAATGAACCAAAAAAACTTTTTCTATAAAAATAAAGGTTTGAATAATTATATCAGAATATATTTATGAGTTTCTCGGGAATTTTTTTAGTGAAAGAACCATGAATACAGAATTCTGCTAAAAATATCAATAAAGAAATCGACCCTTTTGTAATCAAACTGACTGTTTTACTTATTTTCAAAGATAACGTTGAGTAAGTTTTCCCAATCGGATAATTTTATCTTTGAATTATCTGTTTTTTCCTTGTAACAACTTTTTATGTTCGTTATTTTTTTGCGAGATTTTAAAAAAATGATTACGTTTCTTCCTTCAGTATGGCCTAAACTGATCATGTTACGTGAATTTGGTGGTACCTAGTGCGGAGAAACAGCAAACGTAGGCAAATTTTTTTTACCAGTAATTTGACAACGATGACATTTTATTTTGAGAATCTGCTATAAAGATAGGAACCTCGTTATCCACTACAGTTAAGTTATTTGTACGCATTTGAATAAGATCTAAGAAATACACCTAACAGGGCATGACCGAAGAAACTCAGAGCTAATTTGATCAAAGGATTCGTCTCTCATAATCGGTAATACAACCATAATTAAATGCAGACATACTACGGAACATCTCATATACGCATCGTTAAAATATTACATATGAGAAAGACTAGATCATAAGGAATTTTTCGAAGTCCATAAACTATATATATATATATATATATATATATATATATATATATATATATATATATAACGCATTCATACGTGACGTCACGCCCAGCTAAAATTCTTTGAACGCAGAATCAATCCAACTTTACACAAGATAGGAGCACCTCCGTCCTCGAAAATGACCTAAGTTGGTCGAAAGTGCTCGTACTCGGATTACACACACAGAGACTTTGGATTGTTTTTTCTTAACTGCCTACATACTTACGTCACCTTAATTGCCAAAAAGAAGAAAGAAGAAAAGCTGAATCAAAAACTAAATATATAAAGTAAAGTCGTCAGTGTGGCCTAATGTCGGTATCAGCCAATCAGCGAGGAAGTCGATCCCCTTTTCAATAGCGCTAGACCAAAGAAATTGGTTTTGCATCTGAGGTGCAGCGCCACACCTACCACCAGATCCTCACTTTACCGCACAGATCCCTGTGCTACTCATCCGCTGAGTTGGCGAGGGCCGGTATCGAACCAAGAATCTTGCGATTCTGAGTCCAGTGCTCTATCGACTGAGTTGTCAGTTACTTTTAATAAAACATGACTACAAGAGAATCTGCTGACTACCCCAGCCATGCAAAGTTGAGCATTTTTGAGGTTATTAATCAGTAAAATTCTCTCTCACTAGTGGGTGTGCTGATAGTCTGGGTGTTAGGGACTCTGACTGATGAAAAATCGGTCGGAATTCGATCCCGGCTGGAGTTAGCCTGCTAAGTATAGGCACACTGAGGAGACTGATACGTGGAAAAGGGATTGTCAGGGGGATGACTAAATGTATATTTGGGTATAACATAGAAATGATTCATTCAC
The DNA here is from genome assembly GCA_023376005.1 of Doryteuthis pealeii. Lineage (NCBI taxonomy): Eukaryota > Metazoa > Mollusca > Cephalopoda > Myopsida > Loliginidae > Doryteuthis > Doryteuthis pealeii. The sequence goes on along the minus strand of CM042149.1, from coordinate 111,606,787 downwards.
TAACCTTTCAATGGCTGCCTCAAAATTGTTAGTTTCGTAGAATTTTTTTTGCCTCAAAATTGTTAGTTTCGTATAATTTTTATTTTGCCTCAAAATTTTTAGTTTCGTAGAATTTTTTTTTGCCTCAAAATTGTTAGTTTCGTAGAATTTTTTTTGCCTCAAAATTGTTAGTTTCGTAGAATTTTTTGCCTCAAAATTGTTAGTTTGTAGAATTGTTTTCAAAATTGTTAGTTTCGTAGAAATTTTTTTTTGCCTCAAAATTGTTAAATTGTTAGTTTCGTAGAATAATCAAAATTGTAGTTTTTTTTTTTGCATCAAAATTGTTAGTTTCGTAGAATTTTTTTTTGCATCAAAATTGTTAGTTTCGCAGAATTTTTTTTTTTCCACAAAATTTCTAGTTTCGTAGAATTTTTTTTTTTGGCGGGATAGAAAGATAAAAATTAAATCATCATTAAAATAGCAGTTTTATGAGAGCCATAGAAATATTTTTAGGTTTTTTCATGGTCTGCTGGCTAGTATCAAGCACTGTTTTATTTTATAATTTTTATAATATATATATATATATATATATATATATATATATATATATATATATATGCTTGCATTTCACATGGCCCTAATACCGTTGGAAAGGTATGAATCCAATTCTCCCTCCAGCTATGGGTAAATAGCAGAGCAGACTGGGCTAGGTAACCAGTCTAGGAGAAGGAAAACTCTGAATTCAAACCTGTTGAACTCCGCTTAAGAAATTGACCTTGTGTCGCATCCTGCTCGTGCGGAGGAGTTGGTGAATATATATATATATATATATTATATATTATGTGTGTGTGTGTGTGTGTGTGTGTGCGTGCGTGTGTGTGTGTGTGTGTGTGTGTGTGTATGCCTATATATCTGTGAGTGTCTGTCTGTCTGTATATATGTATGTATAGTTGTAGAAAAAGGTTTCTCTCTACCAAAGTTTCAGTACTTAAGGTGATTCTTCGTAAAGTAGCAATTGAAGAATATATATATATATATATATATATATATATATTATATATATATATATATATATATATATATATATATATATAAGATTTTGGATGTTTGTTTATTTTAGAAGCATTAGTCTGTACGATGTTTTACACACAGAATGATTCTTTACCGAAATTCACTTGTCATTATCATCTTCTATACTTATCGAATTTTATGCGATATACACATCGTAATTGCCTTCAAGCAAAATATGAATAATATATTATATATATAATATATATATATATATATATATATATATATATATATGAATATTCATTCATAGATGTATATTTATATATATATATTCATATACATATTCATATATAAACATTAATTCATATATATGGGCAATTCCATGTCAAATCATCCAGAAAAAAGTAAAATTGTCACCACCCACTTCAATTTTTCTGAAATTTTGTACAGGTGCTGAATGTGTTAAAGTTAGATATTCCCCGAAATTTGAGCTTCCAATTCAAAAAATTGTCATAGATGCAGTGCCACATCGTGATATTGATCTTGCTATGAAAAAAGTAAAAAATCATAAATAACTTTAAAATGGTTAACATTAAGACTTTTTCGATAGCATTTACAGATTCTCTGGACAAAAATGCTCTTATAAACCAATTTTTAGGAGTAAGGAAGCTCTAGAACTCATTTTACAGACAAAAATAGATTACAAAGGCGACCCCCTCTCAAATTTGGAGAGCTAAAATCACCATAACTCCACTAGTTCTTGGAATTGGAAGCTCAAATAACTTAGTCTACACCTGTACACAGAAAAATTGAAGCGGGTGGGTAACATGGCCTGGATGATTTGAAATGGAATTATATATATATATATATAGGTCATACACAGACACGTGTTTCGACTTATCAAGTCTCTTCAGTGGGGCTAGACATTTTGTAAGCTACCTACAGCCGGAATTGAAATCCGATCGGTTAGGTGTCCGTTCGGCACCTTAACCATTAGGCTGTCTTCACTTACAGAATGGGAAGGGGGTTTTAACTGTTTTAATACACACATCGCTTTGTGTGTAAAGGCCGTCATAGAGTGCTCCATTCCTTATATAGAAGAGCGTCGCTATATATATATATAAAAGTTTTGTTGAACTGTACAGACAAGTCCTGTCGGACAAGTCTTTGGTTGATCCGTTCCAATCTTCTGGTGTCGGGGTGTAACTGGTATAACAGTCCACCAAAGGTTTCAAAATGAGCGCTTTCGGCAATACAGTTTGCCATCCTCAGGTAGGAAACGATGATATGATTTCGTGTCTCGTTTTTAACGAGAACGAGAACGAGTAGTAGCAAGGAATTAGAAGTGGGAGGTAATAACCATTGGTAGTACAGTTCAACAAAACTTGTATAAAAGAAAAAATGCTGCCAAAATACACTTACTTTAATATATATATATATATATATATATATATATATATATATATATATATATATATATATATATAAGCAATGTACACATATAATATAGTTGTGGAAAGAATTATGTGTGTACCACGGTTTCGATCGATAAAAATATTGGACTCAGTCACTTCAACTCAGACCAAAATTCAATTTGGCAGACGAAGAAAAACTTACAATTTATTAACTCTGTACGGATACTGGTTGCCACCTACACGACTTACTAAGAAATGAGAAATCGTTGCCTTGAAAAGGCTACAGAGCTCAGTGTGTCCGACTGGTCATCCATGTCACCTGTGTTGTGATGGTTAGCGTCGTAAGAAATAGACACAGTAGCGATTTCAAATCCTGGACGTGGCTGGTTGCATTTCACATAGAGTTAATACATTTGGGTACCGGTACTTATTTACTAAGATTATCTTTGATGTGACACAAGGCCAAAAGTACGTTGCACCCAGTAAGAATCAAGCTCACTATCAACACACAACCTTTACTCCAGCTATGGGAAAATAGTAGAAAACATTATTTATCTTTAGTATGGCAACCAGTCTAAGAGAAGGAAAACTCTGAATTCAAACCTGTTAAACTCCGCTTAAAAAATGGTCTTGTGTCACATCCTGCTCTTGCAGAGGAATTAGTAAATACATACTATTTAGCCATAGTTTTAGTTGGTGGAGAACAGACGGATTTGTGAAATGCAAACAACCGCGTTCAGGATTTGAACTCGGGTCACCGATTCCATTTCCTTCAACGATAACCATTGCGCTAAGCCCGGTGGTCTAACGTAATGACGACTAGTCCGTTTTAATTTATTTTTGTTTCTTGGCATAATTGCTCCAGAGAAAATAACTTTGCATATATTATATATATATATATATATATATATATATATATATATAAATGAGTCTTTATATAGATGTTAGGGCGTAATGATAGCTTTTTTAGTGCAGTCTAATATAGTACACACTTTTAAGGACTCTTACTTGTAAGCACACACACACACACACACACACACACACACACACAGATATATATATATATACACTTTCGAGGACCTCACACACACACACACACACAACACACACACACCACACACAGATATATATATTATATATATATATATATATATATATATATATTACACAGAGTTACATAGATATCTATATTTACGTAAAAAAACATACATTAACTTCTCCCTTTCTCTCTCTCTCCCTCTTTCTCTCTCTCCTTCCTCTTACTCGATATATATATATATATATATATATATATATGTGTGTGTGTGGTGTGTGTGTGTGTGGCGTATATATTGTTTATGCTTCTTTTTAGTATCCCAACCTGCAACGACAACACCCTTAATGTCGGTAAAGTAAATAAACTGAAGAATAATTCAAACATAAACTTTTTCATCGACTGGCCAATCGGCTTTCAGCGTCTGCAAGATAAGCGTTACTGTGACGTCATCGCTATGCCAGCCATGAACAGCCTTTTCTTCCTTTCGGCTCTTTGTAAACTAAAACCATCCTCGACGAGGCCCAAAGTTCATTATTCCAGCGATAAAAATGAATAAACTGTTTTCGTTTTTGCTTTTTTGGTGGAAGACGTATTGAATTTTAACGAGATACCCTTGATATTCGTCAACGAACGAAGAATTCCAAAGTATTCATCTGCCAAAGCTTCATAGCCTAGAAACCAAGTTATTTTAATATTTGAACGGTTATTAAATTGGGTAGTTGACGTAGTTCTTTGTTAAGTTTATCTAGAACTGGCTGGGGGTGCGTGGGGTAATAGGTACCGGCGAGACGAGTTCAAATCCTGTTTGTATTTCACATAGCGGTAATACTCATGGGAAAGGTACGAATTCAACTATTCCCTATCTAGCTTTGGGTAAATAGTACACCTGATTGGGTTCTTTAACCTTGGTAACGTAAATTGTCTGGGAGAAAGAAAACTCTGAATTCAAACCAAAAGGTCTCATTTTAATATTTACAGTTGTTCCTATTTAACATAGCGGTAATACCCTTGGGAAAGGTACGAATACAACACCCCTCTCTCTCTCTCTCCAACTATAATAATTATAAATAATACGCCTGATTAGGCTCATTAACATTGGTAAGGTAAATTGTCTTGCAGAAAGAAAGTTCTGAAATCAAACCAAAAGGTCTCATTTTAATATTTGCAGTTGTTCGTATTTCATATAGCGGTAATACCCTTGGGAAAGGTATTAAATAGAACTATTCTCCTTTCAATAGTAGGCCAGACTGGGTTTTGTTGGGAATTAACCAAGGGGTAACCCCATTCACCTTGGTTGAGATGGAGATGAATTACCAGTATACTCGAGTCTGGAATAAGATTTTGACCCAACCAATTTCAAGTGTTCTGTAGCCTATACTTAGTACCGAACAATTAAACAGAGATCAAAGTCTTATTCTGTCAACGAAATTGACCCTGAACCACCGCCTTCAAGTAGCTATACGATAAAAAAAGGGTTGGGTGTTTGTCACAAGTGTAGATTGAAGAATAGGGTCGGGACTAATCAGTTAGGGGCTAGAGTCTGATGCAACTAGTTGATTGATTGGATCGGGCCAGTCCGGCCGCCTGTTTATCCCAGTAAGAATCAAAGTGGTGTGCTGTAAGTAACATAACCATTCGGATGCCGGAGCAAGGACTGCACAACCAATAGGAATCCGTCCTCAAACATCATGGGTCCCCACCCACGGCCTATACGTGGCCTTATAAGGGGTCTTACTGTCGACGCATTCTACAGCCCCAGCAGACAGGGCGGTATCATTTAATAGAAATAATTATTTAAAACTATATAATTATTAGTATTAGAATAATTGAAACCATACAAATTTGTGCAAATTATTTGTACTAGCAAAATAAAAAATACCCTCCGGGCGATGTAAAAATAGATTTTTGAAACATATTGCCCGAGGGGTGGGAGTTCAAAATTCAATGTCAGCGAGTTTGTACCCTAAGTAAGTAAAATAATCAAATTCATTAAAGGATTAAAAAAAAAAAAAAAACAATTTGAAATGTAAACTTTAAATATGTATTAAAATAAAACAAACTATATATAGATATATAATACCAGTTATGTATTTATTAAAACTTGTTTTAAAAAACAATCAGGACTGTCTAATGTTGCATGTTCACATTTTGAGTGTATTTATTCTATGTTATGACGATTTTGGGTAATGTGACGTAAGCAGTGACGTAGTTTTTGTTACGGACAAAACTGGAAGCGAATCTCCATTATTAATAATGAGACAGGGTTACTTGAAACCATACAAAAGTGTGCAAATTATTTGAATTAGATAGGAATACTTGATATAAAATGAAAAGAATCAGTGGGGTGGCTTATTGGCGGTATCAGTCGACGAAAAAAACAAAATTACGGTCATAAAAGGAGGATCCAATTTATGCCTAAATTGTAAAACGAGCCCACATTTTAAAACTAAACATTCTCACAAAATAAAAACTTTTAGAATATACACATTGAAGTGAATATTAAAATAAAGAAAGAAATTTAGTATTGTAAAATAACGGGTGCAAGAAAAATAAAACATTTATTGCAAAAACATGGACATAAAATGGGGGTTCAATTTATTTTATGGTAGGAATTTATGTGGAAATAGTTAAGGATTACCGTTTTTTCTACTTTACCTCAACTTCTGCCTCCTTCATGTTTTCTTTACTTGTTTTGTTCGGCTCAATCCTCCTCCTCTTTCTCCTCATCTTCTTCCTCCCCTCCGCCTTCTTCTTCTTCTTCTTCTTCTTCTTCTTCTTCTTCTTCTTCTTCTTCTTCTACAGAGACCACACCCTCTGTCCTTTTGTAGATATTCAACATGCAGAATCCGAGCTTTTTTTTCTCTGTTCTTTTCTTTTCTTTTCTAAATGACCCAGCAAACGCCCGTCGTGTATTTTTCATGTATTTCTATAACATAAAAATACTCAACATCTATTTATTTCATTTTTAGATACGTTTCTCCTTGTGACATTATATCGCATTGCTAGCGTTTCTCCCCCTCTCTCTTTTTTCTCTCTCTTTTCTCTCTCTCTCTCTATCTATCTATCTATCACTATCTCTCTCCATATATCTCTCTCTCTCTCCATCTGTTCTCTCTTTCCATGTATCTATCTATCCATCTGTTCTCCCGCTCTCTCTCTCTCTCTCTCTCTCTCCATCTATCTATCTATGCAACGACTCTCTCTCTCTCTGTCTGTCTGTCTCTGTCTGTCTGTCTGTCTCTCTCTCTATCTATTGCTATCTCTCCCCATATATCTCTCTCTCTCCATCTCTTCTCTCTCTATATATCTATCTCTCTATCTATCTATTTTCTCTCTCTCTCTCTCTCTCTCTCTCTCTCTCTCTCTCCATCTATCTATCTATGCAACGACTCTCTCTCTCTCTCTCTCTGTCTGTCTCTGTCTGTCTTTCTCTCTCTCTCTCTCTCTCTCTATCTCTCGCTATCTCTCTATATATATCTCTCTCCATCTTTCTCTCTATATCTATCTATCTCTCTATCTATCTATTCTCTCTCTCTCTCTCTCTCTCTCTCTCTCTCTCCATCTATGCAAGGACTCTCTCGCTCTGTCTGTCTGTCTCTGTCTGTCTCTCTCTTTCTCTCTATCTATCGCTATCCCTCTCCATATATCTCTCTCCATCTGTTCTCTCTCTCTCTATCTCTCTCTCTATCTATCTATTCTCTCTCTCTCTCTCTCTCTTCATCTATCTATCCATCTGTTCTCCCCCTCTCTCCCCCTCTTTCTCTCCATATATCTATCTATGCATCGATTTCTCTCTCTCTCTCTCTCTCTCTCTCTCTATCTATCTATCTATCTATCTATCGCTATCTCTCGCCATCTATCTCTCTATCCATCTATTATCTCTCTCTCTCTATCTATCTATCTATCTATCTCTCCATCTATTTATCTATCTATCTATTCTCTCTCAATATATCTATCTCTTTTTAAATCTATCTATCCATCTGTTCTCTCTCTCTCTCTATCCATCTATCTATCTATGCATCTATTCTCTCTCTCTCTCTCTCTCTCTCTCTCTCTCTCTCTCTCTCTCTCTCTCTCTCTCTCTCCCCGAGCGTAGAAAACCGATCGTGCACTGATACCCTTTATGCATTTCTTATTTTACACGTAACGACACGTGTTTTCTAGATTTTCGCCCTCTGCTTTTGTTGGAAGGAATTCTTGTGTGCATTTTTATCCGCCATGATTTATCTCTTCTCCTCCACTAAATCAATTAAATATGAAGATTTCTTTCTTCGTCAAGACAGGTGGGAAAAGGAAAAAGCGAATCTATTGACGGGTGTTGAGTTTCGTCGGTCTGCCATTTCGCTCCGGTGTCGGTGATTAGTTTTAGATAAATCACCGGCGAAATATGGCGATACCAGCACTGGGAAGGTTTGCATTTATTTAACTAGCAAATATATGCACCCTCCGAGTGCAAGTATTTAAGTTTTAATGTAATTTAATAAAACAGATTTTCACAAAATGTTGTAGCTTTGGTTCTGAGCATAAACGAAACTATCCTTTTGGTACAAATAATGTTCAATATATGTGAAATAATAATAGAATTTTTTTTGTCGCAGATGCAGTGCCACATCGGGATATTGATCTTCCTATGAAAAGATCAGAAATCATCAATTTAAAAAATTGGTTGACTTTAAGATTTTGTTAATAGCATTTTTAGATTCCTTAGACAAAAATGCTTTTATAAACCAATTTTTAGTAGTAGGGAAGCTATAGGACTCATTTTACAAAGATAGATTACAAAATGACGCCATTTTTCCCGAAGCCCACCAAATTTGGAGAGCTAAAAACTATTTTTATATGGCTTTTAGCCGACAATTTTTGGAGGATATTTGCTTAATTGAAGTCATACCTAATTTTGAAAATTTCGAAAAATCTGGAAAGGCCAGCTAGTTTAATGGTTAGAATTCCCGCCTGTCAACTTGGCAGTCGAGGTTTCGAGTCACACACGGAGCAGTCTCTCATGTCTATAACCTTGCTGATGAGACCTAATAGGTCGAAATGTACATACACGGATTGACATTTTCTCGATTTGTTTAGCCTTACATTTGAACATATATGCCCGCCTAAATTCATTAATTATTAACTAATTAATTTTCTAAATTAGGTATGACTTCAATTAAGCACACATCCTCCAATATATATATATATATATATATATATATAATATATATATATTGATCTGTATATAATTAATTTATTAATTATCATACATTGAGTTCTCTTAGGGATGTGTGAAATCCTTTTGTAAATGTATAAGTGTCTATCATCATGAGCATGCACAGTGGATTTACAGAAGGTATTGATGATCCAAAATAAAATGATCCCCAGCATACCAGTCAATTGGATACATTTACCCATATATATATATATATATATATATATATATATATTAAATTTTTACTTGAAGGCACTTACAACGCATGTATCGCATAAAATTCGATACTTTTTCTTATAGAAAATGAACTTGACAAGTGTAATCCCGGCAAAGGATGGCTCGGTGTGTAGAATACCGTACAGACTGTTTCGACTTTATTAAGTCTCATCAGCGGTATATACTAACGATTTCCCTCCGACAGAAATCGAAACCGGGACTTCAGCAGACACAGTGAAACTAGTGAAACACTTTTATCGCCTCGGCCACAGTACACAGCTGACCATCCTAGCGAAATCAAGCTTGTCAAGTGATACTTACACGCCTCTACCATAATAGGTAAGGGGGTGTTATTGGGAGAATATATATATATATATATATATATATGAACGTTTTCAATTGACTTGTGCACTTCATGCAAGCAGAATGCAAATATTTACATCTCTCTCTCTCTCTCTCTCTCTCTCTCTCTCTCTCTCTCTCTCTCTCTCTCTATATATATATATATATATATATATATATATATATATATATATAAACCAAGAGTCAAGAGAATAAATATTCCTTACGACACAAGAGTTTTATTTAAAAAAAACCTGTCGCAGTTTGAGGGCTCAATGTGTGCTCTTAATGTTAGAGTCACAGAGCAAATATAGAAAAGAATATATAGATTAAAGAAATAACAAAAAGCTTAGGGATTTAGCTCTATAGTCAATTTCGGGGAGCTTAGACAAAGTGTCTAACTCTCCCGACTCATCAGATGCGAATGATGAATTCTTTATTACTTTTAAGGCATTTGAAAACAGATTTTTATTTATTTATTTTTTAAATTTATAGTCCTGTGATATGAATTCCAAACGAAATCCTTGATGTTGCAAACAAAAAAATGTTTATGTTGTACTTTCAAATATGGGCACTTACGCCACAAAAATCTCGGTCAACAATCCATGTATCTCTTAATGTATCTCTTATTGTAACAGATTAAGAAAAAGAAAGACATATTCAAAATTCGTCACCAGACGAATTCACTTATGTAAACAATATGAATATTTACCGTTGACGGTAAGCCAGCAATGGACATTAGGAAGGATTTTTTATTTTTGTAATAATTTTTTTAATATCTTTAATGCTAAATCTCTAAGTCTTTTGTTATTTCTACTTATATATATATATAATATATATATATATATATATATATATATATTATATTATATATATATATAAAGTTTAATGGATAATTCACTCGTGAAGAAACGATTCACGTGTGTTGCATTCAGAATCTCTTAGAAACGTTCCCCACTCGGCCTTTTCTTTTTGGAAAAGGTTGAATTTACTGGATAACCCGCCAATTTTTCACATGACTTTAGTCAACGCCAAAAATGTTGCAGTCATCATGGTGGATTGTGTTTTAAATGTCATCTCGGACTTTTCCAAACAATGGCAGCATTCTCGCGAGAATTTGATACGGGAAATCTGGAGAAATTAAAAGACGATCAACAGATGTTTAGAAAGTTGCTTTGTTCCTTTCGAACCCAGCTGGACTTGGTGAAGGCGTCTGCTGGGAAATTAATTTACAAATATTGATAGGGCGTTCATTTGGTGTGACTTACAATAAATAAAAAAAAATGGCGGTTTTATTGTGAAAGCATTTTTTTCTTTTGGTGGGTGTCAAAGCTTTTGAGGGGTGATCAGTACTTTTTGATGCATCGGTTTTTTTTTCTTTTTTTTTTCTTCTATTTTTTTCTTTTTTTTTTTTTTTTTTTTCTTCTGTTTTTTTTTCTGTTTTTTCTTCTGTTTTTTTCTTCTTTTTTTTCTTTCTGTTTTTCTTTTTTCTGTTTTTCTTTTTCTGTTTTTTTTTTTGTTTTTTTGTTTTGATTTTAGAATTCTTTTCTTCAAAAGACAAAAAGAAAGAAAACAAGGGTTATATCATTGTTTTCTATCTTCTATTTATTTTGGTTGTTTTTTTTGTTTTTGTTTTTTGTTTTTTTCCTTTTTGATCACGTTTTTTGTTTCTTTTTACATACTATTCTTTCTTTCTTTCTTTCTTTCTTTCTTTCTTTCTTCCAGTCATTCTTTCTTTCTTTCTTTTTAGTGGTATTTTTCTTTCCTTTTCTTTTCTTATTACCAATTTTGATTTCATTTTCTATTTTTCTTTCTTTCTACAATTTTCTTTTTCAGTGGTATTTTTTCCCTTTATTTTTCTTTTGTTATTCCCAATTTTAAGTGGACCTTATTTTGATTTTTTCTTTCTTTCTTTCTTTCTGTCCAGAATTTTCTTTTTTAGCAGTAATTTTTTTTCTTTTCTTCTTTTTTCTAATTTCCAATACGGAGTCGAAATTTCTTCTTTCTTTCTTTTTTTACACATTTTACTGGATTTAGGCTCAATTTGATTTCCTTCCATTTCTTTCTTTCTTTCTTTCTTTCTTTCTTTTTAAAGAGTTCTAGTTTTACGGCTTTTTGTGTAATTTTCTTCACTATTGTCAATTAAAGGTATTATTCCTTTCTTTCTTTTTTTTTCTTTCTTTCTTTCTTTCCACAATTTTCTAGATATATAAGCAACTTTTATTTTGTTTTATTTTCTTACTCTCAACTTCAGTGGAACATTTTTTATTTACTTTCTTTTTCCTATTTTCTTTTTCTTTTTTATTCATTTGTTTGTTTGTTTATTTCGTTAGCTTTTTTATTTCATCTTTTCTTTTTTCATTCTTGTATTTTTCATTCTTTCTTTTGTTGCTTCTATTTTGTCTTTCATTTGCTTCTTCTATTTCTTTGTTTGGTTTTTTTTTTACTTTCTTTCTATGCTTCTTTCTTTCTTCTCCTTCTTCTAATTCTTTCTTCCTTTCTCTCTTTCTTTTGCTGCTTCAAATTCGTTTTTCTTTCTTTCTAATTTTATTTTGCTTCTTAATTCTATCTTTCTTTTGCTTCTTCAGATCATTTCATTCTTTCTCTCTTTCTTTTGTTTCCTCAAATTTCTTACTTCTTCCTCTCTTTCTTTTTTTTTTTACAGCACTTTCTTTTCTCACTCTTTCTTTAGCTTGTTTGTTTGTTTCTTTCTTTTGCTTTTTCAAATTCTTTCTTCTCTATCTCTGTCTCTTTCTTCTTTTTTGTTGCTTATTAGATTCTTCTCTTTCTTTCTTTCTTTCTTTCTTTCTTTCTTTCTTTCATCTTTTGCTTCTTCTAATTTTGTTCTTTTATTTGTTTATTTTGCGTCTTTCCATATATTTCATTTTTTCCTTTCTTTTTCTTTCTTTCTTTTACTTCTTACATTCCGTTGTGTCCTTCTTAGTTTCTTTCTTTTTGTTTGTTATTTCTTTTTTCTTTCTTTCATATCTTCATTATTCCATTTTCTACTTTCTTCGATTTCCTTCTTTCTTTGTTTCTTTTTTTTTCTTTGTTTCTTTTTTTTCTTACTTTTACTTCTTACATTCCGTTGTTTTCTTCTTAATTTCTTTCTTTTTGTTTGTTATTTTTCCTTTGTTTCTTTCATATCTTCATTATTCCATTTCCTACTTCTTCCATTTCCTTCTTTCTTTCTTTTCTTGCCTCGATGACCACACTTATCATCCAGGAACTTTTAATTATCAACTTAACCAGGGGAAGTAATCGAGTAGGTCGTGTGGTTGCTCGGAGGCTTTCTTTTTACCCTTCCGTTGACTACGTGGCTAGAATGAGTCCCCCACCCAAACACACTCACATTGGCCGTTGCTTCTTCAACTGGAAAATGATCACCCCTTTTTGTTTCGGTTGGTGGAGAGCTGTGGCCCTTCGAGGCCTTTAAAGTCATCTTCCTCTCCCACCCCCACCCCCACACACTCACACAAAAATAAAAATTAGCAATGCCATGCCCTGTTCATTTCCCGCCTTTTCACCCGTAGCGATTGTTGCGAACTGTTTGTCCATTTCTAGTTCGCATCACCTGTACATATGCTGTTATTAAAACTCACTAGATCAATCATGCAACGTTTGAATACTACCTACTCTGATTAGGGGGTCCTTTACTTGGGATAAACTGGCGGTCCGAGAGGCCCCCTCCGATCAATCGGCTGGTCACGTCAAGCCCTAACACCTATATATATTTACCAACCCCTCCGCACGAGCAGGATGCGACACAAGGTCAATTTCTTAAGCGGAAGTAACAGGTTTGAATTCAGAGTTTTCCTTCTCCTAGACTGGTTACCTAGCCATGGTTAAAGAGTCCAGTCTGCCCTACTATTTATCCATAGCTGGAAGGAGAGTAGGGTTCATACCTTTCCCAAGGGTATTAGCGCTAAGTGAAATGTAATTAACACGTTCAGGATTTAAACTCGGGGCGACGAGTCCATTTCCCATGACTTTAACCATTGCACCACGCACGTCCACGCACTGCCCTAGCACCTATATGATTGCTCCAACCCTGTTGCCCTTATGGCAACTCCTCAAACCTTATCATATGGGTGCTAGAAGGCAGTGGCTGAGGGTATCATTGTCTTGGGTAAGACATTAAACTCTAAGGTTCCAGTTCTAGAGTCTTGAGGAATGTGGAGCACCCCTTCATCACCATTGCTCCCAGGTTCACTCTCAGCCGGAGTGGTAGTACCTGTTAGGTTTCCATCTATGTGTTAAATAGAAAAATTGTTTATAAAATAATTGTTAAAAAAGCTTTCTACCAAACTATCGCTTATAACAAACTTGAACTTTACCCTATAAACTTATCCATTAAACTGATTTCCAATCCACTTAGCAACAGACAACTGCAAACAACCTACTGTCAAAATAAAAAAAATCATTACAGCTTGGCATAAAATAACCCTTGATGGGTTGACATGTTGTTAGATTTAATCAATCAATCAATCTAATTAGCGCATACCATCATGGAGTGCTGGTTAGCAAGCTAGTCTAGAAGATCCATTACTATTGTAATAGCGAGTTCGATACTTGCTAGTTGCCCCAAACTTGCGTATTTTAAGGGCCGAGTCACCAGCCTTAAAATTTCCAGGCGGTATCATCAGGTATTGTCTCCTTTCCGTCAACTTCCCATAATCTACAAACAGCTTCAGTAGTTTTAATACCAATCATCATCATCATCATCATCATCATCATCATCCCAATAATCTTGGGTAGTCATTCAGTAAATACTTTATTTCATCATATTCTCAAATTCAGCCCATATTCATACCATATCGATTCGGTTTAAAAATCAAGAATTTTAATAAGAAACAAATAAATTCCCTTATAACGTAATAGCAAAATAATCCACTTTGTGGCAAAAAGAAAAATAGAAAATACTCTTAAGAAACAACTACACAAAAATATGAATATTAACGTACAATGAACGAGATGCCTAACGTTTAGGTATGAAATAACCCTCGACGGGTTGACATGCCGTTAATATTAATCAGATAATTATCCGCCGCTAATTTTCAAATTTATGAAAAAGGGTAAACATTTTGCATTTTGAGTGTTTTGATTATGTCTCCTAAAAAAAATAAAAACAAAACAAAAACTAACAAATAAAAAACGAACAAAAAGAAATAACCTGAATATCGCAGAAGATAACCGCGTCTCGTGAGTCCGTTAATTAATTATAAGTATACTTATAAGTAATAAGTAAACTTATAATCAACTTCCAAACTATATATACCCCCCCCCAAAAAAAAAATACAACCCCCCCCAAAAAAAAAACAATTGAAGTAGTCACTACTAGAATAGGTTCAATCCTAATTAGTGATCTTCCTCCACACATTACTCCTTAATATTTCCAACTTAAGCATTGGTCAATTGTATTTGAGGGACAATCATTTAAGAAAGGGTTAGTTTGACCCCTTTAAATATGAATATACGAAGTTGAGTCAAAAAGTAATGTCATTTTGTTTGTGACAGGTATAATTATAAACACAGGAACATGTATCATACATCAATATAAAGCCAGTCCTCTGTGGATCACATCCCTACTTCTCCACATAGTCACCATTTCTCTCAATAGCAATGTTCCACCTTCGAATGAAAGCATGTATCCCTGCCCCGTAAAATGTTGTTGACTTGTTCTTTGAGCCCCTTCTTCATAACAGATTTTACTTCCTCATCCCTGGAATAATGTTTACCTCTCAAACCCTCTTTCATGGGGCCGAAGAGATGATAGTCTGAAAGCGCTAAATCTGATGAGTATGGAGCATGTGGTAAAGTGGTCCACCCGAATGAGGTGGTTTTCGTTCTTGTCCTCATGCTTGTGTGTGGTCGAGCATTGTCATGCAGAAGGAGGACATTGTCGATTGGCAAGTTGGGCCTTGCTTTTGAGCCTCATTAGGGTCTCAATGTAGGCCTTAGTTTTATTAAAAAAAGCTTCACATGAAATAAAGAAAATGGCATTAGTTTTTGACTCACCCTCGTATAGACTAAACTTTAATAAAATTGACTACGTGCCTTATCTTTTTATAGTAACGATTTTACAGCCCGAAAGCGATATGAGCATCTACTGCTAGTTTGACGCCTTTGAATACGGGTGTCCTGGGTATGACGCTAAACTGCATCTAATGGTGAAGTTCCCATTGTATTATTATGTGGTGTGTGGAGTACCCCTACATTGCCATACTCCTTAGTCTACTCTGACCTGGGCTGGTAGTACCTGTTAAGATCCCATGTATTGGTTAAATAGAAGGTGTGTCAAAAACGTATCGAGATTTTTTGTACTTTTTGACACACATTGTATTCTGAAGAATTAATAACGTTCAATTCATTCTTCACTTCTATCTTGGTAAATACAACTTTAAACTTGGCATTTTTTGACACACCTTGTATTTTTTGTACTTTTTGGCACAACTTGTATCCTGAAAAAATAACGTTTCATTCATTATTCATTTCTATCTTGGTAAATATTGCTTTAAACTTAATACTTTTTGACACACCTTGTATTCAGAAAAAAATTAATGAATAGCACGTTATTTTTTTTTCAGAATCCAAGGTGTGTCAAAAAGGTACAAAATTCTCGATATTTTTTACACATCTTGTAGATCTATTTGCTAGTTGATTTTAATACACAGGAAGTTAGTGTAAAACTTAACATAAGAATTATTTTTGTCAGTTTATTAATACACATGAAATTAAACAAATCCTATACATAAAAAAGCAATCAAGATTTGGCATTAAATAACCTATAAGGGTTGATATGTCATTAAAAACTAACCAACGAATTTATATACGGATAATTATCTTAAATAGTCCTTTTCATATAAAACTGTCTTTAATTGCTATCATTTGTAGCCCGAGAACATTTCCTCTTAATAATCACATTGGATTATTTACTATTTTGTTTATTGTTTCCTAGTTCCGCTAAGATGACATTACAGTTTTGTCTTTTTCAATTTCATTAAGCAAAGAGTAAAGCTATCAGAGATTTATGTAAACCGCGGAAGTGTTTGCCTGTCGTTCGTTGTGTTGCGCTTTACAGGAAAGACAGACACACCTCGTTTGGTTTGATAGAATTTATCAGGCGTGAAGCTGTTTAGAATCACTCAAGCACGGATTAATAATAAACATTTTTTTCTTTCTCTATCTCTGTCTGTCTGTCTGTGTGTCTATTTTATTTGGAATTTCGTGCTTCGGGATAGTGTCTGGGATGACTCGGGTCGCGTTTTGTTTTCTTAACACAGAACGAACTTTTTCGTTTTGTAGAGTAGAAATGGACCGTCCCATTAAATAATGGGAGCTTCTACAGGAAGCCTTAAAGCTACAAAAGTTACCTCCTCCAATGACATATTAGGGCTTAGTCTTTAGAGGCCGGGGAATTAGTATTCACGGTTAATACTGAAAAGTAACCGAGTGTTAATACTACTACTACTACTTCATTGTTGTTGTTATTTTACACGTTTAAACGTTATGAGAGATTAATGAATGAGTTCATCTACCCCATCGTTCCCGCGGTTTCCTACACAATTCAGTCACGTGAACCGACATCGGCATACGCATTCACACTCATGTTAGTGTCCCATTTATGGGTTAAATAGATACATTTGCAAGTTAATGGAAATTATTTATACCAGTTCGATACACATGAAGTTAATAATAAATCTAACATTATAAAATTGTTTCAACTAGTTCATTAATACAGATGAAATTAAATAAATCGTAAATAAAATAAAAATATTGCAAATCGTATATAAAATGAAATAACCTACAACCGTTTATATGTAATAAAACACCAAACAACCAATTTAAATGTTATTATAATGGAGATTGTGTGTTTCTCTGTCTGTAACCGAAACTATATCACTACTCAAGTCAAAATGTCCTTATTTATTTACACCCCATTTCCCATGATTTTATTTTTTATTTAAACCCCAATTATTAATAAAATTGTTTTACATTATTAATACTGTTGGTCTTATCTATATACTAATAACATGCAATTGTATTTATATATACAACAAAATAGCAGTCTACTGTGTGAACAGGAAGGCTACTTTGATATTAACATTTTTATTTTTATGAATCATCATCATCATCATCATCATCATTATCATCATCATCATCATCATCTCGCGCTGTTAGCACTGATATCCATGACAATCTCTCTCCATCCGTCCCTGTCGCTCATCATTCTCGGGAGGTCCTCTATGCAGCATCCTGCATCCGCACAGAGCTGATCAATGTACGTCTTTGCTGGTTGGCCCACGCTGGCGTGCCCATGTGCTGGCTTCCACAGGAGGACGTCGCTTATGAGTTCGTCCTTGCTTCTCCAGCAGTGTCCCGCATGTCTTGTCCGTCTTACTCGGATGGTTTGGGTAATATGTGGCAAGTGGCCGTACAGCTGCTTTCTCGTGGGGTGCTGTTTCC
This sequence comes from Doryteuthis pealeii, assembly GCA_023376005.1. NCBI lineage: Eukaryota > Metazoa > Mollusca > Cephalopoda > Myopsida > Loliginidae > Doryteuthis > Doryteuthis pealeii. The sequence continues at coordinate 111,589,125 of CM042149.1, read as the reverse complement.
ACGTCTTGTTCAGGATCACCCGCAGCATTCTTGTGCAGCTCCCATCTAGTTTATTCTCTAGTTCTGATTGTTTGGTTTTATCTTAATGAATATGAGCAAAAATCTCGTGGATAAATCTTAAAAGAAATTCATTAACAAGAGGAAATAACTGTAATTTTATTCTTTACTTCCTATTTTAACTAAATAGTTAAATTAGGAAAATTTAGCAATGAAGGCGGGAGTAATGGAAAAGTAAATTTCAGTTGTTCTATTTTCTTTATTATACCCCACTCTGTTTCAAATCTTTTTATCTGCAATCTTATTTAGTTTCATTAGCATTTTTAATTTAATATAATATTTTATTACATTAAAATGTAGATACTTGCTAGTACGAATAATTATCTTGAATTGTCCTATTCACATAAGACTGTCTTTAATTGTTATCATTTTCCCCAGTTCATTTTGGGTATTTCGGAAAAGGTGGTTGCTTGATTCCGGGGATAAAAGAAATGGACAAACTCGGACCGTAAGTTTTCTCACCGATTTTAATTTTCGTGGAGGGTATGAAGGTACAGACTACATAGGTTATTTCCAGTATTGCATTGATTTTGATTGTATTACATTATTTATTTGTATTGGGCATTCAGCTAGGATCGAACACGCTATTCAGTAGTAGGTATTTACGCAACACGTTCACCGCGAGTGTGACACGAGGAAACAAGTATGGGTTATCCAGCGTGGATCGAACTCTCTATACAGTGGCAATGAATCTGCGAGACTAGCTTGCTTACATCGGGATAGGACGTCGCTTTATAGTACTATAGATATACAATTGCTAAAACCCAAAACTCAAACTTTCTCACCACGATTGAGTGTGATAATATAATTAACTTTTTTGGCATTAAATGACCCACAGAGGTTGATATACAGTTAAACAAAACACAAACTCTAAATATTTTTTTAGAGTCCGAGTAGTAGCACTGATACTGCCATCAATGTTTTGGTGGATGAGACATGAGAAAGTGTGATGTGTATGAAGAAATATGTTTTAGTAAAAAGAAAATGTTTACAAATGGGCACAACATGGGTTTACCCCTACATCTTTCTACTTCAAGGAATTCTTCAATGATCAACAGACGAGGATTAAACTTATACTACATGCTACTACTTCAGGGAATAATTCAGGGATCAACATACAAGGATTAGAACTAAGCGAAAGAATAATTCAAGAATCAACAGACAAGGATTAATCTGATACTACTTCTTTTTATTTCAAGGAACACTTCAAGCATCAACAGACAAAGATTTCAATACTACTACATACTTCTACTTCAAGGAATACTTCATGGATCAACAGACAAGGATTAATCTGATACTACATCTTTTTATTTCCTATTTTATATAATAATGAAGTTAATTCAAACCGCATATTATTAAATTAACTCTTTAATCAATTAACGCCAGCCAAATTTTTTCCACGCCTCCCGATTTTTTAACTTTTTGTTACCTGTATAATTGGATATTTCAAAATGTACAACCTTTTGACCTCAGAACTCATTCTATTAAAAAGGGGGGGTGCCATTATAGTATGTGGCCTACCTTTTTGATTCTGTTATAGTATGTGACCTACCCGGTTTGAATGTGTCCTACCTCAGTAACAGTATATTTATAGATATAAGTAGTTGGCAATTTATTGAAACTAATTATTTTTCACATATATTCAATTTCAAGAAATGCAATTCAGTTATAAACTTTATATTGTAATTAAGAATAATTAAAAAAGAATTCATCCATAATTTACTTGAATCAGAGATCTATTTAATTAAAAAATATTCTAAAATTCTGAAATGGGGTTAGGGTTAAGGTTAGGAGTTAGTGTTAGGGTTAGCAGTTATTATTATGACCTTATAATATGCTTTTTATTGTAGGCCACATACTATAAGAGATAAATTATTTCGTAGGCCACATTCAAAAGGTAGGCTACATACTATAATGGTACCAAAAAAGGTCCTATTGTTATTGTAATCTGAGTCCTGCTCAACTATAATGAACTACCCATCAGTTTTTTATACTTTGCTTGGGTGTAGTGTGAGAGCCACTGTGAGCGGATTAAAGTAAGCAAGGATTCGTTGCTGGAAAGTTGGGAATACAACAAGATTTTGTACGAGGTGACTATTTCTTGACTTGGCATTCCAACGATGGGATGGAAAACCAACCAAGTCTGGTGGTTGTGCAAGACACAAGATACTCTCGGTTAGTGGTAATGATGATTTGGACCCAAAACCAAACTCGACCCAAGTTTCATCATCTGATCTGATGAAGGCTTTGTTGTTATCTATCTATCTATCTATCTATCACATGCCGTCAATATCTCTCTATTCAACCATTTTATTCTGTTCATATTTACCTACATAATATGTAAGTCGTCGGGGCGGCCTAATGTCGGTATCAGTGATTGAGTCTATCCCCTTTTCACTAGCGATAGACCAAGGAGATTGTTTCTTGCGTTTTGAGGTAGAGCCCAACACTTACCATCAGCTCCTTACTTTACTGCACAGATCCCTTTGCTACTCATACGTAGAATTGACGAGGTATCGAACTAGAAACCTTATGGTTTCTAGCCGAACGCTCTACCGACTGAGCAAACCCGGTCCTATATATATGCATATATCTTTCTATCTCTTTCTCTCTATCTATCCCAGTCTATTTATATACATATATGTTGGTATTTACCCAACCCGTTCGGCACGGGTAGGATGTGACACATTGTCGCAAGTATGGGGCATTTAGCAAGGATCTAACTTGCTATTCAGTAGTAATAGAACTGAGGTACTTACTTGTTAACCATTACAACACGATGGGATGCCTTTATATCTATTTATTGTACATATAATATAATACTTTAGATATACGGTCCTACATTTGAGGCGCTGGTGGTTGTCGTCAGTGATGTAATCCGCAGGGTTCATTGGGAAGTTTCGTGTCTTCCAACATCAGACTTCCCTCACCCTGCTGACCCTATCAGAGGTGATCAAACTCTGGTACAACCACCAACAATAGACGCTAAAAGACGTTTTCTTTCCGCCCTGTCGCCTGGGGCGTTAGAATGCACCGACTGCACCTCTGCAGAGGGGTAAGACTCCCCCAATGGGTCACCTGTTAGCCGTGGGTGGCGACCCGTGATGTTTAAGGATGGAGCCCAGGTGGATGAGCAGTTCATGACATGCAATACTCCACTTTGCTCCTATCTTGGGCTAGACGGGCAGTCGGAGAGACCCCTCCGATCAATCGGCTGGTCACGTCAATCCCTAGCACCTATATGATTTTCTCAACCCTATTGCCCTTATGGCAAACCCCAACCCATTTTTATCATATGGGTGCTAGAAGGCGGTGGCTGCGGGTCTACATGTCCTGGGAATGACGTTAAACTCTATCTGATGGTGAGGTTCCAGTTTTGGAGGTTTGGGGAATGTGGAGCACCCCTTCATCACCATTGCTCCCTGGTCCACTCTGACCCGGAGTGGTAGTACCTGTTAGGGTCCCATCTATGGGTTAAATAGAAAAATGTATTTATAAAAAAATTGTATTATCCATTAAGAATTGATTTATTTCAAAACTTTATCGGCATTAAATGGCCCACTGAGGTTGATGTGCCGTAAAACAAAACAAAGAAAAAAACAAAAAAAAACAACGTTTTTTTTGGGGGGGGGGAGCGCCGGTTGTAGAACTCTATCTCATTTAAATATAAAGACGATAAAGATAAAGAAACAAGATTAGTGAATCCAATATCAGAAATTGTTTGTAGGTTATAATCCTATTTGTGAATGAGAACCTTTTCAGGATAGAACAGGGGTTTGTTACCATGTCATCATTTCGTGTCTCTTTTATTCTAGTGAAATTGACAGGTGGTGGGAAGAGGGTGTCGGTTCAGTCCTTTTCAATGACAAGGTTTATCGCAATACAACATCGCTACAGCCGGATAATAGTCAAACGAACTGAATGGGGGTGCGAGGAGTGGGGGAGTGGGGTTTGGACGGACAAGATTGAATTTGAAAAACTTTGCAATTAGATATTGATTTTCATTAATCTCCCATAACATGACACCAATTAACTTATAAACACACAGACACACAGACAGACAGACACACGTACATACATTCATACGAGGATGAGTCCAAAAGTAATGCTATTTAGATTAGTGCCGGTTTAGCTCAGTCGGTAGAGCGTTCGGCTCGGAATCACAAGGTTCCTGGTTCGATACTGGCCCTCGTCTAACTCAGTGTATGAGTAGCACAAGGATCTGTGCGGTGAAGTGAGGTAGGTGTGGCGCACCCCTTCAGACGTCAAAACAATCTCCTTGGTGAAAAGGGGATAGACTTCCTCGCTGTATGGCTGGTACCGACATTAGGTCGCCCCGACGAACACAGGAACATGTATCATACATGAAAATGAAGCTGGTCCCCTGTGAATCCCATCCCTCCACATAATGACCGTTTCTCTCAATAGCAATGTTCTACATTCGAATGAGAGTATGTATCCCTGCCCTGTAATATTCTGTTGACTGTTCTTTGAGCCACTTCTTCACTACAGATTTCACTCCCTCGTCACTGGAATAATGTTTGCCTCCCAGAGAGATGATAGTGATTATTCCAGTGACGAGGAAGTGAAATCTGTAGTGTAGAAGTGGCTCAAAGAACAGTTAACATAATTTTACGGGCCTGGGATACATGCTCTCATTCGAAGGTGGAACATTGCTATTGAGAGAGACGTTGACTATGTGGAGAAGTAGGGATGTGATCCACAGAAGACCAGCTTCATTTTGATGTCAGAGACATGTTCCTGTGTTGGTAATTATACCTGTGTTGGTTATTATACCTGTCTTTAACAAAATGGCATTACTTTTTGACTCACCCTCATACTTACGTACATACATACATACATACATACATAGAGGTGTGTGGTATAATGGTTAGAGTCTTAGGAAATGGACTCGCCGCTCCGAGTTCAAATCCTGGAGGAGGCTGTTTGCATCTTTTTTTTTAAGTCTACGGGTAGGCCTAAATCGGTATCAGCCAATCTGCGAGGGAGTCTATCCCCTTTCCACTAGCGCTAGACCAAGGAGATTGTTTTTTGGCATCTGAGGTGGAGCGACACACCGACCATCAGCTTCTTACTTTACCGCACAGATCCCTATGCTACTCATACGCGAGGGCCGGTATTGAACTAGGAACCTAGCGGCTTCTAGCCGAACAGCGCTAATATCCTTGGAAATGAATCCAACTACTTTCCTCCAAGCTATGGGTAAATAGTAGGGCAGACCGGGCTCTTTAACCTTGGCTAGGTAACCTTTATAGGATAAGGAAAACTCTGAATTCAAACCTGTTTAACTCCGCTTAAGAGATTTACCTTGTGTCGCATTCTGCTCGTGTGGAGGGGTTGGTTAATAAATATATATGGTGGTGTTTGTTGTGTAATGTTTATCGTCGTAGGTCAATGGATACGATGAACCGAGTTCAAATCTTGGACCTGGCTGTTTGATATGGCAACCGGTCTAGGAAAAGGAAACCTCTGAATTTAAACCCTTATAAATTGACCTTGTGTTACATCCTGCTCGGGCGGAGAGGTTATGTAGATGCATACATACATTCACATATAGCAATAGCATAATCTTTACAGGTCATTGCCGTCCCTCACAATCCCACAACTCCTTCCTAGCATGAGCCCTCAAATGAACCTGCTGCAGATCCACGAAGTCTGATGCAAATATGACATTGAAAGGACGTTGAATAAAATGATTTGATAAAATGTGATGCTTATGCACCACCATATGTCTCTTAAGACCAGAAGCCGACTTACAGACCTTGATAGCACAAGACACATTGTTCCTGGCATGGATTTGAGATTTCCTATGATTGACATATCCAGCCTTGAAACTCTCCACATCTGACACCAACATACTCGTACAGACATACACACACATGCAAATGTCGCATCGTAATGGATAGCAATTGCAATCTTGGACTTGTACCCAACCGTGCGTAGAAAGGAATAAACTTCACTCTTCAGGAACATATAGTGGGACAAACAGGGATTTTTAACATTGGCATTTTATCCATAAAAAAAAAAAGAAAGAAAGAAAAAATAATAAACACTGTCTGCTTTTGTCTACAGGGTAAAACCCGGGGCGGTAGTATCTCTTAATGTTTAATCTATGAGTTAAATACATCAGTTAACTAATTATTATCGTGAGACAGATGGATAATTATAATTATAATATATGGGCGTGCTGGGTCCATAACCTGTAAAGTTTTTAAATGCCATTTTGAAAAGGAAAAGCCCTGTTATGGAAAGCGTATAAGTCCTATTGGTAAAGGTCCATTTAATCCTATGTCTATCGTCAATGAATGTCAACATAATTATGGCCAGTAGGGACGGTTAATTATAGTATCAACTTCAGAGTACTGTCAGTGATTGGCCAAGAGTTAGATCATATGATTCTGGCCTAGTCTATAAGTAGGAGTGGGGATCCATCACACACCTTATATCAGGAAATTCTCAACACAAGTAAAAAATGAATATATGGAAGATACCAAGCCTTGAACACTCTGCTTTATTTAAGAGGTTGTACCGTGACCCACGGGGTTAGAATCTATTAATATCTCATCTATAGGTCAAATATATTAGTGAACAAACTATTATCGTGAGACGGGGGGGGGATAAATATCCATGTGAAAATAAAAATGAAACTATAGAAGAACCTAGGCTTGAACACTGACTGCTTTGTTCAATCTATAGCATTGTGACCCGGAAGAGTAGTACCAATTAATATCCCATCCATAGAATCTGTTAACAAACTATTAAGTGAGGCAGAGGAATAAATATCCATGTGAAAATAAAATAAAAACTATGGAAGAACCTAGGTTTGAACACTGATTGCTTTGTTCAAGATATACCATTGTGACCTGCAGGAGTAATACCAATTAATATCCCATCTATAGGTCAAATATATTAGTTAACAAACTATTATCGTGAGGCGGAAGGATAAATATCCATACGAAAATAAAAAATTAAACTATGGAAGAACCTAGGCTTGAACTCTGCCCGCTTTGTTTAAGAGGTAGAATTGTGAAAGATTGTCTGAATTTCTACGCAACTGTAACAACAAGCGGGAAAATATTTAAAAGTCATTAAGCAGTACAAAACAAACTAATTGCAATTTAGAATCTCGTAATTATTCTGTTATTTCATCACCCGGCGGCGGCTTTGAGCTCGACCGACGAGGTTATCAGAGTGAAAATAATCACGAGAATCTGTTGTTTTCAGAGCGGAGAAGCCTTGTCTTTCTTTGGCGGGTGATGTGGCACGTCGCACCAATAATTACCAGTATCACGAGGTGACGGAAGGCGATAAACTACATAGATACGCATGCGCAGGTGTTACCCAAAAGCTGTTATCTTCGGAGACGAGGAAAGTGAACGTTTATGGAGAGATGTCATTGTGTATGTAGGTGTGTGGGCATGTTTGTAAACGTTTATGGAGAGATGTCATTGTGTATGTAGGTGTGTGGGTATGTTTGTGAACGTTTATGGAGAGACGTCATTGTGTATGTAGGTGTGTGGGTATGTTTGTGAACGTTTATGGAGAGATGTCATTGTGCATGTAGGTGTGTGGGTATGTGTTTGTGTGTGTGTGAGATTGTGGGTGGTGGGTTAGTGGGGGGTTGAATGTGAGCATTGACGAACTTGATGTAGATGAGTTCGCCCTTGTTAATGGCGCCGTTTACTACGTTCGTCGATCCTTGGATTCTCCCTCGTTAGCCTCTTTCTTTTACGACGCAGCATTAATGAGATTTTCCCCGGTGCTGTTCGGAAACGTGGATTGGGTCTCGGGCCTCCGCGCACGTCTGTACTGCTTGATGTCTTGAACGGATTGGTGAATGGAGTCAGGCGGGGTCGGATTGGGTAAGGAAGTGGTAGCGGAGGTGATCGGGAGTCGGGAGAATGAAGACTGGCAATCACATCGAAATAGAAAACGCACCCTGCAATGATTGTAATGTCCGCAGTGTCGGTAATTAAACAGAAGTGAGAATGGCGAGTTTGCTGTTGTTTGTCAAATTCAAAATGCCGTATTGATTGCCTTTGAAGCGGAGAAAGGGCAATTTTAATGCCCTCTCCCTTTTCTCTCTATTACTCTACAATGATGAAGAAAGTGACATTTCTCAATCACCCCCCCTCTCTTCGGACCATTGAGGTATTTTAAATTCACGATGGATCTTGCCTAAATCTATTTAGGGGGCTATACCAGGCATTTTCACTTTAAGCTATCTGATGGTGAGGTTCCAATTCTGGAACTATGGAGATTTATACCAGTTTTGCTTTACTGGAGTCACACACGGAGCAGTCTCCCATGTCTATAACCTTGCTGATGAGACCTAATAGGTCGAAATGTACATTCAGGGATTGACATTTTCTCGATTTGTTTAGCCTTACATTTGAACATATATGCCCGCTTAAATTCATTAATTGTTAACTAATTAATTTTCAAAATTAGGTATGTCTTCAAGCACATATCCTCCAAAAATTGTCGGCTTAAAGCCATATAAAAATAAACACATTTGTTTGTTTACTTAACCTCATATATATATATATATATATATATATATATATATATATATATATATATATATATATATATCAAAATGGTTACAGTCGAAGGAAATGGATTCGTCGATCCGAGTTCAAATCCTAGAGAAGGCTGTTTGCATTTCACATAGAGCTAATACCCTTGGAAAAGGTATGCATCCATATATTCTCCCTCCAGCTATGGGTAAAATAGCAGGACATACTGGGCTCTTTAACCTTGGGTAGGTAACCAGTCTAGGAGAAAGATAACTCTAAATTCAAAAATCCTGATGTCAGCCGTTGATTGGGTTTGTGGCATTCCTTGTGCACCAATTCTTTCCTATCGATTGTGTCAAAAAGTGCGGAATGGTCCAGCACAAGCCTTCACCACTATAAACATTGTGTTGGTTGTTCATCGAATGAACACTCATGCGTCGAAAATCGACGAGAGAGTCCATTATATATATATATATATATATATATATATATATATATGTGTGTGTGTGTGTGTGTGTGTGTGAGAGTAAAATCGAATGGTTTAAAAACTACCTACTTAAGTTTCTCGCAGTAGCACGAATCTTCAGGGTATCTTTCTTACTATCGTTATTTTATAGCTAAATAAGATTTAATGGATTTAAAGGTAACTACGATATATATATATATGTGTGTATATATATATATATATATATATATATATATATATATGAGTTTTTTGTGTGTATGTATGTATATAGACACACAGCCTTTACTAACCATATATAACAAATGTACAAGGATTATTGCATTAATAAGCCAACATGTAACAAGAGATGAAATATCTTTGTGGCTGCGGCCTTTGTCCATCCACCTGACATGTCCAAGCCAACGCAGGCGTCTCTCACAGATGGCGGTGAGCACGCTGTTCATGTTTGCTTGTTCCAACACATCAGTGAGCGTCCGCCTTGAAACCACAAGCTTCCTGGATCGACACCGGCCCTCACCAACTCAGCGTATGAGTAACACAGGGCCGGTATAGCTCAGTCAGTAGAACACTTGATTAGTAATCGCAAGATTCCTGGTTCGATATCAGCTTTCGTCAACTCAGCGTATGAGTAGCACAGGGATCTTTGCGGTAAAGTGAGAAGCTGATGGTAGAAGTTTTGCTCCATCTCAGACGCAAATACGATCTCCTTGGTCTAGAGCTAGTGAAAGGGGGGTAGACTCCATCGCTGTCTGGCTGATACCGACTTTAGGCCACCCCGACGACTTTACTTTTTTTTTATAAGTTAACATAGTGTTGGAATCAACGGTGTCTGGTTACTGACAGTTTCTCGCCTATGCGATTTTCAGACCAAATACATTGGCCGAAAACCATGTGCTGTAGACTCCATACCCAGTCTACATTAATTTAAATATGAATGTTCTATCAATAATATTGATTTCTGTTTATTCATGTTTAAATACAGCACCCATATTATCTATAATATATTATCTATAGTATATATATATATATATATATATATATATATATATATATATATATATATTAATAAGTCATCCACAGACACGTGTTTCGGTGTTTCACGCCTCTTCAGTGTGGCTAGACACAACTATCTTTGGCTTGTGTCGAACTCAGACTGACCGTATGGTAGCCCGATATCTTATCCCCTCGTCCACTGTAGCGGGGACTGGTGTTTTTAAACTATTAAGTACATAGGTTTGTTTATGTAATCAGACAAAAGGAGATCGAAACAGCTATCCAGTTTTCCGGATGTCGCACATGGTGTTTGCCAGGTTGTCTGGTCATGGTAAATTTAATTCAATTATCAATTATTAATGTAATTCCTCTATTTATGAAATTAATATATATATATATATATATATATTATATATATATATATATATATATATATAGAGAGAGAGAGAGAGAGAGAGATAAACATCACAGTTTGAGTAGAACTTGAGTGGTTTCCTGGACAAAACCGAAAATATTTCGTTAGAGACCTTTTACGGAGCCTGCAAAATGCTCGAATCAAACGAGAAAAAGTTTGGGGCTTCCATTTGTGGCGGTTGCTTTATTGAAAGCTTCACGGAGAGAAAAAACTTCACAGAGAATTGGTATGTTTTACACGCAAGGCAAATGTGCACATTTTCTTTCACGGATTCTCTGGTAAACATCTTTGATTCGACAAATGATTAAAAGGAACGTTTAGCACAACAAACGGATTTGATTTCCTCGTGTTCGAATAAAAGAAAGATTTGTTTTTTGTTCCGTTTTTCCAGTTGAAAAGAATATGAGTTAAAACAAGAAACGAAGGTGGCGAAATAGTGAGCATTTTTACATGTCTTTGCCTTTGACTCCAACGTTTAATTCCTTCGTGTATTACGTTGAAAAAATGGAAGCGCGACGTGTAATGGTTTGCGTCGCTGGAAATGGACACGGCGAGACGAGTTCGAATTCTGGTCAAGGCTGTTTTGTATTTTTACATACTCTTGTGAAAGGTATTAATCCAGCTATCTGTCCAGGTATGAGTAAATAGTAGGGCAGAATGGGCTTTTAAAACTTGGTTAGGCAACCAGATGAGAAGGGAAACTCTGAATTCAAACCTGTTAAACTTTGCTCGAGAAAATGACCATTACCCACATTCTATTAGTGCGGAGGGATTGAGTATATATATATGAGAGAGAGAGAGAGAGAGAGAGAGAGAGAGAGAGAGAGAGAGAGAGAGAGAGAGAGAGAGAGATTAATTAAGACTAGCAAGACAGCCCTGTTGCTTCATATTAGAATACAATGACTACATCCCTGCAGAGGAGATGCATTGTCTAATGGTTATTGATGTAGCAAATGTACAAAAAATAATGGCTACAAATAACTATTCTTAGTACAGACAAATGACGTACATTTATATGGTTTTGAATATTCTTATTAAGGAAGCGCGTGGTGCGATGGTTAAAGTCATGGGAAATGGACTCGTCACCCCGAGTTTACATCCTGGATGTGATAATTGCATTTCACTTAGCGCTAATACCCTTGGAAAGGTATGAATCCTACTCTCTCTCCAGCTATGGGTAAATAGTAGGGCAGGCTGGGCTCTTTAACCTTGGTTAGGCAACCAGTCTAAGAGAAGGAAAACTCTGAATTCAAACCTGTTGAACTCCGCTTAAGAAATTGACCTTGTGTCACATCATGCTCGTGTGGAGGGGTTGGTAAATATATATAATTGTTTACTAATTCTTTTATGAATAATAGTTAATTGAACCTATAATTGTTTTAAAATGATTATGATGAGTTATTATTATTATTGAAATCACATTAACATTCTTGCAAAAACAAAAACTAATTTTAACATTAATTAACGGCTGACATTCCGTAAAAAAACAACAAACCAACCAACCAACCAACCAATAAATGATAAGGACGAAGACGCTTTTCTATCAGTCTTTTATTGAAGTACTTCTAAAATACTCATCACTCCGAAGATTTAAACACGCAATACGGTCTTTGTGCACAAAAAAATTGACTGGTTGTTAGAACCAGGCAATCAGAGGCTAGGTAGAGAGTATTCGCCCCAAAACAATAAAAGCCAAACATCTGTTAGTGTCCGAAGTTAATAGGTAGTTTGATCATCTCTTATATGGTCAGCCTGTCGAGGCAAGCATGATATTGAAAGACTTGAAACTTCCCAGTGACCCATGCATACTACATCACTGACGACATCTACCAGCGCCCCAAATGTAGGAGCGTAAATTTAAAGGGCCTGCTTAGCTTAGTTGGTAGAGCATCAGCCTAGCAACCACAAGGTCCTGGGTTGAATACCGACCGCCCCCAACGCAGCGTATGAGTAGCACAGTGATCTGTGCGGTAAAGTAAGGAGCTGATGGTAGATGTGGCGCTCCACTTCAGACGCCAAAAACAATCTTCTTGGTCTAGCGCGAGTGGAAAGGTGATAGAGGAGTTAAACAGGTTTGAATTCAGAGTATTCCTTCTCCTAAACTGGTTACCTTGCGAAGGTTAAAGAGCCCGGTCTGCCCTACTATTTATCTATAGCTTGGAGGATGATAGTTGGATTCATACCATTTCCAAGGATATTAGTGCTGTTCGGCTAGAAACCACAAAGTTCCTAGTTCGACACCGGCCCTCGCCAACTCAGCCTATGAGTAGCATAGGGGTCTGCGCAGTCTCATGGTTAGAGTCGTAGGAAATGGACTCGTCAACCCGAGTTCAATTCCTGGACGAAGCTGTTTGCATTTCGCATGGCGCTAATATACTTGGGAAAAGTATGAATCCAATTCTCCCTCCAGCTATGGGCAAATAGCAGGGCACACTGGGCTCTCTAACCATGGCTAGGTAACCAGTCTAGAAGGAAAACTCTGAATTAAAACCTGTTAAACTCCGCTAAAGAAATTGACCTTGTGTCGCATCCTGCTCGTGTGGAGGGGTTGGTAAATATATATAAGACTTTAGAAGGCTCAAACGTCGGCATATCTAATTACTAAAAACAAATCCCTGTTCTTAAGTATTCCTATCTAATATCAATAACTCGTATACGATTATCAGATGCCAAAAACAATCTCCTTGGTCTAGCGCTGGTAGAAAGGGGATATACTCCCTCGCTGTCTGGCTGATAACTACTTTAGTCCACCCTGACGACTTATATTTAAAGTAAATCACATTAATATTCTTGCAAAAACAAAAACTAATTTCAGCATTAATTAACGGCTGACATTCCATAAAATCCAACCAACCAACCAGCCAACCAACCAATAATAAGGACGATGACGGTTTTCTCTCAGTCTTTTTTAATTTCAATTCTTGTTTACTGTTTAGCGTTCGTTATTTATCTACGCTTTTTGCTTAAACTGATTTACTCTGAAATAAGTTCATTCAGAAATTATGTGAATACTTCGTATTTTAACCTTGTTTAGATGTGTTTATTACCAACTCAATTATTTGTTCAGTTCGTATATACATACACATATATATGTATGTTTTTTATTCATTTATTAATTTATTTTATTTTTATTTTTTAAGAAGTTACTTTAATGCATTTCTATTAGTGACGTTTAAATTCATTTCTATTTGTCGCGTCTCGAATTTTAACGTACATTTCTCTCATTTATTTATCAAAGCTATTTTCTATCTTTTAAGTAACCTAAAATAATATTAATGGAACGAATTATTATTATTATTATTATTATTATTATTATTAATAATAATAATAATAATAATAATAATAATAACACATAAGATTCTCTGGGACTTTGAAATAAAAACGGATCACCTTATCCCAGCAAGAAGACCAGACCTAGTGTTGATAAACAAAAAAGAAAGAACTTGTCAACTGGAGGATTTTGCAGATCCAGCAGATGACAGGGTGAAGCTAAAGGAAAATGAAAGAAATGGACAAATATCTGGACCTTGCCAGAGAACTGAAAAAGTTATGGAATATGAAAGTCAAAGTGATACCAATTGTAGTTGGTGCACTTGGAACGGTCCCAAAAGGATTGGAAAAGGGTTTGGAAAGTTTGGAAATCAGAGGAAGGATTGAAACCATTCAGAACATTGCACTGCTGCAATCTGCCAGAATACTCAGAAGAGTCCTGGAGACCTGAGGAGACTTGCTGTCACTCAGACTCCAGTGAAACACCACCAGCCAATGCTGATGTGAAAACTCAAAAGGAGTAAATAATAATAATAATAATAATAATAATAATAATAATAATAATAATAGTAGTAGTAGTAGTAGTAGTGATAAAAAGTTTTTATTGAAATGCTTCTAAAATACTCATTATCCATGAGATTTAAATATGCAATACGGTCTCTCGTGCTTGTAAACAAAAAATCCCCCCTGAGAAAATACAATGTGAAGGAGATAGAATCAAAGAAAACAATGCCAGCCGCACATTACTCAGGCTTTCATATCGATAACTTGTTTACAACAAAATAGCCTTTGTTCTGTCCAACTCCTGTTTGTATTGACCACTGCGATTTTCCTCCGGACAAGGACAGTCCACTACTGACCATGCAATTCACAAAAAAACAACCTGTAGGCTACTGTTTTTATAGATATTGCGTATCTCCATCTTCAGCAGTGGGAACTGCCTTTGGCGGATGGGGATGAGTAAGCCAATTCTCCCCTTCTGTTGGTCAGCAGTTCCGTAACATCTGGCGTCTCAGGGATGGAGACTGGACACATGGTTCGAGGACCAAAACTGCTAAATTAATTTAGCTTGACCATTATCCTGAAGGTCGATATACCGTTGTTGAATGGAATGGTGGGAAGTCATTTTGCAAACGCCAGTCATACGAGGCTTATTGAGGGTCGAAGCAAGACGACTGACCATTGACCAAATTGTATTCTTTTGTCATTACTAACACGTTTGAAGAAATATCGTAACTATCAAACGAATCGGTTCTGTTATTACACCGAGTGCCAGATAAAAGAAAGCTATAAGACTTTAGAAGGCGCGCATTCTAATGGTTAGAGTCGTAGGAAATGGACTCGTCAACCCGAGTTCAATTCCGGGACGAAGCTGTTTGCATTTCGCATGGCGCTGTAAGGTTCAAGGTTATAATAATGTTATAACTTGTTGAAACGAAACACGTTTGTTGGACAAAACATTTTATATTGTAAACAGCACATAAATAAGACAAGATACAGAAACAATAAAATAAATGTACATAAACATACAAGAGTGGAAATTAAAGGACTGGAGAGTCCGTACATACAAAATCACTTACTAGTGAAGGGGGCTTAAGACCCCAGGAGAGTTACATAGCGTTGGGGGGCATAAGCCCCCACCGAGAAGGGTGTGACAATGGTCTAACCCATGTGGTCGTTCCTGTAGATGTAGCTAAAAGAGGAGGAAGCGTTTGAACCAGGTGCTTAAATATAATAGCCCCTGGTGAGAACAAGCGAAAACCCAGCGGGAAGATAACTCTTCCAGGCCAATGGGAAGATAATCCCAACAGCGCTAATATCCTTGGGAAAAGTATGAATCCAATTCTACCTCCAGCTATGGGCAAATAGCAGGGCAGACTGGGCTCTCTAACCTTCAAAACTTCTGTATGGCGAATTAGTAGAAGACATACGACTGGTAGGGAAACCACTTGTACACTTTAGAGATCTCCTAGATTTGTTGCCCTACTATTTCCCCATAGCTGGACGGAGAGTAGTTGGATTCATACCTTTCCCAAGGGTAATAGCGCGATGTGAACTGTAGCTTCGTTCAGGATTTGAACTCGGGTCGACGAATCCATTTCCTACGACCCTAACCTCCACACCACGGCCTCCAACAATATAAGTAATAAAAGATAAAACAATTATAGAGAAAAGAAGTTATTATTCAAGACATAAATATAAATAAGAGATTTATTTTAAACTTGTTCAAATTCTTCGCACCGTCAGACGGTCCTTCTAGTTTATATATGGATTTTTTGAGTAGCTGGTTGTGTAATGGTTATCATCGTAGGAAAGGGAGATAGCGAACCGAGTTCAAAATCCTGGTTGACAGAATTTGCATCTCTCAAAGCGCTAATATCCTTGGGAAAGGTAGGCATCCAACTATTTTCCCTCCAACAATGGCCTTGTGCCACATCAAAGCTAAGCTTAGAAAATACGTATGCGTGTGGGCATAACGAGAGCTGTAAAGGTTATCAATCTGGATTAGATGGATAAATTCCTCACTGGGTGCTCAATACTTCTGGATTCACCTTTGTTTCTGTTAGGTCCCAGACTTTATAAAAATTCTTGAGTTACACATCTTGATCAGTACGGTACTTTTGCCTCCGTTGAAAGTTGCATTGTGGGAGCCTACTACCGGAAATGGGATTTGCGATATGACACACATGGATTGGTTTACGTGATAGCTGGTTTTAAGTCTCTTTTTGGTTAGAGGCATTTCTCTACTCTATGTTAATTAAAACCTTGCAAATGTTGGAATATTTTTTATGATATAAGGTGTGCTGAAGGTCCACCACTTAAACTGCGCGGGCAAATGGATTCAATCAGTCAATCAACACGCTCGAATGCGTGGTTAATGAACTATTTAATCGCCGATCTTGAAAGCCCCTCAGTTGCTGATATTCGACGAGGACGGACGGATCAGCAACCAGGGATTCTGCCTAACACTAAGGAACCAGAAAAGGATTCTGCCTAACACCAAGGAACAACTAAGTATTCTTCACTAAGGAACAACAAAATGATTCTATATAACAATAAAGAACACAAAGGGATCTCCACTGTAAAGTGCTTTCACTTGCAGCCTAAAAATGTCCACAAAAATCGTAACAATATGGTCTTGCATTTTCATTTTACTTGTATGTAAAAACATAACAATTGGCGACTAGGATTTCGAACACGCTGAAACATTCACCACGAGGATATCAGCGTTACAAATTTGCAACGTCAGGATTTCAACACACTGAAATATATACCGCGAGGTTTCTAAATTTTCGGAAAAAACACCTAAGAAATTCAAAACTAGCACAGGCTGGATTTTGAGCAGGCACCACTTGGGTTTTTTTTAGAGCAGGAGGCCAGGACGCATTTATGCGACATACACTTATAATTTTTTATCTTTATTAGATAATCAGCAATCAAATAATTATCGAAAAGAGTAAAAAAAAAAAAAAAAGAAAAAAAAAAAGACTCCCAAAATATTTATAAGTATAAAAGTAGTTTTGAATATTTTACCAGAACCGGCTAAATAGCCTCTTCCTAATTTGTTATGTATCAATTATTTCCCTTTGACCCTATGAATTTTAAAAATTGATAATTAAATTATTTAAAGAAAAAATATATTTAAAACATGACATTCAATTTTAATTTATTCTTTACAACCAAGAAAATAATTTGAAGTCACATTGTGTACGAATCTTATTTACATTTTTTTTAGAAATCAAACAATTATCTTAAGTTTCCCTCCCTCGATAAATTCTAAGTAAATTTTTGAGCTTTGTAAATTTAAAGTTTAGTAAAAAACCAAAACACTGTCGAAACTTAAATATTAAAACAAACTTTAAATTATGTAAATGTCTGGTTCTATTCACCGTCGTCAAGAGGGATCACACAAAATTCTACCAAACGTCAATTAATAATATGATTTTAACAAAAAATTCCGGTATATGGAGTTATAGATTTTTAAAAAAAGCTAAGTATTTTTAGATAATTGCGTCCGTTAGTTTGCAAAGCGAATTAAATAAAAAATAAAAATAATATGACCGGAAAATTTAAAAAAAAATAACATTAGACTTCTCTATGAGTGTAAAGAGAGGGCCAGCGAGATTTGCATTCTCACTTTATTTGTATGTTATACATCAGCAGTCATTGGCTGCTAGAAAGGGAAGGAAAATCCCTCCCTCACTTTCACACCTCCAATCTCTCTTGACGCTCAGAGAGAAACTAACATATATAGCGAAGAGGTAATCAAGGTAGATATAGAGAGGAGAAAGAGACAGACAGAATATTAAGTAAGGCATGGGTTCATTTTTGACTTAACTGCAAATTAGGACTAATTAGATCCAAATAAATTGGAACTTTTTCAAACATAATTTAATCCTAAAAAATATTTTGAGATGTGTTGTGCCATTAAACTAAATAGGAAAACGCCTTTAGGAGACAAAAGTTGATTCGCTCAGCTTTAGTATAATATATATATATATATATATATATATATATATATATATGTGTGTGTGTGTGTGTGTGTGTGTGTATGTGTGTGCGTGTGTGCAAGCGTGTGTGTTCGTGTGTGTGTGTGTGTGTGTGTGTATGTGTGTAAGTTGAAAAATGTAAGTGGATCCGACAATATGTTGAAAAGATAAATAAAGGAAAGAAAATGTTGAATGGATAAAAATTGTTTATTGGCGTGCCGACACGTGTTTCGTCCGAGATAATTACCCTGTACACATCGTATTCTATTTATTATTATCTTAAATACAACAATAAAATAATAATAATAATAGAAAAAATAGAAAATGATTTTTGAGAATGCAGAAGAACGGTCGTCATAAGGGCAAGATATTTGATATTTGAAATTAAAACGGCAAGAATACAAAATATTTCTCAACACACACACATATATATATATATATATATATATATATATATATTCACTATTTTGATTGATCTCTATCTTCTATTAATAATATTTTCATGTTTTCGCCATTTTCAGCGTTTTTATTATCTTTCTTTCTTTCTTTCTTTTTTTCTTTCTTCCTTCTTTCAGGTTCTGGTTGCTTGGAGGAAGATCTAAGATAGCATCTTCATCAGAAGACATAAAATGAGAATGTGTAAAGCCATCTCTTGGATTCTAGATCATTAATTACACACTCCACTGAACAGATTGCATTCTGTCATAATTCCAAGAACCACAATTGCTTCGGCAGAGCCAATGTTTGTGAACACATCTCACCAGCTTGTTTGTCAATTAGTCAGAAGAGCAGTACTTATTATATATATATATATATATATATATATATATATATATATATATATATATATATATATATATATATATATATTATATATATATATATATATATATATATATATATATATATATATATATATAAAGGTCGGGTTAGCTCAGTCGGTAGAGCGTTCGGCTAGAAACCACACGGTTCCTAGTTCGATACCGGTCCTCGCCAACTCAGCGTATGAGTAGCACTGGGATCTGTGCGGTAAAGTAATGAGCTGATGGTAGGTGTGGCGCTACATCTCACACGCCAAAACAATCTCCTTGGTCTAGCGCTATTGAAAAGGGGATAGACTCCCTCGCTGACTGGCTGATACCGACTTTAGGCCGCCCCGTTGACTTTACTTTATATATATATATATATATATATATATATATATATATCATCATGTCGCGCTGTTGGCACGGATATCCATGACAATCTCTTTCCATCCGTTCCTATCGCTCATCATTCTCAGGAGGTCCTCTGTGCAGCATCCTGTATCCGCACAGAGCTTATGAATGTACGTCTTTGCTGGTTGGTCCACACTGGCGTGTCCATCTGTTGGCTCCCACAGGAGGACGTCGCTTATGAGTTCGTCCTTGCTTCTCCAGCAGTGTCCCGTGTGTCTTGTCCGTCTTACTCGGATGGTTTGGGTGATATGTTGCAGGTGGCCGTACGGCTGCTTTCTCGTGGGGTGCTGTTTCCACGTCTTGTTCAGGATCACCCACAGCATTCTTGTGCAGCTCCCATCTAATTTATTCTCTAGTCGCTTCGTTAGGGTCCAGGTGGTGCAGCCATACAGCAGCACTGACACGACAACGACCTGGAAGAAGAGAATATATATATATATATATATATATATATATATATATATATATATATATATATACCGCACACACACACAACAGGTTACAGGCCACCTGATGGACAGTAAATTCACACACCCGCACCCATAAACAATCAAGCAATATCTGGAATGTTAGTCTCAGACACATATCAATAAAAAAAGAGATTAAATGATCCAGTTAATAAACAAACAAAAAATAAAATAAAATAAAATAAAAATAAAAACAAAACCTTGCTTAGAGGCGAATCAAATCTGGAATAATAATTAAAATAAAATAAAAAGAAATGATCAGACACACAGACATAAGCACCACGCACACACACATACGCTTACATTTACACACACAAGCACGCAACACACACACACTTACACACACAAACACACATAAGCAAGCACCCAACCATACACATACACACACAGAATTTGGAAGACCCAAGACAGAACGAATCTAGCAGCCGCTAAGACAACTTCAGTTCCAGTATTCTTCTGTGATGATGGAATTTTTGTCCCGAAATATTGAGAAATAAAATGACAGGTTAATAAAAAACATCATAGTTACCTTCTTTTTTTTCTTTACACTCGCATTGTGACAGCCTTCAAAACCAACCAACAAACCAATATATATATATTTATATATATATATATATATATATATATATATATTGGCTTTTAATATCTTAAATAGGAGACATTAATTTTTCTTTTCAGATTGGCTGGATCAACGCATGGTCTTTTTTTTTAAGAAGGGATTTTATTGGGCATACAACGAGGATCCAACTGGCGATTCAATAATAATGGATCTGCAGGAATAACTTAATTTTTTTCTCTCTACCCAGGCGACGTCGGGTAGCCGCTTCTAGTATATAGATACGGCAACAAACAGTAATATAGAAAGTTAAAAACATAAAAGAAAGGAAGGGAGAAATTCAGAAGATCCTCCTGTAAACAATAAAGGAGAAGGGATTTTTTTTCTCTCTTTTTTTCCCTCCCTTTTTTCGTGTTGTCGTTCAACGAGCGGGACTGACAATTCCCCTGTAGCGAGCGTCAAGGTGACAGTCAATGAAGACACCACTTGAACAAAACTGTTTGAGATAACAGATTAATTAAAAGGCATTGTGTGCAATCTGCATGGGGGAGGGAATACGCAATGAATAGATCGGCGGGGAAAGAGGCGGCGGTGGTGTTGGTGTTGGAGTAGGGGGTTTGTCAGAACAAGGGACTGGGGAGTGTTTGGTAGGGAGGGAGAATGCTGAAAAGATAAGAGATTGTGAAGGGAAAAAAAGATGCCGTGAGGTGGACGAGATAGAAGGCTTGGGAGGGGTTAAGTGATTGTTGACAGCACCTCAATAAATGAAAAAATAAAAAAATCACTTTTCAGACGATTATATATATATATATATATATATATATTTGAAAAAGGGTGAAGGATCACCCGAAATATCGGAATAAATCGAACCGGGGACAGAACAACAGCTGAATATTGAAACTGTTTTTTTCTATTTTTTTGTTTTTGTTTTTGTTCATTTGTTCATTTCCATGCTTCATAATACCCTCCCCCCCAAAAAAAACAACGTCCACAAGAACAAAGTTTACACACTATCAACTGATATATATATATATATATATATATATATATATATATATATGAAGATAGGATGGATGTAGTAGAATCCGACAGTATGAGGTAGGTAAAAGGATAGTGAACAAGAAATGATAACTCAAAAGATTTGTTTTGAGTCATCAGTTCTTGTTCACTATCCTTTTACCTACCTCATATATATATATATATATATATATATATATATATATATATATATATATATATATATTATGGGGAATGAATATGAAAATTGTTTGCATATAAAGGTGCTCAATACTAAAATAGCAGAGCAAAACATGGTGTATTCTCCAAAATATGAATGTGAATTTACTGAACAAAAGAAGTGAACTAATTTCAAGATGTAGACATTTAAACAAATTCCTCTTATGTCATTTACCACTTGACTCTAATTAATCCTATATTTTTGCCCCTCTATTAATTTAAATATTTAATTTAATTTAATTTTGTTTACATCTTGACACTGCATGCATTAAGACCTAAGCATATTTTATGTTGTTAAATCTTGCGTCATAATATTCTATCGCTTGAGCCCGTTTCACGTTATATAAACTTTGAACAGGGTACCTTTTCGATATCCGTCTGAGGATTGCATAATACGTATGAAACTATAGTAACGGAAAATTAGGACCATCTTTAATTTATTTTTGTTATTTATATATTTTTACATATTCAAACCTCTCTGTGACACACACACACGTTAAACTGCACCTAGTGGTGAGGTTCAAGTTCTGAAGCTCTTAGGAGTGTGGGGAGCCCCTTCGAATTACGTGTATTAGATAGGGATACTCGAAACCATTCAACTGAGTGCAAATTATTTGTATTAGATTGGAATACTTGGTATCATATACTTGTATACAAATAAATGATTATTAATAAAAAAAATGCATTTTTTAAAGAAGATGTAATGGATCATCAAAAATGTAATTATTTTTACAATCAAAGATTTACAAATGAACCAAATCTTTGGAATTATAGAATCCCAGAAGGGTTAACTAAAGCCTATGAGAATAAACCCCTAAAACAAATCCGGAGCCCCTAAAATAGAGTAAAGCTGAATTTCAGTGCTACACAGCAACTTACCGTTGCCAAACTGCATTGGTTTCTAACCTTGTTTTGTACCCCAGAGGCAGTGTGGAGAGGGTAGATCTGCTGCTTGGGCAACAGCACATCCTCTATATCAAACCACCCGGGCTATGTAGTTCCCCTCCCCCCCCAAAAAAAAACAAACTTTTGGACACTACTCCATCAGCTTTTGCAGACAGAAGGATGCCAACAACTAAAGCCATTCCTTGAGGTTTGCAAAGTATGCAAGGCGATTACGTCGATAAATGAATATAATTAATCTAAGTCGTCGGGGCGGCCTAAAGTCGGTATCAGCCAGTCAGCGAGGGAGTCTATCCCATTTTCAATAGCGCTAGACCAAGGAGATTGTTTTAGCATCTGAGATGGAGCGCCACACCTACCATCAGCTCCTTACTTTATCGCACATATCCCTGTGCTACTCATACGCTGAGTTGGCGAGGACCGGTATCGAACTAGGAACCTTGTGGTTTCTAGCCGAACGCTCTACCGACTGAGCTAGGGGCGGATGGTGAGAGAGAGTCAAGGAAATCTAAACTATCAGTATCCGTATTTCTTCACTCTTTCGCCCACACCAATTTTCTTTCTCTACCCCCCTTTCCCAGCCTCTTTTTCCCTACACTCTTCTTCCTGTTTCCCCAACCACTTTTTATCGTCATGTAAGTAAAGTCGTCGGGGCGGCCTAATATCTGTATCAGCCAGACAGCGAGGGAGTCTATCCCCTTTTCAATAGCGCTAGACCAAGGAGATTGCTTTAGCATCTGAGGTGGAGCGCCACACCTACCATCAGCTCCTCACTTTACCGCACATCATTGTGCTACTCATACACTGAGTTGGCGATGACCGGTATCGAACTAGGAACCTTGTGGTTTCTAGCCGAACGCTCTACCGACTAAGCTAAACCGGCCCATGTGTGTATTCATGCCCAGAAAAAAAAATACAAAAATAAAACAATTAACGACAAAGTAAACATATATTCACCTTTACTATCACCTGATCTTGCTTTTTGAGCAAAAATCTGAAAGATTTGATTTATATTCATAAAGAGAATTAAAAAATAACATTTAAAAAGTAATAATATTGGATTTTTTTTGCATTTAATATTTCGAATAGGAGACATTCATTTTTTCTTTTCACAGTATCTGTGCACTTTTTTTTCTGGTGCCCCACAGAGTAGGTCAACGCAAGTTTTTTTTGTGTAGGTATTTTAATGGGCTATCATGCGAGGATCCAACTCGTGATTCAATAATAATGCATCTACGAGACTTGTTTTTGCTCCCCACCTCTACCAAGGCGACACCAGGTAGTTGCTTTTAGTCATGTCGATATCAGCCAGACAGCGAGGGAGTCTATCTTCTTTTCCCTAGCGTCATACCTACCATCAGCTCTTCACTTTACCGCACAGATCCCTGTGCTACTCATACGCTGAATTGGCGAGGGCCGGTATCGAACCAGAAACCTTGAGTTTCCGAGCCAGACACTCTACCGACTGAAAAATAAACAATGAAAATGAGTTAAAAATGTGTCTAAAAAATTGAGTTTGAAAAATAAAAATCGAATGCCATCCAGAATGAATATAACAAAACGACTGAGGCATAAAAAAAATTAAGGGTTGACATGTAAAACCTAACCAACCAACCAGCCAACCAACCAACTAAAACTTTTCCGCTCCATTATCATTACTAGCAACCCTCCCCCCCAAAAAAAAACCAACAAAAAAACAAAAAAACAACAAAAACAAAAAAACAAAAACATTCTGTTAGTGTTTATTAGTTTTTGAAAGATATTGCCTGAAGGGGGTGAGAAAAATAAAATCTTTTTAATCTATAGATTGGACCCAAATATGTACAATTATTTCTAGTAAAAGTGGACCTGGGAGTACTCCACACTACTTAGAGGTCCAAAGCTGTGGCGTCTTCATCAATTACAGTTTGACGTTATACACCGGACACTCCTTTTTACTTCAATCCAGAGGATATAATCAGTATTTTCTAAGCCTCGTTGACAGGGGAAAACGATAATAATAATAATAATAATAATAATAATAATGATGATGATGATGAGGATGATAATAATGATAATAATAATAATAATGATGATGATGATAATAATAATAACCACAAAAAAACAACAACAACAATAATAATAATCTTATTATAATGGAGATTGTGTGCTTTTCCGTCTGTAACCGAAACTATATTCCTACTCAAGTCACAATTCTCTTAGTTATTGACATCACATTCTCCATGATTTTATTTTTTATCTAAACCTCAATTATTAATAAAATTGTCTTACATTATTAATACTGTTAACTATATCTACATACTAACAACATGCAATTATATTTATATATACAACAAAATAGCGCTTTACAATGTGAACAGGAAGGTTAATTTGCATATTAATATTAAAAAATCGAATTTAATAAATATGTGCTTAGTATTATTGATTTCTAACTGTTTGGTTTTATTTTAATGAATATTAGCAAAAATCTCTTCAATGAATCTTAAATGAAATCCATTAAAAAGATAAAATAACTGTCATTTTATTCTTTACTTCCTCTTTTAACTAAATAGTTAAATTAGAAAAAATAACAATGAAAGACAAGAGTGATGGAAGAGTAAGTTTCAGTTGTTCCATTTTTTATTATACTCCCTCTGTTTCAAATCTTTTATTATACACCCTCTGTTTCAAATCTTTTTATCTGTATTCTTATTTAGTTTCATTAGCCTTTCTAATTTAATATAATATTTTATTACATTAAAACTTAAATACTTGCACCCGGAGGGTGCATATATTTGCTAGTAATAATAATAATAATAATAATAATAATGATAATAATAATAATAATAGGTGACAGCTAGATAGTCTTATATTTCTAGAACAGCGACACCAGATGAAAAGAAGGGTATCTACAATGTTACCGAAACGCTTCTTAGAGGTCAATCACGTAGACGAACGCATCTCCATCTACGTGACATTTCACGTTGAAAGTAAGGTAACCCAAATCCCTGTAAGAACAGACTCTGAGCAGATAATCTTATAATAATGGAGATTGTGTGTTTGTTTGTAACCGAAACTATATCACTACTCAAGTCACAATTCCCTAAGTTATTCACTTTACATTGTCCATGATTTTATTTTTAATTAAACCTCAATTATTAGTAAAATTGTTTTACATTATTAATACTATTGACCATATCTACTCACTAATAATAAGATGCAATCATGTTTATATATAAAACAAAATTGTGGTTTACAGTGTAAACGGGAAGGCTAATTTGCATATTCATATTTAAAAAATGATTCTAATAAATATGTGCTTAGTATTATTGATTTCTAATTGTTTGGTTTATCTTAATGAATATGAGGAAAAATCTCGGGGATAAATCTTAAAAGAAATCCATTAACAAGAAGAAATAACTGTAATTTTATTCTTTACTTCCTACTTTAACTAAATAGTTAAATTAAGAAAATTTAGCAATGAAAGACCGGTGTAATAGAAGAGTAAGTTACAGTTTTTCTATTTTTAGATTCTTATTTAGTTTCATTAGCTTATTTTAATTTAATATACTATTCTATTACATTAAAACTTAAATACTTGCATCCGGAGGGTGCATATATTTGCTAATAATAATAATAATAATAATAATAATAATAATAATAATAATAATGGGCTTGGAAAGTTTGGATATCAGAGGAAGGATTGAAACCATTCAGAACACTGCACTGCTGCAATCTGCCAGAATACATAGAAGAGTCCTGGAGACCTGAGGAGACTTGCTGTCACCCAGACTCCACTGAAAGACCATCAGCTAACGCTGATGTGAAAACTCAAAAGGAGTAAATAATAATACATGACAATCCTAGATAGACAATCCTACATCTCCAGAACAGCGACACCAGATGAAAAGTGAATCGTGCAAAAAAGGGTGTATCATCTACAATAGTTGCAAACCTCGATAGAGGTCAATCACATAGGTCAATCACATAGGGCATCTACGTGACGTTGCTCGTAGGAAGTGAGATACAAATGGGCAACCCAATCCCTGCAATAAGAAGAGATTCTGAGTAAATAATAATAATAATAATAATAATAATTTGGAACGGTCTCCCCAAAAGCTCTGGAAAAAGATTTGTGTGAATTAGAAATCAGAAGAAGAATCGAGACTATCCAATCTACTGAACTGTTGAGGTCGGCTAGAATACTCAGAAGAGTAATGGAGACCTGAGGAGACATGATGTCACTCAGCCTCCAGTGAACCACCGGTTACGGCAGGTGTGAAAACATAATAATAATAATAATAATAATAATAATAATGGAGATTCGCTTCCGGTTTTTGTCTGTAACAAAAATTGCGTCACTGTTTACGTCACATTACCCAAAATCGTCATAACATAGAATAAATACACTCAAAATTTGAAAACTCAACATTAGACAGTCCTCATTGTTTTTTTAAAACAAGTTTTAATAAATACATGACTGGTATTATATATCTATATATAGTTTGTTTTATTTTAATACATATTTCAAGTTTACATTTCAAATTGTTTTATTTTTTAATCCTTTAATGAATTTGATGATTTTACTTACTTAGGGTACAAACTCGCTGACATTGAATTTTTTTACTCCCACCCCACTAGGCAATATATTTTCAAAATCTATTTTTACATCGCCCGGAGGGTGTTTTTTATTTTGTACTACTACTACTACTACTATTACTACTACTACTACTACTACTACTAATAATAATAATAGACAAACAAAAACACGACAAAAACTAGAAAACTTTTCAAGCGAAAAGTCTTGGACATGGCTAAAAAAATAAAATTAAAAAAAAAACAAGAGAGAAAGTGAATCCCTTATAATTGCAGCACTAGCGTAAATAGATAAGATGCAACAGTATAGCAAATGTATGATGTGTAGAGACAGAGACGAAACAGTTAATCATATGATAAGCGAATTCAGCGAACTGGCACAAAGGTAAAACAAGACGTACGACTGAGTGGGAAAGGTAATCGATCCACCGGGAATTGTACAAATAATTAAAATTTAACCATGCTACTAATTGGTACATTCCCAAATCGGAATCCCTCTTATGAGAATGAGACGCATAGAATTCTTTGGGACTTTGAGATACAGATGGATCACTTCATCCCTGCGAGGAGAGAACAGACCTAGTTTTAATTAATTTAATTTACGAGAAGGGAATTTGTCATCAGTAGAATATTGCCATATCGACCGATCACAGATTTAATACAAAAGAAAAAGAAAAGATAAACAAATACTTGGACCTTGCCAATAACTGAAAAAACCTGATGAACATGAAGGTGAAGGACGTACCAATTATAGTTGGTGCCCTTGGAACGGTAACCAAGAATTTGGAAAAAATTCTGGATGAATTGCAATCAAAGAAAAATGGAGACCAGATTGTTTAGATCAGCTAGAGTACTCAGAATAGTTCTGGAGACCTGAATTAACCTACAGAGGTTGACATGCCGTAAAATGAACAAGTTACCAGCCAACCAACCAACCAACCAACCAACAAGACAACTTTCCTACAGAGTCTCTTCTTTCATTCAAATACACTTTCTTCAATGTTCCCAATTCTTCTAGGCGAATCCTAGTTTCAATTTATTTTATCCATTCTTTAAATCGGTGCCATTAAAGTATATAGCCTACCTTTTTGATTCTGTTATAGTATGTGGCCTACCTTTTTGATTCTGTTATAGTATGTGGCCTACCCAGTTTGAATACGTCCTACCTCAGTAAGAGTATATTTATAGATATAAGTAGTAGGCAATTTATTGAAACTAATTATTTTTCACATATATTCAATTTCAAGAAATGCAATTCAGTCATAACTGTATGTAGTAATTAAGAATAATTAAAAAAAGAATTTATCCATAATTTACATGAATCAGAGATCTATTTAATTCTAAAATAGTCTAAAATTCTGAAATATGGTTAGGGTTTGATTAGTGTTAGTGTTAGTAGTTATTATTATAACCGTATAATATGTTTTATATGGTAGAACACATACTATAAGGGAAGCATGATTTTGTAGGCCACATTCAAAAGGTAGGCCACATACTATAATTGTACATTTAAATCTGACTCTGTTCTCTGGACCACTTTGCCTTTCGTGTAGATTAAGTTTTATTTTCATTTTTTCCTCCTTAGAAATGTTGCTAGCGGCTTCGAAACACTTGGTAATGTTGAGAAACACAAACAATAAAAGGTACATTAAAGAAGGGGAAATGGACACGGAAAGAGAATGACAAGGGAGAAAGAAAATTAAGAAAATGAAAAAGAAAAGAAAAAAAGAATGAATGAATGAATGAAGGTGAATGACGAAAACGAAGTGAAAATGTAAGACGAAATTAATAAAGGGAAGGGAGTAGAAGTGAAAAACAAAATGAAAGAATGAAAATGAGAGAAGAATAAGAAAGAGAAAGAGAAATGAAAGTTTTAAGGGAAATAAATTAATGAACTGGATGAATATAGATAGACACAAACAAACAAAAAATAAACAGAAAACAAACAAGTCAGCAGCTAATAAAAAAAACGAAATATGAAAACGAATTAGGAATATAAAAAGAAAGCAAGAAAAATATCGAAGAAAAGAAAGAAAGAAAGAAGAAAGAAGAAGAAGAAGAAAGAAGAAGAAGAAGAAGAAAAGAGGGAAGGAGAAAATGAAAATAAGGAAAAGAAAGAATAAGAGAAGACTAAGAAAAGAAGAGAAAAACTAATTAAAAAATGAAAGAACGAAGAATGAAAGATGAAAAAGAAAGAAAAGAAAGAAAAATGGCAGAATAAAAAATTAAAGCCAGATAAAGATGGAAATAAATAAATAAATGAATAAATAAATAAATAAATAAAGAAAGAAAGAAAAAAACAAAACAAATAAAGAAAACGAAGAGGAAAAAGAAAGAAAGGAATAAGGAAAGAGGAGTAAAAAAACAAACAAACAAAAAACAAAGAAAATATCTAAAACAAGGAATGAGAAAAGAAAGACTGAAAAAAAAAGAGGAACACAAAGAAAATAGGAACCAGAAAAACAGAATGAAAAAAGAAAATTAATGGAAGAGGAAAAAGAACGAAAGAAAAAAAGAAAAAAAGAAAGAAAAAGATCTAAAATTAAGAAAAATATCAGAAATGAAAGGAATAAGAAAACGAAAATTGGAAAGAAAAAAGAAAAGAAAAAAGAAATGAAAGACAAAAAAAGAAAAAGTAAGAAAAGAAAAGAAAAGAAAAAAAATAAGAAAGAAAAGATAAACTGAAGTAAGGAAAGAAAGGAAAAGAAAAAAAAAGAAAAAATCCTGAAAAATGAGACTGAAAAACCAAAGAAAGAATGAAAGAATGAAAGAAAGAAAGAAAAATAGATAATTTAAGTTGAAAAGGAAAACAAAAACAGGAAAAAAGAAAGAGAAAAGAAGAAAAAAAAGAAAAAATAGAAAAAGATCTAAAAAGAAATAAAATAGAAAACTTAAACATAAATAGAATAGGAGGGAAAGATTTTTTTAGAAAGTAAAAAGAAAGAAGAAAAGAAAAAGAAAGAAAAAGAAAAAAGATAAGAAAAGAAAAAGAAAAAGAAAGAAAAACGAAAAAGAAAGAAAAAGAAAGAAAAAAGAAAAACGGTAAGAAAAAAAGAAAAAAAATGAAAAGAAAAAGGAAAAAAGAAACAAGGAGAAAAAGAAAGAGAAAGAAGGAAGAAAAAAGAAAAAGTAGAAAAAGAAATAAAAAGAAATAAAAAGAAATAAACTAGAAAACTATAACATAAATAGAATAGGATGGAAATATTTTTTAGAAAGGAAAAAGAAAAAATACGAGAAAAAGAAAGAAAAAAGAAAAGAAAAGAAAGAAAAAAGAAAATGAAAGAAAATGAAAGAAAAAAGAAAATGAAAGAAAATGAAAGAAAAAAGAAAAACGGTAAGAAAAAAGGAAGAAAAAAACGAAAAGAAAAAGGAAAAAAGAAAACAAGCAGAAAATATGAGAAAATGAATAAAAAAAATGAAAGAAAAAACAGATGTCAATATAAAAAGCGAATGAGACTAGAGAAAGAAAGAAAAAAAGAGAAGAATTATGAAATATGAATCAAGTGTCACCTCATTCTGTTCGTATCCTTCTTGGCCTCCAGTCAGCTTTTGTTTACATTTGTTTTGTACCTCTATTTGTCTAATTGTTGTTCCACTGCAATGACCATTGTTAAAAACAGCTTCTTCCATTGTTTCTTGGCATCCAGTTTGTCCCCGTCCGTATCGCGCCAAATTTCGGTCACGTGTCTCCGCCATTGTCACACGGTCCCGTTCCGGTTTTGAAGGACATTTTGTAACAGGGTTTCACAAAATGCAGCAACCACTCTCTGCTGGGAAGGGATTAGCTGTTTGATTCATTTCATTTCTGTCCTTTTCTTCAATTTTGTGTATGTGTGTGTGTGCATATATATATATATATATATATATATATATATATATATATATAGAGAGAGAGAGAGAGAGAGAGAGAGAGAGAGAGGATAGATAGATAGATAGATATACATAAATATAGATATAGATAATAGATAGATAGATATAATATGGGTACTATGTTTATAAGTAAAGAGTGCTCATTATTCTTGATAAAGCATTTATATTTAAGTTAGGGTAGCGTGAACATAGAGTGGTTACTGAGAGTTTCTCGATTATGCGAACTTCAGACTAAGTCTAAAAATCTCATAGGCGAGAAACAGCCAGTAACCAGGCGCCCTTGACTCCATGTCCATGCTACCCTATATATATATATATATATATATATATATATATATATATATATATATATATATATATATACTTATTCATTATAGTGTAATACATTTAAGGTGCAGTTGTTACCATTGGTTTCAAACCAACTATAATGAATAAATAAATATAGCTCTTACACCGTAATCGAGCACTTCATTTTCGATTTCCTAAGTATTAGAAAAAAACTATCAATATATAATATATATATATATATATATATATATATATATATATATATATATATATAACCCTGACATACACACACCTATATAAATATATATATACATATACCCCCCATGTGTATGTATATATATATATATATATATATATATATATATATAAATGCCGAAACACGGTGTCTTTG
Organism: Doryteuthis pealeii; assembly: GCA_023376005.1. Taxonomy (NCBI): domain Eukaryota; kingdom Metazoa; phylum Mollusca; class Cephalopoda; order Myopsida; family Loliginidae; genus Doryteuthis; species Doryteuthis pealeii. Next base: position 111,557,391 of record CM042149.1, on the reverse strand, counting down.
GATGACTTATTATATGTTCCCAAAACTCGGTAGAGCTCTCTAGGGGTGACTTAAATTAACTCTGGTGATCGTAAAATACATAAATAAATGTATGTATTTAATAGTTTAAACACCACCCCTTTACGGCAACTGATCCGAGAGGATAACGAATAGGGCAGATGAAAAGTCAGTCGGATTTCACACCTGGTCAGAGGTAGTTGTTGTGTCTAGCCACACTGTAGAGGCGTGAAACGCCGAAACATGCTGTCTATGGATGCTGTCTATGGATGACTGTCTATATATATATATAACCAACTCAAAATTTCGGATCACATTGATTTTTTCCTCTAAACTTAAAAAAAATGAATCAAGTTTTTATAGAAATAGTTTTTTTTTTATGCGTGCATGCAATTACACAA
>CM042149.1:111534493-111551993 GCA_023376005.1 Doryteuthis pealeii | reverse complement strand
TGATCCTATAGTCTAGGCATAAAATAACCCAAGACGAGTTGATATGCCGTTAAAATCAATCAATGTGTGAAGAAAGATGGATATAGCCGACTCTCTAAATCTGGAAGGAAAGATATTCGAAGGTGACAGTGGAAAGGAAGGCAAATACATTAAGAGGTAAGGGGAGGGGAATCAGATAAAAATCAAGAAGGAAAGTGGGAGGTAAACTGAAAGAAAGGGCGGGCAACCCCCCACCCCCCAAAAAAAATGGTGGTTTGTTGGGAGCAAAAGATGGAGGTGCAAATAGGCAGTGCGAATCCCTGGAAAATCCTAAGTGGTTAGCGATCTGGTGTTAAAATCTCAACTGGAACGTTTGTGTCGGTGGAGATTCAATGTCTTGTGTCGACCGACAATGTTTGTCTGTGTGCCAAACGTGAAACCACAGTTGTTTTGTCCGCTAATCGAAAAAGCCCTATCTGCGCCTCAGAGCAAACAAGTAAGCAATCAGATTTATAGTCTTCTCTGGGGAGAGCATTTATTTTCTTTAAACTCATCTTAACTTTATTTGAAGATCAGATAAGAGGGTTTTGTTTGTTTTTTTTTTTGTTTTTTTTTCTCGTAACGAGGACCGTTAACACTTCCTATGCCTCCTCAGTCATCTTTTCTGTAGCCATGCCGGGAAAGAATTTAAAGATTCTAAAGCTAAATTGAAAGGTAATAAAGGACTATTTGCTCGTAAATTCCTACCATAAAATAAACTGAACCCTCATTTTATGTCCGTGTTTTTTGCAATAAATGTTTTATTTTTCTTGCACCCGTTATTTTACAAGAATAAATATATTTTCTTTATTCATTTTAATATTCACTTCAATGTTTATATTCTAAAAGTTTTTATTTTGTGAGAATGGTTAGTTTTAAAGTGGGGGTTCGTTTTTACACTTCAACTTTTTACTCGTAAATTCCTACGATAAAATGCCCAAGCCTAATTTTATGGTAGGAATTTACGAGTAAAAAGTTGAATATTACCTTTTGTTGTTGTTGTTGTTATTTCTTTTCTTTTTGGCTTTGGTACTCTAAAATAAAAACGTCAGATTTTAATCATCGTCGACGAAAAAACAAAATTACTGTCATAAAAGGAGGATCCAATTTATGGCTAAATTGTAAAACGTGCCCCCACTTTAAAAATAAAAACATTTTCACAAAATAGAACTTTTAGAATATAAACATTGAACTGAATATTAAAATAAATAAAGAAAATATATTTATTATTGTAAAATAACGGGTGCAAGAAAAATAAAACATTTATTGCAAAAACACGGACATAAAATGAGGGTTCAGTTTATTTTATGGTAGGAATTTACGAGCAAATAGTCCTTTATTACCAGTTGAAAACAAATGGATAACCAGTTTATTTGGCAACCTAGTGTTTACTGTAATGTTTAATAGACCAAGTAACCAATAAACACCCCAAATCATCAACTTAATGAATGGTTCATATTTTAACTCATCACCGGTCCAAATTTTTGTAAAAAAATGATTTTCATCAGAAGTTTAAGGAGATGTTGAATTCACAATAAATTAAATAAATAGATGGTTGGTACATGTAATCAAATTAAAATTCAACAGCAAAATCTTTTTTTAAATAAATACTTTTTAATCAGAAATGTATGAATATTTTTCAACACTTACGATGATTTAAAAAAAAGACTAAATACTTTTTTATACTAGAATAGTTTTTACTTAATCAGAACAGAAATGCAATTATGTTTATTTATATAAAAATACAGTTTTTATTTACAAAATATTTTTATGCTTATTTGAATAAAAGGATGTCATTCAGAAATAGTATCACACAATTTGTAAAATTTGTTTTTGTCAGATACAATATAATTGCAAAAATTGTCTGTTTGTTTATTTTCAAATATTTGAAAGCGAAACTTACCGGTGATGAGTTAAAATATGAACCTTTTATTAAGTTGATGATTTGGGGTGCTTATTGGTTACTTGGTCCATAATGTTTAATTGCAACCTAAAAATAAACTCTCTCGTCGATTTCGACGCATGAGGGTTCATCTAATGAACAACCTACACAGTGATTTGTTTATAGTGGTGAAGGCTTGTGTTGACCATCCCCTTTTTGGCACAGTCGATAGGAAAGAATTGGGGCACAAACAAGGCTATACACCCAATCAACAACTGGTATCAGGATTTTCAAATTCAGAGGTTTCATTCTCCTAAACTGGTTACATATCCAAGTTTAATGAGCCCAATCTTCCCTACTATTTTACCCATAGCTGGAGGGAGAATATACGGATTCCTACTTTTCCCAAGGGTATTAGTGCTATGTGAAATGCAAAAAGCCTTGTCTAGGATTTGAACTCGGGTCGACGAGTCCATTTCCTATGATTATAACGATTATGCCACGCGCCTCCATAATTGTAACCTATGGTAGTGTTTCACTGTAATAACCTAATGTAATGTTTTATGTTATTTAATGTTGAATTGTAACCCCCGTTTAGCAGTCCGTCGCTGCACAACGATGACGTCACTCCATGCCGTTGATTAGTTATAGACTTTCTGATGGCTAATTAGTCCAAATAATTGACGGCTAAGACCATATCAAACACATTGTTTGTTTGTTTACTTCTCATACTGTCGTGTAGCAAGTCACCAAAAGTGGAATATAATGAGTTCAAAACAAACGATAAATCTGGGAAAAAACCAGCTAGTGTAATGGTTAGAATCCCCACCTGTCAGCCAGACAGTTAGGGTTCGAATCACACACAGAGCAGTCTTCCTGTCTATAACTCTGCTGATGAGGCATAATAGGCCAAAATGTACATACAGAGATTGACTTTTTCTCGATTTGTTTAGCCTTACAATTGAACAGATATGCCCGCCTAATTCATTAATTATTAATTAATTAATTTTCAAAAATTAGGTATGACTTCAATTAAGCGCATATTCTCCCAAATATATATATATCTATATATATACATATATGAAAGTACGTAAATAAACACTGTGTCTATTTGATATGGCTTTTAGCCGACAATTTTTGGAGGATATGTGCTTAATTGAAGTCATACCTAATTCTTCAAAATTAATTAGTTAATGATTAATGAATTTAGACGGGTATATATGTTTAAATGTAAGGCTAAACAGATCGAGAAAATGTCAATCCCTGAATGTACATTTCGACCTATTAGGTCTCATCAGCAAGGTTATAGACATATATATATGAGTGTGTGTGTGTACAGACATATTTATATAAATATATATATATATACATAGATACATATACGTATATATATATATATACACATATATAGATATATTTCATATATATATACACATATATATATATTCATATATATATTCATATATATTCATATATATATTCATATATATATATTCATATATATATATATATATATATATATATATATATATATATTCATATATATATATATATATATATATATTATATATTATATATATATATATATATATATATATATATATTCATATATATATATTCATATATATATATTCATATATATATATTCATATATATATATATATATATATATATATATATATATATATATCGGGTGTCTTCCTTTGTAATATATGTTATCAGGATTTTACTTTGGATGTACTTAGCAGTAATCTGTTTCTTATATATATATATATATATATATATATATCTTTATAATAAGGATATCTACTGAGTCAGACGAACCTACTATTAGTTTCGCATAAAGTTTCGCAGTCAGATTTTAGCCCTGAAGAGCTTTATGCGAAACTAATAGTAGGTTCGTCTGACTCAGTAGATATCCTTATTACTTGGCTCTACTTAGGTATCGAGCACTTTTTACAAATTAGCTTCTCCTAGCGGTTATATGAATATATATATATCTTATATACATATATATACATATAAATTGTTTTTTCTTTTGGCCAAATACTGTACCAATAGATTATTTTTTGTTGGTACGACTATCTTGGTCTTTTCTTTTTTTCAAAAATTTTTTTCTTCCTGGTTGATGTTTGGTAGTATATTTTTACAATCAAACTCTCTGCCGGGTTTTTTCTTTCCGCAAGGATCTACCAACACGCTTGGTATATTATATATATTTATATATATATATATATTAGCAGTAATCTGTTTATTTATTTATTTTTTCTTATATATACATATATATGTGTATATATATATGTGTGTGTGTGTATATATGAAATAAACATATATATGTATGTTTCTTCTTTTATATTTACATATATATATATATATGTGTGTGTGTGTGTGTGTGTGTGTGTGTATACATACATGTCTATCATTGCCAATATTTCTAGTGCTCCCCAGTATATGCCAATGGAGCAGCCCAGCCATCGAAGAAAGTCGAATCCGCAAAAAGAGTTGCGATGACCGACAATGCGGACAATGACAAGATCTAAACGACTTACCTGTTGGGTGCACAGCATTTTCGAACATGACCTCTCCATTCAATGCTGGATTTGCCAATAATGAGCTAAACGGACTGGTCGTCCTGTTCATGACAAGCAAGTACAGCATCGCGGAGCTGTCTTAACAATACACGCTTCAGTGAGATCAGATACAACGTGAAATTTTCGGGGAATAGTCTGAAGCTCTGCACCGTTAATGCTAATATAGTCCTGCCTTGTACCTTAATAGGATCGCCTTTCGCCTGAGTAACGGCAATAAAATCCTGGCCGTGTTGAACGGTGTCGGCTGGGGCGGGGAACCTTTTTATCAACGACTCTAAGTTAACTAGCGAGTGGCCTGTTGGTTAGCCGAACACGGTGATCGGGGGAGTTACGTTCCTATCGAACATTTGTACCGCGTCTTTCTTTTTGCTACATCAGCTTCTTGTATTATTGGTTGCCCTCGGCCATTACGTTCGTTTAAAACTTGACTTTAGTGTCGGCTTGATTGATTTACAACTATTTGGATGTTTTTTTTTTGTGTTTTTGTTTTTGTGGGGTAAGGGGGGGGGAGAGAATTCCTATGTCACAATTTCGGCTGGGACGATTAGCTTCTAACGCGTCTTTCTATTTATCTATCTATTTGTCTTTATCTATCAAAGGATAAAACTGAGTGATCGGCTTGCGGGGAGATTTGGAGAAATGCACAAAATTAAAAAAAAAGAAAAAGAAAAAAAGAAAAAGATTAAGTTGAACTTAGAGTCACGGGAGCGATGAATTGAGCTAAAATCTTCTGATTCTCTTAGAAATAATGCGCATCCGTGAACTTAATCCAGGTTTGTCTTGAAAGTAAGGAGAACGATTTTTTCAGGTAGGCAACCCTTATTGAACATCAAATGATCAATTTGGACAAGTAACACGTGTGTAAATATTGAGTTTGCCTCTCAGAATAAACATTCAGCTGTTTAATATAGAATTGACACTGTCTGATGAATGATTAAAAAGCATGAATCCCAGGGTAAAAAAAAGTCCGATGTAATATATATGACACTCCCAGACACACAGACTCACACAGAACAGTCACACCACACACACACACACACACACACACACACACACACACACACACACACAGATATGCTCCCATAAATTTGGTATGAGCTCTCAAATTGGTAATTCAAATTAACTCTCACTACTAAGCATATAAGCAATCATCGTTTCCCCGGAAATTTGATCTCTCTGTGACCGTAATGGGCCATTTAATGCCGATAAAGTTTTGAAATGAATTAATTCTTAATTTTTTTTATAAACTCACGTCTTTTCTATTTAACCCATAGATGGGACCCTAACAGGTACTACCACTTTGGGTCAGAGTAGACCAGGGAGCAACAGTGATGAAGGGGTGCTCCACATTCCCCAATCCTCTAAAACTGGAACCTCACCATCAGATAGAATTTAACATCATTCCAGGACATGTAGACCCTCAGCCACCACCTTCTAGAACCCATATGATAAAAAGGGTTGGGACTTGCCTAAATGGGTTGGGGCAATCATATCGCTGCTAGGGCTTGACGTGACCAGCCCTAGCACCTATAGTTATTTACTAAGTTTAGCTTAGATGTAGCACAAGGCCAGAAGTATGAGGCACCCAGTGAGAATCGAACTCACTAACAATGGTTTGCGAATCTAGCTTGCTAACCATAACACCTGGTGAGGTGCCCATCCCTAGCACCTATAGGATTGCCTCAACTCTATTGCTATTATGTTTCTTTTCACAGGGTAATATTAACTTCATAGGATGAAAGGTAATACAAAAATATAATAGGCAGACCCGTTGTTCAGGGCGTCTCAATGTAATTTCCTCAGTTTACTATTCAGGCAAGCACTTTCGTTTTGCTCGGAGCAGTCGTGCATCTAATTGAGGATTTACGCTTAGAAGGTAGTGTTATATATAATAAAAGGAGTGTATATATTATAAAAAGTAGGTGTAATCGCGTGGTGTAATGGTTAAAGTCATGGGAAATGGACTCGTCGCCCCGAGTTCAAATCCTGGACGTGATAATTGCATTTCACTTAGCGCTAATACCCTTGGGAAAAGTATGAATTTTACTCTCCTCCCGCTATGGGTAAATAGTAGGACAGACTGGGCTCTTTAACCTTGGTTAGGCAACCGGTCTAGGAGAAGGAAAACTCTGAATTCAAACCTGTTAAACTCTGCTTAAGAAATTGACCTTGTGTCGCATCGTGCTCGTGCGGAGGGGTTGGTGAATATTGGTGAAGGTTAAAGAGCCCAGACTGCCCTACTATTTATCCATAGCTGGAGGGAGAGTAGGATTCATACCTTTCCCAAAGGTATTAGCGCTAAGTGAAATGCAATTACCACGTCTAGGATTTGAACTCGGGCGACGAGACCATTTCCCATGACTTTAACCATTACACCACGTGCTTCCATATGAATCCATATATTCTCACTCCATCTATGAGTAAAATAGTAGGGCAGACTGGGCTCTTTAACCTGGGATAGGTAACCAATCTAGAGTGAAAACTCAGTCGTTGATTAGGTTTGTGGCAATCCTTGTGTATAAATTCTTTTCTATCGACTGTGCCAAAAAGTGTGGATGGTTCAACCCAATCCTTCACCACTATAAAGAAAACACTGTGCAGTTTGTTCATTGGATGAACCCTTATGCGTCGAAATCGACGAGAGAGTCCATTACCCTTGGGAAAGGTATGAACCCTTTCATGCCTCCGCTATAGGCCGCCCTGTCATCTGGGGCGTTAGAATGCACCGACTGCACCTCTGTAGAGGGGTAAGACTTCCCCAATGGGGCCACCTGTTGGCCGTGGGTGGCGACTCGTGATGCTTAAGGATAGAACCCAGGTGGATGAGCAGTTCATAACTTGCAATACTCCACTTTGGCCCTATCTTGGACTAGACGGGCTGTCGGAGAGGCCCCTCCGATCAATCGGCTGGTCATGTCAATCCCTAGCACCTATATGATTTTCCCAACCCTATTGCCCTTATGGCAAGCCCAACCCTTTTTATTATATGGGTGCTAGAAGGCGGTGGCTGAGGGTCTACATGTCCTGGAAATGAAGTTAAACTCTATCTGATGATGAGGTTCCAGTTTTGGGGGATAGGGGAATGTGGAGCACCCCTTCATCACCATTGCTCCCTGTCCACTCTGACCCAGAGTGGTAGTACGTGTTAGGGTCCCATCTATGGGTTAAATAGAAAAACATGAGTTGATAAACAAAATTGTATTATCCATTAAGAATTGATTTATTTCAAAACTCTATCGGCATTAGATGACCCACTGAGGTTGATATGCCGTAAAACAAAACCAAACCAAACCAAATCCGCTACTGCAACTATCGTTCTTATACAAGGACACTTCGTTAGTTGTTTTGTTTTAAGGCTTATCAATTCATTTTGGGTTATTTAAAGCCAAACAAATTCTTATTCATAGTGTATATTTCTGTGCAGTTCATTTCGTTCAGTAATTTTCAAGTACATGCACCCTCTGTAACCTCCCTATGTAAGGTTTGATGTATTAAAATATCATATTAAATTAATAAGGCTATTGAAACTAAATAAGAATGCAGATAAAATTTGAAACAGAGGAGGGTACAATCGAAAAATAGAACAACTGAAACTTACTCTTCCATCACTCCCGTCTTTCATTGCTAAATTTTCCTAATTTAACTATTTAGTTAAAATAGGAAGTAAAGAATAAAATTACAGTAATTTTTCTTGTTAATGGATTTCTTTTAAGATTTATCTCTGAGATTTTTGCTCATATTCATTAAAATAAAACCATACCATTAGAAATCAATAATACTAAGCACATATTTATAAAATTAAAATTTTAATATCAATATGCAAATTAGCTTCCCGTTCACTCTGTAAACCACTATTTTGTTGTATATATAAATACAATTGCATGTTATTAGTATGTAGATAAGACCAACTGTATTAATAATGTAAAACAAATTTAATAATAATTGAGATGAGATTTGAATAAAAATAAAAACACGGAGAATGTGACGTAAATAACTAAGGGAATTGTAATTGTTTTCCATATAGTCCCTGCGACGTTAGAAACATATTGTAGTGTCTATCTTTTATTCATAAAACAGTTTTTTTTTTCATTTTCTAGAGCCGTAAAATGTTTCTCTTATAGGGGCCAGATAAACGCATTCAGTGAGAACATTGTGTATACAAGGATGGCTTTTGCATTAAATAACCCATGAAGTTGATATGCTATTAAGCAAAGAAAACCAAACTAAACTAAAAAATAATTTTTTATTTCATTTTCATTCAGTAATCGTCGGGTGGCCTAAAGCCGGTATCAGCGAGGGAGTATATCCCCTTTTCACTAGCACCAGACCAAGGAGATTGTTTTAGCGTCCGAGGCGAGGCGCCACACCTACCACCAACTCCTCGCTTTACCGCACAAATCCTGTACTACTCATTGGCGAGTGCCGGTTTCGAACCAGGGACTTGAGGTTCCCAGCCAAACACTCTACCGACTGGACTAAGCCAGCCCTAAAGAGTTTGAATTTCTCAACCCACCCCACCCCAAAGTCTCTTGTCTTCAAGTTGTTTATGTAAAGAGTATAAGAAAAAACACCCCCTTCACTTACAAGGGGGGGTTAGAACTAACAAACTCTGTTAACTTGAGGCTTGTCAGTGTCTTTGAGATCCTGGTGTCTACTCAGTCATCTTACAACACATTCACTGGAGCTATTCTTTTGTTTTTTTGTCTCCACCCACCCGAATAAATAATATTTTCAAATATTCACACCCTTTATATTCCATTTGTTTATTTCAAACCCTTCCCTCCGCCCCCCCGCTCCTTGCGTTTATTTTTATTCCTCGGGGCTATTTTCATTGACTTCTGATTCCTGGCCTATCTGTCAACGTTACGCTTTGCGCCAGTAGGCCGATTTTCGGCGCGAATAACGCATGGTATTTAGAAATAATATTTTAACCTGTGAAATCGCCGCCGGGTCCATTGACCTTACGGGTCGGAACTGGACGTATGTGGGGCGGGATGAAAAAGTAGCAATCATCGGCATTTCCTGTGTAGATGTTTTCATAACACATTTGCAACATCTTTGGTTCGTCGCAACATCAGTACGATCTATGAACTTACTCGGATAAATCAATTGAGATACAAAAGCGTTGGGGCTATTGTGATACACAAGACTGGGAATAGTTTTGTTTGTCTGTCCTCTTTAGACGACCAAACGGTTGGATGATGACCTATCAACTTCGTTATGTATCTTATTATAATGGAGATTGTGTGTTTTTCTGTCTGTAACGAAACTATATTACTACTCAAGTCACAATTCCCTTAATTATTTACGTCAAATTCTCCAGGATTTCATTCTTTTAAACCTTCAGTTATTAATAAAAATTGTTTTACATTATTAATACTGTTGACCATATCTACGTACTAATAACATGCAATTGTATTTATATATACAAAAAAATAGCGGTTTACAGTTTGAACGGGAAGGCTAATTTGCATATTGATATTTAAAATTTTATTTTAATAAATATGTGCTTGGTATTATTGATTTCCAATTGTTTGGTTTTATCTTAAGAAATATAAACAAAAATCTCGTGGATAAATCTTAAAAGAAATTTATTTACAAGAAGAAATAACTGTAATATTATCCTTTACTTCCTATAGTTAAATTAGGAAAATTTACCAATAAAAGAGGGGAGTAATGGAAAATGATAGAATAGTTAGTTTCAAAGTTGTTCTATTTTTCGATTATACCCCCTCTGTTGCAGATCTTTTTATCTGCATTCTTAGTCAGTTTCATTAGCCTTTCTAATTTAATATGATATTTTATTATATCAAAACAAATACTTGCACCCGGAGGGTGCATATATTTGCTAGTTTTTATAATAAAGTAATTTTCCATGCATTTATAGACTGAAGTCTTTTTTAATATATTCATATGTAAACCATTATTTCTAGTATATATAAGACTCATTGCAGGATTATACATAATCACCATTTCGGTCAATGTATTTTTGTAGGCACTGTGACCGTTTTTGTATGCCCATGTCATACCAGCTTGTCGCCATGTTGTTGAAGAAGTGTTGAACTTTGCTGTCATTGCAAACTCCCTACCCCACTTATGAACATTTTTGACATCCATGCACAACTTGCCATACAATTGACGATGAATTTCAGTTGGTTTAATGCCTTTCGTGCTCAAAAACTAAATAACTGCACATACTTCCCACTTGGGAGTAGTGTCGATTAGGAGCTCCATCAAAACTGACCAAGCCAAGACTGAGTGTATTAGCGAGGTAAATGCACAACAATACCAACAGTATTGCCAATAGCTACACAAACAATGTTGAAATATTTTGCTGTTATAAGGCGTGCTGAGGTCCGCCACTTAAACTTATAGACGTGGGTTGTTTTCAGGCAAATCTAATTTAGATTTTCCAAGTAAAATCGTTAATAAATAAGTTTTACTATACTTTATATATTAATGATTTGACTATGACTATATATTTTATATATACTAGTACAAAATAAAAAACACCCTCCGGGCGATGTAAAAATACATTTTTGAAATATATTGCCTGAGACGTGGGAGTAAAAATTCAATGTCAGCGAGTTTGTACCCTAAGTAAGTAAAATCATCAAATTCATTAAAGGATTAAAAAAATAAAACAATTTGAAATGTAAACTTTAAATATGTATTAAAATAAAACAAACTATATATAGATATATAATACCAGTCATGTATTTATTAAAACTTGTTTAAAAAAAAACAATGAGAACTGTCTAATATTGCATGTTCAAATTTTGAGTGTATTTATTCTATGTTATGAAGATTTTGGGTATGTGACGTAAGCAGTGACGTAATTTTTGTTACAGACGAAAACCGGAAGCGAATCTCCATTATTAAAAGATTTATATATATATTTACATACTATATTATATAATATATTTATATTTATACTACATTTTCTATAGTATACATTCTATTATATTTTATATTATATATTTATATTTATATTATATTTTCCCCTGTAGGTTTATAATAAAACATTATGGTGTTGTTATTGGGTGTACGTATTCTTCTTCTTGTCGGTATAACTGATGAATATATATATTATATATATATATGTCTACATATATATATATATATATATATATATATATATATATATATATACATTATATAAGTTGTGTCAAAAATATTTTTTGTACTTTTTGACACACCTTGTATTCTCTAAATACAGCTTCAAACTCGGCACTTTCATGACACATTGTATTCTGAAAAAATAGCGTTCCATTCATTATTCATTTCTATTTTGGTAAATACGGCTTCAATCTCGATACTTTTATGACACTATATATATATATATAGTCATCCACAGACACCGTATTTTGACGTTTCACGTCTCTTCAGTATGGCTAGACACAAAAACTACCTATATTATTGTGGAAAATGTTCAGTGTTGAAGCAAGAACTCAATCCACCGTCCCGAAGAAGGTCTAACAGACCGAAACGTTATAACATCGACATCACTACCTACAATAAACATCCATTTTGTAAACATCCTGTGTTTGTCTACCTTTCTTCATATATATATGTATATATATATAAATCTAGTGAGTCAGATAAACCTACTAGTAGTTTCGCTTAATGCTCTTCAGGGCTAAGATCTTAGCACTGAAGAGCATTAAGCAAAACTTTTAGTAGGTTTATCTGACTCACTAGATTCATCTTTATTATTTGCTCTACTTAGGTATTGAGCACTTTTTACTTATTTAGTTTCTTGGCGGTTTTGTATGAATATATATATATATATATATATATATATATATATATTGTTTTTCTTTTGGTCAAATATTGTACCAATAGATTATTTTTGGTTGGTACGATTATCTTGGTCTTTTCTTTTTTTCCCCAAAAAATTTTTCTCCCCGGGTGATGTTTGGTAGTATATTTTTACAATCAAACTATTTGCTGTTTTTTTCTCACCGCGAGGATTTACCAACAAGTTTGGTATATTAAATATATATATATATATATATATATATATATATATATATATATATATATATATATATATATAGAGAGAGAGAGAGAGAGAGAGAGAGACTGAGAGAGGGCGTGTCCTTGTCAATAAGTATTTGAAATAATATCACCCCGTTTCTGTTATTAATTTTGTGTGTTGTTTTAATGATTATCAATTACTTGACAAACTCGACCTCCATAGATGAGATTCTGAACGATTGCATGAGATAGAGTTTGAGTGTATGCCCCTATCTCGGATGAGACCCGATGTTTATATATCAAATCGTATCTGGCACTTGAGGGTCACTGAACATTGTATGATTTCCCTCTAATAAAATTTGCTCTTCTTTAAAACCGGACAAAAATTCCCCAAGACACATTAATAAAAATTCTTAGCCCATCATTAAATAAGGTAACGTATTTCTAAACAATTTCATCAAATATACGAGAATACTTTAATGCAAAATAGATTTTTTTTTAAAGTCATGATATAATAGTGGTATTTTATGTTTAGAATAAAATCAACTTTTTTACAAGAACAAAAAAATTAGGGCTGTTTCTCGGAATTCTTCAGATGAGGCTTGATAATTAGTATTATTTGGATTATTCGGACTATTGTCCTCATCTTCATTGTTATCTGTACAACGTTTCGGCCGATGTGACCTCCGGTCTTCTTCAGGTATTCCTTGTCGGACTCGGGAACCTTCTTTTCGGTCGCGGGACCCTTCTTGTCGTAATCGGGAACCTTCTTGTCGTAATCGGGAGCCGTCTGGTAACTAGACTATGTGTCCAATTAGACAAGAAATGCCTGAAGAAGGCCGGGGGGCACATCAGCCGAAACGTTGTACAGATAACAATGAAGATGAGGATAATAGTCCGAATAATCCAAATAATACTAATTTTTACGGTTCTATTCACGTTTGGTTCTTTATTTAATGGCTAATAATCATCATGGGTTATCTAATTCCAAAGCCATCATTGAAGAAGGACAGTAGCGGAAATATTAACCTAGAGTTGTAAAATCATCCCAATAGGGCTAGCTGTTGACTTTGGATGGTGACCATGATGCTTAAGGTCGGAATCCTTGTTGGCTGAGAGTTCCATGGCATGTAACAAACCACTTAGGCACATGTAGGCTAAACGGGTGGGTGGCTGGTCACATCAAAACATAGGACCTATATGATTGTCCCTATCTTATTGCCCTTATGGTAAACCCAACCTCTTTTTTATCATATATGCGCTAGAAGCTGCTGGCTGAGTGTCTTAGTGTCCTGGGTATGACGTTAAACTGCATCTAGTAGTGACCTTCAAATTTTAGAACTCTGGGGAATGTGGAGAATTCCTCTATCACCATCGCCCCCCCCAGTCCACTGACCCGAAGTGGTAGTACATGTTAGGGTTCCTTCTATGGGTGAAATAAGTCAAATGATGAGTATAATAAATGTGTTAAAAAATTGACTTAAAAAAAAATTGAATACCCAAAGAATGATAAAAAATAAATGTATTTGGCATAAAATAACCCAACAATGAACTTTTCTCAGATTTTTTGAGATGCGGCTTGATAATAACATTGTGTGGATAGCAATAAAGATGAGAACAATAGTCCGAATAATTAAAAAAACATAAACCCAGCAAGGGTTGACATGCCAAAATCCAACCAACCAACTAACCGACTTTTGCTTGATATACTACTACCATGGTATAATTTCAAACCCAGTATTTTATTATTGAACAAGATGCGGCTACCCGGCGGCGTCAGGGTAGAAATGGGGTGACGTAAAAAAAAGTGAGTCTCAAAGTTCATTATTATTGAATCGCAAGATACCCCTTTAAAACCCCTACGTAAAAAAGACCTTACGTTGATCAAGTCTGGTGGGACGAAAAAGAGTGCACAGACAATCTGAACAGAAAAATCAGTTTCTCCGATTTAAAATATTAAATGCAAAAAAAAAAAAAAAAAAAAAAAATGATGTTACTATTTAAATTTTATTTTTTAATTATATCGACGAATATAATCAAACATCTTTACAGATAGTGAATAGGTATATTATAATATATATATATATATATATATATATATATATATAAGGACCTACATGAGTCAGACACTATCTACCTAGGTTTGACCCAAAAGGCTTTATCATGATAATTATGATTATTTTCAGAAAGTACGGATGTGCCGGTCTTTTCTTTTTAAATTTTTTTCCCCCAGACTTCAGTTTGGAAAAAAAAAAATTTTGAAAAACTGAATTACCTGTGTTTTTTTTTAAAAACCAGTAATATAATATATATATATATATATTTATATACTATTATATATATATATAATATATTATATTACTGTTGGTAGAGTTTAAAAAGTAAACAGTTATATATATATATATATATATATATATATATATATATTACTGTTTCTTTTAAACTCTACCAACCAGTTAATAATATATATTATATAATAATATATATATATACTATGATATATATATATTATATTATGGTTAGAGGTTCGATAGAAGGCTCTATCACAATGCAGTGGAATAAATAAAAATAATAATACCAGTAACAATTGGTGTTGCTGTTGACCTGTATTTTTTATTATTATTTTATTAATTAAAAAAAAAATTATAAAAATTACAGGTCAACACGACAACACCATTGTTTACCGTATTATCTATTTTTTATTTATCCAAACTGCCATGTGATAGCCTTCTAAATCAACCTCCTACCAATACATAACAAGCTTCAAGCAAATTATGAAACTCTCTTATATATATATATCATATAATAATATAATATATATATATATATAATTTTTTTATATATATATATATATATATATATATATATATATATATATATATATTACTGTTTACTTTTAACTCTACCGGTTGTGGAAAAAATACCCGGTAGGAAGCGCCATCGGTGTAATGGTAAAGTCATGGGAAATGGACTTGCCCTGAGTTCAAATCCTGGACATGTGTAATGAATTTTACTTAACGCTAAACCTGGGAAAGGTATGAATACTACACTCCCTCCAGCTATTGGGTAAATAGTAGGGCAGACTTGGGCTCTTTAACCTGGCTAGCCAACCGGTCTGGGAGAAGAAAAACTTGAATTTCAACCTGTTAAACTCCGCTTAAGAAATTGACCTTGTGTCACATCCTGCTCGTGCGGATGGGTTGGTATATATGTATATACTATATACATATATAATATATACTTTGTCGTTAATTGTTTTATTTTCGAAGTTTCAACCGGACATACATACACACAACTGCCCTTTATATATGTATAGATAGATTTCTTTCATGATAGACAAGTAAATACGGAGTACATCTTACATAAATTTCATCTCTTTCAACGCACAGCCTCACAAACATGTGATGACCATCTGTTTATTTGCTTCATCGGAAAAGATTTTTTCAACAATCGTAAGTTTATCTCCTCCCCCGCATCTATCCCGTGACCCTTAAACCGACCGCTTCCTATATTTGCTGTTCCGCTCATTTTTCTGAGCACCCACGTCCGTTAAATGATCAGTGAATAACAAGACTGCTAATATATACAGTATTTTACACGGGTCATATCTTATGATTGAGAGGATGCTGGAAAAGACGAGAAAATTGTCTTCTATCTTAGGCCTCTAGGTGGAGCTTAGAATCCGCTGAGGCCGGGTTAGCTCAGTCGGTAGAGCGTTCGGCTAAAACCACAAGGTTCCTAGTTCGATACCGGTCCTCGCCAACTCAGCGTATGAGTAGCACAGGGATCTGTACGGTAAAGTAAGGAGCTGATGGTAGTGTTGGCGCTCCACCTTCAGATGCTAAATACAATCTCCTTGGTCTAGCGCTATTGAAAAGGGGATAGACTCCCTCGCTGACTGGCTGATACCGACTTTAGGCCGCCCCCGTCGACTTTACTTACTTACTTATATATATATATATATATATATATATATATATATATATATCAGTTTGTTCATATCTATCTATGTGTTTATATCTATCACACACGTGCGTTGACACAATCATATCATCACAGCCTTCACGCATTTCCACGCGCACGCGGCATGACATCATACACATACGCACAAACAAAAATACGCACACGTACAAACAAAAGAGCATTCGACATCACGTAAACACGTAAACACGCAACACGAGAACACAGTTAAAAAACGCACACATTTGACCATTTACACCATTTCTCTCATTAAAAAAAAAACTTTTCGTTTACCTGATGAATGCTTTAGCAGGAAATCATTGGTAGTAATATCGTTCCCAAATAAATGAATAAAAGCTTTTATTTGTCACTTTATTCAACTATATATATATATATATATATATATATATATATATATATATATATATATATATATAGTTAAATAATGCAGCCATTTTTTGTTTGCAAGTTTTGTCCTTTGTTTTTTTTTTTATTGCCGGATTATTTTTGTAATATCTATCGAAAATTGGCTGATGTAGTTGCCATATGTCATAGACCAAGTACTTTCCGCCCTATCGTGGGCCATCTTCAGGGTATTTTAGAACCGTACAACAATGGGCTATTCCATTTTCTATCCATATAGGTTGTTTTTATTATTGTTGTTGTTATTATTATTAGAAAAAACAAAGGACAAAACTTGCAGACAAAAAATGGCTGCATTATTTAACCATATATGCTACAAGAAAAAATGCTACCAATATATATATATATAATATATATATATATATATATATATATATATATAAACAGACTGGGGTAGACAGACAGACAGATAGATAGATAGATAGATAGATATGAAGAGTCTAAGAGATAAATACATCGATTGATTGATGTATAGATAGATAGATACAAACTGAGATAGATAGATATGAACAGACTGGGAGAGAGAGACAGATAGATAGATAGATAGATAGATAGATAGATATGAAGACACTGGGACAAATATATCGATCGATTGATGTATAGATAGATAGATATGAACAAACTGGTATAGATAGATATGAACAGA
>CM042149.1:111526993-111531993 GCA_023376005.1 Doryteuthis pealeii | reverse complement strand
TTACTTGATAAACAATAAAAAACAAAAAAAGATATATAACCGCTTCAGACAAAAAAAACAAAATTCTCTAAAGTTGGTTAGTCTCTTTTGCTTTTATTATTCTTATTCTAGATGATAGAAGTTTATGAAACATTGGGAAATAAAGAAAACTCGATACAGGAAAGACTGCGACTCGACCCACCCTCATACACACACACACACACACATACATACATAGCATAGCAATAGCATAATATTTACAGATCATTGCCGTCCCTCACAATCCTATAGCCCCACCACCAGAACCTTTCCTCTCATAAGCCCTCAAATGACTCATCAAACCTGCAGAAGATCCACAAAGTTTGATGCAAATATGACATAGGAAGAACGTCCTTCTCGTTGTATCAGATGATATAATTTTATGCTGATGCACCACCGTATGTCTCCCAAGACCAGAAACTGACTTACAGACTTTGTTACAGATTGCACAAGATGCATTGTTTGTTCCTAGAGTTTGCACGAATTGTCCCAGATGAGAGTTCCTATGATTGACATATTCAGCCTTAGAAAGCAAAATTTGACCCCACGTCTGACATTTCCAACCATCCATGTTCTCTCCAATAGGACAGGTGTATCCCTTTCGAAGTTGACGCACATACATACACGCATATATTCACACACATACATAAACACATGCATACTAACACACAAATACACGCACACACATGCAAGGTGTGTCAAAAAGGTATCGAGATTTTTTGGTACTTTTTGACACACATTGTATTCTGAAAAAATTAACGTTCCATTCATTCTTCCTTTCTAACTTGGTAAATACAGCTTTAATCTCTATAGTTTTTGGACACACCTTGTATACAAACACTTGCACATACGCACAAAATAATATATATATATATATATATATATATATATATATTACATTTTGACACACTTTGATTTGAAAAATATAATGATTTTTTCAGAATACAGGGTGAGTCAAAAATCAAAAAATCCTGATACTTATATATATTATATATATATATATATATACTATATATATATATATATACTATATATATATAAGTATCAGGATAGGTTTTTTTGATTTTTGACTCACCCTGTATTCTGAAAAAAAAGTGCCATTCATTTTTTTTTCAAAATACTAGGTGTGTCAAAAAGTAATATATATATATTATTTTATTATAGTGTACAATACATTTAAAGTGCAATTGTTACCATTGGTTTCCAGGCAGTGTGCTTGCTACACTTCATTACGACATGATGAAGGGTAGCAATCAAGCTGCCTGGAAACCAATGGTAACAATTGCACCTTAAATGTATTGTACACTAAATAAAATAAATATAGCTCTTACAAAAGTAATCGAGCACTTTATTCGCCAATACTAACAAAGGACAACTAACACACACACACACACACACACACACACACACATATATATATATATATATATATATATAATATATATATATGACCAGTTAAGTTGTTGTTGGGAATTATTTTATTCAGCACATGCATAAGAAATTAAAAAAAATAAACTTTTTAAAAACATGTGTGTGTGTGTGTGTGTCTCTGTGTGTGTGTCTGTGTGTGTGTGTGTGTCTGTGTGTGTGTGTGTGTGTGTGTGTGTTTGTTTTCGTTGCAGTAATATTATTTTAGTAATTTATCAATAATATGAATAATGATAATTTTGAAAAAAATTGCGGGTCTATCGCGATTTCGATCGTAATGACCGCCTCAGGATTCTGCAGTAAAATGTAGAATCCTGTGGAGGTCATTACGATTGAAACCGCGATAGACCAATAATTATTTAATTATCATCTTCAGATTCCCCTTTTTATGAAGTATTGAGCTATTTTTGATAAATTACTGAAATAATACTACTCCAACGGAAACACTGAAACGGTACTCGGATAAATATATATATATATATATATATATAATATTATATATATATATATAAAGATAAATCTAATGAGTCAGAGGAACCTACTATTAGTTTCGCTTAATGCTCTTCAGGGCTAAGATCTGACTCTTATATATATATATATATATATTATATATATATATATATATAATATATTATAATCCAAGTACAGTTTTAATGTTTCCGTTGGAGAAGTATTATTTCAGTAATTTATCCAACATATATATATATATAATATATACTATATATATGTATATATATATATATATATATATATATATATATAAATATATATATATATATATATATATAAAGTGTGTCTTAGCTGTTTTACACGTGGATCAGGTATTTATATACCAACACCCGTAAAACAGATATTTTCAAACAATCTTTTTTGAATTAATTTGTTTGTGAATGACTTTCTCTTTCTGTCTCTCTGTCTGTCCGTCTCTCTCTCTCTCTCTCTCTCTGTCTTACTCTCTCTTACTCTTACATTCTCAACCAGCCAGTGTGTCAGATTTTATTTCTCTACCCTGTGCGTTTTGAACCGGCCGACTCCGGGCCCCTCTACTTACACATGTTTAACATCTGATCAGACCCCAACAACATAAGGAGGGGGTCGAAGGGGTGCTAAGTTGCTCTATTCCTTTCTGTGCCTCACCCAGGATATCAAATATTTGCTTAAGTCAATTCGGCGTTATGCCGTCAGTTTTTTTTTTCTAAAGAAAAGAAAGGTTCATTCATACGTCTTAATATCTGCTTCAATCGTCATTCCGTACTCATCTCTTTCTCATCTGGGCAGCCATGACAGATTTTGTTTTTGCTTGCCCCTTTGCCTGTCACAACAATTACCGATTGGTAGCCTCCCCCTTTTTTTTCTTCGCCATGCTCTGACACCTTCTTCTGATTGGCTATTTATTCCCGTGGCCAAAATAAACACCTGACCTCAACAAAACTTATACTTCCCTTCGGTTTTTTCAATTCCAGACCCCTTCACAAATCATCCGAACATTAACTCTTTTTTCATTCTGTAAACAATATTTTATCTTATCCCGATTGCAATTTCTCTACATCAGCTGAAGCAATGTCGATTCTATCTCAATTACATATGTTATTTTTTTGATAGTTCATTTGGTTTTCTTCTTTCTTTCTTTTTTCTTTTCTTCTCTCTTTCTTTCCTTTCTTCTTTTTTTCTTTTCTTCTTTCTTTTTCTTCTTTCTTTTCTTTTTCTTTCTTTTTTCTTTCTTTCTTCTTTCTTCTTTCTTTCTTTTCTTCATTCTATTCTTCTTTTTTTCTTTTCTTCTTCCTTCCTCTTCTTCTTTCTTTCCTTTTCTTCTTTTTTCTCTTTTTCTTTTCCTTCTTTTTCTTCTTTCTTCTTCTTCTTTCTCTTTCTTTCTTTCTTTCTTTCTCTTTTCTTTCTTCTTTCTTTTCTTTTCTTCTTTCTTTCATCTTTCTTTCATTTTTTCTTTCTTTCCTTTCTTCCATTCTTTTCTTTTCTTCTTTTCTTCTTTTCTTCTTCTTTCCTCTTCTTCTTTCTTTCCTTTTCTTCTTTCTTTTTTCTTTTTCTTTCTTTCTTTCTTTCATCTTTCTTTTCTTTTTCTTTCTTTTTTCTTCTTTCTTTCTATTTTCTCATTCTTTATCTTTCTTCTTTCTTTCTTTCTTTTCTTCTTTCTTTCTTTTCTTTCTTCTTCTTTCCTTTCCTTCTTTCTTTCTTTTTTTTTCTTTCTTTTCTTCTTTCATTCCTTTTCTACTCTTTCTTTTCTTCTTTCTTTCTTTTCTTCTTCTTTTTCTTCTTTCTTTCTTTCCTTTTCTTCTTCGTTTCTTTTCTTCTTTCTTTCCTTTTTCTTTTTCCTTTCTTTCTTTCTTTCCTTTTCTACTTTCTTTCCTTTCTTCTTCCTTTCTTTCTTCTTCCTTTCTTTCTTCTTCCTTTCTTTTCTTCTTTCTTTTCCTTTCCTTTAATTCTTAAAACCGGCTGGAGGTATTTACCCTCATCGGTTCGCTAAGGGTGGGAATGTGAAAGACGTTCATAAGTAAGGATCATACAATGAGGATCAAACTCGCTATTCAGTAGTAATGGATCTGCAAAATGAACTTACTAACCATTACACGACGATAGAACTCAATAAGAACAAAACATGTTCACCACGTATTATATATATATATATATATATATATATATATAGAGAGAGAGAGAGAGAGAGAGAGAGAGAGAGAAAGAGAGAGAGAGATAGATAAATGTAATGAGTCAGATAAACCTAAAAGTTTCGCTTAATGCTCTTCAGGGCTAAGTCGGATCTTAGCCCTGAAGAGCATTAAGCGAAACTTTTAGTAGGTTTATATGACTCATTAGATCTATCTTTATTATTTGCTCTACTTAGGTATAGAGCACTTTTTACTTATTAGCTTTAGTTTCCTGGCGGTTTTGTATGAATATATATATATATATATATATATATATATATATATATATATATATATATATAAATTGCTTTTTCTTTTGGCCAAATATTATAGCAATAGATTATTTTTGATTGGTACGATTATCTCGGACTTTTCTCGGTTTTTTCTCCCTGGGTGATGTTTGGTAGTATATTTTTACAATCAAACTATTTGCTGTTTTTTCTCACCGTGAGGATTTACCAACAAGTTTGGTATATTAAATATATATTTATATAGTGTGGGATTGTCACTGTTTCAGCTTTTACTGGAACGGTGTGTCAAACGCAGTATTATTGGGAGAGTGTTCAATACAAAATAGAGATGTTATATAATATAATAAAATAAATATATAAAGGTTTTACATATCTATTTATTTGGTGACAAAGGAATAGTCACAACCATTTTGGTTTCATACGTCAATAATCATCAGGTGAACTTGTTTCAAATGTAAGGAAAATCGAAAAATTGCAAAAAATTACAAAAAATTCAATAGATATAGGATGTGTATGATTGGATGAAATGTTATGTGGTGATGTTTTGAATGTATATGAGTGTTTATGGACAGTGTAAAGGTTATGTATACGGGATAACTGTTCTCACACACATTACATTGTTTTATAAATGTGTAACGTTTGATCA
>CM042149.1:111504493-111519493 GCA_023376005.1 Doryteuthis pealeii | reverse complement strand
AGCCTTTTTTGTGGGATACACAATCCATGTATTCTATGCCCCAACAACAACACTAAGAAAAACCTAAACTCTTCAGTGAATTAGGAAACGATAATGATATGCTTTTCATATCATAATGTGGTTTGGCTGTTTTATTTTACGGCATATCAACCCTTCTCGGTTCATTTAATGCTAAATCAAATCATTTTGATAAACAGAGGTCTCAGTTTGTTTACAGTGCCTGCTTTTGCTTAAAGTCGTCGGGGCGACATAATGTCGGTATCAGCCAGACAGCGAGGGAGTCTATTCCCTTTTCACTAGCGCTAGACCAAGGGGATTGTTTTTAGCATCTGAGGCGGAGGGACACACCTATCATCAGCTCCTCACTTTATCGCACAGATCCCTGTGCTACTCATACACTGAGGGCCGATATCAAAACAGGAATCTTGAGATTCACTGTCGAACACTCTACCGACTGAGCTAAACCGGCCCCTGGGTTACCCAATTAAGCTTTAAACAGGGTCATTGCTGCTTAACTTCGCTTATCTAGCTCCTGCTAGGGTCTTTTCTGTGTGGCTTGGATATAAATCTATATAATAAGTACTACAGCACATGGTCTAATGGTTATAGTCGTAGGAAATGGATTCGTCGACCCGAGTTCAATTTTTGGACGGAGCTGTTTGCTTTCACATGGCGCTAATACTCTTGGGAAAGGTATGAATCCAATTCTCCCTACAGCTATGGCTAAATAGCAGGGCAGACCGGGCCCTTTAACTATGGCGAAGTAACCAGTCTAGGAGAAGGAAAACTCTTTATTCAAACCTGTTAAACCCCGCTTAAAAATTGACCTCGTGTCACATCCTGCTCGTGCGGAGGGGTTGGTAGATATTTATATATAATGAGTACTATCTTGTGAGTAACAAATCCCAAACATAAAAGAGGAACAAATGAAAGCCTATCTGTCTCGTCAAACATCGCCTCAATAGCCGTTTCCTGCTTTCCCCATGCCCACTGACTTATAGCTTCTCCCAGCGTTTGTAGAGGGCCGCGTCAATTGGATTTTAAACACATACCTTGTGTATCTATTCTTTTAGTTACATACACTCATTGATGAAACCGGTTCGCTGGGAGCGAGTCATATTTGCATCTTCCCGACTCACGAAATCACTGAATGAACGCGTTCTGTTTACGCAGACGCAGTCGCTATTGGTCAACAATACATCTCTGTAATCTACGCTCGTTGTCAATGTTTGTCTACGCAACGTTCGTGCTTCTTATATTGAGAGACAAAATCAACACAAAAGAAAGCAAAACAAAAAATGAAACGATAAGTTAAACAGGGAATTGAAGAGCGGTATATGATAAACGAATGAAAAAGAAAAAGAAAAAGAAAAAGAAAAGTATTTAGAGCAAGGGGAGTGAAGCTTTTTGGGAACGTGTGTCCACATTGGCAATAATCTGGTAAGAAAAAATTCTCATGTGACCATAGGAATTTTTATTAAGCAGTCTATAAAAATATGTACATGTAGCAGTTAAAAAATAAACACACACTTTTTGTATATTCATGCAATTGTATATTTCGTTTCGTTACAGAGGTGTTGCTATTTTATTTTTGACTACAGAGGTGTGGCAATCTTATTAATAACACACACCTCTTGTATATTCATGCAATTCTATATTTCGTTACAGAGGTATTGCTATTTTATTTTTGACTACAGAGGTGTTGCAATCTTATTACTAACACACACTTTTTGTATATTCAGGCAATTTTATAGTTCGTTACAGAAGTGTTGCTATTTTATTTTTGACTACAGAGGTTTTGCAATCTGATTTCTAGTTACAGACGTGTTGAAAACTTATTTCTGGTTACAGAATTGGTGCAATCTTATTTTAGTTTAGAGTGGTGTTGCAATTTTGTTTTTTGGCTACAGATGTGTCGCAATTTTATTTTTGTATACAGAGCTATTGCAATCTTTTTTTCTAGTTACAGAGCTGTTGAAATCTTATTTCTGATTACAGGGGTGTTGCAGTATTTTTTGCTTACGGAGGTGTTCCAATTTTATTTCTGCTAAAGATATGTTGCAATTTTGGTAATTGAGGGTTTGTAATTTTATTTTTGTCGACAGAGGTGATGCA
Source organism: Doryteuthis pealeii (assembly GCA_023376005.1). NCBI lineage: Eukaryota > Metazoa > Mollusca > Cephalopoda > Myopsida > Loliginidae > Doryteuthis > Doryteuthis pealeii. Next base: position 111,517,378 of record CM042149.1, on the reverse strand, counting down.
ATTTTATTTTAGGTTACGGAAGTATTGCAGTTTTATTTTAAGTAACTTAAAATAAAACTAGAAGTATTGCAATTTTATTTTTGGCTACAGAGGTATTTTATTTTAATTTTTCGTTATTTAGGTGTTGAAATCTTATTTTAGTTACAGGGCATTATTTACCAGACCCCGCCCCCATCAAGTAGGATTGACATGGAATTTAACGGGTGAGCGATATACAAACCGAAGTTCATGTGATGGCCAGAGTAAAATATGCATGAATTTCGTCGTCATTCCTCTTGAGGGACACCTCATGCACCGGGCAATAAACCCATCGTTACCCCTTTTAGACGAAGTGGCAGTTGCTGCAACGGAGAACAGTCCCCTAGGATCAAACGAGCTGTTGCAATTAGAATGATTGATTTTAACGGCATGTCAAACCATCTAGGTTTATTTTATGCCAAGAGGTTAAAGAATTGCGTTAATTGTACATTTATATTTACATTTTAGCAAATAACGAGTCGATATACTGGACTGCCCCACGGGGTTGTAATGGCTTACGAGCTGGGCTAGCGGACAATTACAGGTGAATTCGGTCCTCACTATGTGCCTACCGCCTCTTACGGCGTTCAATACTAAGAAAACGTTAGTAAATGACTACTCGATGTAGCACGGGAGCATCTCACTGGGCAAGTCTAATGGTTAACGAACATGGTGTTGTATACTGGATCATACAGTATTCAGTATACTAGTACATTCAATTACATGTAGGCCAGACATATACTAACTCGCAACAGAGTGCTAAAACCTCGAGGTAGACGGTTTGCGTAATCGTTCCGTAATCATTGCAGACTCAGTAAATCAAACCGATGTACTCAGACTATCCGTGTATAAATACTCCTGGACCAGCAAGGTACGCTAGGCTAGTCCACAACACCTCCCACTTGAGTTTTTATTTCCTACTGGAAATATATTTTTCCATTGGGTTCTCCCCAAGTGAGTTCGAATCTCATCCTCGTCGCCACTTGTCCACTGGATCATACAGTATTCACTATACTAGTACATTCAACTACATGCACATTACTCGCAACAGAGTGCTAAAACCTCAATGTAGACGGTTTGCATAATCGTTCCGTAATCGTTGCAGTCTCAGTAATCATCCCGATGTTCTCAGACAGCCGTGTATAAATATTCCTGGACCTTTGCATTCACTCTCTACGCAAGGTATGCTAGGCTAGTCCACAACACCCCCCACTTGAGTTTTTATTTCCTACTGGAAATATATTTTTCCATTGGGTTCTCCCCGAGTGAGTTCGAATCTCATCCTCGTCGCCACTTGTATACTGGATCATACAGTATTCACTATACTAGTACATTAAACTACATGTACGCCAGACATATAGCAACTCGCAACAGAGTGCTAAAACCTCGAGGTAGGCAGTTCGCGTAATCCTTGCAGTCTCAGTAATCACACCAATGTTCTCAGACAGCCGTGTATAAATAGTCCTAAACCAGCGCATTTACTCTCTACGCAAAATACGCTAGGCTAGTCCATAACACTCGGCCAACTGACCATTAGATGTGTGTTCGATTCTCACTGGGAGCCTCATCCTTCTGACCTTGTGCCAAACTAAGTAGAGCACAGTCAAAACCACTACTAGTAGACGACTGAACACTGGGGGTAGCTAACGTGATTGTAATGATCTTGGATTTGACGAGCGAAGCCTTAGAGGAAGGTGTTAGAGGAAGGCTAATATTATCTCAGTTCGATCAAGCGTGATTGAACAGACAGACGAACGCCAAAGAGAGAAAGCAAATAATACATTTTCGATTGTCAACGGGTCCAAATTACACAAGAACGCTGCCAGAAACAAGTGTTTTTCACAGATCATTGCGTCCGGATAAACAGTGGATTGTGGCCACTTTTCTAACGATTAGTCTAGAAGTCTTGATTAGACAGATCCTTCAAATCCATTACGTGTTTGGTCCAGCGCTTAAAGAAATGAACTAGAACGTTTCGGCCTTCTACACGCAAATACCAAGTTAATGTTTAATCACAAGGGAAAGACAATTATAGCTACAACAGCAATATCATAGTTGCCTAGATTCCTCCGATGAAGCATTGCAATGATTAATTTCTGACTAGTTTTTCTTTAATCTTATTAATGTTGCTTGTTTGTATCTAATAGTATTAACATTGGATGTAATAGATAATATTTAATCTTAAAGATAAGACAGCTATAGCAACAACAGCAATATCACAGTTGCCTAGATTCCTTCGATGAAGCATTGCTATTATTAATTTCGGGCTAGTTTTTCTCTAATCTTATTAATGTTGCTTTACTAGTATTAGTATTAGATGTAATAGTTAATGTTTAATCTTAAAGATAAGACAGCTATAGCAACAACAGCAATATCACAGTTGCCTAGATTCCTTAAATGAAGCATTCTCATTAATAATTCCTGGTTAGTTTTTCTTTAATCTAATTAATGTTGCTTGTTTGTATCTAATAGTATTAATATTGGATGTAATAGATAATATTTAATCTTAAAGATAAGACAGCTATAGCAACAACAGCAATATCACAGTTGCCTAGATTCCTTAAATGAAGCATTCTCATTAATAATTCCTGGTTAGTTTTTCTTTAATCTTATTAATGTTGCTTGTTTGTATCTAATAGTATTAATATTGGATGTAATAGATAATATTTAATCTTAAAGATAAGACAGCTATAGCAGCAACAGCAATATCACAGTTGCCTAGATTCCTTCGATGAAGCATTGTTATCATTAATTTCTGACTAGTTTTTCTCTAATCTTATTAATGTTGCTTGTAATAATATTAGTATTAGATGTAATAGTTAATGTTTAATCTTAAAGGAAAGACAACTATAGCAGCAACAGCAATAGCACAGTTGCCTAGATTCCTTCAATGAAGCATTCTCATTAATAATTCCTGGCTAGTTTTTCTTTAATCTAATTAATGTTGCTTGTTTGTATCTAATAGTATTAATATTGAATGTAATAGATAATGTTTAATCTTAAAGGAAAGACAATTATAGCAGCAACAGCAATAGCACAGTTGCCTGAATTCCTTCGATGAAGCATTGTTATCATTAATTTCTAGCTAGTTTTTCCTTAATCTTATTAATGTTGCTTGTTTGTATCTAGTATTATTAGTATTGGTTGTAATAGTTTATATAAATTACAAGGGAAAGACAATTATAGCAGCAACAGCAATAGCACAGTTGCCTAGATTCCTTCGATGAAACATTCTCATTAATAATTTCTGACTAGTTTTTCTTTAATCTTATTAATGTTGCTTGTTTGTATCTAATAGTATTAATATTCGATGTAATAGATAATATTTAATCTTAAAGATAAGACAGCTATAGCAACAACAGCAATATCACAGTTGCCTAGATTCCTTCGATGAAGCATTGTTATTGTTAATTTCTGACTAGTTTTTATCTAATCTTATTAATGTTGCTTGTACTAGTATTAGTATTAGATGTAATAGTTAATGTTTAATCTTTAAGGAAAGACAACTATAGCATCAACAGCAATAGCACAGTTGCCTGAATTCCTTTGATGAAGCATTGTTATCATTAATTTCTAGCTAGTTTTTCCTTAATCTTATTAATGTTGCTTATTTGTTTATAATAGTATTCATATTGAATGTAATAGTTTATATAAATCACAAGGGAAAGACAATTATAGCAGCAACAGCAATAGCCCAGTTTCCTAGATTCTTTCAATGAAGCATTGCAATTATTAATTTCTGACTAGTTTTTCGTTAATCTTATTAATGTTGTGTTGTAAAGAGAAGCAACCCTTACGTATGCAAATGAGATACGTATATAAAAGCAACAGTAGATTAGCTCAGAGTAATGCGAGTTGATCTCTAACCACACGTGCGACAACTTTCCAAGTAATCTTACCAAGAGACTTTTTTACCTTGCCGGCCGAAAGCCGTTTTATTTTGTTATTTGTATTATTTGTAATAAATTATTATTACAACCACTCAACCTTCTCGTTTATGTATTTCCAAGACATAACATGTTGTTTGTTTGTATCTAATAGTATTAATATTGGATGTAATAGATAATGTTTAATCTTAAAGATAAGACAGCTATAGCATCAACAGCAATATCACAGTTGCCTGAATTCCTTCGATGAAGCATTGTCATTATTAATTTCTGACTAGTTTTTCTTTAATCTTATTAATGTTGCTTGTTTTTATTTGGTATTTTTAGTATTGGATGTAATAGTTAATGTAAATCACAAGAGATAGATAACTAGCAGCAACAATAATAAGAAAATGTATTATTAGTTTTCAGTTGGTTTAGTTCCTTCGATGAAGCATTGTTTTTACTAATTCATGGCTACTTTTTCTTTAATCTTATTGGAGAAAATAGTTAATGTCAATCACACACGACAGACAACTATGACAACAACAATAATTATTGGATTGCTCGTTTTTAATTGCCTTGATAAAATTATAGCTAGTTTTTCTTTAATCTTACTAGCAAATATATGCACCCTCCGGATGCAAGTATTTAAGTTTTAATATAATAAAATATCACATTAAATTAGAAAGGCTAATGAAACTGAATAAGAATACAGAAAAAAATTGGAACAGAGGGGGTATGATTGAAAAATAGAACAACTTTGAAACTAACTCTTCCATCATTTTCCATTACTCCCGTCTTCCATTGGTAAATTTTCTTAATTTAACTATCTAGTTAAAATAGGAAGTAAAGAATAAAATAACAGTTATTTGTTCTTGTTAATGTATTTCTTTTAAGATTTTCATCGAGATTTTTGTTCATATTCAATAAGATAAAACCAAACAATTAGAAATCAATAATACTAAGCATATATTTATTAAAATCACATTTTTAGGATCAATATGCAAATTAGCCTTTCCATTCATACTGTAAACCGCTATTTTGTTGTATATATAAATACAATTGCATGTCATTAGTATGTAGATATGGTCAACAGTCTTAATGATGTAAAAAAATTTTATTAATAATTGAGGTTTAAATAAAATAAAGTCAGGGAGAATGTGATGTCAATAACAAAGGGAATTGTGGCTTGTATAGTAATATAGTTTCGGTTACAGACAGACAAACCCACAATCTCCATTATAATAAGATTTATGTTGCTTGTTTGTACCTAGTAGTATTAGATGTAATAGTTTTTAAGTTGTTCGTATGATTAAGAAATAGCATTTGTATATTTTATAAATTTTTAGCTAGACTAGCAAAATAAAAAAACACCCTCAGGGCGATGTAAAAATACATTTTTGAAAGATATTGCTTGAGGAGGTGGAAGTTAAAAATTAAATGTCGGAGAGTTTGAACCATAAATCATGAAATCATCAAATTTATTAAAGGAGTAATAAAAAAATAAAACAATTTGAAATCGAAACTAAGTTCTATTAACTTTGAATAGCTATTAAAATAAAACAAACTATATATAAATATATCATACTGGGTATGTATTTATTAAAACTTGTTTTAAAAAACAATGAGGACTGTCTCATGTTGCATGCACAAATTTTGAGTGTATTTATTCTGTTATTACGATTTCGGGTATAGTGACGTAAGCAGTGACGTAGTTTTTGTTACAGACAAAAACCGGAAGCGAATCTCCATTATTAATAGATTTGCTGGAGAGGATATTTATTTGAGTCCTCGTTTACCAAAGTACAATATTAGCACCAAACAAAATCAGGAATTAACCGAATTTAATGAAATTTTCACTGTTGATATATTAATCAATGAAATATATAATGCACCAGTTATTTTATTTAAGAACATTTATATTTTTCAGGTCAGTTAACTTTGAACCACGTATCTTTGAGAATCTGTGTTACGCCTCAAAGATACGTGGTTCAAGGTTAATTGACCTAAAAAAATGTTAAAGTTTTCAAATAAAATAACTGGTGTATTGTATTTTTCATTCATTAATATATCAACACTGAAAATTTCATTAAACTTTATTAATTGCCTGATTTTATTTCTGTCGGTGGGGTGACATACAATGGTGGAATATAGGTCTGTTGAATTCGATTTAGCCAGCATTAGTATATCCATAATACACTAACACAGAATAAACGGAAATAAGGACAAGATAAGATCATTTGAATATGCAGAAACATATTATATATACGTGATATACGTACATGTTATATTGAAAGGAATACACAAACGGGCTTAACAGATAAAACATATTGTTTCATGAACAAGTAGTATGTGAAACAGGTACAAAAATGCAAAAAGATTTATTTGATAATGTACAGTAAAATTATGTCCATGCTGGCGTTACTGTATAAACGCGATGCGAGAGACAACTTTTCTACTATTAAAAACAGGGCCAATATGATTTTCCCAACCCTATTGGCCTTATGGCAAGCCCCACCCCTTTTTATCATTTGGATGCTAGAAGGCGGTGGCTGCGGGTCTACATGTCCTGGGAATGACGTTAAACTCTATCTGATGGTGAGATTCCAGTTTTGGAGGTTTGGGGAATGTGGAGCACTCTTCATCACCATTGCTCCCTGGTCCACTCAGACCCGGAGTGGTAGTACCTGTTAGGGTCCCATCTATGGGTTAAATAGAAAAATGTATTTATAAAAAAATTGTATTATCCATTAAGAATTGATTTATTTCAAAACTTTATCGGCATTAAATGACCCACTGAGGTTGATATGCCGTAAAACCAAACCAAACCAAACCAAAACTATGTATGAGAATAAGAAGAGTAATGGGAAGTAGGGTTGAACTATGGTAGCATCCCCCCTCTCTCTCTCTCCCCCTCTCTCTCTCACTCTCTCTCTCTCTCTCTCTCTCTCTCTCTCACACACACACACACATACATAAACGTCTTCTCTTTCCACTGTAAAGATGTCCCCAAGAGTCCCAATATTGTTTTTTTTATTGAAATTCAATTAGCCAGTACTGTTCTTGAAAATCAGCTTAACATGTGTGTAAAGTTTGATCATGGTCAGATCACTGGTGTAAGCGATACTGTTGATACACTGATACACATACAGAAATTGCCATTTGATCATTGGATAAGCTTAAGTCGATAACAAACGAAGCCATACAACTTTACCGAATAGCCAATTACCAACAGAAGCAGCTTCTCAAATACTATTAAAATAACTGCACAAGTAACAATCATGCCACAGAAAGAAGAAAGGCGTCCTATGTTTAGCAAGCTAGTCTCACAGATCCATTATTTCTGAATAGTGAGTTCAATGTTCACTGGTTTATTTTTTTGTTGTTGTTGGATTTTACGACATTTCAACCCCTGTTGGGTTATTTTATGCCGAAAACGTTTTGTTTTATTCATGCTTAATGGGTATCCAAAATTTGTTTAACTAAATTTTTAAAATTATTTTGTAAAACTCATTTTTTCCTATTCAACCCATGAATGGGGCCCTAAAAAAACTAGCATTCCTTGGCAGAATGGACCTGGGAGTAATGGTGATGAAGGGGTACTCCACATTCCCCAGAGGTCAAGAGAGAGTTTAATATACCCAGGACACAAAGACTCTCAACCAACACCTTCAAGCCAATATATGATAAAAAGGGTTGAGACTTTGCCATAAGGACTGAGACAATCATATAAATGCTAGGGCTTGATGACCAGTCGTATAGCCTAAGTAAGAGCCAAAGTTTTGATTGTGATGGACTGCTCAGCCACCAAGGTTCCATTCTTATGCATCACGGGTCAACAGCCATTGCCAATAAGTGGCCCTATTGGGATTTTTTACCCCTCTGCAGAGGTATATTCTAAAGCTCCAGACGACTGGGTTGACCGATGTGGTACCCTAACAATGACTACCTCTTCAGGCCAGCGTGGACTTGGGAACATTGGCAATGGAGGGGTACACCATACTCGTCCGGTTTGCAGAACTGGAGCCTCGCCATCCGATAGTTTATTGGCATCCCTAAGATACTCCTTTGGGGGAGTAGTTTTACCCCTCTGAAGGGGAAATAGTTACCTTGTTCTAATGCAACATAATCTATATAGCAAGGTCTTTACCTCTCATCCCACTTATGAGGGCGTGATACAAGGACATTTTTATGTGGGCCCACACACAAGCCGAAGCTTATGGGTGATAGGCACAAAAAATGCGTTGATCCCGTCGGTATTCCTCCTCAAGGGAGTGCCTCAGGCACTGGGCAATAAACCCAGCCCAACCCCTTTGAATAAAGGGGGCACCTAACTATCCGGTTTACATAAAAATATATGAAGCTGCTACGATACTTTCGTAAATTCACACCACAACACAAAACCTTCAGTACACACACGAAATAACAACTACAATCGTGTTTCAAGTCCTTTGACGTCACGTATTCGATTCCTGCCAGCAAACTACTACCCTACGTCACTCACTTCTTTTTAAAATGTCTCGCTTCTATCTTATGCAAATAAGTCTGTAGCATAAAAAATGGCAGTTTTGCGATCGGTTTTCAGAAAGTAGATCGACACGCAAGGCAGCGAAAGCGTTTGGCTACCGGTAAGTCACTGTCACTCCTACTACAGGGCAGGTATTTCCTGGGGGAATAGCCCCTGGGATCAACGCTGTTAATTTTACTTAGCTGCTCCAGAAGCCGAAGCACTCTGTCGCAGGCTCGGCAACATAAGCTATATATGAAGAATTTTGTGGGAGTAGGCGGCGATGATGGTGTCTTTGTACGTTCGCAGCTTCTTGTAGTATGTATAGTTATCCATCACGAAAATATGTAGAAAATCATCATCATCATGTGGCGCTAACTGCACGGATATCCATGACAATCTCTCACCAATCATTCATTGGCCCCAGAAAGTCCTCTGGTCAATATACCTCTTTTCTAGACGGCTCATATTGGCGTACCCATATGAAGACTTCCACAGAAGAAAGTCACTTGCTCCATCTTTGCTTCTCTAGCAGTGCCCAGCGTGTCTTGTTTGTCTCACACGGATGGTTTGTGTGACAATAAATGGCTAAAAATGGTCTTTTCATTTAAAGTTACCAGTTATTTGCCGTAAATCAAAGACTGCTAAATATGTTTAATATTACATTTAAACAAAGACTATCGTTTGGGGTGGATTAGGGAAACAAATGTGACTTCCGGCCAGGTGGAATGAGGCGGTATAGGATGTTAAGAGTTAAGATTTTATCAAGATGATGAGGCTGATCAATAAAGATTTTTGTAAAAAACTTTATTCTTTTGTGTACATTATCAAGAAAGTGAATAGGCCAAAAAATGAGATGAACAATGAAATATGCTTTTACCTTTGATATAATTTTGGATGAGGAAGAATCTGAGGTTGTCTTGCATCCCAACTTATAAGGAAAGTTATTAAGAAAAGTGCTAAAGGTAGATAAAATGATGCAAACCATCTTCTTGAAATTAAATTTTCAGGTGAATCATCTGAAAAGGTGGCGTCTACGTCTTCGTTAAGACTGCACGCAGAATTCTTGTGCAGTTTCCATCGAGTTTATTCTCCAGGCGCTTTGTTAGGGTTCAAGTACTGCAGCAGTCCCATAGCAGTGAATAGGAAAAGTCCAACAAAATGTGAGAAAATATATTGGAAATGTGCTTTCATCATCATCGCAGCCCATTCCCACAAGAAACATGTGTGTTTCTTCTATGGAGATTGTTATAGGTGATATAACCTATGGACAATAATCGAATGCACCGACGGCTACTATAAGTAATAGGAACAATTGTGGCTTGAGGGAAGCAAATGCGAGTCAGCTCGTAACTATATTGGTCGGACACAATCTTCACTTTCTTTGCTGTAAATTTCTACTCTTTTGTTAAATACATTTGTCTACATTGTTACCCGTCGTGTTTGTCTTATTTTGACCCCTTAAAACCCCACATCAGAGATATATACAAGAAAAGGTCATCCCCAAATGTACAATAAAATCCTATCAACAAACAAATCATATCTTCCGAAAACACTTACAAGAATACCCGCATCAGAAACGATCATTATTTCCTCCTTCTCTGTCTCCCTCCTTCGCCTCTTCCTTTTACATATTCCTCATTTATATATATATATATATTATATATATATATATATATATATTATATATATATACTTACTTACCTTTTTATATACCATTCTGTTCTAAAATAATGGATTCATTTTTGAAGTTTCTGAAAAAAACTGAGACAAAATCTTAATTGAATCGAATAGAATTGTTTGTGTTCATTATTCTCTTTTCAAATACATTTCCTCACATACGTTATATATATATAACAGGATTATATATATATATATATATATATATATATATATATATATATATATATATATATATATACGGAGTCTGGGTAAATAAATACATACATTCCAATCCTGATATATAATTACAACAAACACACACATAAACACACACACACACATACACACACACACACACACACTCATTCCCACACATGCATGCACAAACACACACACACACACACATATATATATATAATATATATACATATACATGCACATATATATATAAATATATATACATATACAGTTTTAATATAATTTGATATTATATTGAATTATAAAGGTTAATCAAATTAAATACGAACACAAAAAGATTATAATTATTTTTACTTTCTTCTAATTGATTTCAATAAAAAAGTTATACATATAATTGCTTTTAATAGGTTTGAGAATAAAACAAAAATATTAGAAATCAACACCAAATATTTTTTTTAAAATACGGTTTAATTAAAACTGGTATGCAAATTATTCACACCATATACCATGTAAACATTTATTTCTTGATGATAAATACATAACATATATATATATATCTTATTATAATGGAGATTGTATGTTTTTCTGTCTGTAACCGAAACTATATTACTATACAAATCACAATTCCCTTTGTTATCTGCATCCCATTCTCTATGATTTTATTTTTATTTAAACCTCAATTATTAATAAAATTGTTTTACATCATTAAGACTGTTGACCATATCTACATACTAATAACATGCAATTGTATTTATATATACAACAAAACAGCGGTTTACAGTGGGAATGGGAAGGCTAATTTGCATATTGATCTTTTAAAATTTGATTTTAATAAATATGTACTTAATATTATTGATTTCTAATTGTTTAGTTTTATCTTATTGAATATGAGCAAAATTCTCTTCAATAAATCTTGAAAGAAATCCCTTAACAAGAAGAAATAACTGTAATATTATTCTTTACTTCCTATTTTAACTAAACAGTTTAATTAAGAAAATTTACCAATGAAAGACGGGAGTAAGGGAAAATGATGGAAGAGTTAATTTCAAAGTTGTTCTATTTTTCAATCATACCCCCTCTGTTCCAAATCTTTTTATCTACATTCTTATTCAGTTTCATTAGCCTTTCTAATCTAATATCATATTTTATTATAAAATGTGACTAAAATACTTGCACCCGGACGGTGCATATATTTGCTAGTATATATAAGTGGCAAGCAGCATTACTCCAATAGCTTCAACAACTCTTATGGAAACAATGACAGTGAAGGGGCACACCACACTCCTCAGGTCTACTGAACTGGAGCGTCACCATCTGAAGCAGTTTATTAGCATACCCAAAATACACTTGGGGGGGGGGGGGCTTACTCCTCTGCAGGGTATAGTCAGCGTATTCTAGGGCAACATAAGTTATATATATATATATATATATATATTATATATATATATATATATATGAATTTAACATTTTGAAAAAACAATTGGTAATTATTATCTGCTGACAGAATCTGTTTCGACGCCTTAGTAGAAGGGTCATCATCAACGAGCAAAAATTTTTTACGAAAGAAAGAAGGGATAAAAAACCGTTGGAAGAGAATAGGGGGTACAAACACACGCTGGAATGCTTGAATTTTTTAAAATGCGCATATTGTTTCAAAAATAAAATAAATTTTATTTTTAAAAATCAGAAGCATTTTTAATTCAAAAATAAACTCAAAAAGAGTTTGGTGTAAATATATAAAAAAGTGTAAGAGATTATCAAAAATGTTCAAAATATAATCCAGCTATTAAGTTGTTTACATGTCCACAGCACAAATGAAAGAAGATGTTAAGTTTCAAAAAGTTTGTGGTGTAGGTAACTTATTAAATTCATTCTGTCGGATTAATTTCCATTTATTTACATATATATATATATATATACGAGGTTATCTCGTGTAGTGTAATGCCTGATAATTGAGATTGATTCTCACTGTGTGCTCCATGCTTCAGGCCCTGCACCATAACGAAGCTGCGTTTACCAAATAACTCCAGTAAATACAACTATTATGGGAACGAGATGGTATTAAACAATGTCTAGTGTTTAAAGTGGAATGAAACAGCTAATTGATTCGATTGCTTATTTTGAATTTGCTAGAGAGACATCTTCAATGGTTTGTGGCGAGGTAATCATTTCTTTAGCTCGGGATTGGCGCAACTCATTTCGTTGGCATTAAGAGACGCTGTAAGAAACGACATTCAACGTTCTAATCAGTCCAAACATGAATGTTCAACACATTACAAGCAGAACCATGAGAGTTCCACATCAACCCCAAAAACTATATGCATGTGAAATAACTATCTTATGTATGCATAGATTTTGTCTCATCTCTAAAAAACACATCACTTTTCAGTTATCATAGGATAAAAATTATTTGTTCTATGAAAGTAAAACAGCATCCTAAATGTCTCTTCCTGCAATAACTAATTCTTCTGAACTTTTACCTATATGCAATACAATATTGAATTTATTTTTAATCAAGAATTGATGCGTAAATAGAAGATCAGCCATTTTACGCTTTCATTATCAGGAGTCATAGAAAATTATTTAAACACACACACACCACACACACACAGAGACTCTGTGACGCTATAA
>CM042149.1:111476806-111504393 GCA_023376005.1 Doryteuthis pealeii | reverse complement strand
AAAAAAAAGAGAGAAGATAGACAGTCTAAGGACACCAATGGAAAACGAAAGAAAGTGAGAAAGAAAGAAGAAGGAAGAAGACACAGTCTAAGAAACACATGGAAACGAAGAAAGTGAGAAGAAAGAAAAGAAAAGAAAGAAAACCAACAGTCTAAGGAAACACATGGAAACGAAAAGAAAGTGAGAAAGAAAGAAAGAAAGAAAAGAAAGCCAGTCTAAGGAAACACATGGAAAACGAAAGAACTGAGAAAGAAAGAAAGAAGGAAAGAAAGACACAGTCTAAGGAAACAGCATGAAAGACAGAAGACAGTGAGAAAGAAAGAATGAAGGAAGATAAGACACAGTCTAAGGAAACACATGGAAACGAAAAGAAAGTGAGAAAGAAAGAAGAAAGAAAGAAAGACACAGTCTAAGGAAAACTGGATAACGAAAGAAAGTGGAAAGAGAGAAAGAAGGAAAGAAAGACAAACAGTCTAAGGAAACCATGGAAAACGAAAGAAAGTGGAGAAAGAAAGAAAGAAGGAAAGAAAGCCACAGTCTAAGGAAACACATGGAAAAACGAAAGAAGTGAGGAAAGAAAGAAAGAGAAAAGAAAGAAAGACACAGTCTAGGGAAACAATGGAAACGACAGAAAGTGAAGAAGAAAGAAAGAGAAAGAAGACACAGTCTAAGGAAACACATGGAAAACGAAAGAAAGTGAGAAAGGAAGAAGAAGAAAGAAAGACACAGTCTAAGGAAACACATGGAAAACGAAAGAAAGTGAGAAGAAAGAAAGAAAGAAAGAAAAGACACAGTCTAAGAAACACATGGAAAACGAAGAATACTGAAAAAGAAAGAAAGAAGGAAAGAAAGAACACAGTCCTAAGGAAACAACATGGAAAACGAAAGAAGTGAGAAGAAAGAAAATGAAGGAAAAGAAAGACACAGTCTAAAGGAAACACAATGAAAACGAAAGAGTGAGAAAGAAGAAAGAAGAAAGAAAGACACAGTCTAAGGAAACACATGGAAAACGAAAGAAAGTGAGAAGAAAAGAAAGAAAGAGAAAGACACAGTCTAAGGAAACACATGGAAACGAAAAGAAATGGTGGAAAGAAGAAGAAGGAAAGAAAAGACACAGTCTAAGGAAACACATGAAAACGAAAGAAAGTGAGAAAGAAAGAAAGAAAGAAGGAAAAGAAAGACCAGTCTAAGGAAACACATGGAAAACGAAAAGAAACGTGAGAAAGAAAAGAAAGAAGGAAAAGAAAGAAACAGTCTAAGGAAACACATGGAAAACGAAGAAACTGAGAAAGAAGAAAGAAGAAAGAAGACACAGTCTAAGGAAACACATGGAAAACGAAAGAAAGTGGAAAGAAAGAAGAAAGAAAGAAAGACAACAGTCTAAGGAAACACATGGAAAACGAAAGGAAAGTGAGAAAGAAAGAAAGAAAAGAGAAAGACACAGGTCTAAGGAAACACATGGAAAACGAAAAAACTGAGAAAGAAAGAAAGAAGGAAGAAAGACACCAGTCTAAAGAAAACATGGAAAACGAAAGAAAGTGAGAAAGAAAGAAAGAAGGAAAAGAAAGAACACAGTCTAGGAAACACATGGAAAACGAAAGAAACGGTGAGAAAGAAAGAAAGAAAGAAAGAAAGACCACAGTCTAAGGAAAACACATGGAAACGAAAGAAAGTGAAAAGAAAGAAAGAAGAAGAAAAGACACAGTCTAAGGAACACATGAGAAAACGAAAGAAACTGAGAAAAGAAGAAAGAAGGAAAGAAAGACAACAAGTCTAAGGAACACATGGAAAACAGAAGAAAGTGAGAAAGAAAGAAAGAAAGAAAAAGAAAAGACACAGTCTAGGAAACATGAAAACGAAAGAAAGTGAGAAAGAAAGAAAGAAGGAAAGAAAGAACATACAGTCTAAGGAAACACATGAAAACGGAAAGAAAAGTGAGAAAGAAAGAAAGAAAGAAAGAAAGACACAGTTAAGGAAACACATGGAAAACGAAAGAAAGTGAAAGAAAAAGAAAGTAAGGAAGAATAGACACAGTCTAAAGGAAACACATGAAAACGAAGAAAGTGAGAAAAGAAGAAAGAAAGAAAGAAAAGACCACAGTCTAAGGAAACATGGAACGAAAAGAAAGTGAGAAAGAAAGAAAGAAAGAAGGAAGAAGCAACAGTCTAAGGAAACACATGGAAAACGAAGAAAAGTGAGAAAGAAAGAAAGAAGGGAAGAAAGACACAGTCTTAGGAAACACATGGAAAAACGAAAGAAAAAGTGAGAAAAGAAATGAAAAGATAGAAAGAAAGACTACAGTCTAAGGAACACTATGGAAAACGAATAGAAAGTGAAGAAGAAAGAAAAGAGGAAGAAAGACAACAGTCTAAGGAAACCATGGAAAACGAAAGAAGTGAGAAGAAAGAAAGTAAAGAAAGAAAGACACAGTCTAAGGAAACACATGGAAAAACGAAAGAAAGTGAGAATGTAAAGAAAGAAAGAAAAAGAGAGCACAGTCTAAGGAACACATTGGAAATAATCGAAAGAAAGTGAAGAAAGGAAAGAAAAGAAAGAAAAGAAAAGACACAGTCTAAGGAAACACATGGAAAACGAAAGAAAAGTGAGAAAGAACGAAGAATAGAAAGAAAGACACCAGTCTAAAGGACACATGGAAACGAAAGAAAGTGAGAAAAAGAAAGAAGGAAAGAAAAGACCACAGTCTAGGAAACACAATGGAAAACGAAGAAAGTGAAAAAGAAGAAAGAAGAAAGAAAGACACAGCTAAAGGAAACAATGGAAAACGAAAGAAAGTGAGAAAGAAAGAAAAGAAAGAAAGAAAGACACAGTCTAAGGAAAACACATGGAAAACGAAAGAAAGTGAGAAAAGAAAGAAAGAAAGAATAAAAAGACACAGTCTAGGAAACACATGAAAACGAAGAAGTGAGAAAGAAAGAAAGAAGGAAAGAAAGACACAGTCTAAGGAAACACATGGAAAAACGAAAGAAAGTGAGAAAGAAAGAAAGAAAGAAAGAAGACACAGTCTAAAAGGAAACACATGGAAACGAGAAGTGAGAAAGAAAGAAAAGAAAGAAGGTAAAGAAAGACACAGTCTAAAGGAAACACATGGAAAACGAAAGAAAGTGAGAAGAAAGAGAAAAGAAAGAAAGACACAGTCTAAGGAAACACATGGAAAACGAAAGAAAGTGGAAGAAAAGAAAGAAAGAAAGGAAGAAAGACACAGTCTAAGAAACAACATGGAAAACGAAAGAAAGTGAGAAGAAAAGAAAGAAACACAGTCTAAGGAAACACATGGAAAAACGAAAGAGTGAGAAAAGAAAGAAAGAAGGAAAGAAAGACACAGTCTAAGGAACACATGGAAAACGAAAGAAAGTGAGAAAGAAAGAAAGAAGGAAAGAAAGACACAGTCTAGGACACATGGAAACAAAGAAAGTGAGAAAAGAAAGAAAAGAAGAAAGAAAGACACAGTCTAAGGAAACACATGGAAAACGAAAGAAGTGAGAAAGAAAGAAAGAAAGAAAGAAAGACACAGTCTAAGGAAACACATGGAAAACGAAAGAAGTGAGAAAGAAAGAAAAGAAAGAAAGAAAAGAAAGACACAGTCTAAGGAAACACATGGAAAACGAAGAAGTGAGACGAAAGAAAGAAAGAAGGAAAGAAGACACAGCCAGGAAACACATGGAAAAACGAAAAGAAAGTGAGAAAGAAAGAAAGAAAGAAAGAAAAGACACAGTCTAAGGAAACACATGGAAACGAAGAAAGTGAGAAAAGAAAGAAAGAAGGAAGTAAGACACGTCTAAGGAACACATGGAAAACGAAAGAAAGTGAAAAAAGAAAGAAGAAGGAAAAAAGACACAGTCTAAGGAAACACATGGAAAACGAAAGAAGTGAGAAAGAAAGAAAAGAAGGAAAGAAAGACACAGTCTAAGGAAACACATGGAAAACGAAAGAAAAGTGAGAAAGAAAGAAAGAAAGAAAGGAAAAAAGACACAGTCTAAGGAAACACATGGAAACGAAAGAAAGTGAGAAAGAAAGAAGAAAGAGAAAAAGACACAGTCTAAGGAAACATGGAAAACGAAAGAAAGTGAGAAAGAAAGAAAGAAAGAAAGAAAGACACAGTCTAAGGAAACACATGGAAAACGAAAGAAAGTGAGAAAGAAAAGAAAGAAGAAGGAAAGAAAGACACAGTCTAAAGGAAACACATGGAAAACGAAAGAAGTGAGAAAGAAAGAAAGAAAGAAAGAAAGACACAGTCTAAGGAAACACATGGAAAACGAAAGAAAGTGAGAAAGAAAGAAAGAGGAAGAAAGAGACACAGTCTAAGGAAACACATGGAAAACGAAAGAAAGTGAGAAGAAGAAAGAAGGAAAGAAAGACACAGTCTAAGGAAACACATGGAAAACGAAAGAAAGTGGGAAAGAAAGAAAGAAGGAAAGAAAGCACAGTCTAGGAACACATGGAAACGAAAGAAATGAGAAAGAAAGAAAAAGAAGGAGAAAGACACAGTCTAAGGAAACATGGAAAACGAAAGAAAGTGAGAAAGAAAGAAAGAAAGAAAGAAAGACACAGTCTAAGGAAACCATGGAAAACGAAAGAAAGTGAGAAAGAAAGAAAGAAAGAAAGAAAGACACAGTCTAGGAAAAACAACATGGAACGAAAGAAAAAAGTGAGAAAGAAAGAAAGAAGAAAGAAAGACACAGTCTAAGGAAACACATGGAAAACGAAAGAAAGTGAGAAAGAAAGAAAGAAGGAAAGAAAGACACAGTCTAAGGAAACACATGGAAAACGAAGAAAGTGAGAAAGAAAGAAAGAAAGAAAGAAAGACACAGTCTAAGGAAACACATGGAAACGAAAGAAAGTGAGAAAGAAAGAAAGAAGAAGAAAGAACACAGTCTAAGGAACACATGGAAAACGAAAGAAAGTGAGAAAGAGAAGAAAGAAAGAAAGACACAGTCTAAGGAAACACATGGAAAACGAAAGAAAGTGAGAAAGAAAGAAAGAAGGAAAGAAAGACACAGTCTAAGGAAACACATGAAACGAAAGAAAGTGAGAAAGAAAGAAAGAAAGGAAAGAAAGACACAGTCTAAGGAAACACATGGAAAACGAAAGAAAGTGAGAAGAAAGAAAGAAAGAAGAAAGAAAGACACAGTCTAAGGAAACACATGGAAACGAAAGAAAGTGAGAAAGAAAGAAAGAAGGAAAGAAAGACACAGTCTAAGGAAACACATGGAAACGAGAAAGTGAGAAAAGAAAGAAAGAAAGAAAGAAAGAAAGACACAGTCTAAGGAAACACATGGAAAACGAAAGAAAGTGAGAAAAGAAAGAAAAGAAGGAAAGAAAAGACACAGTCTAAGGAAACACATGGAAAACGAAAGAAAGTGAGAAGAAAGAAAGAAAGAAAAAAAGACACAGTCTAAGGAAACACATGGAAAACGAAAAGAAAGTGAGAAAGAAAGAAAAAAGGAAAGAAAGACACAGTCTAAGGAACACATGGAAAACGAAAGAAAGTGAGAAAGAAAGAAAGAAGAAAGAAAGACACAGTCTAAGGAAACACATGGAAACGAAAGAAAGTGAGAAAGAAAGAAAGAAGGAAAGAAAGACACAGTCTAAGGAAACCATGGAAAACGAAAGAAAGTGGAAAGAAAGAAAGAAAGAAGAAAGACACAGTCTAAGGAAACACATGGAAACGAAAGAAAGTGAGAAAGAAAGAAAGAAAGGAAAGAAAGACACAGTCTAAGGAAACATGGAAAACGAAAAGAAAGAGAAAAGAAAGAAAGAAAGAAAGAAAGACACAGTCTAAGGAAACACATGGAAAACGAAAGAAAGTGAGAAAGAAAGAAAGAAGGAAAGAAAGACACAGTCTAAGGAAACACATGGAAAACGAAAGAAAGTGAGAAAGAAAGAAAGAAGGAAAGAAAGACACAGTCTAAGGAAACACATGGAAAACGAAAGAAAGTGAGAAAGAAAGAAAGAAGGAAAGAAAAGACACAGTCTAAGGAAAACACATGGAAAACGAAGAAAGTGAGAAAGAAAGAAGAAGAAAGAAGAACAGTCCTAAGGAAACACATGGAAAACGAAGAAAGTGAAGAAAGAAAGAAAGAAAGAAAGACACAGTCTAAGGAAACACATGGAAAAACGAAAGAAAGTGAGAAAGAAAGAGAAGGAAAGAAAGACACAGTCTAAGGAAACACCATGGAAAACGAAAGAAAGTGAGAAAGAAAGAAAGAAAGAAGAAAGAAAAGGACACGGTCTAAGAAACAAAGGAAAACGAAAGAAAGTGAGAAAAGAAAGAAAGAAAGAAAGAAAGACAACAGTCTAAGGAAAACATGGAAAACGAAAGAAAGTGAGAAAGAAAGAAAGAAGGAAAGAAAGACACAGTCTAAGGAAACACATGGAAAACGAAAGAAAGTGAGAAAGAGAAGAAAGAAGGAAAGAAAGACACAGTCTAGGAAACACATGGAAAACGAAAGAAAGTGAGAAAGAAAGAAAGAGAAAGAAAGACACAGTCTAAGGGAAAACACATGGGAAACGAAAGAAGCACAGTGGAAACACATGGAAAACGAAAGAAGTGAGAAAAGAAAGAAAGAAGGAAAGAAAGACACAGTCTAAGGAAACACATGGAAAACGAAAGAAAAGTGAGAAAGAAAGAAAGAAAGAAAGAGAAGAAACACAGTCTAAGGAAAACACATGGAAAACGAAAGAAAGTGAGAAAGAAAGAAAGAAAGAAGGAAAGAAAGACACAGTCTAAGGAAACACATGGAAAAGAAAAGAAAGTGAGAAGAAAGAAAGAAAGAAGGAAAAGACACAGTCTACAATGGAAAACGAAAGAAAAGTGAGAAAGAAAGAAAAGAAAGAAGGAAAGAAAGACACAGTCTAAGGAAACACATGGAAAACGAAGAAAGTGAGAAAGAAAGAAAAGAAGGAAAGGGACACAGTCTAGGAAACACATGGAAAACGACAGTCTAAGGAAACACATGGAAAACGAAAGAAAGTGAGAAGAAAGAAAGAAACACATGGAAAGAAAAAGTGAGAAAGAAAGAAAGAAAGAGGAAAGAAAGACACAGTCTAAGGAAACACATGGAAAACGAAAAAGTGAGAAGAAAAGAAGGAAGGAAAGAAAGACACAGTGGAACACATGAAAAGAAAGAAAGTGAGAAAGAAAGAAAGAAGGAAAGAAAGACACAGTCTAAGGAAACACATGGAAAACGAAAAGAAAGTGAGAAAGAAAGAAAGAAGGAAAGAAAGACACAGTCTAAGGAGGAAAACGAAAGAAAGTGAGAAAGAAAAAAGAAGAAAGAAAGACACAGTCAAGGAAACACATGGAAAACGAAAGAAAGTGAGAAAGAAAGAAAGAAGAAAGAAAGACACAGTCTAAGGAAACATGGAAAACGAAAGAAAGTGAGAAAGAAAGAAAGAAGGAAAGAAAGACACAGTCTAAGGAACACATGGAAAACGAAAGAAAGTGAGAAAGAAAGAAAGAAGGAAAGAAAGACACAGTCTAAGGAAACACATGGAAAACGAAAGAAAGTGAGAAAGAAAGAAAGAAAGAAAGAAAGACACAGTCTAAGGAAAACATGGAAAACGAAAGAAAGTGAGAAAGAAAAAAGAAAGAAAGACACAGTCTAAGGAACACATGGAAGGAAAGAAAGAAGTCTAAGGAAACACATGGAAAACGAAAGAAAGTGAGAAAGAAAGAAAGAAGGAAAGAAAGACACAGGGAAAACGAAAGAAGTGAGAAAGAAAGAAAGAAAAAGAAAGAAAGAAAGAAAGACATAGTCTAGAGAAACACATGAAAAACGAAAGATAGAAAGAAAGAAAGAAAGAAAGAAAGAAAGAAAGAAAGAAGGGAAAGAAAGACATAGTCTAGAGAAACACATGGAAAACGAAAGATAGAAGGAAAGAAAGAAAGAAAGAAAGAAAGAAAGAAAGAAATAGTCTAGAGAAACACATAGAAATCGAAAGAAAGAAAGAATGCTTTACAGAAAAAAAAACGAAATAAATAAATAAGGGAAGGGAGAAAGGAAGGAAGGTAGGGAGGTAGGGAGGAAGGAAATATGCTACAGAAAGATAAGTGAAATCTAAAAAACAAAGAAAGACAGAAAGAAAGAAAGAGAGTAAAAAGTATATAGAAAGATATTGGAAAAGAAAGAAAGAAAGAAATAGAAAAAGAAATAGACAAAGAAGGAACGTCATGTAAACAAAATTAAAATAAAAACAAGAAAATAAAAACAGAAGTTACCCTAATAAAGACGAACAGCGATAGGACGAGGGCGGGAAAAGGCAGAAAAGCAAGCTTTAAAAATCTTCGGTGAGTCTATTTGCATCTTCTTTCCTTTCCTCTCCCCCTCTATCCCCCTCCCCTCCCTCCCTCTCTCTCTCTCTCTCTTTCTCTCTCTCTCTCTTCATCTCACTCCCCCCGTCTGTCTGTCTGTCTGTCTATGTCTGTCTGTCTGTCTGTCTCTCTCTCTCTGTCTCTGTCTCTGTCTCTCTCTCTGTCTCTGTCTCTCTTCATCTCACTCCCCCCGTCTGTCTGTCTGTCTGTCTATGTCTGTCTGTCTGTCTGTCTCTCTCTGTCTCTGTCTGTCTGTCTCTCTCTCTCTCTCTCTCTCTCTCTGTCTGTCTCTCTGTCTCTGTCTCTGTCTCTCTCTCTCTTCATCTCACTCCCCCCGTCTGTCTGTCTGTCTGTCTATGTCTGTCTGTCTATCTGTCTTTCTCTCTCTCTCTCTCTCTCTCTCTGTCTCTGTCTCTCTGTCTCTCTGTCCCTCTCTCTCTCTCTCTCTCTCTCTCTCTCTCTTCATCTCACTCCCCCGTCTGTCTGTCTGTGTCTCTGTCTCTGTCTCTGTCTCTGTCTCTCTCTCTGTCTCTCTCTCTCTCTCTCGACGCCATATCTCTCCTTGACGATCCCAGTGGTCACCATTCCAATTAACCGCTCCCGGAACTAATTAAAAGCCGACTATTACGTGTTACCTTCACTTTGGAAACATAAATATATCCCAGCGATACGGAGAGTCGCCGGTTAAATGTTCCATTGTAGTGGGCGCGCACGGATTTACGGCAAAACCTCGTCAAGTCCAATCAAGCCACGGTTTTCCGTAAACAATTTAACCATTTTGCCACCTGCGCTGGCACGGCACTTAATCTAATTCCCTTCTTTTCCGACCGGTGATAAACTCTGTCTCAACTTACCAATTCCACTTACCCTTTACATTGATTAGCTGAGAAGAAAGAAAGAAAGAAAGAAAGAAGAAGAACAAGAAGAAGAGTAAAAGGACGGAAAGAAAAAAGGAAAGAAAAAGATAAAGAAGCAACGAAAGATATAAGAAAGAAAGCAATAAATAAAGAAGAAGAAGAAGAAGAAGAAGAAGAAGGAAGGAAAGAAAAAGATAAAGAAGTAACAAAAGATATGAGAAAGAAAGCAAGAAAGAAAGAAAGAAAGAAAGAAAGAAAGAAAGAAAGAAGAAGGCTAAAAGGAAGGAAAGAAAAAAGGAAAGAAAAAGACAAAGAAGCAACAAAATATATGAGAAAAAAAGAAAGAAAGAAAGAGAGAAGAAGAAGAAGAGGAGGAAAAGGAATAGGAAGAGGAAGAAGAAGAGGTGACAAAAGACATGAGAAAGAAAGAATCGATTTCAACTTACTATACGCTTATAGATTACAATTCTTATAAAGAACAACACAAGATAGACACTCGTTATTATTCTAGTGATTTCGAACCTCACTGGGCAGTTGGTATTGGTATCACAGTGAAAGACTAATCTTAACTTCACACACACACACACACACACACATATATATATATATATATATATATATATATATATATATATATATATATATATAACTACAATAAGAACAAAGATAGAAAGGAGAAAGATAGAAAGAAAGAAAAAAAGAAAGAGAAGACACGGAGCTGAAAGAAAGAAAAAGAAAGAAAGAAAATTCATAATAAAAAATAGTTATGGAGGAAGACGAAAGAAAGAAAGAAAGAAAGATGTGAGGAGTAAGAAAGGAAGAAAGAAAGGAATAAAAGGAAGATATGAAGGAAGACGTGTAATATCTACAATGAGAACAAAGGCATGAAGGAGTAAAAAAAAGACAGAAAGAAAGAAATTGAAGACACGAAGGCGAAAGAAAGAAAGAAAGAAAGAAAGAAAGAAAGAAAAATTGGAATAAAAAGAAGATATGGAAGAAGGAGAAAAGAAAAGGAAAGAAAGAAAAAAGATGGGAATAAAAAGAAGACGTGGAGGAAGGAGAATAAAGAAAGAAAAAAGATGGAAATAAAAAGAAGACACGAAGGAAGAAGAAAAAAGAAGAAAAAAAGGATGGAAATAAAAAGAAGACGTGAAGGAAAAAGAAAAGAAAGAAAAAAAAGGATGGAAATAAAAAGAAGACGTGAAGGAAGAAGAAAAAAGAAAGAAAGAAAAAAAAGATGGCAATAAAAGAAGACGTGAAAGGAGAAGAAGAAAGAAAGAAAAGAAAGAAGTAAAAAGAAAGAAGGAAAACAGCTTAAAGAAGAAGAAGAAGAAGAAGAAGAAGAAGAAGAAGAAGAAGAAGAAGAAGAAGAAGAAGAAGAAATGGCTATCAGAAGAAGCTGTTGCAAGAAGGCCAACAAATGGTAAATAAAAGAAGAGCAGAACATTATAAGAATCCAAACAAATATGGTAATAGCAAGAAGAAAGTCTTCTAGAAGAACGGTAATTCCAAGAGGTGTTTCCAACAACAACAAGAAAGAAAAAAATAATAAAATAAATGTATGTGAACGGGGGATACCTGTGTGTGGCAGATTGGTAGAAAATAGGAAGGGAGAAGAGTGGGGTGCGTGGGGTGTTCTGTCAATCCGATTACCGATTGAACAAAGAGGCTGCTTGGTCCCTGCCGGGTGTGCAAATTATAGTTCAGCTGTGAGGCAGACACGAACTTACGTCGCTAATTGAAGACATCCCTTGCTCGCCCAAATAATTCCCTTAATTCATGCCGATATATCAGCATTTGTGCCGCTTATAGACTGAGCCGGATGAATGTTGATAGACTCTCCACTCTTCGGCCCACAGACAGGTTAACAGCGGAATGACGAAACCGGCTCGTGTCCGGGTAAATACGAAGAAACACTTATCAACACTCATCAAATAAATCATAGAAGGTGTCGATGGGGGGTATTACTGTTGGGGTACGGGTTTTTATTTAGATGTAATGATTATTTGGTGAGTTGGAGGGGGGGGGTATATAATTTAACCCATTTCCAGCAAAGCAATGTTGTTTATCAATACCGGTCTAATTTGCGATACGTGTTGATCGGCGATTTTGCGTGAGACACGGGTCATATAGATATTTACTAAGTTTAGCTCAGATGCGGCACAAGGCCAGAAGTATGGGGCACCCAGTGAGAATCGAACTCACTAACAATGGTTTGCAAATCTAGCTTGCCAACTATTACACCACATGAGGTGCCCCTTTTGTTAGAATATAGTTATTTACTAAGTTTAGCTCAGATGCGGCACAAGGCCAGAAGTATGGGGCACCCAGTGAGAATCGAACTCACTAACAATGGTTTGCAAATCTAGCTTGCCAACTATTACACCACATGAGGTGCCCCTTTTGTTAGAATATAGTTATTTACTAAGTTTAGCTCAGATGCGGCACAAGGCCAGAAGTATGGGGCACCCAGTGAGAATCGAACTCACTAACAATGGTTTGCAAATCTAGCTTGCCAACTATTACACCACATGAGGTGCCCCTTTTGTTAGAATATAGTTATTTACTAAGTTTAGCTCAGATGCGGCACAAGGCCAGAAGTATGGGGCACCCAGTGAGAATCGAACTCACTAACAATGGTTTGCAAATCTAGCTTGCCAACTATTACACCACATGAGGTGCCCCTTTTGTTAGAATATAGTTATTTACTAAGTTTAGCTCAGATGCGGCACAAGGCCAGAAGTATGGGGCACCCAGTGAGAATCGAACTCACTAACAATGGTTTGCAAATCTAGCTTGCTAACTACTACACCACATGAAGTGCCCACACACGGGTCATATAATCACGAGAAAAGCCTTTTTCAGATACTGTAGCCGCAAAAACATTTCATGTTAATAAACCTCACCTACCCAACATTTAAACGAATTTTCTAAATTTAAAACGATGAGATTGATCCAAACAGAGAAAGCGTAAGTTGGTTGGTTGGTTGGTTGGTTGGTGTATTTGTCGATTGGTTTTACAGCATATCAACCCTTGGGTTCTTTCATCTATGCATATATAAAGGACAGTTTGTGTGTATGTATGTCCGGAGGAAACTACAAAAATAAAACAATTAACGACAAAGTAAATATATATACACATTCACTATCACCAGAGCTTGCTTTTTAAACAAGAATAATGAAGATTTGGTTTATATTCGTGAAGATAGTTAAAAAAGTAAAATTGAAATGATAACAGCATGGCATTTAAAAAAAAAATTATATTTCAAATAGGAGACATTAATTTATCTTTTCAGAGTAGCTGGATCATTTCAAGGTCTTTTTACGTAGGGATTTTAATGGGGTATCCTGCGATGATCCAATTCACGATTCAACAATAATAGATATGCAAGACTATGTTTTTTACACCCCCTACCTAGGTAATGCCGGGTGGCAGCTTCTAGTGCTTAAGATATTTTTTATTTATTTATTCTCATTGGACATTCAATTTATTTAAAACCCCTTTTTTACCTATTTAACGCATCGATGTAACTTTAATAGATACTACCACTACGGCCCAGAGTCGACCTGGGAGTAATGGCAATGAAAAGGTACTTCACACTGCCCAGGGCTTCAGAATTGAAACTTCACCATCTTGATTTAACATCATACCCAAGACACTAAAACACTCAGACTATTAGCACATATATGATAAAAAGATTTGGCTATTTTGCCAGAAGAGCTACACAATCGGTACAATCATATAGATGCAAGGGCTGAACGTGACCAGCCGAGTGAGCGGATGGGCCCTCCGATCGCCCTTCTAGTCGAAGTAAGATCCAACCTGGAATATTTCTCATCCGCTAGGATTCCGTCCTTAAGCATCACAGGTCAGCACCCACGGCAACAGGTGGCCTCATTAGGAGTGCTTTTACCCCTCTGCTGAGGTGCAGTCGGTGTATTCTACCGTCGCCGCCGATAGGGCACGATGTTCGCCACGGGTAGTATACGACTCAATCACAAGTATGGGGCATCAAGCGAAGATCGAACTCGCTATTCAGTAGTAATGGATCTAGCGAGACAACTTGCTAACCATTAAACCACTATAGATAGACCACTATACAGTACACACGGGGATGGGGTATTTAATAATATAATCCATGATGTTTCTATTTGAAATCAATGAATTATATTATGTAACTATGTCCTACCGTTACGATAGAATTTCTTTTCTCAGAGAGCCATTTTTTTTAATACTGACTTTGATAATTTTGAGTGCATATTGATAATAAAGATATCAACGATGTGACAAAAACCTGAAATGGAATCCTAACGTGGAAAATTATATTCGCCCCCCCCTCTCTCTCTCTCTCTCTATATATATATATATATTATATATATATATATGATGATGCAGCAATCTCGTGTTCGAGTATTGCCATTGCTTGATAAAGCAAAAAAAAAATAGAAATAAAAACTTTACATATATAATATATATATATATATATATATATATATAAAATATTATATATAGGTGTATAAATTTATATATAGTCAATGTACCTAGCAAAGAAAAAATATTATACGAAAAACTCCGCTATCTGCTTGCTCTTTTAATAGTACCCCTTTTCTTTTCTTTTTTTAATAGCAATTGCGTAACTTAATGGGATATAAGAATCATTATGATTTGCTGTCGTCGTGAAAGGAGACGGTTCGCTTTTAAGAACATTTTTAAATGAACACAAAAGGCGCGCGTAAGTGTGTTGAAATTGAACACACGCGCCAACGAACATGAGAATATTGCAACACGGATGTAAACACACGGAGGTGTAAACACACGTAGGTGTAAACACATGTAGCACACACACCTATAGGAATACCCTGCCATCCATTTATCAACTCCTCAATTCTTGCTTACTTTACACGAGAAAGATCGGTTAAATCCTACTTAACGGACATAAATTCTACCATCGTATGTCACCCCGCCGAAAGAAAAGAAAATACTAAAAATCAATGAATTAAACGAATTTAATGAAATTTTTAGTGTTGATATATTAATGAATAAACAATATAATGCACCAGTTATTTTATTTGAAAACGTTTACAATTTTTTCAGGTCAGTTAACTTTGAACCATGTATCTTTGAGGCGTAACACAAATTCACAAACATACGTGGTTCAAAGTTAATAGACCTGAAAAATTTAAAAGTGTTTAAATAAAATAACTGATGCATTATATCTGTTATTTATTAATGTATCGACACTGAAAATTTCATTAAATTCGGTTAATTTCTTGATTTTTAGTTTTTCTTTTCTTTCGGCGGGGAGACATACGATGGTGGAATTTATGTCCGTTCAGTAGGATTTAACCGAAAGATCTATATATTAATACTCTGGAAAGTTATGAATGCAATTCTACCCCCCCCCCCAGCCATGGTTAAATAACAGAATAGACTGGAATCTTTAACCATGGCTAGGTAATCAATCTAGGAGAAGGAAAAACTCTGAATTCATACCTGTTAAACTCCGCTTAAGAAATTTACATTGTGTTCCATCGTGCAGAGGTGTTGGTATATATTATATAATATATATATATATATATATATAATATATATATAAGCATTGTAATTGCTTTCAAATTAATACATTATAACATACTTAACAATGCTTCAAGCAAATTACCAATTACTTATATATATATATATATATATATATATATATATACTCTGTTTCTTCCGTCTGTTATCATCTTGCAACACCCTCTGGTTAGAAATGGGACCTACCAAGATGAAATGAAATAATGTAGATTTCATTATTAGGTGTCGCTTATCCGCCGAATTTTTATTTCTTATGAGAGTCGTCACCTCGGCAAAATAATGGACCATTCCGTTTTTTCTATACCAATAAATAAAAATAAAAAGCACCACACTAGTATAAATAGAACACCAGTATAATGGAAAAATCTACTGTTGTATTGCTTTTACATTTCCCCTTGAATATGGTCCGTGACGGGGCAGAGAGTAGTCGGGAGCAGATAAGTTACGGTAAAGACATCAGCCAATTTCAGCCTGATATCATTTCATCTATTCGGCCACTTGAAAGGAAGATGAACAAAATTTGCAGACAGAAAATATCTGCACAGTTCAACGAAATATGTTTGAAAGAAGAAATGCAGCCTAATTACACACACACACACACATACACACACACACACACATATATATATATATATATATAATATATATATATATATTATTCATATATATATATATGTATACATATACACAAACGTATATGCATATAAGATTTTTGGATGTTTGTTTATTTAGAAACGTTGCTGAATAAAGTATATATTAAATTTTTACTTGAAGGCACTTACAACGCATGTGTCGCATAAAATTCGATACTTTTTCTTATAGAAAATGAACTTGACAAGTGTAATCCCAGTAAAGGATGGCTCGATGTGTAGAATACCGTACAGACTGTTTCGACTTTATTAAGTCTCATCAGCGGTATATACCGCTGATGAGACTTAATAAAGTCGAAACAGTCTGTACGGTATTCTACACATCGAGCCATCCTTTACTGGGATTACACTTGTCAAGTTCATTTTCTATAAGAAAAAGTATCGAATTTTATGCGATACATGCGTTGTAAGTGCCTTCAAGTAAAAATTTAATGTATATGCATATATTCATATACACGCATGCATATATATACACACATATACAAAAATATATAGATACATACACTTACATACATATATTTACACACACATATACATTCATATACACAGATAGACCCTTATATATAGATGCATACCAATATATACTTACAGTAGTACCTTCACTTACGAGTTTAATTCATTCCGATCGTAACTTAATTTCCTCGTATATCAAATAAATGTTCCCCATTGAAATTAACTGAAATTCCATCGATCCGTTCCAGCTCCTCCTCTCCTAAATTTCTTTTCGTTGTTTTTTTTTTTTATAATAAAAATAACAATGTATTGTATAAAATAGAATGTAATGAATTTCATGCTGTAATATGTTTCAGGGCCTATTTTATATATATATATATATATATATATATATAATATATTTATATATATATATAACATTTTTTCTTTTGTGTAATAAATTTAGAAACTTAAATGTTTCTAGTGAATTTATTAACACAAGCGTATCTAAATCTTGCTTGTACCTTAAATTTACCTCTCAACACAAAACAAAAAATTGATCGAATGACAACGTGTAACTTGAAAAACTCGTAAATAGGGGTACTCGGAAGTCAAGGTACCTCTCTATATATATATTTACCAATCCCTATGCACAAGCAGGATGCGACACAAGGTCAATTTCTTAAGCGGAGTTTAACAGGTTTGAATTCAGAGATTTCCTTCTCTTATACTGGTTACCTAGCCCAGTCTGCCCTGCTATTTACCCAGAGCTGGAGGGACAATTGAATTCATACATTTCCCAAAGGTATTAGCGCCATATGAAATGCAAACAGCTTCGTCCAGGAATTGAACTCAGATCGACGAGTCCATTTCCTTCGACTCTAACCATTAGACCACACGCTTCCATATATATAGATCCATATATATCTATACATCTATTCTATATATATCACTATATTGATACTCTTGTTCTTTAATCTTCCGACCGTTATAATCTTGCAACACACACTGGTTAAAAAATAAACCATCGAAATTATTCAAGAAGAGATGCCAAAATATGAATCCTGATTATCTGGTATTGCATATAGGCAAAAAACATGTTATACTAAATATATAAGAAAGAAAGTAAGAGAGAAAGAGGGTAGAGAACAGATATAGATAGAGGTGAGCGCACGGAAGCGATAACGCTAATCAGTTTCAATCGAACATAATGAAAACATGAAAAGAAGGAAAGAAACTAAAGAGTGAAAGAGAGTTAAAGCAAGATTATTATACCTTTTATATATTGACCAATTTAGCAATAGCTCTTAAGTAAACATACCGAACATTCTAATAATCAAATTATCATACTGTGGCATATCCACAAGTTCTGCTAGTATATATATATATTTATACACACACACACACACACACACACACATATATATATATATGTATGTACATAAATGCACACTTGTATATATATATACATATACTCACATACATATATATGCACGTATATATGTACTTATAAAGACGTATATGTAGTATATTAGGAAACATGAAAAATACAGGTTTAAATGGGTTAAATGGTGAGTTTATTGGTCGACG
This sequence comes from Doryteuthis pealeii, assembly GCA_023376005.1. Taxonomy (NCBI): domain Eukaryota; kingdom Metazoa; phylum Mollusca; class Cephalopoda; order Myopsida; family Loliginidae; genus Doryteuthis; species Doryteuthis pealeii. The sequence goes on along the minus strand of CM042149.1, from coordinate 111,486,957 downwards.
CTGCAGTGTTTCGATCTATTAATTAGATCATCTTCAGGGCATTTGTTGGTATATGGAAAGTGATAAGAAATTATTTATCACAGAATAACGACAAAAGCGAGTGGTAGTTATTGTTATTCAGTCTGTTTAAAAATTTTGAGGTTTTTTCCTAATATACTACATGCCGTCGGATTCATTTCCTTTCTTCACAAAGACACATATATACATATATGCACACATATATACCTAAATATACATATACGTATGTATATACATATGTATGTGCATATATAAGCACACACACATATATATATAAACAGATGTACAGGCATATCTGTGTGTGTATGTATGTGTGAATATATATATACATATATATATATGCGAGTATATGTATATATATGTCTGTGTACATGTGTTTATATATATGTTGTATATATGTACAATATGTATGTAGATAAGTTCATGTACATATGTGTGTATATGTATATATATATATATAATATATATATATATATATATATATATATGTCTATTATATGTATGTTATATTAATGCATAAATATATAGGGAAGTATATTTATATATATGCGTGTGTGTATGCATGTACGTATGTATATATATATATATATATATATGTGTGTGTGTGTGTGTGTGTGTGTATGTGTGTGTGTGAGAGAGAGAGTGTGCCTGTGTAGGTCTAGATGCGTGTGTGGATATATACGTATGCGAGTATATGTCTATATATGTGAGTTAATAGGAATGTATATATGTGTGTATATATGTATGCATATAGATACGTTTTTGTATATTTAGATATATATGTGTGTATGTATATATATATATATATATATATATATATATATATATATATATATATAAACCGGCTCCATTGCATGTGTCTATTTATATATTAATATATATATATGTGTGTGTGCGTGTGTGTGTTGGCCTGCGCACGCGCGTTTCTGTCCAATTGTGCATTTCAAATATGTAATTTTCCACGCCGTTTATGGCAATATGTATTCTGAAGGAATACCGAGAGACTTAAATGCAACTTAAAATAAAATAAAAAGTACAAAAACAAAAACAAAATAAAATAAAATAAAGAAACGAGAACCTGTCTCTTTTTGCTTCCGCAATTGAAATTATTTCCCCGAGAGAGAAAGAATGATGGTAGATATTGAGCTGAAACGATGTATTCTTTAAATTCTATGGCGGATTTCGCGGGAGTTTGGGGTGGAAGCGGGAAAAGATGTGTTGGGAGGCGGGAATTGTTGGTAATCGGTCAATTACATGGAGAAATGAATATATTTTATTTATAATTGACTTCGATTATAATATACTGAATAGCCCGCAAGTATTCCCTTGGCTCAAGCACGCATTTATTTTCTGACCATCTATATGCCGCATATATATATATATATATATATATATATATATATGTATGTCTTCGGATATATACAGTATTTCTCATAAGAATTTGAACAAACTGACAATCTACTTGAAATCGTTTAATTTCGAGGGTTAAATACGGCAACGTTATGAAAAAAACAGTTTTATTACATTCAACAAAGCGAGCAATTTCGTCTGGTTCATGCCTTTGAATGCCAAATATCTGAGCTTCAGCTCACTCGGTAAAGTGTTCGGCTGGGAACCTCAAAGTTCCGGGTTCGTTACCGACCCTCGCCAACTCAGCGTATTGGAAGCACACGGATCTGAGCGGTAAAGTACGGAACTGATGGTAGGTGTGGTTCTCCACCCCAGATACAAAAACAATCTTCTTCGTCTAGTGTTACTGAAAAGGGGATAGACTCCTTCGCTGATTGGCTGATACCGTCTTTAAGCCACCCTGACGACTTTAATTTACTTAAAATAAGAATGGTTTGATCGTTGCTGGTAAAATGTGTCAGTCGTTAAGCTCTCCGACCTTCACCTATCTTATGTCGCACAGTGTGAGAGGTATTTACTTAACCCATTCGCCCCAGTAGGATATGACACAAGATCGCAAGTATGAGACATCCAGAGAGGATCGAACTCTCTCTTCAATAGTAATGGATCTGCGATACTAGCTTGCTAACCATTATACCACGAGGTGTGTTTGTGTGTGTGTGTCTTCTACCAGTGGACTTTAGCAAGATCTTCATGCAGTATATTTATTTTTAGTTTGATCCTCTCTATCAAAGTAGTGTTTCTCTGTCTTTCTCTTTCCTCGTTCTAACCTCCCCCTCTCCCCCCTCTCTCTCTCTCTCTCTCTCTCTCTCTCTCTCTCTCTCTCCTCTCTCTCTCTCTCTCTCTCTCTCTGGCTGTCTGTATTTTTCTCTCTATCTATTATTTATCTATACTTCTCTCTCTCTCTCTCTCTCTCTCTCTCTCTTACTATATATATATATATATAATATATATATATATATATATACGAAACATAAGTGATGTTCTCCTGTGAAGTCAACACATGGACATGCCGTCCAGCAAAGACCTACATTGAACAACTCTACACTATACTGGATGTTGTACAGAGGACCTCCTTGGGACAATGAATGATAGAGAAGGTTGGCGAAGAGATTGTCATGGAGATCCGTGCTAACTGCACGACATGATGATGATGATGATGATGATGATGAAACATTATACATAAACACCGATCTTCATATCTATTCATCATCTATCATCGCTCGATGCGCATTCTGTCCATATCTATCGTCTGTATCTATCTATCATTTCAGTCTGTCTATGTCTATCTATTGATCTATCCCGTTCAGCCTGTTTATATTTATACATCTATTTCTGTATGCTCATATAAACATATATATATATATATATATTATTATATATATAATATATATATATAATATATATATACTTTGACCTATACACATCTATAATTGTAGAAACATTAATTAACAACACTGAGACAGAATGGTAGTCGTGCGTTTTCGAGCTATTATTTAATTGTTTCAAACCCGTAAACGGAATAATTGCAGCTCTAAAGGAAACTGCTCTCACAAAGAAGCAGTGGGTTCCCCAGGGACCGGACGGGGCAACTGCGGTGAGCCTTTCGGTAATAAAATATTCACAATCAACAGATGGTTTTTAACTTCAAACAACGATTACAGACTCCAGAAACTTAAGTAAGCTCAAGCCATGCTACTATTCTCGTTTTAACACAATGACCTTGCAAGTGTTAATGGCCACTAGTCAAAAAGTGTTTTGAAGAGAAGAAGAAAGAAGAAGAAGAACAAGAAGAGAGGAAAGAACGGAAGAGAAAGAAACAAGAAGAAGAAGAAGAGACAAAAAGAGAAGAAGAAGAAAGAAAGAGGGAACCAAGCAGAATGCGTGAGAAGAAACGAAGCGAGGGAGAAGAAAAATGAAAAGAAGAAGAAAGAATGAGTGAGACAAGAAAGAATTGAAAAAGAAGAAGAAGGGAAGTTGAACAAGAAAGAAAGAAGAAAGGAAGGGCGAAGAAGAAGAAGAGAAAGAAGAGAAGAACAAAGAAGTCTGAGAGAATCAAGAGAAGTTAAGACGCGAAGAAGAAAGAAGAAAGAAGAAGAAGAAATGAACAGAAGAGAAGATGAAGAAGAAGACAGGAAGAAGAAGATGGAAGAAGAAGAAGACGAAGAAGAAAGAAGAAGAACGAAAAGGTGGAAGAAGAAACGCAGACAAAGCAAATGAAGAAGAGATCAGCATGAAGAAGAAGAAGAAGAAGACAAGAAGAAGAACAGAAGCAAGAAGAAGACTAAGAAGAGAAGGAAGACAGAAGAAGGAATCTGAGGACTTGACAATACACTAATGAAATTAGGAAAAGACTAATTTGCCAGACACTAGAAAAAGCAATTGCACAATTCACAAACAAAAATAAATAGATAAAACAAAAATAAAACAAAAATTAAATTTAATTAAAGAAATAAAATAAAAAAATTCAAAAATATCATTCTCCCAGAAGGCCTGAGACCGGAAGATGCAGAAACATCCGAATTCTCGCGCCAAAAAACTATCTCTTTTACCCCAGGACTTTTTAAGACAAACACCATTGATACTCTCACGGGAAATTATGTCCCCCTCAAAGAAGTAGTGTGAATCAACTAAAAAGTCTTACCCTAAAGTCATCCTCATCTTCGTTCTTTCGCTTCTTTCCTAATTCCTTTCGCTTACCAGCCCACAAGAAGGAAAACCGATTATATTGGGATTAGCACAAAAACGAACGAGCTAACCACATAGAACAACAAAAACCAAAACACTACTGTCTGACAATCAAACATACACACCAGCACTAATACCCTTTGGAAAGGTATGAATCCAATATTCTCCTTCCAGCTATGTAAATAGTAGGACAGACTGGGCTCCTTAACCTTGGCTAGGTAACTAGTCTAGGAGAAGGAAAACTCTGATTTCAAACCTGTTAAACTCCGCTTAAGAGAAATTGACTTGTGTCACATCCTGCTCGTGCGGAGGGTGGTAAATATATATACACCAGCACAAGCCGAACCACTGCTGCATATCCTAGAGAAAAAAGTAGAAATATGAATTGGCCTCTACATAAAAGTAAGTATAGTCATCGGGTTGGCCTAAAGTCGCTATCAGCCAGACAGTGAGGGAGTCTATCCCCGTTTCAATAGCGCTAGACCAGGGAGATTGTTTTGGCGTCTGAGGTGAAGCGCCACACCTACCATCAGCTTCTTACTTTACCGCACAGATCCCTGTGCTACTCATCCGCTGAGTTGGCGAGGACGGTATCGAACCCGGAACCTTGTGTTTCCTAGGCGAAACGCTCTACCGGCTGAGCTAGATCGGTTCTTATTTTGATCTTACTTAATTTACCTACGGATGGTCCATGAACACAACCAGCGATGCCCCTTGAGGCCGTCCTCGAGAGTGGGTGGGCGGTTATTTAAGAACCTTTCTGTTTTTCGAAGATTAACATGTTTACAATTTAATTTGAAAATATTTTCTTTTTTTAGATTAAATATCTTTGTTTATTGCTGAGTTGTCGAGGACCGGTATCGAACCCGGAACCTTGTGGTTTCTAGTCGAACGCTTTACTGACTGAGCTAAACCGATAGCGTCCATGTGTTTTAAACGAGGCATCCCCACAGAGATTAGAGATTTTCGATGCCCTATACATTAGAAGTAAACATCTCAATATTAAAAGCATCGCCCTTAATCCACTGCTAATCTACAAATGTTGTTCATATAACCACATTTAAAAAAACAAAAACAAGTGCAACATTACATCACACAATTATAAATAGTATTGATTTTACAATATACACACCCGTCAATCATGGTGAATGATGGGACCGAAAGTACTAGGGAACATATTAGTCAGGGCAAATTTATTAGCCAATTTCGGCTTGACATTGGAACATCTGGCTTAAATGGATTGAAGCCAAAATATTTAGACAAAAGATTTCTATATTATTTAACCAAATATTCCTTGATAGAGGAGGCGCCACGGAAAAGAGAGCCAAAAAGAAGGAGAGACAACAGCAACTCCAGCAAGCATCACTGTTTGTTTGCGGTCACTGCTCCAAAGACTGCCATTCAAAAATTGGTCTGTCCAGTCACTCACGCAGTTGCAGATTTTTAAAAATAGACACTATGCCATCGTCTTTAGTAGACAGAAAGGATCAACAACAACAACAACAACAACAACAATATATATATATATATATATATATATGGAGGCGCGTGGGCTAGTGGTTAGAGTCGTGGAAAATGGATTCGTTGATTCGAGTTCAATTTGTTGGCATTTCACATAGCGCTAATATCTTGGGAAAGGTATGAATCCATATATTCTCCCCTCAGCTATGGGTTAAATAGCAGAGCAGACTGGGCTCTTCAGCCTAGGGTAGGTAACCAGTCTAGGAGAGGGATAACTCTGAATTTAAAAATTCCCGAGGTCGGTCGTTGATTGGGTTTATGGCAACCCTTGATGCACCAATTCTTTCCTATCGACTGTGCCAAAAAGTCTGGATGGTCCAACACAAGCCTTCACCACTATAAACAAATCACTGTGTGGACGTTCATTGTATGAACATTCATACGTCGAAATAGACGGGAGAGTCCATCATCATATATATATATATATGAAGCCGGCATCTCCACTCTCAACGGTAAGCCTTTAAATCGGTGGAACCTAGCATGTACCTAGCTAGTCTAGGTTTTGTTTGTTTTGTTTTACGGCACATCAACCTCAGTGGGTCATTTAATGCCGATAAACTTTTGAAATAAATCAATTCTTAATGGATAATACATTTTTTTTATAAATACATTTTTCTATTTAACCCATAGATGGGACCCTAACAGGTACTACCACTCCGGGTCAGAGTGGACCAGGGAGCAATGGTGATAAATGGGGTGCTCCACATTCCCCAAACCTCCAAAACTGGAACCTCACCATTAGATAGAGTTTAACGTCATTCCCAGGACATGTAGACTCGCAGCCACCGCCTTCTAACACCCATATGATAAAAAGGGGTTGGGGCTTGCCATAAGGGTAGCTAGTGTAATATCATCCACATAAAGCGATGTTAATACCGGTATAGGGAAGGCATGGCTTACCATTGACAGGTTATCGGTCATATGAAAATCCGATTTCACTGGCAAATTAAAGCAACAATTCATCCATGCCGTAATTGTATCAGTGCAACTGTATGAAAGCACCACTTGGACCCTAACGAAGCGCTCCCTATCACATAGACCATCCGAAGGAGACGTACAAGACATGCTGGGAACAGCTGGAGAAGCAAGGATGAACTCGTAAGCGACGTTCTCCAGTGGAACACATGGACACACATGGAACACATGGACGCGCCAGTATATGTCACCCAGCAAATATCTACTTTGACCAGCTCTGCGCGGATGTTGAATGCAGTGCAGTGGACCTCCCGAGGGCAATGAATCATAGGAACGGTTGGCGAGAAATTTTCATGGATATCCGTGCTACTAGCGCGACATGATATATATATATATATATATATATATATATATATATATACATAATCAATAGTAATGGGATTATGGATGATTTGGACTCATAAATTAAAGTTTCATGGTTTTGCAATCCTCAGATGAGTCAAATGGTTGAGATCTTAAATATATATTTATTTACTGTGGTTAGCTTAGATGTGGCAAAAGGCCAGCAGTATTGGGTACCCAATGAGAATCGAACTCACTAACAATGGTTTGCGAATCTCGGTTGCTTATATATATATATATATATATATATATGGTATATCATAAAAATATCGCGATTTAAGCTGTATTTCCCAAGATAGAAATGAACAATGAATGGAACGTTATTTTTTTTTTTCAGAATACAAGTGTGTCATAAAAGTGCCGAGTTTGAAGCTTATTTACCAAGATAGAATGAACAATCAATGGAATGTCATTTTTTTCAGAATACAAGGTGTGTCAAAAATACAAAAAATCTCTATACTTTTTGACACACCCTAGTATATATATATACATATATATATTTTGGAGGATATGTGCTTAATTGAAGTCATACCTTAAAAATTAGTTATTAATTAATGAATTTAGTCGGACATATATGTTCAAATGTAAGTCTAAACAAATCGAGAAAATCTCAATCCCTGTATGTACATTTCGACAGGGATTGACATTTTTCTCGATTGTTTAGCCTTACGTTTGAACATATATGCCGCCTAAATTCATTAATTATTAACTAATTAATTTTCAAAATTAGGTATGACTTCAATTAAGCACATATCCTCCAAAAATTGTCAGCTAAAAAAGGCATATAAAAATTAAACACATTGTTTGTTTACTTACTTTCATATAATATTATATATGTGTGTGTCTGTATATATATATATATATTTATATATATATATATATATTATATATATATCTAAACCTGTGAAAACGATCACCATGGCTTCTCTAAAGCCAGTCCCCGATAGAAGGCAATTATCCAAGTTTGCAAGCCGACACAGAAAAGAATTCTTGCTACGGCGACTCACAAGCGCTAATCGGCTGATGAATTACCGAGCGAATCCGAACGACCGCTCGGCATCGCAACATTTTCTCGTTAAGGACATCAGTTTACTTAAAGAGACGGCCACACTGCGAGCTGAAACACTTCTCGCTATGAAAGATCTTTTATCTGTGCCCGGTGCGCCAACAACGCCGGCGTTCGCTTTCTCCCTCCGTCTGCTATACGTTGCTCTTCTTTTCTGTTTCTGTTTCTTTTACTTTTTTTGTTATTTATTTCTTGATCCGATGTAATCAATCAAAGGGAGGTACATCTGCCTCTAGATCTCTTTAGTAAGAATCAATTTATCTCTTAAATCACGACTCTATCAATCGATCGATCGTCTACATGATTCGTATGTCTTATCTTTTCATCATCTCGTAAGTTTTTTTGGTGACGAGACGATAAATCTATCTAATCTATTTATCTATCTCTCTCAGTCAAATAATGTATGTATCTATCTATCTATCTATCATCTATCTATCTATCTCATAATATCTATTGATAATGAAAATTTGCTTCGTTTTTTGTCTGTAGCAAAAAGCTACGTCAACTGTTTACATCAACATTACCCAAAACGTCATAACATAGAATAAATAACACTCAAAATTAGAACATTGCAACATTAGACAGTCCTCATTGGTTTTTTTAACACAGTTTTATAGATACATGACTGGTATTTATAAGTATCATATATTAGTTGTTTTTAAATATTATATTAAAGTTTACATTTCAAATTGTTTTATTTTTTTAATCCTTTAATGAATTTTGATGATTAACCTCTTACTGAGGTTACAAACTCTCGCTGATATGAATTTTAAACAACCACACCCGTCAAGCAATATGTTTCAAAAATCTTATTTTACATCGCCCCGGTGGGAGTTTTTATTTTGCTAGTATAATCAATTGATCAATCAGTAACAGCCAACTTATCTATCTCAGTCTGTATAATCCACCTACCTATCTGTTTATCACTCTTTCTATCTCTTTATATATATATATATACATATATATATGAGTGTGTAGTGTATAATATACAAATATATATATGTGTGTGTATTAGAAAAGTAAAAGATTAAGTCAAAGATTGACTTACAGATAGCCGACGTTGAAGTGTTTCCTGGAGTAAAAACCATTCAACGAGTCTTAACATAGTAAATATTGATTAAACGAAAGTAATCAATATTACTAGTTCAGCCCGTATGGTTTATACCTAAAACCGAAACGCTTTAGCGGTCGGCTATCTGTTAGGCAAGGCTTTGAGCTTAATTTGGTGTTGTTTTTTCTACCACACACACACACAACACACACCACTATATATATATATATATAATCAGTATATATATTATATACTATATATATAACATAGCTATGCTAATATTAACTATATCTTTTTTCTAAACATATTCTTATTTACACTGTTCGGATTCCAGATTCAGTTTTTTCTTCTCCATATAATATATATATACTAACATAATATATAATACTATATAATATGAGGAAGAAAAAAATAATAATATCCAGTCTTTGCCAGATCAATATATCATGAGTAAAAATCCACACTCTACCCCTGTCTATTTCTATTTCTTCCAATACTATATATCTTACTATAAATATTATATATTATATACATTCATCCCTCTCATCTCTCTCTCTCTCTCTCTCTCCTCTCTCCTCTCTCTCTCTACTTCTGTCTCTAACCCCCTTTTCTATCTATCTATCTTACCCCTGCCTATTCGGATTCCAATTTTCTGCGATCCACCAAACAACCTTTTTATAAATACTTATCTATGCATCTAGCGTCTTAATCAGTCTTCCTATATTCCAATCCAACGACTGCTTTCTGATCGATCACAAGGTAAGCATCGGTGCTTTTATTGATTGCTCAATGAACCTCGCCGAAACCATTGCAACGATGTTCTCTACACAAATCAAATAAACGCAATCTGATCAATGTAGCTTGTTTTCATTCACATTAACACATACGACCATTTGTTTAATAACCAATGCTACGTTCCCATAATAGTTCTAATTTTACTGGAGTTATTTGTTAACGTAGCTCGTTATAGTGCGGGCCTGAGCATCGGACGCACAACCGAGTGAGAATTCCAATTATCTCAATTAGCAGGCAGTAACACTACACGAGATAACCTTCCGTTAATATAAATATAATTATATA
>CM042149.1:111475281-111476706 GCA_023376005.1 Doryteuthis pealeii | reverse complement strand
ATACATATTTCTCTCTCCTCTCTCTCTCTCTACTCTCTCTCCTCCTCTCTCTCTCTCTCTCTCTCTCTCTCTCTCTCTCTCTTCTCTCTCTGAAGAATCCGAATTAAAATATTTTCTCTCTTGAAGAAATCTTAAAACGGTCACAATTATCATTATGCGCTTGATGAAAATTTTTTGATGAAATCGAAATATTGACAATATTAGCAATGCAAAAGTTGCAAAATAATTTTAATTTAACAACATATGTGTTTTTCATACCATTTTTCTATCTATCTATCTATCTATCTATCTATCTATATATATATATATATATATATATATATATATATATAAAGATAAATCTAATGAGTCAGACGAACCTACTATTAGTTTCGCTTAATGCTCTTCAGGGCTAAGATCTAACTACAGAGAAAAGGAGCAAAACGAATTAAATAGTACATACCACAGTAGTCATTTAAATTAGCTGAACTAGACCGACCAATAAAAACGAACAAAAAACACAGAACACTATAAATCTATTGTTTTATAAATAATTTATTTATTTAATAAAATTTTATTATTATTATTATTATTATTATTAATTTATAATTTGAATAAATTTGAATCTTTACATCAGTATATACATACCTTTCCCAATGTAGTTAGGGTAGTGAAGACATAAAGTCAACTGTGCTTGGTAACTGTTAGTTACTCGCCTATGAACATGGTTTGAAAATCACACACAACACACGCACAGACACACAGACACAGACACAGACACACACACACATACAACACAACACACACACCACACACACACACACACACACCATATATATATATATATTATATATATATATATATATATTATATATATAGTGGTTCATTGGGAAAGGTAATATATATATATATATATATTATATATATATATATAAAATTAGTCACTAACCGTCAAAACCACAAAATACACGCGTACAAACGACTGCAATTAATCAACATCTTGATTAATTCAGTGGATTAAACCCTGAAGATCCTTATGGTAAAACTCGAGTAGGTTATTCCTGTGTATACCATTATAATAATAAAATTGCTATACTTATGTATTGGGCACTTTATATTTGTTAAATCGCTATCTTATCATTGTGAAACTTATATATCAACTAATTATCGTGACCAATTTCACCGGTAAGTCACCATTTTCATATAAAATCTATATATATATATATATATATATATATATATATATATACAAGTTAAAAGAAAGGAAATTAATCCGACGCTATGAGTATATATAAAAGGATATGAAAACAACACAAAATGCTGTTAAAGTGAAAATATTTTATATCATATTCATAGCTAATATTGAACAATATTTCGATTTATAAAAATCATCTTCAGAGCTTGTTTATACTCCAGCCTTATCAATAGTGGAGACAAAAATAATAT
>CM042149.1:111457781-111472781 GCA_023376005.1 Doryteuthis pealeii | reverse complement strand
ATTATCTATCTATTATCTATCGTTCAATCTATCTATCTCAGTCTGTATAATCTATCTCATTCTCTATAATCTATCTATCTATCTATCTATCTATCTATCTATCTATATCTATCTAACCCGGTCTCTCTCTCTCTCTCTCTCTCTCTCTCTCTATCTATCTATCTATCTATCTATCTCTGTATCTTTCACAGTCTGTATAATATACTTATCTATCTATCTATCGATTTATTTATCTATCTGTATAATCTATCTATCTATCTCTCTATCTTTCAATCTATCTATCTCAGTCTGTATAATCTATCTCATTCTCTATAATCTATCTATCTATCTATCTCTCTATCTAACTCGATCTCTCTATCTATCTATCTATCTATCTATCGATCTATCTCTGTATCTTTCACAGTCTGTATAATGTACTTATCTATCTATCTATCTATCTATCTATTTATTTATTTATTTATTTATCTATCTATCTATCTATCTCAGTCTGTATAATCTATCTATCCATCTATCTAACTCAGTCTAAATAATCTGTGTTTGTCTCCAGAATTGGAGCCTTATCAGCGTATGCAGTTTAATATCAGGGCGCTCCTTTTTGCGGGAGCCCTGTCGGCTGGGACAGAAGACTACACCGACTGCACCTCTGCAGATGGGTAAAGTCTCCCACAATGGAGCCACCTGTTGGCCGTAGGTGGTGACCCGTAATACTTAATGACGGATTCCTGGTGACTGGGCGGTCCATGACTTACAACACTCCACATTGGCCCTTACTTAGGCGAGACGGGCGGTCGCAGAAGCCTACTTCGATCAATCGGCTGTTCACGTCAAGCCCTAGCGCCTATATGATTGTCCCAACCATATTGCCCTTATGGCAAGCTCCCAACCCTTTTTATCATATATGTGCAAGAAGGCGGTGACTAAGGGTCTTAGTGTTCCGAGTATGACGATAAACTGCATCGAGTGGTGAGGTTTCAATTCTGGAGCTCTTGAAGGGTGGAGTACCCCTTCATCGAGATTAATTCCAGGTACACTTTGACCTGGAGTAGTAGTTCCTATTCGGGTCCTATCTATGGGTTAAATAGATTAAAAAATGAGTTTTTAAAATTGTGTTTAAAAATTGATTTTGAAAAAAAATTGAATACCCAACAAGAATGAGTAAAACGAAACGTCTTCAGCATAAAATAACCCAAAAAGGGTCGACATTCCGTAAATACAAAAAAAAAAAAAAAAAAATACCAGCCTTTTTGTGGATACACAATCCATGTATTCTATGCCCCAACAACAACACAAAAGACCCATTCCTGCTAGATAGCGAAGTTAAGCAGCAATGAACCTATTTAAAGCTTAATTGGGTGACCCAGGGGCCGGTTTAGTTTCAGTCGTAGAGTGTTCGACAGGGAATCTCAAGAAAAACCTAAGCTCTTCAGTGAATTAGGAAACGATAATGATATGCTTTTCATATCATAATGTGGTTTGGCTGTTTTATTTTACGGCATATAAACCCTTCTCGGTTCATTTAATGCTAAATCAAATCATTTTGATAACAGAGGTCTCAGTTTGTTTACAGTGCCTGCTTTTGCTTAAAGTCGTCGGGGGCGACATAGTGTCGGTATCAGCCAGACAGCGAGGGAGTCTATTCCTTTTTCACTAGCGCTAGACAAGGAGATTGTTTTTTAGCATCTGAGGCGGAGCGCCACACCTATCATCAGCTCCTCACTTTATCGCACAGATCCCTGTGCTACTCATACACTGAGGCCGATATCGAAACAGAACTTGAGATTCCTGTCGAACACTCTACCGACTGAGCTAAACCGGCCCCTGGGTTACCCAATTAAGCTTTAAACAGGTTCATTGCTGCTTAACTACGCTTATCTAGCTCCCGCTAGGGTCTTTTCTGTGTGACTTGGATATAAATCTATATAATAAGTACTACAGCACATGGTGTAATGGTTATAGTCGTAGGAAATGGATTCGTCGACCCGAGTTCAATTTTTGGACGGAGCTGTTTGCTTTCACATGGCGCTAATACCCTTGGGAAAGGTATGAATCCAATTCTCCCTACAGCTATGGGTAAAATAGCAGGGCAGACCGGGCCCTTAACTAGGCGAAGGTAACCAGTCTAGGAGAAGGAAAACTCTTTATTCAAACCTTTAAACCCTTTTTAAGAAATTGACCTTCTGCGTCACATCCTGCTCGTGCGGAGGGGTTGGTAGATATGCTTATATATATAATGAGCACTATCTCTTGTGAGTAACAAATCCCAAATAAAAGAGGAACAAATGAAAGCCTATCTGTCTCGTCAAACATCGCTCATAGGCCCGTTTCCTGCTTTTCCCCCGTGCCCACGAGACTTATAGCTCTCTCCCAGCGTTTGTAGAGGGCCGCGTCAATTGGATTTTAAACACATACCTTGTGTATCTATTCTTTTAGTTACATACACTCATTGTGGACGAAACCGGTTCGCTGGGAGCGAGTCATATTTGCATCTTCCCAGACTCACGAAATCACTGAATGAACGCGTTCTGTTTTACGCAGACGCCAGTCGCTATTGTCAACAATACATCTCTGTAAATCTACCGCTCGTTGTCAATGTTTGTCTACGCAACGTTCGTGCTTCTTATATTGAGAAGACAAAATATCAACACAAAAGAGAAGCAAAACAAAAAATGATAAACGATAAGTTAAACAGGAATTGAAGAGCGGTATATGATAAACGAATGAAAAAGAAAAAGAAAAAGAAAAAGAAAAGTATTTAGAGCAAGGGAGATGAAGCTTTTGGGAAACGTGTGTCCATTGGCAATAATCGTAAGAAGAAAATTCTCATGTGACCATATGGAATAGATTTTATTAAGCAGTCCTATAAAAATATGTACATGTAGCAGTTAAAAAATAGTAAACACACACTTTTTGGTATATTCATGCAATTGTATATTTTCGTTTCAGTTACAGAGGGTGTTGCTATTTTATTTTTGACTACAGAGGTGTTGGGCAATCTTATGAATAACGACAGACCTCTCTGTGTATATTCATGCAATTCTATATTTCGTTACAGAGTATTGCTATTTTATTTTTGACTACAGAGGTGTTGCGAATCTTATTACAACACACACTTGTTTGTATATTCAGAGGCAATTTTATAGTTCGTTACAGAAGTGTTCTAACTTTTATTTTTGACTACAGAGGTTTTGCAATCTGATTTCTAGTTACAGACGTGGTTGAAAACTTATTCTGTTACAGAATGGTGCAATCTTATTTTTAGTTTAGAGTGGTGTTGCAATTTTGTTTTTTGGCTACAGATGTGTCGCAATTTTATTTTGTATACAGAGCTATTGCAATCTTTTTTTCTAGTTACAGAGCTGTTGAAATTATTTTCTGATTTACAGGGGGTTTGCAGTATTTTTTTGCTTACGGAGGTGTTCCAATTTTATTTTGCTAAAGATATGTTGCAATTTTGGTAATTGAGGGTTTGTAATTTTATTTTTGTCGACAGAGTGATGCAATTTTATTTTAGGTTGACGGAAAGTATTGGCAGTTTTATATTTAAGTAACTTAAAATAAAAACTAGAATATTGCAATTTATTTTTGGCTTACAGAAGGTATTTTATTTTAATTTTTCGTTAGTTAGGTGTTTAGAATCCTTAATTTAGTTACAGGGCATTATTTACCAGACCCCCCCCCATCAAGTAGGATGTGACATGGAATTTAAAGCGGTGAGCAATATACAAACCGAAGTTCATGTGAATGGGCCAGAGTAAAATTATGCATGAATTTTCGTCGTCATTCCTCTTGAGGGACACCTCATGCACCGGGCAATAAACCCATCGTTACCCCCGCACCCCTTTTAGACGGAAGTGGCAGTTTGTGCAACGGAGAAAAGTCCCCTAGGATCAAACGAGCTGTTGCAATTAGAATGATTGGATTTTAACGCATGTCAAACCATCTAGGTTTATTTTATGCCAAGAGGTTAAAGAATTGCGTTAATTGTACATTTATATTTACATTTTTAGCAAATAACGAGTCGATATACTGGACTGCCCCACGGGTTGTAATGGCTTACGAGCTGGGCTACGCGGACAATTACAGTGAATTCGGTCCTCACTATGTGCCTACCGCCTCTTACGGCGTTCAATACTAAGAAGAACGTTAGTAAATGACTACTCGATGTAGCACGGGAGCATCTCACTGGCAAGTCTAATGGTTAACGAACATGGTGTTTATACTGCGATCATACAGTATTCAGTATACTAGTACAGTTTTCAATTACATGTAGGCCAGACATATACTAACTCGCGCAACAGAGTGGCTAAAACCTCGAGGTAGACGGTTTGCGTAATCGTTCCTAAATGCATTGCAGACTCAGTAATCAAGAAGCCGATGTTCTGCGCAGACAATCCGTGTATAAATACTCCCGTGGATCAGCAAGGTACGCTAGGGCTAGTCCACAAAACACTTCCCACTTGAGGTTTTTATTTCCTACTGGAAATATATTGTTTCCATTGGGTTCTCCCCGAGTGAGTTCGAATCTCATCCTCGTCGCCACTTGTATACTGGATCATACAGTATTCACTATACTAGTACATTCAACTACATTCACATTACTCGCAACAGAGTGGCTAAAACCTCAAGGTAGACGGTTTGCATAATCGTTCCGTAATCGTTGGCAGTCGCAGTAAATCATCCCGATGTTCTCAGACAGTCGTGTATAAATAGTCCTGTACCTGCGCATTTACTCTCTATGGCAAGGTACGCTAGGATTGTCCACAACAGCTCCCCCCCCCTTGAGTTTTTATTTCCTACTGGAAATATATTTTCCATTGAGTTCTCCCGAGTTAGTTCGAATCTCATCCTCGTCGCCACTTGTATACGGATCATACTGTATTCAGTTATACTAGTACATTCACTACATGCACATTACTAGCAACAGTGTAAAACCTCGAGGTAGACGTAATACGTTCCGTTAATCGCTGCAGTCTCAGTAATCATCCCGATGTTCTCAGACAGTCGTGTATAAATAGTCCTGTACCTGCGGCATTACTCTCTATGCAAGGTACGCTAAGGATTGTCCACAACAGCTCCCCCCCCCCCTTGAGTTTTTATTTTCCTACTGGAAATATATTTCCATGTGGGTTCTCCCCGAGTAGTTCGAATCTCAGATCCTCTTCGCCACTTGTATACTGGATCATACTGTATTCAGTATACTTAGTACATTAAACTACATGTACGCCAGCATATAGCAACTCGCAACAGAGTGCTAAAACCTCGAGGTAGGCAGTTCGCCGTATCCTTGCAGTCTCAGTAATCACACCAATGTCTTCAGACAGCCGTGTATAAATAGTCCTGGACCAGTGCATTCACTCTCTACGCAAAATACGGCTAGGCTAGTCCATAACACTAAGCCAACTGACCATTAGATGTGAGTTCAATTCTCACTGGGAGCCTCATTCTTCTGACCTTGTGCCCATACTAAGTGGAGCACAGTCAAAACCACTACTATCAGAGCGACTGAACACTGGGGGTAAGCTAACGTGATGTGTAATGATCTTGGATTTGACGAGCGAAGCCGTTTGAGGAGGTGTTAGAGGAAAGGCTAATATTATCTCAGTTCGATCAAGCTGTGATTGAACAGACAGACGAACGCCAAAGAGAGAAAGGCAAATAATACATTTTCGATTTCAACGGGGTCCAAAATTACACAAGAAATCTGCAGATAACAAGTGTTTTTTTCACAGATCATGTGCGTCCGGATAAACAGTGGATTGTGGCCACTTTTCTAACGATTGGTCCAGAAGTCTTGATTAGACAGATCCTTCAAATCCATTACGTGTTTGGTCCAGCGCTTAAAGAAATGAACTAGAACGTTTCGGCCTTCTACATGCAAATACCAAGTTAATGTTTAATCACAAGGGAAAGACAATTATAAGCTACAACAGCAATATCATAGTTGCCTAGATTCCTCCGATGAAGCATTGCAAAGTTTTTCTTTAATCTTATTAATGTTGCTTGTTTGTATCTAATAGTATTAATATTGGATGTAATAGATAATATTTAATCTTAAAGATAAGACAGCTATAGCAACAACAGCAATATCACAGTTGCCTAGATTCCTTTGATGAAGCATTGTTATCATTAATTTCTGACTAGTTTTTCTCTAATCTAATTAATGTTGCTTGTTTGTATCTAATAGTATTAATATTGAATGTAATAGATAATGTTTAATCTTAAAGGAAAGACAAGTATAGCAGCAACAGCAATAGCCCAGTTGCCAAAATTCCTTCGATGAAGGATTGTTATCAATAATTTCTAGCTAGTTATTCCTTAATTTTATTAATGTTGCTTGTTTGTATCTAGTATTATTAGTATTGGTTGTAATAGTTTATATAAATCACAAGGGAAAGATTTCTTCAATGAAGCATTGTCATTAATAATTCCTGGCTAGTTTTTCTTTAATCTAATTAATGTTGCTTGTTTGTATCTAATAGTATTAATATTGGATGTAATAGATACTATTTAATCTTAAAGATAAGACAGCTATAGCAACAACAGCAATATCACAGTTGCCTAGATTCCTTCGATGAAGCATTGCTGTTGTTAATGTCGGGCTAGTTTTTCTCTAATCTTATTAATGTTGCTTGTACTAGTATTAGTATTAGATATAATAGTTAATGTTTAATCTTAAAGATAAGACAGCTATAGCATCAACAGCAATAGCCCAGTTGCCTAGATTCCTTCGATGAAGCATTGTTATCATTAATTTCTAGCTAGTTTTTCCTTAATCTTATTAATGTTGCTTGTTTGTATCTAGTATTATTAATATTGGTTGTAATAGTTTATATAAATTACAAGGGAAAGACAATTATAGCAGCAACAGCAATAGCCCAGTTGCCTGAATTCCTTCGATGAAGCATTGTTGTCATTAATTTCTAGCTAGTTTTTCCTTAATCTTATTAATGTTGCTTGTTTGTATCTAATAGTATTAATATTGGATGTAATAGATACTATTTAATCTTAAAGATAAGACAGCTATAGCATCAACAGCAATATCACAGTTGCCTAGATTCCTTCGATGAAGCATTGTTATTGTTAATTTCTGACTAGTTTTTCTCTAATCTTATTAATGTTGCTTGTACTAGTATTAGTATTAGATATAATAGTTAATGTTTAATCTTAAAGGAAAGACAACTATATCAGCAACAGCAATAGCACAGTTGCCTGAATTCCTTTGATGAAGCATTGTTATCATTAATTTCTAGCTAGTTTTTCCTTAATCTTATTAATGTTGCTTGTTTGTTTATAATAGTATTAATATTGAATGTAATAGTTTATATAAATCACAAGGGAAAGACAATTATAGCAGCAACAGCAATAGCCCAGTTGCCTAGATTCCTTCAATGAAGCATTGTCATTAATAATTCCTGGCTAGTTTTTCTTTAATCTAATTAATGTTGCTTGTTGGTATCTAATGGTATTAATATTGAATGTAATAGATAATATTTAATATTAAAGATAAGACAGCTATAGCAGCAACAGCAATATCACAGTTGCCTAGATTCCTTCGATGAAGCATTGCAATGATTAATTTCTGACTAGTTTTTCTCTAATCTTATTAATGTTGCTTGTTTGTTTATAATAGTATTTATATTGAATTTAATAGTTTATATAAATCACAAGGGAAAGACAATTATAACAGCAGCAGAAATAGCCCAGTTGCCTAAATTCCTTCAATGAAGCATTCTCATTAATAATTCCGGGCTAGTTTTTCTTTAGTCTTATTAATGTTACTTGTTTGTATCTAATAGTATTAATATTGGATGTAATAGATAATGTGTAATCTTAAAGATAAGACAGCTATAGTGTTACCTAATCTATGCGGTTGCATAAGATTATTGTCAATCCCCTGTATTTCTAAAGGGATGGCCCTTTTCATATCATGGGCGGGACTTTCCATGGAATAGTACAGAAAGCCGGCGAAATACGTGAAGTCCCGTGGGGCCTGGTTGGGTCCTCAGTTTCAGTTTAGACGTCAGGCAGAGAAGATGTCCTACCTTAACTGGAACTCACACTGTATACGCGCGCTATGTTAGTCAGATATTTGGTTACATGAAATGTATAGTTAAGTAAATAAAAGCTTAAGAAAATAACACAGTTTTGTGGTTGATGAATGTCTTGGTAACAAGACTGATGTAGAAAAAGAAATGAGTTAAGTGCGACCGACCACCAAGAGAAGTCCAGACGCTAGAAGAGATGTTAGAAGAAGACGTAAGATGTCAAAGACGCCAGAAGAAGAATAGAAATAAGTAAGTAAAGAGGTATGCAACAATAGCATCAACAGCAATAGCACAGTTGCCTGAATTCCTTCGATGAAGCATTGCAATTATTAATTTCTGACTAGTTTTTTCTTTAATCTTATTAATGTTGCTTGTTTTTGTTTTGTATATTTAGTATTGGATGTAATAGTTAATGTACATCACAAGAGATAGATAACTATCAGCAATAATAAGAAAATGTATTACGAGTTTTCAGTTGGTTTAGTTCCTTCGATGAAGCATTGTTTTTACTAATTCATGGCTAGTTTTTCTTTAATCTTATTAATGTTGCTTGTTTTTATTTTGTATTTTTTAGTATTGGTTGTAATAGTTAATGTAAATCACAAGAGATAGATAACTATCAGCAGCAATAATAAGAAAAATGTATTACTAGTTTTCAGTTGGTTTAGTTCCTTCGATGAAGCATTGTTTTTACTAATTCATGGCTAGTTTTTCTTTAATCTTATTAATGTTGCTTGTTTGTATCTAATAGTATTAATATTGGATGTAATAGATAATGTCAATCACATACGACAGACAACTATAACAACAACAATAACTATTGGATTGCTCGTTTTTAATTGCCTTGTATAAATTTATAGCTAGTTTTTCTTTAATCTTATTTATGTTTCTTGTTTGTACCTAGTAGTATTAGATGTAATAGTTTTTAAGTTGTTTGTATGATTAAGAAATAGCATTTGTATATTTTATCAATTTTTAGCTAGCAAAATAATTTTATCAATTTTTAGCTAGCAAAATAAAAAACACCCTCAGGGCGATGTAAAAATACATTTTTGAAAGATATTACTTGAGGAGGTGGAAGTTAAAAATTAAATGTCGGAGAGTTTGAACCATAAATCATGAAATCATCAAATTTATTAAAGGAGTAATAAAAAAATAAAACAATTTGAAATCGAAACTAAGTTCTATTAACTTTGAATAGCTATTAAAATAAAACAAACTATATATAAATATACAATACTGGGTATGTATTTATTAAAACTTGTTTTAAAAAACAATGAGGACTGTCTAATGTTGCATGCACAAATTTTGAGTGTATTTATTCTGTTATTACGATTTCGGGTATAGTGACGTAAGCAGTAACGTAGTTTTTGTTACAGACAAAAACCGGAAGCGAATCTCCATTATTAAAGATTTGCTGGAGAGGATATTTATTTGGAGTCCTCGTTTACCAAAGTACAATATTAGCACCAAACAAAATCAGGAATTAACCGAATTTAATGAAATTTTCACTGTTGATATATTAATCAATGAAAGATATAATGCACCAGTTATTTTATTTAAAGAACATTTATATTTTTCAGTCAGTTAACTTTGAACCACGTATCTTTGAGAATCTGTGTTACGCCTCAAAGATACGTGGTTCAAGGTTAATTGACCTAAAAAAAAATTAAAGTTTTCATAAAATAACTGGTGCATTGTATTTTTCATTCATTAATATATCACACTGAAAATTTCATTAAAACTTTTATTAATTCCCTGATTTCTTTCTGTCGTGGGGTGACATACAATGGTGGAATATAGGTCTGTTGAATTCGATTTAGCCAGCATTAGTATATCCATAATACACTAACACAGAATAAACGGAAATAAGGACAAGATAAGATCATTTAAATATGCAGAAACATATTATATATACGTGATATACGTACATGTTATATTGAAAGGAATACACAAACGGGCTTAACAGATAAAACATATTGTTTCATGAACAAGTAGTATGTGAAAGAGGTACAAAAATGCAAAAAGATTTATTTGATAATGTACAGTAAAATTATGTCCATGCTGGCGTTACTGTATAAACGCGAGGCGAGAGACAACTTTTCTACTATTAAAAACAGGGCCAATATGATTTTCCCAACCCTATTGCCCTTATGGCAAGCCCCAACCCCTTTTTATCATATGGGTGCTAGAAGGCGGTGGCTGCGGGTCTACATGTCCTGGGAATGATGTTAAACTCTATCTGATGGTGAGATTCCAGTTTTGGAGGTTTGGGGAATGTGGAGCACTCTTCATCACCATTGCTCCCTGGTCCACTCTGACCCGGAGTGGTAGTACCTGTTAGGGTCCCATCTATGGGTTAAATAGAAAAATGTATTTCTAAAAAAATTGTATTATCCATTAAGAATTGATTTATTTCAAAACTTTATCGGCATTAAATGACCCACTGAGGTTGATATGCCGTAAAACAAACCAAACCAAACCAAAACTATGTATGAGAATAAGAAGAGTAATGGGAAGTAGGGTTGAACTATGGTAGCATCCCCCCTCTCTCTCTCTCTCTCTCCCCTCTCTCTCTCTCCTCTCTCTCTCCCCCCTCTCTCTCTCTCTCACACACATACATAAACGTCTTCTCTTTCCACATCCATTGTAAAGATGTCCCCAAGAGTCCCAATATTGTTTTTTTTATTGAAATTCAATTAGCCAGTACTGTTCTTGAAAATCAGCTTAACATGTGTGTAAAGTTTGATCATGGTCAGATCACTGGTGTAAGCGATACTGTTGATACACTGATACACATACAGAAATTGCCATTTGATCATTGGATAAGCTTAAGTCGATAACAAACGAAGCCATACAACTTTACCGAATAGCCAATTACCAACAGAAGCAGCTTCTCAAATACTATTAAAATAACTGCACAAGTAACAATCATGCCACAGAAAGAAGAAAGGCGTCCTATCGTGGTGCAATGTTTAGCAAGCTAGTCTCACAGATCCATTATTTCTGAATAGTGAGTTCAATGTTCACTGGTTTATTTTTTTGTTGTTGTTGGATTTTACGACATTTCAACCCTTGTTGGGTCATTTTATGCCGAAGACGTTTTGTATTATTCATGCTTAATGGTTATCCAAAATTTGTTTAACTAAATTTTTAAAATTATTTTGTAAAACTCATTTTTTCCTATTCAACCCATGAATGGGGCCCTAAAAAAAACTAGCATTCCTTGGCAGAATGGACCTGGGAGTAATGGTGATGAAGGGGTACTCCACATTCCCCAGAGGTCAAGAATTGGAGCTTTACCATCAGAGTTTAATATCATACCCAGGACACAAAGACCCTCAACCAACACCTTCTAGCCAATAGATGATAAAAAGGGTTGAGACTTTGCCATAAGGACTGAGACAATCATATAAATGCTAGGGCTTGATGACCAGTCGTATAGCCTAAGTAAGAGCCAAAGTTTTGATTGTGATGGACTGCTCAGCCACCAAGGTTCCATTCTTATGCATCACGGGTCAACATCCATTGCCAATAAGTGGCCCTATTGGGATTTTTTACCCCTCTGCAGAGGCACAGGGTGTATTCTAAAGCTCCAGCCGACTGGGTTGACCGATGTGGTACCCTAACAATGACTACCTCTTCAGGCCAGCGTTGACTTGGGAACATTGGCAATGGAGGGGTACACCACACTCGTCCGGTTTACAGAACTGGAGCCTCGCCATCCGATGGTTTATTGGCATCCCCAGGATACTCCTTTGGGGGAGTGGTTTTACTCCTCTGTAGGGGATATAGTTACCTTGTTCTGGGGCAACATAATCTATATAGCAAGGTATTTACCTCTCGTCCCACTTATGAGGGTGTGGCACAAGGACATTTTTATGTGGGCCCACACACAAGCCGAAGCTTATGGGTGATAGGCACAAAAAATGCGTTGATCCCGTCAGTATTCCTCCTCAAGGGTGTGCCTCAGGCACTGGGCAATAAACCCAGCCCAACCCCTTTGAATAAAGGGGGCACCTAACTATCCGGTTTACATAAAAAAATATGAAGCTGCTACGATACTTTCGTAAATTCACACCACCACACAAAACCTTCAGTACACACACGAAATAACAACTACAATCGTGTTTCAAGTTCTTCGCCGTCACGTATTCGATTCCTGACAGCAAACTACTACCCTACGTCACTCACTTCTTTTTAAAATGTCTCGCTTCTATCTTATGCAAATAAGTCTGTAGCATAAAAAATGGCAGTTTTGCGAGCGGTTTTCAGAAAGTAGATCGACATGCAAGGCAGCGAAAGCGTTTGGCTACCGGTAAGTCACTGTCACTCCTACTGCAGGGCAGGTATTCCTGGGGGAATAGCCCCTGGGATCAACGCTGTTAATTTTACTTAGCTGCTCCAGAAGCCGAAGCACTCTGTCGCAGGCTCGGCAACATAAGCTTTATATGAAGAATTTTGTGGGAGTAGGCAGCGATGATGGCGTCTTTGTATGTTCGCAGCTTCTTGTAGTATGTATAGTTATCCATCACGAAAATATGTAGAAAATCATCATCATCATGTGGCGCTAACTGCACGGATATGCATGACAATCTCTCACCAATCATTCATTGGCCCCGGAAAGTCCTCTGGTCAATGTACCTCTTTTCTAGACTGCTCACATTGGCGTACCCATATGAAGACTTCCACAGAAGAAAGTCACTTGCTCCATCTTTGCTTCTCTAGCAGTGCCCAGCGTGTCTTGTTTGTCTCACACGGATGGTTTGTGTGATAATAAATGGCTAAAAATGGTCTTTTCATTTAAAGTTACCAGTTATTTGCCGTAAATCAAAGACTGCTAAATATGTTTAATATTACATTTAAACAAAGACTATCGTTTGGGGTGGATTAGGGAAACAAATGTGACTTCCGGCCAGGTGGAATGAGGCGGTATAGGATGTTAAGAGTTAAGATTTTATCAAGATGATGAGGCTGATCAATAAAGATTTTTGTAAAAAACTTTATTCTTTTGTGTACATTATCAAGAAAGTGAATAGGCCAAAAAATGAGATGAACAATGAAATATGCTTTTACCTTTGATATAATTTTGGATGAGGAAGAATCTGAGGTTGTCTTGCATCCCAACTTATAAGGAAAGTTATTAAGAAAAGTGCTAAAGGTAGATAAAATGATGCAAACCATCTTGAAATTAAATTTTCAGGTGAATCATCTGAAAAGGTGGCGTCTACGTCTTCGTTAAGACTGCACGCAGAATTCTTGTGCAGTTTCCATCGAGTTTATTCTCCAGGCGCTTTGTTAGGGTTCAAGTACTGCAGCAGTCCCATAGCAGTGAATAGGAAAAGTCCAACAAAATGTGAGGAAATATATTAGGAATGTGCTTTCATCATCATCGCCGCCCATTCCCACAAGAAACATGTGTGTTCCTTCTATGGAGATTGTTATAGGTGATATAACCTATGGACAATAATGGAATGCACCGAAGGCTACTATAAGTAATAGGAACAATTGTGGCTTGAGGGAAGCAAATGCGAGTCAGCTCGTAACTATATTGGTCGGATGCAATCTCCACTTTCTGTGCTGTAAATTTCTACTCTTTTGTTAAATACATTTGTCTACATTGTTACCCGTCGTGTTTGTCTTATTTTGACCCCTTAAAACCCCAAATCAGAGATATATACAAGAAAAGGTAATCCCCAAATGTACAATAAAATCCTATCAACAAACAAATCATATCTTCCGAAAACACTTACAAGAATACCCGCATCAGAAACGATCATTATTTCCTCCTTCTCTGTCTCCCTCCTTCGCCTCTTCCTTTTACATGTTCCTCATTTATATATACTAGCAAATATATGCACCCTCCGGGTGCAAGTATTTAAGTTTTAATGTAATAAAATATTGTATTAAATTAGAAAGGCTAATGAAACTAAATAAGAATACAGATAAAAAGATTTGAAACAGAGGGAGTATAATAAAAGATTTGAAACAGAGGGAGTATAATAAAAAATGGAACAACTGAAACTTACTCTTCCATCACTCTCGTCTTTCATTGTTATCTTTTCTAATTTAAGTATTTAGTTATAAGAGGAAGTAAAGAATAAAATGACACTTATTTTATGTTATTAGTATGTATACATAGTTAACAGTATTAATAATGTAAGACAATTTTATTAATAATTGAGGTTTAGATAAAAAATAAAATCATGGAGAATGTGATGTCAATAACTAAGAGAATTGTGACTTGATTAGGAATATAGTTTCGGTTACAGACAGAAAAACACACACAATCTCCATTATAATAAGATATATATATATATAATATATATATATATATATATATATACTTATACTTACTTAGCTTTTTTATATACCATTCTGTTCTAAAATAATGAATTCATTTTTGAAGTTTCTGAAAAAAACTGAGACAAAATCTTAATTGAATCGAATAGAATTGTTTGTGTTCATTATTCACTTTTCAAATACATTTCCTCACATACGTCACATATATATATATAACAGGATTATATATATATATATATATATATATAATATATATAATATATATATATATACGGAGTCTGGGTAAATAAATACATACATTCCAGTCCTGATATATAATTACAACAAACACACACACACATACACACACACACACACACACACACACACCACACTCATTCCACACATGCATGCACAAACACACACACACACATATATATAATATATATACATATACATGCACATATATATATATAAATATATATACATATACAGTTTTAATATAATTTGATATTATATTGAATTATAAAGGTTAATCAAATTAAATACGAACACAAAAAGATTATAATTATTTTTACTTTCTTCTAATTGATTTCAATAAAAAAGTTATACATATAATTGCTTTTAATAGGTTTGAGAATAAAACAAAAATATTAGAAATCAACACCAAATA
>CM042149.1:111450281-111452781 GCA_023376005.1 Doryteuthis pealeii | reverse complement strand
GCTGCCTCTGGCTGGGTTCGAAACCCGAACGAACTTACGCTCGCCCAAGCTTCTTACCCACACATCCACAGTCAGTCGCCAAGTATAGCAGGCTATTTAATTGCTATATTTCTAAGGGGAAATGACCTTCACCTAGAGGTCTCTAAACTTTGTAAACAAAGTGAGATTTGGCCGAGCCGAATACGGTGAATCTGCAATTATATACCTTCTAGTAGCACGGATATCCATGAAAATTTCTCGCCAACCGTTCCTATGATTCATTGCCCTCGGGAGGTCCACTGCACTGCATTCAACATCCGCGCAGAGCTGGTCAAAGTAGATATTTGCTGGGTGACATATACTGGCGCGTCCATGTGTTCCATGTGTGTCCATGTGTTCCACTGGAGAACGTCGCTTACGAGTTCATCCTTGCTTCTCCAGCTGTCCACAGCATGTCTTGTACGTTTCCTTCGGATGGTCTATGTGATAGAGTGCGCTTCGTTAGGGTACAAGTGGTGCTTTCATACAGTTGCACTGATACAATTACGGCATGGATGAATTGTTGCTTTAACTTGCCAGTGAAATCGGATTTTCATATGACCGATAACCTGTCAATGGTAAGCCATGCCTTCCCTATACCGGTATTAACATCGCTTTCTGTGGATGATATTAGACTAGCTACCCTTATGGCAAGCCCCAACCCCTTTTTATCATATGGGTGCTAGAAGGCGGTGGCTGCGGGTCTACATGTCCTGGGAATGACGTTAAACTCTATCTAATGGTGAGGTTCCAGTTTTGGAGGTTTGGGGAATGTGGAGCACCGCTTCATCACCATTGATTCCTTGTCCACTCTGACCCGGAGTGGTAGTACCTGTTAGGGTCCCATCTATGGGTTAAATAGAAAAAAAGTATTTATAAAAAAATTGTATTATCCATTAAGAATTGATTTATTTCAAAAGTTTATCGGCATTAAATGACCCACTGAGGTTGATGTGCCGTAAAACAAAACAAACCAAACCTAGACTAGCTAGGTCCATGCTAGGTTCCACCGATTTAAAGGCTTACCGTTGAGAGTGGATATGCCGGCTTCATATATATATATATGATGGACTCTCCCGTCGATTTCGACGTATGAGTGTTCATACAATGAACGTCCACACAATGATTTGTTTATAGTGGTGAAGGCTTGTGTTGGACCATCCACACTTTTTG
Organism: Doryteuthis pealeii; assembly: GCA_023376005.1. NCBI lineage: Eukaryota > Metazoa > Mollusca > Cephalopoda > Myopsida > Loliginidae > Doryteuthis > Doryteuthis pealeii. The sequence continues at coordinate 111,451,590 of CM042149.1, read as the reverse complement.
GCACAATCGATAGGAAAGAATTGGTGCATCAAGGGTTGCCACAAACCCAATCAACGACCGACCTCAGGAATTTTTGAATTCAGAGTTATCCCTCTCCTAGACTGGTTACCTACCCAAGGCTGAAGGGCTCAGTCTGCCCTACTATTTAACCCATAGCTGAGGGGAGAATATATGGATTCATACCTTTCCCAAGATATTAGCGCTATGTGAAATGCCAACAAATCGAACTCGAATCGACGAATCCATTTTCCTCGACTCTAACCACTAGCATACACGCCTCCATATATATATATATATATATATATATATATATATATATATATATATATATACTAGCAAATATATGCACCCTCCGGGTGCAAGTATTTACGTTTTAATGTAATAAAAATATTATATTTAAATTAGAAAGGCTAATGAAACTAAATAAGAATGCAGATAAAAAGATTTGAACAAGAGGGTATAATAAAAATGGAACAACTGAAACTTACTCTTCCATCACTCTCGTCTTTCATTTTTATTTTTTCTAATTTAAGTATTTAGTTAAAAGAGGAAGTAAAGAATAAAATGACAGTTATTTTTTCTTGTTAATGGATTTCATTTAAGATTCATTGAAGAGATTTTGCTTATATTCATTAAAATAAACCAAACAGTTAGAAACCAATAATACTAAGCACATATTTATTAAAATCACATTTTTAATATCAATATGCAAATTAACCTTCCCGTTCACACTGTAAACCACTATTTGCTGTATATATAAATACAATTGCATATTATTAGAATGTATTATGGTTAACAGCATCAATAATGTAAAACAATTTTATTAATAATTGATGTTTAAATAAAAAGTAGAATAATGGAGAATGTGGTGTTAATAACCAAGGGAATTGTTACATGAGTAGTGATATAGTTTCGGTTACAGACAGAAAAACACACAATCTCCATTATAATAAGATATATATTGTTGTTGTTGTTGTTGACATCCTTCTGTCTACTAAAGACGATGGCATAGTGTCTATTTTTAAAAATCTGCAACTGCGTGAGTGACTGGACAGACCAATTTTTGAATGGCAGTCTTTGGTGCAGTGAATGGAAACAAAAAGTGATGCTTGCTGGGGTTGCTGTTGTCTCTCCTTCCTTTTGGCTCTCTTTTCCGTGGCGGCTTCTTTATCAAGGAATATTTGGTTAAATAATATAGAAATATTTTGTCTAAATATTTTGGCTTCAATCCATTTAAGCCGGATGTTCCAAAGTCAAGCCGAAATTGGCTAATAAATTTGCCCTGACTAATATGTTCCCTAGTACTTTC
>CM042149.1:111412781-111445281 GCA_023376005.1 Doryteuthis pealeii | reverse complement strand
CTTATCTATATACATATATGTACATATATACACACATATATATAAACACATGTAAAAGTAAAAAGTAAAGTCGACTTTACGGCACAGATCACTGTGCTACACATACGCTGAGTTGGCGGGGACCGGTATCGAACTAGGAACCTTGTGGTTTTTAGCCGAACGCTCTACCGACTGAGCTAACCCGGCCCATTGTACACAGACACATGTACACAGACATATATATATACATATACTCGCACATACATACACACACATCTGCACATACGTACGCACACTCACATATATATTCATTATATGTACATCAAGCTAATACCCTTGGGAAAGGTATGAATCCTACTCTCTTTCTCCAGCTATGGGTAAATAGCAGGGCAGACTGGGTTCTTTAACCATGGCTAGGTAACCAGTCTAGGAGAAGGAAAACTCTGAATTCAAACCTGTTAAACTCTGCTTAAGAAATTGACCTTGTGTCGTATCCTGCTCGTGCGGAGGAGTTGGTAAATATATATATGTATATAAACATACACGTATAAATGCTTCGTGGAATAATTATGTATGTGTACGATATATATATATATTAGTGTGCATGAATTGATAATGTATTGACTATTGCTATTACATATATATTTATATGAGTGTAGATGCCTGTAACATCTGTTTATATATATGTGTGTGTGTGCTTATATATGCACATACATATGTATATAGATACGTATATGTATATTTAGGTATATATTGTGCATATATGTTATTATATTGTGTCTTTGTTGAGAAAGGAAAGTGAATCCGACGGTTATGTAGTACATTAGGAAAAAAACCTCAAAATTTTTTAAACAGACTGAATAACAATAACTACCACTCGCTTTTCTCGTTATTCTGTGAAATAATTTCTTATCACCCTCCATATACCAACAAATGCCCTGAAGATGATCTAACTAATAGATCGAAACACTGCAGCGTCGACCAATAAACTCACCATTTAACCCATTTAAACCTGTATTTTTTCATGTTTCCTAATATACTACATATGTGTCTTTATAAGTACATATATACGTGCATATATATGTATGTGAATATATGTATATATATATACAAGAGTGCATTCATGTACATACATATATATGTGTGTGTGTGTGTGTGTGTGTGTATAAATATGTATATATACTAGCAGAACTTGTGGATATACCACAGTGTGATAATTTGATTATTAGAATGTTTGATATGTTTACTTAAGAGCTATTGCTAAATTGGTCAATATATAAAAGGTATAACAATCTTGCTTTAACTCTCTTTCACTCTTTAGTTTCTTTCCTTCTTTTCATCTTTTCATTATGTTCGATTGAAACTGATTAGCGTTATCGCTTCCGTGCGCTCACCCCTCTCTCTATCTGTTCCCTACCCTCTCTCTCTTACTTTCTTCTTAATATTTAGTATTAACATGTTTTTTGCCTATATGCAATACCAAATAATCAGGATTATTATTTTGGCATTTCTTCTTGAATAATTCGATGGTTTATTTTTAACCAGTGTGTGTTGCAGATATAACGGTCGGAAGATTAAAGAACAAGAGTATCAATATAAGGAATATATATAGAATAGATGTATAGATTATATATGATCTATATATATGGAAGCGTGTGGTCTAATGGTTAGAGTCGTATGAAATGGACTCGTCGATCTGAGTTCAATTCCTGGACGAAGCTGTTTGCATTTCATATGGCGCTAATACCTTTGGGAAATGTATGAATTCAATTGTCCCTCCAGCTATGGGTAAATAGCAGCGCATACATGGCTAGGTAACCAGTCTAAGAGAAGGAAAACTCTGAATTCAAACCTGTTAAACTCCGCTTAAGAAATTGACCTTGTGTCACATCCTGCTCGTGCGTAGGGATTGGTAAATATATATAGAGAGAGGTACCTTGACTTCCGAGTACCCCTATTTACGAGTTTTTCAAGTTACACGTTGTCATTCGATCGATTTTTTGTTTTGTGTTGAGAGGTAAATTTGAGGTACAAGCGAGATTTAGATACGCTTGTGTTTAATAAATTCATTAGAAACATTAAAGTTTCTAAATTTATTACCAAAAGAAAAAATGTTATATATATATATATATATATTATATATATATATATATATATTTATATATATATATATATAGGCCCTGAAACATATTACAGCATGAAATTCATTACATTCTATTTTATACAATACATTGTTATTTTTCTTTTGAAAAAAACAAAAAAAACGAAAAAGAAATTTTAGGAGAGGAGGGGCTGGAACGGATCGATGGAATTTCAGTTTATTTCAATGGGGAAAATTTATTTGATATACGAGGAAATTAAGTTACGATCGGATGAATTAAACTCGTAAGTCAAGATACTACTGTATGTAATATTGGTATGCATCTATATATATGGGTGTATCTGTGTATATGAATGTATATGTGCGTGTAAATATATGTATGTAAGTGTATGTATCTATATATTTTGTATATAAGTGTGTATATATGCATTGCGTGTATATGATAATGCATATATACATTAAATTTTTACTTGAAGGCACTTACAACGCATGTTATCGCATAAAATTCGATACTTTTTCTTATAGAAAATGAACTTGACAAGTGTAATCCCAGTAAAGGATGGCTCATGTGTAGAATACCGTACAGACTGTTTCGACTTTATACATATATATACCGCTGATGAGACTTAATAAAGTCGAAACAGTCTGTACGGTATTCTACACATCGAGCCATCCTTTGCTGGGATTACACTTGTCAAGTTCATTTTCTATAAGAAAAAGTATCGAATTTTATGCGATACATGCGTTGTAAGTGCCTTCAAGTAAAAATTTAATATATACTTTATCAGCAACGTTTCTAAATTAAACAAACATCCAAAAATCTTATATGCATATACGTTTGTGTTATGTATACATATATATATATATGATAATATATATATATATATATATATATGTATATATATGTGTTGTGTGTGTGTGTGTGTGTGTGTGTGTGTGTGTGTGTGTGTGTGTGTAATTAGGCTGCATTTCTTCTTTCAAAATATTTCGTTGAACTGTACAGATATTTCTGTCTGCAAATTTTGTTAATCTTCCTTTTAAGTTGCCGAATAGATGAAATATATTCAGGCTGAAATTGGTGATGTCTTTACGGTAACGTATCTGCCCCCGACTACTCTCTGTCCCGTCACGGACCATCTTCAAGGGGAAATGTAAAAACAATACAACAGTAGATTTTTCCATTATACTGGTCTATTTATACTTGTGTTGTGCTTTTTATTTTTTATTTTATGGATAGAAAAAACAGAATGGTCCATTATTTTGCCGAGGTGACGACTCTCATAGAAATAAAAATTCGGCGGATAAGCGACACCTTAATAATTGAAATCTACATTATTTCATTTCATCTTGGTAGGTCCCATTTCATACCAGAGGGTGTTGCAAGATGATAACAGACGGAAGAAACAGAGTATATATATATATATATATATATATATATATATATATATATATATATATATATATATATATATAGTAATTGGTAATTTGCTTGAAGCATTGTTAAGTATGTTATAATGTATTAATTTGAAAGCAATTACAATGCTTATATATATATATATATATATATATATATATAATATATATATATACCAACCCTCTGCACGATCAGGATGGAACACAATGTCAATTTCTTAAGCGGGAGTTTAACAGGTATGAATTCAGAGTTTTCCTTCTCCTAGATTGATTACCTAGCCATGGTTAAAGATTCCAGTCTATTCTGTTATTTACCCATGGCTGGGGGGGGGTAGAATTGCATTCATAACTTTCCCAGAGTATTAATATATAGATCTTTCGGTTAAATCCTACTGAACGGACATAAATTCCACCATCGTATGTCTCCCCGCCGAAAGAAAAGAAAAACTAAAAATCAAGAAATTAACCGAATTTAATGAAATTTTCAGTGTTGATACATTAATAAATAACAGATATAATGCATCAGTTATTTTATTTAAAAACTTTTACATTTTTTCAGTTCAGTTAACTTTGAACCACGTATGTTTGTGAATCTGTGTTAAGTCTCAAAGATACGGGGTTCAAAGTTAACTGACTTGAAAAAATGTAAAAATTTTTAAATAAAATAACTGGTGCATTATATCTTTTATTCATTAATATATCAACACTGAAAATTTCATTAAATTCGTTTAATTCCTTGATTTTTAGTATTTTCTTTTCTTTCGGCGGGGTGACATACGATGGTGGAATTTATGTCCGTTAAGTAGGATTTAACCAATCTTTCTCGTGTAAAGTAAGCAAGAATTGAGGAGTTGATAAATGGATGGCAGGGTATTCCTGTAGGTGTGTGTACTACATGTGTTTACACCTACGTGTGTTTACACCTCTGTGTGTTTACATCCGTGTTGCAATATTCTCATGTTCGTTGGCGCGTGTGTTCAATTTCAACACACTTACGCGCGCCTTTTGTGTTCATTTAAAAATGTTCTTAAAAGCGAACCGTCTCCTTTCACGACGACAGCAAATCATAATGATTCTTATATCCCATTAAGTTACGCAATTGCTATTAAAAAAAGAAAAAGAAAAAAGGTACTATTAAAAGAGCAAGCAGATAGCGGAGTTTTTCGTATAATATTTTTCTTTGCTAGTACATTGACTATATATAAATTTATACACACATACACACACACGCACACACACACACACACACAAACACACACACATACACACACACACACAGACACACACAACACACACACATATATATATATATATATATATATATATATATATATATATATATATATATATATAACATATATAAAGTTTTTATTTCTATTTTTATTTTTTGCTTTATCAAGCAATGGCAATACTCGAACACGAGATTGCTGCAATCATCATATATATATATATATATATATATATATATATATATATATATATATATATAGAGAGAGAGAGAGAGAGAGAGAGTGGGGCGAATATAATTTTCCACGTTAGGATTCCATTTCAGGTCTTTGTCACATCGTTGATATCTTTATTATCAATATGCACTCAAAATTATCAAAGTCAGTATTAAAAAAAATGTCTCTCTTAGAAAAGAAATTCTATCGTAACGGTAGGACATAGTTACATAATATAATTCATTGATTTCAAATAGAAACATCATGGATTATATTATTAAATACCCCATCCCCGTGTGTACTGTATAGTGGTCTATCTATAGTGGTTTAATGGTTAGCAAGTTGTCTCCCTAGATCCATTACTACTGAATAGCGAGTTCGATCTTCGCAGGATACCCCATACTTGTGACTGAGTCGTATCCTACCCGTGGCGAACATCGTGCCCTATCGGCGGGGACATCAGAATACACCGACTTCACCTCGGCAGAGGGCTAAAATCACTCCTAATAGGGCCACCTGTTGCCGTGGGTGCTGACCAGTGATGCTTAAGGACGGAATCCTAGCGGATGAGAAATATTCCTGGTTGGATCTTACTTCGGCTAGAAGGGCGATCGGAGGGCCCATCCGCTCACTCGGCTGGTCACGTTCAGCCCTTGCATCTATATGATTGTACCGATTGTGTAGCTCTTCTGGCAAAATAGCCAAATCTTTTTATCATATATGTACTAATAGTCTGAGTGTTTTAGTGTCTTGGGTATGACGTTAAATCAAGATGGTGAAGTTTCAATTCTGGAGCCCTGGGCAGTGTGAAGTACCTTTTCATTACTCCCAGGTCGACTCTGGACCGTAGTGGTAGTACCTATTAAAGTTACATCCATGCGTTAAATAGATTTTAAAAAAAGGTTTTTTTAAATAAATTGAATGTCCAATGAGAATAAATAAATAAAAAATATCTTAAGCACTAGAAATGGCACGGTAGGGAGGGGGTGTAAAAATAGTCTCGCATATCTATTATTGTTGAATCGTGAATTGGATCCTCGCAGGATACCCCATTAAAATCCCTATGTAAAAAGACCTTGAAATGATCCAGCTATTCTGAAAAGATAAATTAATGTCTCCTATTTGAAATATAAATTCAAAAAAATGCCATGCTGTTATCATTTCAATTTTATTTTTTTTAACTATCTTGACAAATATAAACCAAATCTTCATTATTCTTGTTTAAAAAGCAAGCTCTGGTGATAGTGAATGTGTATATATATTTACTTTGTTGTTAATTGTTTTATTTTCATAGTTTCCTTCGGACATACGTACACACAAACTGCCCTTTATATATGCATAAATGAAAGAACCCAAGGGTTGATATGCTGTAAAACCAATCGACAAATACACCAACCAACCAACCACTCAACCAACCAACCAACCAACCAACCAACCAACTTACCCTTTCTCTGTTTGGATCAATCTCATTGTTTAAAATTTAGAAAATTCGTTTGAATGTTGGGTAGGTGAGGTTTATTAACATGAAATGTTTTTGCGGCTACAGTATCTGAAAAAGGCTTTTCTCGTGATTATATGACCCGTGTATGGGCACCTCATGTGGTGTAATAGTTAGCAAGCTAGTATTTGCAGACCATTGTTAGTGAGTTCGATTCTCACTGGGTGCCCCATACTTTTGGCCTTGTGCCGCATCTGAGCTAAACTTAGTAAATAACTATATTCTAACAAAAGGGGCACCTCATGTGGTGTAATAGTTGGCAAGCTAGATTTGCAAACCATTGTTAGTGAGTTCGATTCTCACTGGGTGCCCCATACTTCTGGCCTTGTGCCACATCTAAGCTAAACTTAGTAAATATCTATATGACCCGTGTCATATGCAAAATCGCCGATCAACACGTATCGCAAATTAGACCGGTATTGATAAACAACATTGCTTTGCTGGAAATGGGTTAAATTATATACCCCCTCCAACTCACCAAATAATCATTACATCTAAATAAAAACCCGTACCCCAACAGTAATGCCCCCCCCCCCTCGACACCTTCTATGATTTATTTGATGAGTGTTGATAAGGTTTCTTCTTCGTATTTACCCGGACACGAGCCGGTTTCGTCATTCCGCTGTTAACCTGTCTGTGGCCGAAGAGAGGAGAGTCTATCAACATTCATCCGGCTCAGTCTATAAGCGGCACAAATGCTTGATATATCGGCATGAATTAAGGGAATTATTTGGCGAGCAAGGGATGTCTTCAATTAGCGACGTAAGTTCGTGTCTGCCTCACAGCTGAACTATAATTCGCACACCCGGCAGGGACCAAGCAGCCTCTTTGTTCAATCGGTAATCGGATTGACAGAACACCCCACACACCCCACTCTTCTCCTTTCCTATTTTCTACCAACCTGCCACACACAGGTATCCCCCGTTCACATACATTTATTTTATTATTTTTTTCTTTCTTGTTGTTGGAGACACCTCTTGGAATTACCGTTCTTCTAGAAGACTTTCTTCTTGCTATTACCATATTTGTTTGGATTCTTATAATGTTCTGCTTTTCTTTTATTTACCATTTGTTGGCCTTCTTGCAACAGCTTCTTCTGATAGCCATCTTTTCTTCTTCTTCTTCTTCTTCTTCTTCTTTAAGCCGTTTTCCTTCTTTTTTCCCTTTCTTTCTTTTTTCTTCTTCCTTCACGTCTTCTTTTTTTCCCATCTTTTTTCTTTCTTTCCTTTTCTTTTCTCCTTCCTCCATATCTTTTTTTTATTCCAATTTTTCTTTCTTTCTTTCTTTCTTTCGTTTTTTTTATTATGAATTTTCTTTCTTTCTTTTTCTTTCTTTCAGCTCTGTGTCTTCTCTTTCTTTTTTTCTTTCTTTCTATCTTTCTCCTTTCTATCTTTGTTCTTATTGTAGTTATATATATATATATATATATATATATATATATATATATATATATGTATGTGTGTGTGTGTGTGTGTGTGTGTGTGAAGCTAAGATTAGTCTTTCACTGTGATACAAATACCAACTACCCAGTGAGGTTCGAAATCACTAGAGTAATAACGAGTGTCTATCTTGTGTTGTTCTTTATAAGAATTGTAATCTATAAGCGTATAGTAAGCTGAAATCGATTCTTTCTTTCTCATGTCTTTTGTCACCTCTTCTTCTTCTTCTTCTTCTTCTTCTTCTTCTTCTTCTTCTTCTTCTTCTTCTTCTTTGTCTTTTCTTTCCTTTTTTCTTTCCTTCCTTTTAGCCTTCTTCTTTCTTTCTTTCCTTCTTTATTGCTTTCTTTCTCATATCTTTCATTGCTTCTTTATCTTTTTCTTTCCTTTTTTCTTTTCTTCTTCTTCTTTTTCCTTTCTTTCTTTCTTTCTTTCTTTCTTACTTCTCAGCTAATCAATGTAAAGGGTAAGGGGAATTGGTAAGTTGAGACAGAGTTTATCACCGGTCGGAAAAGAAGGGAATTAGATTAAGTGCCGTGCCAGCGCAGGTGGCAAAATGGTTAAATTGTTTACGGAAAACCGTGGCTTGATTGGACTTGACGAGGTTTTGCCGTAAATCCGTGCGCGCCCACTACAATGGAACATTTAACCGGCGACTCTCCGTATCGCTGTGATATATTTATGTTTCCAAAGTGAAGGTAACACGTAATAGTCGGCTTTTAATTAGTTCCGGGAGCGGTTAATTGGAATGGTGACCACTGGGATCGTCAAGGAGAGATATGGCGTCAAGAGAGAGAGAGAAGAGGAGAGAGAGAGAGACAGAGAGACAGACAGACAGACAGACAGACAGAGACAGAGACAGAGAGACAGAGAGAGAGACAGAGACAGAGACAGACAGACAGACAGACAGACAGACGGGGGGAGTGAGATGAAGAGAGAGAGAGAGAGAGAGAGAGAGAGAGAGAGAGAGAGAGAGAGGGACAGAGAGACAGACAGAGAGAGAGACAGAGAGAGACAGAGACAGAGAGAGAGACAGACAGACAGACAGACAGACAGACGGGGGGAGTGAGGTGAAGAGAGGAGAGACAGAGAGAGAGAGACAGACAGACAGAGAGAGACAGAGACAGAGACAGAGAGAGAGAGACAGACAGACAGAAGACATAGACAGACAGACAGACAGACGAGGGGAGTGAAATGAAGGAGAGAGAGAGAGAGACAGAGAGACAGAGAGACAGAGACAGAGACAGAGAGAGAGAGACAGACAGACAGACATAGACAGACAGACAGACAGACGGGGGAGTGAGATGAAGAGAGAAGAGAAGAGAGAGAGAGACAGAGAGAGAGGAGAGAGAGAGAGACAGACAGACAGACATAGACAGACAGACAGGCAGACGGGGGAGTGAGATGAAGAGAGAGGAGAGAGAGAGAGAGAGAGAGAGAGAGAGAAGAGACAGACAGACAGACAGACATAGACAGACAGACAGACGGGGGGAGTGAGATGAAGAGAGTGAGAGAGAGAGAGAGAGAGAGAGAGAGAGAGACAGAGAGAGATAGAGAGGGGGGGAGAGAGGGGAGAGGAAAGGAAAGAAGATACAAACAGACTCACCGAAAAATTTTAAAGCTTGCTTTTCTGCCTTTTCCGACTTTAAAAAAAAAACCCCGCCCTCGTCCTATCGCTGTTCGTCTTTATTAGGGTAACTTCTGTTTTTATTTTCTTGTTTTTATTTTAATTTTGTTTACATGACGTTCCTTCTTTGTCTATTTCTTTTTCTATTTCTTTCTTTCTTCCTTTTCCATTGTCTTTCTAATATACTTTTTACTCTCTTTTTTCTTTCTGTCTTTCTTTCTTTTTTAGATTTCACTTATCTTTCTGTAGCATATTTTCTTCCTCCCTACCTTCCTACCTTCCTTCCTCCCTTCCCTTATTTATTTATTTCGTTTTTTTTCTGTAAAGCATTCTTTCTTTCTTTCGATTTCTATGTGTTTCTCTAGACTATGTCTTTCCTTCTTTCTTTCTTTCCTTCTTTCTTTCTTTCTTTCTTTCTTTCCTTCTATCTTTCGTTTTCCATGTGTTTCTCTAGGCTATGTCTTTCTTTCCTACTTTCTTTCTTTCTTTCTTTCTTTCTTTCTTTCTTTCTTTCTATCTTTCGTTTTTCATGTGTTTCTCTAGACTATGTCTTTCTTTCTTCTTTCTTTCTTTCTTTCCTTCTTTCTTTCTTTCTCACTTTCTTTCGTTTTCCATGTGTTTCCTTAGACCTTTCTTTCTTTCTTTCTTTCTTTCTTTCTTTCTTTCCTTCTATCTTTCGTTTTCCATATGTTTCTCTAGACTGTGTCTTTCTTTCCTTTTTTCCTTCTTTCTTTCCTTCTTTCTTTCTTTCCTTTTATTTTTCGTTTTCCATGTGTTTCTCTAGACTATGTTTTTCGTTCTTTCTTTCTTTCTTTCTTTCTTTCTTTCTTTCTTTCTTTCTTTCTTACATTTTCCTTCTCTTTCTGTTGCACATTTCCTTCCTTCCTTCCTTTCTTCCTTCCTTCCTCCCTCATTTCCTTCCTTCCCTTATTCATTCATTTATTTCATTTCTTTCTGTAAACTCTTTCTTTCTTTTTTCTTTCTTTCTTTTCTTGCCTATTTCCTGTCTTCTTTCTTTCTTTTTCTTTCTTTCTCTGTTTCTTTCGATTCCCATTGTTTCCTTAGACTGTGTCTTTCTTCTTTCTTTCTTTCTTTCTTTCTTTCTTTCTTTCTTTCGTTTTCACTTGCTTATTTTCTCTCTTGTCTCTCTTTCTTTTTTCACCTTTTCTCTCTCGTTCTTATTTTCTTTCTTTTTATCTTTTTATCTTTTCATTCTCTTATTTCTTTCTCCTACTCATTTTCTATTTTACTCCTCCTTTTTCCTTTCTTTCAATTTACCTATTTATTCATTTCTTTCTCTATTTTACATTCTCGTGTTTTACTCATTTGTCTACTCTTTACTTACCTACTTGATCATCTTTCATTTTTATTTTCTTTTATTTTCTCAATTCTTCTTTTATTCTTCTCGTTTTTCTTTTTCTCTTCTCTTTCATCCTTTCTTTCTTTCTTTCTTTCTTCTTCCTCTTTTTCTAATGTTTATTTTGCTTTCTTGATTTTTTTCTTTACTTCACCTCCCTTTCTTTCCTTATTTTCTTCTTTCTTTCTTTCTTTCTCCCCTCCATTTTCATTTTTTTACAGTACTTTTCTTTCTTTGATTTGTTCTTTTTTCTTTTCCTTTTCTTTCTTTCTGTACTTTACTTCTTTCTTTCTTTCTTTCTTTCTTTCTTTCTTTCTTTCTTTTTTTCTCTTTTCCTAATATTTATTTTGCTTTCTTGATCTTTTTTCTTTACTTCACATTCCTTCTTTCTTTCTTTCTTTCTTTCTTTCTTTCTTTCTTTCTTCTTTCTTTCCCCTTTTAATTTTCATTTTTACAGTACTTTTCTTTCTTTGATTTTTTCTTTTTCCTTTTTTTTTTCTTTTTTTTCTTTCTGTACTTTCTTTCTTTCTTTCTTTTCAAAGATAAAGAAAACACACACTTTGATCTCACTCCTCAGAACTGGACCAAATGCAGGTTAGTGTCATACCAGAACACCTCTTTTTTTTGGTGGGGATTCTTACGCCTCTGCTGGAGATACAACCATTGACAGGGCGTGTTAAGTTTTGGAAGAATGGATGGTGCTACATTTGCATTGACTCTTCTAAACAGCAGTCTCAATATATAGACTTTACTATAGAAAACTAGCACAGCTACCCGGCGTTACTCGGGATTTAAAAAGTTAGAAATAAATCTCATCTATATTTATATATTTTCTTCGTTTCATAACAGATCGGCTCTGATAATGATCTTATACAGACTGAAATATTGCAATATTAGCCAATAAATACAACTTTAATTAATAACGTATGTTTTTTCAAATCTATTCTCAGATATATTTATATATAGATTAATAAAGATCATTTTCTAAATATTTGTTTTCTTATCCTTTGATCTTTATATATACTTTGTTTTTAAGTTGTTTATTTTGTATTATCCTTCTAGTTTATATTTTGTCTTTTGTCTGCTTCTTATTATGTTTTATTCTTTATCAATTTGTTTTTTTTTTAATCATCTTTTAAATAATTTTAAAAAAATACATAATTGATTTCACTATATTCGTATTTAGCTTTTTATATAAAAAATGAGGGGTGAAGATTGTTTTAAAATCCCTCCCGTGTGAGTAGCACAGGGATCAGTGCGGTAAAGGGAGTTGGTGAGGGCCAGTATCGAACCAGGAACCTTGTTGTCCCCAGACGAACGCTCTACCAACTAAGCCAAACCGGCCCATCAGGCTTTAATAGAGACACCGTTACTAAATAAGATGCTAATTAAGATTAAATTATGACTATTTCATAATCGTTGAGAACATAACTTAAATAACTAAGGAAATCTTGACGTCAATGGTGACGTAGTTTCAGTTACAGACACAACAGTTACATAATCTCCATTATAATAAGATGGTAAAGTTTCCAGTCCAATACGTTTTGATCGTATCTCTTATTTGCAAAGAGCTCGACTTTAGGGAATTCGATTATAGTCGCAAATGGCAATGAAAATCTTAATGTCCGATTTTGACTTTTTTTTTTTTTACAATTTCAACAATAAGTGTGTTTATTTTGCTAGTTGAATGACCCTGTCGCCTTTGACACTACTTTGGTATTTCAATTTCTGTATACGATGGACATCTTCCTCTTTTGCTAGGAATAATATTAGGAAAGGGAGAAGCGAAGGATTGCTTTCGGCAATGTCTGGCTCGTGTATAACTTACCCTCAAGCCTTAGTAAACATTAATATTTCAGGCAGCTCTTGGCAAAAAAAAAGAACCCGGAAAGTATCCGGTATTTTGCAACGTGGCCCGCTGTGAACCAGATTGAACCATGCGCCTCTTCCGAGCAGCATTTCTACTTATGATCAGTGTGGAGTATCTGTGCTCTCTGCTTTGGATAAAGAGTAGTTCCCAGATAAATAGATCCTCTTTATCTGATCACTGGACTGGGGTTAAATAGATAAGCAAAAATAAATAAATAAATAAAAAGATAAAAATGTGCCCTCCGGTTAACGTTCCTAGTTCGATACCGGCCCCCGTCAACTCAGCGTATGAGTAGCACAGGGATCTGTGCGGTAAAGTAAGGAGTTGATGGTAGGTGTGGCACCTCGACTCAGATACCAAAAACAATATCCTTGGTCTAGCGCTAGTGAAAAGGGGATAGACTCCCTCGCTGATTGGTTGATACCAACTTTAGGCCACCCCGACGACGACTTACTTTATAATTAAATATTACTTTGACCAATGAAATTAGATCCAAACACAAAAAAAGATTACACTTATTTTTACTTTATTCTAATTGATTTCAATATAAGATTATACATGGGATTGCTTTAACTACATTTGAGAATAATACAGTAATATTGAAAAAATCAATAATACAAAATACTTATTTATTAAACACGGTTTTGTAAAAACTGGTACGCAAATTATTCACATCCTATATTATATAAACCTTTATTTCTCAATGATATATAACACATATCGCAGAATTAATGTAATCTTTTATATGTGTTCATATTTAATTTCGTTAATCTTTATTATTCAAAATATTTCATTACATTAAAACTTAAATACTTACGGCCAGACGGCACAAATTCTTGTTGGTCTAGATAAGAATAGGAAAAGGAATTAAAAAGGGAAATAATTTTATATACAAATCAATTAGAATATAATTAGAATAGATATAATCTTTTTATATGTGTTCTTATTTAATTTCTTTAGTCTTTATTATTCAATATATTTCATTACATTAAAACTTAAATACTTACGCCCGGACGGCACAATTCTTGCTGGTCTATATATGAAAAGGAAAAGAAATGAATATAGGAAATAATTTTATATAGAAATCAATTAGAATATAATTAGAAAAAATGTAATCTTTTTATATGCGTTCTTATTTAATTTCGTTAGTATTATTTGTATTATTCGGACTATTGTCCTCATCTTCATTGTTATCTGTAAAACGTTTCGGCCGATAGTCCAAATAATACAAATAATACAAATTATTAAACCGCATCTAAAAAATTCAGAGAAATTAATTTCGTTAATCTTTATTAATTAACTAGAAATAGTTACCCGGCTTTGTCTGGGTAAAGGGGCGGGGTAAAAAAGGTAGTCTCGTAGATCCATTATTGTTGAATTGCGAGTTGGATCTTTGTAAGTAGCCCCATTAAAATGGCTACTTAAAAAGACTTTGCGTTGATCCAGACACTGTGAAAAGAAAAATTAATGTCTCCTATTAAAAATACTAAATACAAAAAAAAAAAAAAATTCCACGCTGTTATCATTTAAATTCTATTTTCTAGTTATCTTCATGAATATAAATCAAATCTCTATTACTTTTGCTCAAAAACCAAGCCCTGGTGATATTTAATGAGTATATATATTTACTTTGTCGTTAATTGTTTTATTTTCGAAGTTTCCTCCGGACATAATATACACAAAATTGCCCTTATTAAAACTTAAACACTTACGCAAAGACGACGCATATTATTGCGAGTCTATATAAGAATAGAAAAAGGAATGAAAATAAGAAGAATATATGTACATAACATGAGTTGATAAGAGTCCATTCCGTTCTGTCTTAGTATATTACGAGTTACGTTCTTTAAGCCTTGAGATATGCACTGACTAATCGACTCCAATTTAAGGGTCATATTTGTACGACATAAACCTCATAATTCACAGTAGCACCGCGAGATATATTTCGTTAGAGAAACAATATTACACGAGCAAAAACAGAAAAGATAATAATAATAAAAAAAGATATAGGCATATATGTAGGTACCAGAAAGTATTTGTTTATCATAGAAAAGTAATGAAACACATAAGAAAACATTGACGCTCGCTGTTTCGCCCAAGAAAAATTAGGCCGACACATTTTTTTTTACTTTTGGCTATATGCCAAGAATATTTTGATTACATATTTAACCAGTGGGTTTATAGACTTAGAGTGGACACACCGTTCTCCCGTGTGGACGTTTCTTAAAACGTATTGGCTGTAGCCAGATTTTTTGACCTCCCCTTGGGCAAAACAATCGCAACGTACCGGACGATTCCATAAGTTTAGTAAACAGTACACAGCCGGGTTTACCTTACAGCTAACTTCGTCCTCGTGCGAACTCTTTGCAAGCAGCGGAGCGTCGTTGGTAGGTACACTTGTTTAGGCTGCAAATTACTGTTTGCACACGTAGGGCCAAGCAAGCGACCGCTATCCGTGTCGACTGACAAACACAAAGTGGCCAGTGCCGGTCGTATGTTATTGAAGAAGTGTTGCCCGAAGCGCTCAGCCCGGGGGCGATGAATATTATTGAAATCACTGCATATTTGCCGTAGCAGATCCTCATCAAGTCTATCGTGAAGGATCGAGAAGTGGGGTATGTAGTTGAAAGGATAAATTAAGTAAGGGATATACTCAGAGAGAGAGAGAGAGAGAGAGAGAGAGAGAGAGAGAGAGAGAGAGAGAGAGGGGGGCAGGGGGTTGTATATTTTAGAGTACGATCAAGTAAAGGGTGGTTACAACATAATGGGGGAGCGCGGGAGAGATTCACCCAGGGAGTAAAAAGGGGGCATTAGAAGTATAGACGAATAGGAAGGTTTAGAAAATTTGGTGAATGCCAGAGAGAGAGAGAGAGAGAGAGAGAGAGAGAGAGAGAGAGAGAGAGAGAGAAAGAGAGAGAGGGGGTATTTGAGAGTACGATCAAGAACAGAAAATAAGGGAGTTAACATACATGATATGGGGCGGAGAGATCTCAGGGAGTAAAAAGGTTAGATACGTGAAATGTAGACGAATAAGGTTTAGAAAATTTGGTGAGTGCCAGAGAGAGAGAGACAGACAGACAGACAGACAGACAGGAAGAAGGAAGTAAAAAAGAAAGGGACAAGAAACTTATTAAAATAAGTAACTCATCATCATCATCATCATCAGGTCACGCTGACAGCATGATTACCCATGACTATCTCTCGCTAACTCTCCCTATCAGTTATTGCCCTTGGAGGATCCTTCGCACAGCATCCAAAATATACCCAGAGTTGATTGATGTAGGTTTTTTTTTTGCTGGTCGAAGAACATCACTTATGTGTCGTCCTTGCTTCTCCAATGGTGTTCAGCATGTCTTGTTCGGCTTACTCGGATGGTTTGTGTGATAAGGGATGAGTGGCTGTTCAGCTGCTTCCTTGTGAGGTGCAGCTTCCATGATTTGTTCAAGTCAGCACGTAGCATCTTTGTATAGATCTCATCTAGATTTTTCTGTAAGCGTTTCGTTAGAGTCCAAATGCTGCAGCCATACAGCAGCACTGACACGGCTACAGCTTGGAAGAAATTTCACTGATGACTTTAAATAACCCATGAATGTTAATATGACAATAAACAAAGAAACAACACTAGACCTAATTTTCAGACAGATCTAGTGAACCTATAAATGGGATCCTAACAGGTACTACCACTCCGGATCAGAGTGGACTTGGAAGTAATAACAGGGAAGGGACAGTCCACACTATGCTGATCCCCAGAAGTGGAGCTTCACTACCATAACACCCTCTGTTGATGGGGTCTCAGCGTATGCTAAGCCCGACCGACGGACAGGGCGGTCAGTTCTAGTGCTCACCCTTCTATCTATACTAGAAATGGCTACCCGGCGGTGCATACATACATACACACCAACTGTCCTTTAAATATATACAAGAAGTGGCTACCCAGCGTCGCCTCGTGTATTGATTTGTTTACGTTTGAGATTTAAAATGCTGGATAATTTTATGTAGAATTTCAATGCTATTTCTATGTATATTTTAATTTTAAATATCTTCGAATATAAATCAAATCTTCATATTTTTTGCACAAAAAGCTAGAACCAGTAATATATATATATATATATATATATTATATATATATATATATATATATATATATATAATTTGTCATTAATTGTTTTATTTTCGTAGTTTCAGCTGGACATACATACATACACACCAACTGCCCTTTATATATGTATAGATATTTACCAACCCCTCCACACGAGCAAGATGCGACACAAGGTCAATTTCTTAAGCGGGTTTAACAGGTTTGAATTCAGAATTTTCCTTCTTCTAGACTGGTTACCTAGCCCTGTTTTAAAGAGCCCAGTCTGTCCTGATATTTACCCATAGCTGGAGGGAGAATCAGATTCATACCTTCTCCAATGGTATTAGTGCCATGTGAAATGCAAACAGTTTAGTCCAGGAATTGAACTCGGGTCGACGAGCCCATTTCCTACGATTCTAACCATTAGACCACGCACCTCTCTTTATATATGTATAGATAGATTACCGGAGCATTGAGCCAAGGATCATGAACGTCCCAGCATTCTTAGCGACTGACTGGCTCAAGAAAGAAACAATTCGAAAATACTTTCTCTCCACATCTGTTTTCAAAAGATCTCGTCTTTAATTCTATTATTCGAATCTCATGAAGCCAGTAGCCAAAATAGACACTTGTTTCTCTTCTTCGCTTTCATCTATCCCGGCGGGGGGGGACGGGGCGAGGGTAGGATTTGATAACAGAAAAAGGACCATCTCCCCGTGTGAATCAGCTGTTTACCAACCCTCAGTTAGAATAAACAGGTGAATGGCAACACCTTTAATTAGGACCGGTCACGGTACTGGCGACCCGGACCCTTGATCTCATCTGGCAATTAAAGCCGAGAAATAACGTGTGGCATGGCTGCCTTCATTTAGCGCGCCCTTGACGATTACAGATATAAACAACGTGAGCTGCCCTTCGTTTAACAAATGAACGGCTATTATAATCTTCATTATGAATGGATTAGAACGATGAAGTATTAACAGTCGGATAATAACGGAGATAGTGTTTGCTTTCGTTTGAGAATAGGGAGTAGAATTTTAAACTGCATCTGATGGTGAGGCTACACTTCTTTTAGGATTGAAGGGGTTGGATTATCTCTTGCGTTGTCCTTCGTTTAACAAATGAACGGCTATTATAATCTTCATTATGAACGGATTAAAACGATGAAGTATTAACAGTCGGATAATAACGGAGGAGCGTTTGCTTTCGTTTGAGAATAAAACGTAGAATGCTAAACTGTATCTGATGGTGAGGCTACACTTCTTTTAGGATTGTAGAGATTGGATTGTCTCGTGAGCTGCCTTTCGTTTAACAGTGATAGGCTATTATAATGTTCATTATGAACGGATTAAAACGATGAAGTATTAACAGTCGGATAATAACGAAGATAGTGTTTACTTTTGTTTGAGAATAAAACGTAGAATGCTGAACTGTATCTGATGGTGAGGCTACACTTCTTTTTAGATTTGGAGATTATAAAAACACCTTCATTGCTATTACTCCCAGGTCCACTATTACCTAAGGGCGTTAGTAATATTCATGCATTTTCATCACCTTCAAATGATGGAATTTGATGGCATTCTAATAGGCTATTATAATATTCATTATGAACGGATTAACACGATGAAGTATTAACAGTATTAAAGGAGTGAGTATTTGCTTTCGTTTTTATAATAAGACGTAGAACGTTAAACTGTATCGGATGGTGAGGCTACACTTTTCTTTTAGATTTGGAGAATATGGATTACCCCTTCATTGCTATTACGCCCAGGTCCACTCTTACCATATTTTTAATGAATAACTTCAAATGATTTAATTTGATTCAATTTAATTTATTAACTCATTTAGACTGTCTACCCATATCTAGGGGAGTCCTCGTTGTGTTGTGGTTAACATGCTCGACTGCGACAATGTCGTAAACGAGTTCGTCCTATTACTTTCACTTTTGGACTAATACTCTTGGGAAAGGTTTGAACCCTCTTTATACCTCAAGATCTATTGGTTAAATAGTACCAGTACTGTTCTTCTACAACAGAGTTTTTCAACCTTATTTATCACACGGCACAATGAGCGAGCGTGACAATAAATTGATCGAAGTACACCGTCAGTATATAAATATATAATTATTCTATCATTTAAATTTTAAAAGAAAAGAATTAGTCAAAGTGTAGCATAATTAAAACAAAAAATATTAATTAGGAGTTTGATTTAGAAGGCTATCACGATGCAGGTGTAAAGAAAAAATAATAATACGGTAACAATGATGTTGTGTGTTAACCTGTATTTAATTTTTGAATTTTCGAGATAATATCTCTTTTTCAAAAGATCACTGGAACTGAAGCAGTCTAGTTATGACATTTCTTTTTAAATGAATTTTCTTTTTTTTTTTTTTGAAAATGATGGTATTTTTATATAACTGTATTCTCGTGTTGTATGTTTACGTGAATGCGGTTTTTTGTACTTGCGCATATGTTGTCATGCGCGTGTCCATGAAAATGCGTGTTGGTTGTGACGTTATGACTGTATCCTAGCGCGGGATTGCACGTGTATGTATGTGCGTATGAAAGAGCGTATTTGTGTTTGGTGGCCATGGTGATGTATAATATTTCGTGTTGGATGTAATATAAATCAATTTAATCATTTATTATTATTATTATTATTATTATTATTATTAGTAGTAGTAGTAGTAGTAGTATTAATATATAATCAATATTATTATTATATTTATTTGTTTATTGACTTATTTATATCTAATTCAATTTATCAAATATAAAAAATATTAAATTAAAATAAAAAATATTAAAGTAATAGAATAAAAATGTAAAAGGATGATCAACCATCCTCACGGCACACTCACGGAAGATTCACGGTACACTGGTGTACCGTGGCACACCGGTTGAAAAAAAAACCCTCTGTTCTACAAGGATGGCTTTGGCATTAGATAACCCAGGAGTATTGGTATACCGTTAAACGGTCCAATCGAATACGATTAATTTTTAAACAGATCTATTTGACCCAGAGATGGGACCCTAACAAATACTACCCCTCCCGATCCGATTGTACCTAGGAGTAATAGCAATAAAGAGGTACTCTACTCTCCCTCAGATCTTCAGAATTGAGCCTGGCCACCAGATACCCACCCTGTTAGCTGGGGCAGAAGAATTATCCGACTGCACCTCTGCAGAGGGGTAAAACACCCTAATGGGGCAAACTGGCGATTCTGGTTCAAGAATGTATATATTTATCCAACCCTTCGTCCCCGGGCAAGATGCGATATAAGGTTTGAGTTTTTCTTCTCCTAGATTGGTCGCCTCACCAAGGCTAAAGAAACAGGTCTTCTGTGCTAGTTAACCATAGCAGGAGGGAGAACAAAGGGAATTATACCTTTCTAAATGGCATCAGCGTTAAGTGAAACGCTAATAGCCTCGTCCAGAATTTGAACCCGGGCTGGTGATTTTATTTTCTATGACGCTGTGCACCTCTACAGGCGTAAATTTATTTAATCGCGTTTAACTTTAAAAAGCAATCAGCTTACAACTTTAAACAATTTTAATTGTTTGTTTGTTTTGTTTTGTTTTACGCATATCAAACACGGTGGGTCATTTAATACCGGCAAAGTTTTGAAAGATTATAACGATAGTTTGGAAGAAAATCTTTTTAAATTCAATTTTTTTATCAACAATATCTTTTATTTAACCCATTGATGGTACCCTAACTGGTACTACCAGTCCGGATCAGAGTGGACCTGGGAGCAATGGTGATGAAAAGGTATTCCACATTCTCCGAACCTCAAGAACTGGAACTTCATCATCAGATAGAGTTTAACGTCATTCCCAGGACATGAAGACACCCAGCCACCGCCTTCTAGCACATATATGATAAAAGTGTGGGGCTTGCCATAAGGGCAATTAGTTTGGGACAATCATATAAGTACTAAGGCTTGATGTGAAAAGCCGATTGATCGGAGGTGGGCATCTCCGACCACCGGTCTAGCCTAAGTAAAAGCCTAAGTGGAGTGTTGCATATCATGGACTGCTGAACCACCAGGATTAAGCATCACAGGTCGCCACCCACGGCAAACAGGTGGCCCCATTGGGGGGGGGGTCTTACCACTCTGCAGAGGCGCAGTCGGTGTATTCTAAAAACCCCAGCCGACAGAAAGAAAAGAAAAAGGGACATACTACACAGAAAAATATAATATTTCAATTTCAATCGAACAAAATGAAAAGATGAAAAGGAGAAAAAAAAAAAGAAAGATTCTGAGAATTAAATCAAAATTATTATACTTTTAACAAATTGAACTATTTGAAATAGCTCTTAAGTAAACATATCAAACGTCATAATAATCAAATTATCATATCATAGTATATCCACAGGTCCTGCTAGTATCAAATAAATCTTCCCCGTTTAAATAAACTGTAATGCCATTAATCTGTTCCAGCCCCTTCAAAAACACTAATTTTTTTTTTGCTTTTTTTTAAATAAGAAAAATTGAAGTGAATAATAAAATAGAATATAATGAATTATGTGTTGCAATATATTTTTATGGTAATTTTTTTTATAAATGATATTTTTATTTGGTGTAATGAATTTGGAAACATAGACTTTTCAAGTGAACTTATTAACATAAGCGTATGGGAAGCTCGCTCTTACCTAAAATTTTAGCCCCCAACACAAAGCAAATAATCAACCGAGTAAAAGTTCGTAACTTGAAAAATCGTCAGTTTGGGCACTTGAAAGTCAAGTTAACCTTGTATATATAAACACAGACACACTGGCAGAGAGAGAGAGAGAGAGAGAGAGAGAGAGAGAGAGAGAGAGAGAGAGAGAGAGAATAGGGAGGGGAAATAGGGAGAGAGGGGGAGGGAAAAAGGGATGGGAGAGATATAGAGAAATGTAGAAAAAGCGAACCGTAAAGAACAAAAAAAGGAACCAAAAAAGAAAGAAAGAAAGAAAGAAAGAAAGAAGATGAAAAGAAGAAGAAAAGGAAAAGGAAAGGAAAAAAGATAAGTAATGAGAATGAGAAGAAAGAAAGAAAGAATAATAATAATAATAAGAAGAACAACAACAACAACAAAAAGAAGAGGAAGAATAATAATAATAGAAACAACAACAATAAAGAAGAAGAATAGAATAACAATAACAACAATAAGAAGAATGAGAAGAAGAAGAAGAGAGAGAAACAACAACAATAAAGAAGAAGAGAGAAGAAGAAGAAAAGCAACAACAGAAGAAGAAGAAGAAGAAGAGGAAGAGAAGAAGAAGAAGAAACAACAACAACAACAAAGAGAAGAAGAAGAGAGAGAAGGAACAACAACAACAATAAAGAAGAAGAAGAAGAAGAAGAAAAAAGGAGAAGAAGAAAAGCAACAACAACAACAACGAAGAAGAAGAAGAAGAAGAAGAAGAAAGAAAAGCAAGAAGAAGAAGAAGAAGAAGAAGAAGAAGAAGAAGAAGAAAGGTGATGGGATAGTCCGGCCCAAGCTGAACAAATTTAATATGAAAAATTGAAGTTAGTTGTTGATGAAAGCAAAAGCAAGTGTTCATTACGAGGGCGAGAGATAAACATTAACTCTATTCGGCTCTTGCCGACGGCAAAATTAACGACTGGTAACACAGCCCACTCGAAATCGCGGGAACTGGGAAGGTGGCGGGAAGTTCAGTACACAATGAACTATATTGGCCAGCTTGGGCCTCAACTAGGTTGATATGAGAAGCGTCAATGAACAGCACTTGCTCATTGAACCTGTTCATAATAATGACAATAAGACTAGGGCGAGTCAAAAGTTTTGCAAAATTTTCATAGGGGCTAGTTTGAGACGGATATGTCACGTGATCGAAAGGGTTCAGGTAGACGGGTGGTCGGAGTCATCCCCCCTATCAATCGGCTGGTCATGTCAAGCCCTAGCACCTATAGGATTGTCCCAACACTTTGCCATGATGGCAAACCAACCTAAATGTGTCAAAAAGTACCGGGATTTTTTGTACAAATGTATTAACGTTCCATTCATTCTTCATTTCTATCTTGGTAAATACAGCTTTAAACTTGTTACTTTTTTGACACACCTTGTATTCTGAAAAAAATTAACGTTCCATTCATTCTTCATTTCTATCTTGGTAAATATAGCTTTAAACTTGGTACTTTTTTGACACACCTTGTATTCTGGAGAAAAAAAATTGACGTTCCATTCATTCTTCATTTATATCTTGGTAAATACAGCTTTAAACTTGGTACTTTTTAAACACTCCCTGTATTCTGAAAAAAAAATAACGTTCCATTCCATTTTCATTTCTATCTTGGTAAATACAGCTTTAAATCTTGCTTTTTTGACACACCTTTTATTCTTTAAAAAATGAACGTTACATTTATTGCTTATTCCTATATTGATAAATACAGTTTTAAACTTGATACTTTTTTGACATACCTTGTATGTGCTAAAAGGCGGTGACTGAGGGTCTTAGTGTTCTGGGTATGATGTTAAACTACATCTAATGATGAAGTTCCAATGCTGGCGCTCTGTGGAGTGTAGACTATCTCTTCATAGCCATTACTCACAGATCAACCTTGACCCGGTGTGGTAGTACCTGTTAGGGTCCCATCTATTGGTTAAATAGAAAAAATGTGTCTAAAAAATTGAGTTAAATAAACTGAATAGTCATCAAGAATGAATAAAACAAAACGTAATTGGCATAAAATTACTCAGCAAGGGTTGACATGCCCTAAAGTCCAGCGACCAACAACAAATCATTACACTACATGAGGCGCCCTTCAGATTAGCGTTCTCACAGCGGGAATCGAACCGGGTGTGAGGGAATAATTACGGTTTAGTGACACTGAGATTAGCTCGCAAACCACTGCATCCCGATGGCAATGAAAGGGTACTTCACAGATCTCCAGAACCGGTGCCTCAGCATCAGATGTAATTTTGTATCATATCAACGACACCCCGTTTTTTTTGGGGGTAGGGGTGTAGTTAATCATCTGCAGAGGTTACAGTCAGATTACCCTAACCCCCGCCAACAGTATGTTAAGTATCTGGCCGCCATCCTAGGCCAGTTGGATAGAACTCAAAGTAAATAATTAAGTAAGTCCCGAGCTATAGAATCCTTTGGTAAGTGAATAAGTCCAGTGATAGAGAATCTTAAGTGATAAGTCCTGTGATAGAGAATCCTTTGGTAAGTGAATAAGTCTGTGATAGAGAATCCTTTGGTAAGTGAATAAGTCCTGTGATAGAGAATCCTTTGGTAAGTGAATAAGTCCTGTGTAGAGAATCCTTTGATAAGTGAATAAGTCCCGTGATAGGAATCCTTTGGTAAGTGAATAAGTCCTGTGATAGAGAATCCTTTGGTAAGTGAATAAGTCCTGTGATAGAGAATCCTTTAAGTGAGTCCTTTAGGTCCGTCGTCCAAGAAGATCCAAGTAGTAGTGAGCTAAGATTAGAATCAGCCAGTGTAAATAACAACAGCAGCAGCAGTGCCAGTGATTGGACAACAAGGCTGGTCCATGGCAGTCGGCGAGTCTATGAATAGAAGTGACCATTTGGCACACGCATTATAACCAAAAAACTCCAACAGTATCATATCAACGACACCCCGTTTTTTTTTTTTTGGGGGTGTAGTTAATAATCTGCAGAGGTTACAGTCAGATTATCCTAACCCCCGTCAACAGGGACCACTTTAGTGAAAGTATTTACTTACCCGGATTCTCTGTTCCCGACACAAGGTTATTTCTATGCGAAGTACAGCTGGTTTAGTCCAGTCGGTGGAGCACCCGCATATGAATAGTAAGGTTCCTGGTTCGATACCAGTTCCTACAACTCAGTGCATGAGTAGTACAGCTTGGGTAAACTGATCCTTGCGGTGAAGTGGGGAGCTGATACTAGGTGTGGCGCTCCACCACAGCAAAAACAAACACCCTGTTTAGCGTTCGTTGTTCGGCTGATACCGACAATAGAGCTCTCCGTTAATTTTACTTACTTACATATGGTTCTAATTCAGAGTTTTTTTTTACCTTCTTACGGTAAATGATATAGGAGAAGGAAAAAAACTCTGAATTAAAAGTAAGTAAAGTCGTCGGGGCGGCCTAATGTCGGTATCAGCCATGCAGCGAGGGAGTATATCCCCTTTTAACTAGCGCTAGACCAAGGAGATTATTTTTAGCGTCTGAGGTGGAGCGCCACACCTACCATCAGCTCCTTACTTTACCGCACAGATACCTGTGCTACTCATACGGTGAGTTGGCGAGGGCGGGTATCTATATCTATTGTCGAATGCTCTAACATTCACTATTATTTACCCATAGCTGGAGGGAGAAGCTACGTCAAACCTATTGCAAATATCGATATGACATCGACAAAATTCAATCCAATGGTCAAAACGACAAAATGAGGGGCTGGCAGTAGGTGTGGCGCTTCACCTCGGCAAAAACAACCTCCTTGGTCTAGCACTCGCTGTCCAGTTGATATCCACAATAGACCACTCCGTTAACTTTACTTACAGATGGTTTTTATTCAGAGTTTTTTTTCCTTCTCCTATATCAGTTGCCATTACAAGGCTCAATGGTCTTGAACTACTATTTACCCATAGCTGGAGGAAGAAGTTAGGTCAAACTGATACCGACAGTATAGCTCCTCGTTAACTTTACATACAGATGCTTTTTATTCAGATTTTTTCCTTCTCCAATATCAGTTGCCGTAATAATTCTAGCTTGCACTACTATAGCTGGAAGAAGAATTTAGGTCAAGCTGATACCGACGATGGACCATTTCGTTAACCTTACTAACACATGGTTTTTATACAGAGTTTTTTTTTCCTTCTCCTATATCAGTTGCCGTAACAAGTCTAACATGCCCTACTATTTACCCATAGCTGGAGGAAGAAGCTAGTTAAATTGATACCAACAGTATACCTCCTCGTTAACTTTATTTACAGATGTTTTTTATTCAGATTATTCAGATTTTTTTCCTTCTCCAATATCGGTTGCCGTAATTAGTCGATCTTGCCCTAATATTTACCCATAGCTGGAGGAAGTAGCTAGGTCAAGCTGATACCGACAATAGACCCCATTGTTAACATTACTTAAAATGGTTTTATTCAGAGTTTTTTTCCTTTTCTTTATCAGTTGCCATAACAAGGCTTAATGGTCCAGCTTGCATTACTATTTACCCATAGCTGGAGGAAGAAGTTAGGTCAAGCTCATACCGACAATAGACCACTTCGTTAACTTTACGTACAGATGGTTTTTATTCAGAGTTTTTTTTCTTCCTTTCTCCTATATCAGTTGCCGTAACAAGGCTGAATGGTGTAACCTGCACTATTATTTACCCATAGCTGGAGGGAGAAGCTAGGTCAAGCCTATTGCAAATATCGATACGATATAGACAAAAGGCAATCCCGATGGTCATAACGACAATTGTTTACGTTCAATCGACGTACTTTAAACAATTTTCTCAGCATTGTTTATGCCATCATCTATGTCAAGCAGACAGTTTCTAATTGGTTTTTCCTTTGCTACTTTGGGTAATTCAACATGGACGTTTTCCCCGCCTTTGTTTCCAGCCTCGAGCTAAAAAGCTAGCGGTTTGGCGCCAATTACTCACATTGCCACACCCGCCTTGCTTCAAGCTTCGTTCCTTCTTTTTTTTTCTTTTCTTTTTGTTTTTTCTTTTTGGTTTTATTTGTGTGTGATAGCTTCGCGCGCACTGGACACTTTATTACTTGACCCTAATTAATATTGTCTTCGTCTGGACTTCATTTTAATATCAGTTTGTATTATACACCGCCATATTTTCGCGATACAGCCTAGAGATATCGGCGGCCGGACCCGCTATTGCTCGGCTCTCTATCCCTTTTGTCCGAGTGGAAAGTTCCTCTGACCAAGACAATGTCTCCGTTCGCGGTTTTCTGTGTACAGCTGGGAAGCAGAGCGTGAAACGTAATTATTGCTTGACTAGCCTTTGGCAGCTCATTGATATTTGATGACGGCAATCATGTTTTGAGAGAATGCACTGAACGTTAAAGGATCTTGTCCGATCATGGCGGGAGCGATTCACGTGACCACAAGCTAGTTTCCGGTGAGGGAGATTTCAATTATGGATACACAAGGCTAATAACCTCAATCAAATACCCTTCCTTTCTCTGTTTGTTCATATATATATATATATATATATATATATATATATATATATATATATATATATATAAACTACGTGACCTCGCTTAGTCTATAAATTTAAGTGGTGTATTGCAGCATATACAAAATAGTCCAACAATATATATATATATATATATATATATATATATATATATATATTGTTGGACTATTTTGTCTATAAATTTAAGTGGTGTATTGCAGCACATACAAAATAGTCCAACAATATATATATATATATTGATGACGAACAAAAATCCCTGCTATATATATATTGTTGGACTATTTTGTATGTGCTGCAATACACCACTTAAATTTATAGACTAGGCGAGGACACGTAGTTTATATATATATATATATATATATTGTTGGACTATTTTGTATGTGCTGCAATACACCACTTAAATTTATAGACTAGGCGAGGACACGTAGTTTATATATATATATATATATATATTGTTGGACTATTTTGTATGTGCTGCAATACACCACTTAAATTTATAGACTAGGCGAGGACACGTAGTTTTTATATATATATATATATATATATATATAATATATATATATTTGTTGGACTATTTTGTATGTGCTGCAATACACCACTTAAATTCATAGACTAAGCAAGGTCACGTAGTTTAAACACCAGCCTGTTAACAAGCGTGAATGGGTGGTTGGTTAACTATTTAATCGCTGATATTGACAGCCGTCCATTTGCACTTTATTCGACATTGACGAACTGACCTGCCTGTAACACTAAGGAACACCAGGCACTAAGGAGCACCAAGGAATAACCAAAGGTTTTTCACTAACGGTCGTTCTCTGCTTAACACAACGTATCTCCGCTGAACAGTACTCTTGCTTGAAGCCTAAGGATGGCCACAAAAATCGTAACATATATATATATATATATATATATATATATATATATATATGAAGTGAACAAACAATGTGTTTGAAATGGCGAAGGCCGACAATTTTTGGGAGATTATGTGCTTAATTAAAGTCATACCTAATTTGTTAATTAATTAATTATAATTAAATGAATTAGGCGTGCATATCGGTTTAAATGTAAAGCGTAAACAAATCGAGAAAAAGTCGATCTCTGTATGTACATTTCAGCTTATTAGGCCTCATCAGCAGAGCTGTAGACAGGGCAGTAGGGTTCGAATCACGCACAAAGCACTGCCCTGTCTATAGTTCTGCTGATGGGGCCTAATAGGCTGAAATGTACATACAGAGATCGACTTTTTCTCGATTTGTTTACGCTTTACATTTAAACCGATATACACGCCTATTTCATTTAATTATGATTAATTAATTAACAAATTAGGTATGATTTTAATTAAGCACATAATCTCCCCCCAATATATATATATATATATATATATATATATATATCGTTGGAGTATTTTGTATATAAGGCGTGGTGCAATTCACCACTTAAATTTATAGACTAAGCGAGGTCACGTAGTTTTAACACCAGCCTGTCAACAAGCGTGAATAGGTGGCTGGTTAACACACACACACACACACACACATATATATATATATATATATGTGTGTGTGTGTGTGTGTGTGTGTGTGTGTGTGTGTGTGTATGTGTATGTGCGTGTGTGTGTAATCCAGTGAGTAATGAGTGAGTGATGAGATCTCCATTACGATGTAATAATTTACAATAATCGTAAATAATAGAGCTCAATGTGTTCCATTATTGCAAGGGTCACAGAGCAAAACTATACTTGGAACAAATTAAGAATATTTAGTGTATATAAGGGGCCGGTTTAGCTCAGTCGGTAGAGTGTTCGGCTAGAAACCACAAGTTTCCTAGTTCGATACCGGGCCCCTCCAACTCAGCGTATGAGTAGCACAGGGATCTGTGCGGTAAAGTAAGGAGTTGATGGTAGGTGTGACGCTCCACCTCAGATGCTTAAACAATCTCCTTGGTCTAGCGCTATTGAAAAGGGGATAGACTCCCTCGCTGTCTGGTTGATACCGACATTAGGCCGCCCCGACGACTTTACTTTTTAATTTTATATTTACCAACCTCTGCACGAGCAGGATGTGACACAAGGTCAATTTCTTAAGCGGAGTTTAACAGGTTTAAATTCAGGGTGTTCCTTCTCCTAGACTGGTTAAACTTAATACATTCTAAAAAATTTTCCAAAATTCTTCTTTCTTTCTTTATTCGTTGCTTCCGAATTTAAAACCTAAATTATGATTTACAAACAAATAAAATAATTGTTTAAGACCCCTAATTATTTTTACATGACAATTGACAACAAAATCGAATATAAAGTTAACCCTCCACGGCAAGTATGACGAACAAAAATCCCTGCGAATGCTGGTGACTCAACTACAGTAAACTATCTTCATAGATCAGTCTCAGTGGCGTATTTAAACGTCATGTCATTACCGGGAAAAAAGCCAGTGTCTGTCGCGTAACAAGGCTGTAGTAAGATAGATTCGGATTACATTCAAAATATACCCAGCCCCCCCCCCCCCGCTACACACATACCCTGCGCTGAAGAAAGTGACGGCAGGGCCGTATGCACAGTGGCCTTTATAAATAGAAACGAACACCTCAATGACATTTCTGTTCAGCCGACCTTTGCTGTTTTATCTAATACAAAGCATTACATTCATCACCTAGACAAGATGGATTCGAACAAAGACTTTGGCCAAAAAAACCGTAGACAGACGTAGCGGAAGCAAAAAGAAAAAAGAAAAAGAAAAGGAAAGAAAGAAAGAAAGAAAGAAAAGGCAAAACAACGACGCTTATCTTTTCACACATGTTAAAACTGACTTCTGTTTGGATTAACATGGTCTCACCCCCGCTGAGCGAGAACATCACGAGAGTCAATAGTTCAACGCTAATATCCGTCATTCACGTAACTAACTGAAAAATACACGCACGGGATGGGTTTGTGGGTTGGGTATTCACAACTAGTTTATAAAGTTTCATGGGGTTTAAAGAGACAACAATGTAGTAGTTACCATCAAGCCTTTTTTCTTAGCATTTCGTTAGTGTCAACATGGTGCAGCCATACAATAGCACTAACGCAGTTAGTTTACATTTGTATAGTTTCATGGGGTTTAAAGAGACAACAATGTAGTAGTTACTATCAATCCTTTTTCTTAGCATTTCGTTAGTGTCAACATGGTGCAGCCATACAATAGCACTAACGTAGCTAGTTTATATTTATATAGTCTCATGGGGTTTAAAGAGAGAGAGAGATGGAGTAAGGAAAGTGGCACGAATAAAGAAATGAAGAATGCTTATTTTGTAAACTCCTTTCGGAAATTGGATTATTTTACATAAAGGAATGGCGTGATATAATTTCAAAATTAGTTGAAATCTCCCGAAAGTCCATAAATTATTCAATTTAAAAAAAAAACAAATTATGCTACTTATCTATTAACAAAGGAAGTGAATAGAACATTAAATCAGAACTATTCTAATTTCTCATATATTTATTTATTTATTGTTTGTTTGTTTTCTCTAATATTCTCCGCAAAAAAGGGCGGGTATCTTTTATGCCACCAGATATGCGAAGATTGATAGTCACCATTGTAATCTAATACTTCATTCTCGTATTCTTCTTAGTCTAATAGTAGGGTAGAAACGTTACTTAATAAAATTGACTAAGTCTTCATCTTATTCGGAATGTTGATTACAGAGACTGAGTTAAGCGCATCACGTTTGGTTTGGTTTGGTTGTTTTACGGCATATCAACCTCAGTGGGTCATTTAATGCCGATAAAGTTTTTGAAATAAATCTATTCTTAATGGATAATACAATTTGTTTATCAACTCATTTTTTTCTATTTAACCATAGATGGGACCCTAACAGGTACTTACCACTCCGGGTCAAAGTGGACCAGGGAGCAATGGTGATGAAGGAGTGCTCCACATTCCCCAAACCTCCAGAACTGGAACCTCACCATCAGGAGTTTAACGTCATTCACAACATGCGCATCACGTGGTGCAGTGGAAAGTGACCTATGCGAAGACACCATTGGTAGAGATTTCGATTTTCACTGGAAGATCTTGGCGCAGGGCTTCGTTTTCATTTGCATTTCCGGATAGATAGATAGACACACAAACATAAACACACACACCACACACACACACACACACACATATATTATATATATATATATTTAATATATATATATATATATATATTATAATATATGTAATATGTATATATATATATATACATACATATTTATTTATTTATAGTTTACAATACATTTAAAAGTCCGTTTTACCAATGGTTTCGGAACATCACTTTAGGTGATTGGTCGTCATCAGAAACGTTCACTTTTGAAAATATTTGGACAGTTTTTTCCCCGTGACTCGTGTCTACGTGACCTGTTTTCCGTTCTCCTTTTCCTTTCATCAATCATCATATTGTAAACAGGTATTGTAAATTAAATAAATGAATACAGCTCTTACAGAAGTAATTGAGCACTTTATTATAATTTCTCCAATACTAACAAGGAATTAACTATATATATATATATATATATATATATATATATATATTATTTGGGGGAGAATATGTGCTTAATTGAAGTCGTACCTAATTTTGAAAGTTAATTAATTAATAATTAATTAATTAGGCGAGCATTCCTATTCAAATGTGAGCCTAAACAAATCGAGAAAAATCAATCTCTGTATGTACATTTCGGCCTATTAGGCCTCATCAGCAGAGCTATAGATAGGAAGACTGCCTTATGCGTGATTCGAACCTTGACCGTCAAGCTGACAGGCGAGGACCGTAACCCCCACAACAACCGCACTTTCTTAGATTTTTCGTTTTGCTGATTAGGCCTAATAGGCCAAAATGTACATACAGAGATTGATTTTTCTCGATTTGTTTAGACTCACATTAGAATAGGTATGCCCGCCTAATTAATTAATTATTAATTAATTTACTTTCAAAATTAAGTACGACTTCAATTAAGCACATATTCTCCCAAAAATTGTCGGCTAAAAAAAGCCATATCAAAACACATCGTTTGTGTATTTACTTCTCATATATATATATATATATATATATATATATATATGAGTTGAATCTACAGCGTTTGTTTGTTCACAAACTCCCAGGGTTTTTGGTTGGTTGGTTTTTACGGCATGTCAACCTTTGATGGGTTATTTTATGCCGAAGTCGTTTTTTTATTCATTGTTGATGACACTCAATTTTTTAAAACTCATTTTAAAACACATTTTTAAAACTCTCTTTTTCTATTTAACACATAGATTAGGCATAGAATATTCATTAGGGAAAAAGACAAGTCAGTGTTACAACATTTGCGTTTGACTAGCGACCAGTGACAATTAACGTCGGACTAGAGACCTGCGAGCATTTGCTGGAGATTAGTGGACATTTACGGTCGTATCGACGACAGTAATTACCGTGGTTGATTTTGGTCGTCACTTCACACCTCTATTTCGAAATAATAGGTTTATTTCGCTCAGTCAGTGAGGAGAAACTGCCATTTGAGCTATTGTAGGCAACGTATTAATGTTTCCAGCTTTCA
>CM042149.1:111387781-111407781 GCA_023376005.1 Doryteuthis pealeii | reverse complement strand
TTTTTATCTTAATTCTTATTTAGTTTCATTAGCCTTTCTTATTTAATATAATATTTTATTACATTAAAACTTAAATACTTGCACCTGTTTCAAATACTTGTTACATTTGTAAATAAATTTCATACACTGATTGTATCAAATATTATGGGATAAATATAATACATTCATCAGCTGAAATCAATGGACTGATTTAAATTTGTATCTCCTTAATATAAGTAATAAGTCAAGTAAAGTAAAGTAAAATCGTCGGGGCGGTCTAATGTCAACCAGACAGCGAGGGAGTCTATCCTCTTTTCACTTGCGCTAGACCAAGGAGATTATTTTAGCATCTGAAGTGGAGCGCCACACCTATCATCAGCTCCCCACTTTAGCGCACAGGTCCCTGTGCTACTCATACGCTGAGTGTGCGAGGGCCGATATCGAACCCAGAAACTTGTGATTCCTAGCCGAACACTCTAAAATAACACTTATAAATATAATTTAGTAGTAATTTATTATTAATCAACTAAATCATTTAGTTAATTAATATTAGTAATTTAATCTATTAAGTAATTTGATTATTTTGTATTTTGAATTGTTACAATGAACACTCAAATTCTGTCCATTTTATTATTAAGTTGTCAATAATAAAAATTTCAAAATGATTTGAACACCAATTTTTTTTGCTGACTGGTCCCACCACGGTCAAATGAAACAATTATTGGCGATACCACGGATAATGAGTTGATACTGATTGATTTTAACGGCATGTTAACCTATTTGAGTTTATTTTATGGGTTAGGGAATCACGTTCATTGGATATTACATTTTTATGCTGGTGTTTCAAAATAGTTTTGCACACAATTATGTAATTTAAAGTATTCCGATCTAATAAAAAATAACAATGGTACTTCGCACAGTGCATGCATATACATATATATACAACTGTCAACTTTACAATAAATACAACCAATTTGTAAAAAAAGAAAAAGAAAAAGAAAAAGAAAAAGAAATTGATATATATATATATATATATATATATATATATATATATTATATATATATATTTGGGAGAATATGTGCTTAATTAGAGTCGTGCCTAATTTTGAAAATTAATTAATTAATAATGAATTAGGCGGGAATGCCTATTTTAAATGTATGGCTAAACTGCTGATGAGGCCTAATAGGCCGAAATGTACATACAGAGATTGATTTCTCTCGATTTGTTTAGCCATACATTTAAAATAGGCATTCCCGCCTAATTCATTATTAATTAATTAATTTTCAAAATTAGGTACGACTCTAATTAAGCACATATTCTCCCAAAAATTGTCGGCAAAAAAAAAGCCATTCCAAACATACCTTGTTTACAACTTATCATATATATATATGTAAAAATGTCTGTTGAAAATAAAATAGCTTATTTCCTAGTTGAGTAACGTGAGTGACCCAGAAAAACAGAACCCAAATTATTTATTTATTTTCCTATTAAACTAACCATAACCCTAACCCTAACCCCTAACCCTAAACCTTGTTGGACTTAAACTTTAAAAAAATTAAAATTAAAAGTTTTATTACAAAATTTGTGGGTTCGGTTTTTTCTGGTTCTCCCTGTAATATTATGTTACTCAACTAGGGGGGGGGTTAGGGTTAGTGTTAGGGTTAGAGTTTAGGGTTAGTGTTTAGGGTTAGGGTTTAGGGTTTAGGGTTGGGGTTTAGAGTTAGTTTAATGGGAAAATAAATAATTTGGGTTCTGTTTTTTCTGGGTGACTCTGTAATATCATGTTACTCAACTAGGAAATAACCATGAAAACAACACACACACACACACACACACACACACATATATATATATATATATATATATATATATATATATATATATATATATGAGAAATAAATACACAAACAATGTGTTTTGATATGGCTTTTTTAGCCGATAATTTTTGGGAGAATATGTGCTTAATTGGAGTCGTACCTAATTTTGAAAGTTAATTAATTAATAATTAATTAATTAGGCAGGAATACCTATTCAAATGTAAGGCTAAACAAATTGAGAAAAATCAATCTCTGTATGTACATTTCGGACTATTAGGCCTCATCAGCACAGCATATATATATATATATATATATATATATATATATATATATATATAAAGCAAACATCATTTGAGTTAAAGGAACGATTATATATATATATAGGGGCCGGGTTAGCTCAGTCGGTAGAGCGTTCGGCTAGAAACCACAAGGTTCCTAGTTCGATACCGGTCCCCGCCCACTCAGCGTATGAGTAGCACAGGGATCTGTGCGGTAAAGTAAGGAGCTGATGGTAGGTGTGGCGCTCCACCTCAGATGCTAAAACAATCTCCTTGGTCTAGCGCTATTGAAAAGGGGATAGACTCCCTCGCTGATTGGCTGATACCGACATTAGGCCGCCCCGTTGACTTTACTTACTTTTATATATATATATATATATATATATATATATTTGGTGTCTTATTTTAGTGGGTATCTGTTATCACCTAAAAAAAGATTCTTTTTTAAGCATTAGTCTCATTAGTGTTCAATTTGTAATTCCTGCTTCCATTTTTTCCCATGATAAAAAACAAAGGGATGTCTGTTGCTGTTGGGTCATTCTTAGAACAAGCCTCAGGCGTGTCGATGACACATCACGGAATAGAGATACAAGAAAACTCATGGGGGCGTCCTATTGTGGTGTAATGGTTAACAAACTAATTTCCCATATCCATTACAACTGAATAGGGAGTTCGATCCTTGCTGGATGCCCGATACTTGTGTCGAACGGCTTGAAAAAAAAAAGGGTGTCATATAGTGGCATAATAAGTAGCAAGTTAGTTGTTGTAACGCGTTTAGCGAATAATAAGACGGGTAGTCCAGTTGGTGTTAACTGCGAGAAGTGATCACTTCCGCCTTTTATTTGCAACAAAAAAGATGGCTGAAACAATACTTCCGTTTCATAACAAAACAATGCTATAAACGGTGCTTCTGTTTCTTAGTATACCACACTAGTATAGTAGATTATTTTGAGAGAGTAGAATTTGGAAAGTGTAATATATTAGTTGTATCAATTATTTTGGGAGATCTCCATTGCGGTGTAATTTTACATATCTATTACAATTGAATAAGGTGTTCGATCCTCGCTGGATGCCCAATACTTGTGTCCCTGTGTCACATTATACTCATGTCCAACGTATATAATAAAAATGGCGTCCTATAGTGGCACAATGGGTAGCAAGCTAATAGAGCAGATCTATTTCTATTAAATAGCAAGTTCAGTCCTGGATAGATGCCTCGTGCTTGTATTGTTACATAATCTATGCGGTGGCATAAGATTATTGTCAATCCCCTGTAATTCTGAGGGGATAACCCTTTTCATACTTATGTAAGGTAGTATAGAGATATGGTGGCGATCAGTGCAGTTGATGGCCCTGAAAGTGAGTGACGGCGTTTGACCTCACTCTCACCTTGCCTTCCGGGGATAAATCGTGGGAACCGGCAGGCATAGATGAACCTGTTCCGGTTTAAGAATAGTAAGGAGCTTTATTTTAGTTTTTGCAGTGGACGTCAGACAGAGCAGTCGGCCATGATGCTCTGTCTACACTGTAACTCTGCATACGCGCGCTATGTTATGTCTGGGTTGGGGATTTACCGAATAAAGTAACATTAAAAGAAAATCGAAGTCTTGTGTTTACTAAAAACTAACAATGACACAGGGCTTCTGATAACGAGAAATCCCCAATAGAAGACCAGACCGGAATCCCCAAGTCAACACCAGACGCTAGACCAGACCAAGTTAAGATGAAAGAAGAAGACCCAAAGCCGGCCAGAAGAAAATACGACCAGAAGTAAGAAGTAAGAAAAGGGCATACAACATTATATCGATTTGGTACCGTGAAAACCTCTGTGCGTAACAGTGTCACCCCTTGCCCGTGGCGAATGGGTTGAGTGAAGAGGGCGTTCCTCCGGGGAAGAATGGTTAGAAAGCTAGTCTCGCGTATCTATTACTACTGAATAGCAAAGTCGATCCTCACTGTATGACTCATACTAGCAATCCTGAGTGAAATCCTACCCGTGGCGAATGGGCTGGGTATATAAAAGGGCGTTGTGTCTTATCTTGGTGTGATGATTAGAAAGTTTATCTCGCATAATATACATACAGTTTGTGTCTATGTATGTCCGGGGGAAACTGTGAAAATAAAACAAATGATGTAATAAAGTAAATATGTAAAAATATTCACTATCAACAGATCTTGCTTTTTGAGCCAAAATAATAAAGATTTGATATATCTTATTATAATGGAGATTGTGTGTTTTTCTGTCTGTAACCGAAACTATATTACTACTCAAGTCACAATTCCCTTAGTTATTTACATCACATTCTCCATGATTCTATTTCTATTTAAACCTCAATTAATAATAAAACTGTTTGACATTATTAATACTGTTGGCCTTACCTAAATACTAATAACATGTAATTGTATTTATATATACAACAAAATACCAGTTTTCAGTGTAAACGTAAAGCTAATTTGCATATTGATATTAAAAAAAATTGATTTTAATAAAAATGTGCTTGGTATTATTGATTTTTAATTGTTTGGTTTTATCTTAATGAATATGAGTAAAAATCTCTTCAATAAATCCTAAAAGAAATTCATTAACAAGAAGAAATAACTGTAATTTTATTCTTTACTTCCTATTTTAACTAAATAGTTATATTAGGAAAATTTAGCATTGAAAAACGGAAGTGATGAAAGAGTAAGTTTCAGTTGTTCTATTTTCCGATTATACCCCCTCCGTTTCAAATCTTTTTATCTGAATTCTTAATTAGTTTCATTAGCCTTTCTGATTTAATCTAATATTTTACTACATTTAAACTTAAATACTTGCACCCTACGGAGGGTGCATATATTTGCTAGTATAAATAAAGATAATTGAAAAATAAGATTTGAATGGAAACAGCATGGAAATTTTTTTTGCATTTACTCGTTTAAATAGGAGACATTAATTTTTCATTCCAAAGTGGCTCGATCAACGTAAGGGCTTTTTTTTACATACGGATTTTAATGGGGCATCCTGCGAGGATCCAACTTACGATTCAACAATAATGGATTTGCAAAACTATATTTTTTAGCCCCCCCCCCCGCTCTACCCAGGCGACGTCGGATAGCCTCTTCTAGATATAACTAAAGATTGTCTACAATTATTAGATTCTGATAATTCATACTTTCATTGTACATTTCGGGAATTCCATCGTTTTGCAAGTCCATTACAACTGAATAGCGAGTTCTATCCTCACTGGATGCCCGATACTTGCGACATTGTGTCACATCCTAAGAGTTTCCCATCATGCTACTGGATAGCTAGTCCTATTCTCGCTGAATACCACATACATTCGGCTTTGTGTCACATTCTACTTCAGAACAATTTTTGGGAAGAAAATTTAGTTGTTATCAATTATTTTTTATTCATATGTATAACATGCATATACATGCATATACTACTTTTTTGAGATTCAATATTGAAAAATAATATGATTATCTACTTTTCATTTTCAGCACCCCCCCCAAAAAAAAAACAAGTTCACTATATATATATATATATATATATATATATATATATATATATATATATAAAGTAAAGACAGCAATCAAAATGGCTCTAACTTCGATCAAGTGACCACACTAGTCCCAAATTTAAACATCTGTGCGCAAAACGCAATGTAACAATAATTATTATATTGAAAAAGTGCGAATAATTCTGACTCTCCGTCGTAGTTATTATTCAAATCAAACATTTACAAATTAATCAAATTTCGGCATAAAATAACCCATAAGGCGTTGATGTGTCGTTAAATGAACCAAATCAAACTAAACTACGTCAACATTACTTGGTAATGGTTAATTATCGATATAAAAAAAGTATGTTAGTTTATCTGTTTGTTAATCGGTGCTTCGAGGTAGAAAAATAAACATTTAATTAGTATTATATATTTCTTGAACTTCTCTTATGTAAACGTTCATTGAAGTCGTCTTGGAAATTCTTTGCTTTAGAAAAACTTTTAATTATCGGAATTGAAATGAACATTCATTAGAAGAATAAACAAAATGGTCAAATTAAAAGCCGAAGGCGGGAACTTTTCAAATCAAATTTGCATCACATTAGACGCACCTTGCATCGAAATGATTCTTTAATTAACGACTTAATTAGTCAACCATAAAAGGTGCGAAGATTGTATACATTCGATACCCAAATTAAATATTACATGAAAAAAACATCTTAAAACAACAACAACAACAACAACAACAACAAGTTCTTTTAATGAGAGAAAAGAAGTAGCGTCACTTCACTCTTCGCCTACTTTAAACCGATCACAGCGGCTCTTCCACTATTGCGATCCTACCGTAAACCGTTGACAGGGGATCTCGCACATGTCACTTGTTTATAATAATAGGACTTTATTTATTACAATAATAGAACTTCAATGATGCTGATAGCTTTTTGATTTAGTGCGTTCTGGGACGCACATTTTTGCTTTGAATGAGTCCCCGGGAAATTTGATGGTTCCCAATGAAATAATTCTTCAATTAACGACTTAATTAGTCAAACATAAAAGGTGC
This sequence comes from Doryteuthis pealeii, assembly GCA_023376005.1. Taxonomy (NCBI): domain Eukaryota; kingdom Metazoa; phylum Mollusca; class Cephalopoda; order Myopsida; family Loliginidae; genus Doryteuthis; species Doryteuthis pealeii. The sequence goes on along the minus strand of CM042149.1, from coordinate 111,401,161 downwards.
GAAGATTGTATACATTCGATACCCAAATTAAATATTACTTAAAAAAATCATCTTTAAAAAAAATTCTTTTAATAAGAACAAAGAATTATCTCCTTGGGTCTGTTCAAAAAATAGCAACACTTCACTCTTTGCTTACTTTAAACCGATCACAGCGGCTCTTCCACCATTGCGATCCTACAATAAGCCGTTGACAGGGACTCTCGCACATATAACTTGTTTATGATAATGGGGCTTTTTTTTTATTACAATAACAGAACTTTATTTGAATATAATGATTTCTAAGCTGAATAGATAGTGAGCTTCGAAGTATTCCATCATACAGGTAATACCAAGAAAATTTGGTACAGTCTTGGAGAAAATTTGTTTGGCAAAGAGTTAAGTTCCCAAGACAAAAAAAAAGGACGCAGAATGAAACGTTATTTTCCTATAAATAGGATCATCGCCATTTAACACACGTATTCCAGTGTGTGTTGTATTGATCGAAGCACCTTGGTCAAATTAAAAGCCGTGGGTGGGAACTTTTCAAATCAAATTCACATCATATTAGACACACCTTGCATTGAAACCATTCCTTTATCAACAGGTTAATCAGTCAACCACAACATTGCGGATATTTAGACATTAAATATCCAAATTAAATATATGAAAAAAAAAACCCCAAAAACCCATTTCTCTGAATGTTTGAGAGGAGGCTTGAAGATTAGTATTACCTGCGTTATTCGGACTATTGTCCCCATCTTCATTGTTATTTGTACAACGTTTCGGCGATATACCTGAAGAAGGCCGGAGGGTATATCGGCCGAAACGTTGTACAAATAACAATGAAGATGGGGACAATAGTCCGAATAACGCAGACAATACTAAAAAAAAAAAAACATCTTAAAAGAAATGCTTGTTTCTTTTAATGGGAGCAAAGAATTATATCCTTAAACGAGGTCTGTTCAAAGTATGGAGACTGAAGTTTTCAAGACAAAGAAAAGGCAAAAAAATGGGTCGTTAATTTCTTATATATATTTACCAACTCCTCCACATGAACAGGATGCGACACAAGGTCAATTTCTTAAGCGGAGTTTAACAGGTTTAAATTCAGAGTTTTCCTTCTCCGAGACTGGTTACCTAGCCATGGTTAAAGAGTTCAGTCTTCATTGCTATTTACCCATAGCTGGAGGGAGAACTGTATTCATACCTTTCCCAAGGATATTAGCGCGATGTGAAATAGCAAACAGCTTCGTCTAGGATGATGAGTCCATTTCCAACGACTCTAACCATTAGACCACTCGCCTCCACGCGTTAATTTTCTTATAAATAGTCCCCTTACCAGTCAACACAGATACGTGTGAGAGAATCACACACACATACTTGTACATATGTGTGTGTGTTTGTGTGTGTGTGTGTATGTGTATGTGTGTGTGTGTGTGTGTGTGTGTGTGTGTGTGTGAGAGAGAGAGAGAGAGAGAGAGAGAGAGAGAGAGAGATGTTCCTCATATAAGATGAATTTTCGGAAAAGGCATGAATCCATCAGTTCCCTTCTAGACAAAAAAGGAAAAAAAAAAAACAAAAAAAAAACACAAAAAAAAACAAAAACAAAACAGATCGTTAATTTTCTTATAAAGTCCCTCGCCAGTCAAACACAGATATGTGTGTATGAATGTGTATGTATGTATGTGTGTGTGTGTGTGAGAGAGAGAGAGAGAGAGAGAGAGAGAGAGAGGAGAGAGAGAGAGAGAGAGAGAGAGAGATGTTCCTCATATAAAATGACATTTTAGAAAAGGCATGAATTCATCAGTTCCTTTCTAGTTATGTGTAAACAATCTAGATTATTTAATCTCAATAAGACAACCAATCTAGGAGATATTGGATCGTTAATCGATCGTTAATTTTCTTATGAATAGTCCCCTTGCCAGTCAACACACGTGTTTGTGTGCGTGTGTGTGTGTGTGTGTGTGTGTGTGTGAAAGAGAAAGAAAACATATGTGTGTGTGTGTGTGTGAGAGAGGAGAGAGAGAGAAGGGGGGGAGAAAGAGATGTTCCTCATATAAAATGACATTTTGAAAAAGGCATGAATCCATCATTTCCCTTCTAGTTATGCGTAAACTTTAGGACAGACTAGACTCTTTAATCTTGATAAGACAAATAATCTAGTAGATGGAGGGGTTGGGTAAATACATATTGGTGCAATAATGCTACCATTAAAATAAGGCTATTGTATATTTCAAGAAGCATTTTCATTTCTTTATTTCTTTCAGTGTTGAAAGAATTTTCTGTTCAAATTTAAATTACAACATTATTTAATGACATTACTTTGAACTAGCAAATATATGCACCCTCCGTGTGCAAGTATATAAGGTTTAATGTAATGAAATTTCATATTAAATTAGAAAGGCTAATGAAACTAAATAAGAATGCAGATAAAAAGATTTGAAACAGAGTGGGGTATGTAATCGAAAACTAGAACAACTTTAACTTACTCTTCCATCACTCCCGTCTTTCATTGCTAAATTTTCCCAATTTAACTATTTAGTGAAAATAGGAAGTAAAGAATAAAATGACAGTTATTCTTTTATCAATTATAAGATAAAATCAAACAATTAGAAATCAATAATACAAAATACATATGTATTACTGTTGTGATGTTAATCCAACAGTAAAAAAGAAGTCAAGTCGAGGTAGGGTAAAATAAGACAAGTGTATTTACAATAATGGTACAGGAACGGCTAGCTTGCCGTTAAACGGTAACAGTACAACCTTTTCACTCGGTGTCTCACTATTTATAGTGAGAGCCGGTGTATATTCTCCACTGTAGGAACGGCCGGTACAACAATTACTAATAATAATACTAAGTAAATATTTATTAAAATCAAATTTTTTATACCAATATGCAAATTAGCCTTCCCATTCACACAGTAAACCGCTATATTGTTGTATATATAAATACAATTGCATGTTATTAGCATGCAGATAAGGCCAACAGTATTAATAATGTAAAACAACTTTATTAATACTTGAGGTTTAAATAAAATCAAATCATGTAGAATGTGAAGTAAATAAATAAGGGAATTGTGACTTGAGTAGTGATATACTTTTGTAAATTTCTGTAAAAATGACTGTTGAAATATTCAATAAGGATTAACGTCTATGATAATTGTCAACAGCAGTTCTTTTAATGATTGTATATAATATATATATATATATATATATATATATATATATATATATATATATATATTCACCTTAGTCAGTGTGAAAAGCCAGTGAAGATAAGCGTATCAATTGATTCACCATCAGTTGATGCGAGGCGTATAATCAAAAATATAAGACGGAAACGCAAGGGCATCACACAAATAGACGCTGTCAATGGCTTCTCTAAGATAACCTCGGGGGTTTTGTTTCCCCAGATAGAAAACCGAACAACTAATGCAACCTACGGAGAGGTCAAGCCTACTTTGTTCAAATTCCCACGATGTTCACAACACACAGTGTCCAGTATGGGGCATATTGCCACAAGGAAGCGGAGGGCGATTAATTTCACACACACACACACACACACACACCACACGCACACACACACACACACACACACACATATATATATATATATATATATATACATTTGAGGTGAATGTTAGTATTTGTATCCGTTTTAGGAGATACTTATACTAGGTTTGGGCTTAGGAGTGAAGCATTAACGTACTTATTATGCTAATATTGTTAGCGTAATATGTTAGTTGAGGAATACACGAGTCACGGTCAGTCGAAGGGATGTAGTAGTCCCAAAAATTTACCCGGTTAAATAAATGAAACTTAACACTAACCAGAGTCTTCAGATATTTATTCCTCTACTAACATATTACGCTAACAATTTTAGCATAATAAGTACGTGAATGCTTCACTCCTAAGCCCAAACCTAGTATAAGTATCTCCCAAAACGGATACAAATACTAACATTCACCTCAAATGTATATACCCACCAGAAGCATACGGAGACGCAAAATCCACATCATATATATATATATACACATATACTCACACACACATACACACACATACACACATACACACAAATATACACTCGTGCATGCATGCATAAACACACCCAAAATGATAGCGAAAGTGGCGAAGAGAGTTATATACACAAAGCAAATGGTTGTTATATATGCGAGTTCGCCTTGAATAATAGATAAGAAGACGGGCAGCTGAGAGGTCTAATATCCCGACAAAAAATTCGATTGGTTGGTGGGTTGAATTTTATTGTATATCAAACCTTGTTGGGTTATTTTATGCCGAAGGTGTTTTTTTTTATTCATGCTTGACGGCTATTCAATCATTTTTTAAACTCATTTTTCGGGTAGATGAATCCACTTCCTATGGTGATAACCGTTTACAAGTTCACATGCTGTTTCATCTAAAGCATAGGTCACTAAACTACGGCTCGCGGGCCGAATCTGGCCCGCGAAGGCATTTTATCAGGCCCGCCGACGATATTTGAATGTTGCGTTCTTTGATAATGATTTGAAAATAAATATGTTGGTTAAATTTGTTTGTGTGCATCTTACGCCACTCATCCATGAATATAACATGGAAAGATAAAATTTGTTGTACATCTTTTTTCTTAGAGCTTTCGTTCTGGCTAGCAAGTATTGAACACAATAATAATGTGGCCCGCGCTCATTATTTTATAATCTATCTGCACCACCATGAAAAATGTTTAGTGATCCCTGATCTAAAGTGATGCAACGAAACACTTATATATGTACGTATGTAAATATCCCATTCACCCGCCACGTGGTGCGTGTGACAGTTTGCCATACTATTTACCCATAGCTGCAAGGAGAATAGTTAGCTCCATACATTATCCAGGGGTATTAGCACGATGTGAAACGCAATCGGCCACGTTCAGGATTTGAACTCCGGTAGCAGATTCCATTTCCTACCAGGACGATTGTATCAGGTTACGGAATCATCGACCAACAAAGATGCCTGCGCCCTGTTGGCCGGGACAGAAGAATATACCGACTGCACCTCTGCATTGGGGTAAAATCCCCCTAATTGTGCTACCTTTTGGCCGTGGGTGGTGACCCGTGATGCTTAAGGACAGAATCCTAGTGGCTGAGCAGTCCATGACATACAACATTCCACTTTGGCTCTTTGGCAGTAAATGACCCACAGAGGTTGATATGCCGTTAAACAAAACTGAAACTTAGGCTTGACAGACGGTCAAATTAATCAGCTGGTCACGTCAAGCCCTAACACTTGTCCCGATCCTATTGCCCTTATGACAAACCTTTAACTCTTTTTATCATATATATGCTATAAGGTGGTGATTGAGGGTCTTAGTTTCCCGGGTATGAAATTAAAGAGCATCTAATGATAAAGTTCTAATTCTGGAGCTCTAGGGATCAAGGAGTACCCCTTCATCGTCATTACACCCAAGTCCACTCTGACCTGGAGTGATAGTATTCGTAAGGATCATATGTATGGGTTATATAGAAAAATGATGAGTTTTAAAAAATGTTTTAAAATCTTTTAATTTAATTTAATTTTTTAAATTTGAATACCACCAAGAGTAAATAAGACAAATCTTCTTCTGCATAAAATAATCCAACAAGGTTTGACATGCCGTAAAAGCCAACTAACTCACTCCAACCCATCATCATCATCATGTCGCGCAGGCAGCACGGATATCCATGACAACCTCTCGCCAACCTTCCCTATCATTCATCGCCCCAGGGAGTTCTTCCTTGCTGCAGCCAGCATCTTTACATAGCTGGTCAATGTAGATCCTTGCTGGGCGGTCCACACTGGCATGTCCATGTGTTGGCTTACACAGGAGAACATCGCTTATGAGTTCGTCCTTGTTTCTCCAGCAGTGCCCTGCATGTCTAGTCCGTCTCACTCGGATGGTCAGTGAGATAGGGGGCAGGTGACCATACAGCTGCTCCCTTGTGGGATGCTGTTTCCGCGACTTGTTCAAAACTGCTCGTAGCATTCTTTTGCAGCTCCCATCTAGCTTATTCTCGAGGCGCCTCGTTAGGGTCAAGGTGGTGCAGCCATACAGCAGTAGCCTAATTTTAGCTAAAATTTAACTAAACTGCTTCTAATGATAAAGTTCCAATTTTGGAGCTCTGGGAATTGAGAATACGCCTTCATCGTCATTACTCCCAGGTCCACATTGACAGGGAGTAATAATTGTTAAGTATCTGGCAGCCATCCTTCGTTCCAGATGTAATGAATAAGTAAGCAAGCCAATAAGAATCCGGTGTTAACGTATTCCTTGTAAGTCCGTCGTCCAAGAGAATCCAAATGTCAATGAAATAAGCTCAGATTGGGGTCTCTATTAATACAGCAGAAGCAGCAGCAGCAGTGCCAGTGATTGGACAATAAGAATCCTTCTCAGTTTACGTGTTTATAGGCGAGTCTATAAGTAGGAGTGACCATTTACCTGATGCCTTATATCAAAAACTCCAACACGCCCCCTTTTTTGATATATCGGCTATCTTATTAAACAATATTAAATTCCTCCTTTGAGGAAATTTACAATCGATTACAATCGACAATCTTTCCATTCATAAATGTTTATAATAAAGTCATTAAGAAATTTGTAATTTCATTTTTGTAGTAAAAGCAAAAATACTATTACTAATCTAATATTCTACTAAGCTTACTTTGTAAAAAAAAAAATATTAATTATTATTATTTTTCCTACTCATAACGTTACTGTCCAAAGTTAGTATTTTTGGCCCCTTTTTTTGGGTTTCTCTTTTTTTTGATTTTTTTTTTGTTTTTTGTTGTTTTTTTGTTTTGTTTTGTTTTGTTTTTGTTAGTTCAAAAGAATACGGTACTATACAGTACAATACATTTAATTAATACAAGTTAATGAATTAGTAACTTATTGGACAGGTTTAATGTCATTGCCCAGGACATTCATTTTTGGGGGGATCTTACCCCTCTGCATGAATACAGTCGGATTATTCTACAGCCCAAACCGACAGGGTAACATCTTAAGTTTAATTTTGGCCCCCCATGATATCTTTTTTAAAAGCATTTAGCTTTATCCTGTTCAACGGCTTTGTGAACAGATCTGAAATGTTATTTTCTGATTCTATATACTTTAAGAGTATAGATCCCTTTTTAATTTCATCTCTTATAAATTGATATTTTATATCAATATGTTTTGTTCTCTGGTGTATTAGGGGGTTCTTTGCCAGTAGTATGCTCGACTGATTATCACAATAAATAGTTACAGGGTTTTTAACAATCCCTGCAGTAAGTAAGCAAGCCAATAAGAATCTTTACCTGATGCCTTATATCAAAAACTCCAACAATAATATCTGCAAGGATTTAATCTATGGGATAAACAGAGAAAATGAGTTTTTTTTAAAATGTGGTTAAAAAATTTTTTTTAATTTGAATACCACGAAGAATAAATAAAACAAATCATTTTCGGCATAAAATAACCCAACAAGATTTGTCATGCCATAAATTCCAACCAACCCAGTCCAACCCATAAAGGAACCTAATTTTAGGGCTTTTTCGTTTATGTTGTCTTTCAGTGAACTCAGCTACCCTCAGTAAATATCGGTCGTGTTATCATTTCGGTACAAGAAAGCTTGTTGCTTTTTGAAGGGTTTCTTTCTTGTTTGGGTGGAGGGATTGTTTTTTAATACGACTTAGAAATAAATATTGAATGCCCGCCGAATAAACTGATTGAAAGGATGAAAAGAAAACAAACAATGCAACTATGAACTCGGCATTTCCTGGCCACAGTTTGTAAAAGAGCAGTTTTCATCTGAGTGAACGATCGTTTTATTTACTTCATCGGCGGGGCCTTCATCAACCCCCCTTTTTTTTCACATGTTTGCTTTCAAGTATTTTCCAACATCTGGAAGGCACATTTGTTAAGTATTTGTTTCTCAATCCTTTTTACATGTGAGGATATTTTTAGAGTTCAGCATTCAATCAGATACATTAAACAATATATATATATATATATATATATATATATATATATATATATATATATATCCAAAAGTCCAGAGAAGAAATCTTTCTTACGACACAAGAGTTTTATTTAAAAAACCTGTCGCAGTTTGAGAGCTCAATGTGTGCTCTTAATGTTAGAGTCACAGAGCAAATATATAAGTAAAGAAATAACGTGTCTAACTCTCCCGACTCATCAGATGCGAAGATTCGCATCTGATAAGTCGGGAGAGTTAGACACTTTGTCTAAGCTCCCTGAAATAGACTATAATGCTAAATCTCTAAGTCTTTTGTTATTTCTTTACTTATATATTTGCTCTGTGACTCTAACATTAAGAGCACACATTGAGCTCTCAAACTGCGACAGGTTTTTTTAAATAAAACTCTTGTGTCGTAAGGAAGATTTCTTCTCTGGACTTTTGGATTATATATATATATATATATATATATATATATATATATATATATATATATATATATATATATAAGCAGGTAGCTTCATTGTCGCCTGATAGGAAACCTTTTAAGCGAGAATATAAATAACTGTATCATGTTTTTAGGTTTGTACATTGATATCCACAAATAAGGTTTCTTTGTTTAATGCTTTGTCAGTTATTTAATTTCAAAGTCTTTATTGTAGAAGAACAGTAGAGGTACTACTTAACCCATAGCTAGGCGTAGAAGGGTGTTGATATCTTTACTATATATATATATATATATATATATATATATATTTGTTATTATCATAAAGGTACACGGTAATAACCTACTCTAGTTTCACCATAAGGATCACCATAAGGATCACCATATGGTGAAACTCGAGTAGGTTATTACCGGATACCTTCATGATAATAAATTTGCTCTACTAACGTATTGTGCACTTTATATTTGTTATATCGCTGCCTTATCATTGTGAAACTTGAATCAACTAACCACTGTGACCATTTTCACCGGTAAGTCACTTTTTCCACAAATACTATATATATATATATATATATATATATATATATATATATATATATATATATATATATATATATATATGTTTTGATTATATATATATGTTGTGTGATATGAAGCAAGTGGCCGTACAGCTGTTTTCTCGTGGGGCGTTGTTTCCACGTCTTGTTTAAGATTGCATGCAGCATTCTTGTGCAGCTCCCATCTAGCTTTTTCTCTGGGTACTACTTATATATATATATATATATATATATATATAGTGCAGTTGTAGGTATGTATGTCCGGAGGAAACTACGAAAATATAACAATTAACGATAAAGTAAATATATATGAAAGTCGTCGGGACGGCCAATCAGTGAGGGTGTCTATCCCCTTTTCATTAGCGCCAGATCAGGGAGATTGTTTTTTGCGTCTGAAGTGGAGCGCCACACCTACCATCAACTCCTTACTTTACAACACAGATCCCTGTGCTACTCATACGCTGAGTTGGCGATGACCGGGCTCGAACTAGGAACCTTGTGGTTTCTAACCGAAAGCTCTACCGACTGAGATAACTCGGCCCCTTATATATATACACGTCAGATATCATCAGGTCTTGCTTTTTAAGTAAAAATAATGAAGATTTTATTTATATTCGTGAAGATAATTAAAAAATAAGATTTAAATAACAGCATAGAATTTTATTTGCATTCAATATTGTAAATAGCAGACATTAATTTTTCTTTTAGAGTGGTTGGGTCAACGCAATCTTTTTTTTACGTGGGGATTTTAATGGGACATCCTGCGAGGGTCCAAGTCACGATTCAGTTATAAATTATTACTGAATCTTGAGTTGGATTCCCGCAGGAGGCTCCATGCACATGCAAGACTAACTTTTAAATGACCCCCATCTATCCAGGCGACGTCGAGTTTCCGCTTCTATCATATATATATATATAAGTAATTGGTAATTTTCTTGAAGCATTGTTAAGTATGTTATAATATATTAATGATTTGAAGGCAATTACAATGCGTATAAAAAATAAAAACAAAAAGAAAAATATCAGAAATGCACATTTCTGATATTCACCTCTGAAGATAAAGTTTCTACTTTTTTTTTAAAACAACTTGTCGCAGTTTGAAATCAATAGGACAAAAATAACATATTTTTGTTTTTATTTTTATACGCATTGTAATTGCCTTCAAATCATTAATTTATTATAATATATATATATATATATATATATATATATATATATATATATATATATATATATAATTTTGTAAACACTATCTGATGTATGCTATATACACTATATATATTATAATAAATTAATGATTTGAAGGCAATTACAATGCATATAAAAAATAAAAACAAAAAGATGTTATTTTTGTCTTATCGATTTCAAACTGCGACAAGTTGTTTAAAAAAAAAAGTCCTATGTCGTAAGGAAGATTTCTTCTCTGGGCTTTTGGATATATATATATATATATATATATATATATATATATATATATATATATATAATTTTCTGAAAACTATCTGATAGTCGAAATAAATTCATTATAGTCAAATGTCGGTTTGTTAAGTTTTTCTTTCTTTGAAAGTTAAATATCGCTCTGTATATTATTAATTTATTAGTTATCCATTGAGCTGTCTAAGGGATTTATAAAATCCTTGTATGCATCTACATGAACATACAGTATGGTGAAATTCTTGCACAATCCCCAGTGGATCACCTTTCCCACCCAGTCATGCCTAGTCTTTTACTCTCATTGAGCTAGTTTGTCGCATTCGCGTATTATGTGATTAACCGTTTTGTCTCTGTCTCCACACATTCTGTATTTGCTATTCTGCTGCGTCTTATCTATTGTTGCTTCAATAAAGTTTATTCTCATGGCATTGTCTTGCACTGTGATTATAAGTTTATCACTTGAAATACCCATATAGTTGTTTTTGTTCCCATTTCTGTTTTAAGAAAAAAAGGTTTGATGTATTTCTGCTTGTCAATATATTGCATTGCTTGCTTTTCCTGGTTGTAGCATTTAGTCTTTCCTTACTTTTATTAATGTATTCGTTAAGTTCTCGATTATTATTATTATTATTATTATAATTCTTGTTGTTGTTTTTTTGTTGTTGTTGTTGTTGTTGTTGTTCTTCTTCTTCTTCTTCTTATTATTATTATTAGTAGTAGTAGTAGTAGAAGCAATAGTCGTAATTTCTTGCTAGAGTTTTGTTCTTGTTCTTGTTCTTGTTCTTATTATTATTAGTAGTAGAAGCAACAGTAGTGTTTTGTTGCTAGAGTTCCATTATATTCTTCTTCTTCTTCTTCTTCTTCTTCTTCTTCTTCTTCTTCTTCTTTCACCTTCTTCTTCACCTTCTTCTTTCACCTTCTTCTTCTTCTTCCTCTTCTTCTTCTTCTTCTTCTTCTTCTTCTTTCATTCTCTCTCTTTTCTTCTTCTTCTTCTTCTTCTTCTTCTTCTTCTTTCATTCTCTCTCTTCTTCTTCTTCTTCTTCTTCTTCTTCTTCTTCTTCTTCTTCTCTTCATTCTCTCCTTTTTCTTTTCTTCTTCTTCTTCTTCTTCTTCTTCTTCTTCTTCTTCTCTTCTTCTTCTAACTAAACTTTTTTTTTCTTAATTTCCTTCAGTCCCTACTTAACTAAGCAGAAAACAACCAAGACTTACACCATATAAAATCTTCAATCTAAAACCAACCATTCGGTTCAGACCTCATGTCGCGTTTCTTGTCTGTATTCTACAATTTCACTCCAACGTAATCAGCTCGGTCGGTTCCTTTTCAAACGCAAACCCACACTTTGCAGTGAGGGAGGCGGCAACCGCGGCGGCGGCGGCGGCGGCGGCGGTGATTCGCTTCTTATATCTTCCTCTTGTCAACAGGTGCCCGTGTAACAACCCCTCTCCTGTAACAATCTCCACTTAACCCCCCGCGACAAGGATATTGCGTCGTTTCGTGTTCTCATTCGCAAACACAGGACCCATTACCTGTTCTCAACGATATTTTCGCTTTAGATTCTAAAAGAAACCACGAACCGCGACTTCTTTTCTTTTCTTTTCTTTTTTTTTTTTGTGTGATCTTTTGAATTATCCGATCAATAGATAAAGAAAAAGCAGCGTTGAATTAGTTGCATCAATGTCACTTGGTTTAGTTTTCGTTTGCTGTAAATAATTACCATTGAGTAGAGAGCGCTTTGTGTGTTTTTAGCTTTTGTGTTAAGAGACTAAGACTGGAATTTTTGAAGGCGAATTCCTGTGGCTACGTTTGCCGGAACAATGTCCCAAGAAGATTAAGTCTGTTTAAACTTGAAGGAAACATAATTGACGTGATATATATATATATATATATATATATATATATATATATATATATATATATATATATATATATATTAATTTCTTTTTACAAATTGGTTGTATTTATTGTAAAGTTGACAGTTGTTACCGAGATTTAGAAATTCTGTTTGATGTTCGGTGAGTTTATAGTCACAGATGTTAATATAATCATCGCTATTATCATTTATATATATATATATATATATATATATATATATATATATATATATATATAGGTGTATGTGTGTGTGTGTTTGTGTGTAAGTTAGGGTCGCGGGGACATGTAGTCAGCGGCACTTGGTAACTGAAAGTTTCTTGTCTATGCGATTTTCAAACCAAGTTGCTACCTCTTTTAAAAATCGCATACACTAAAAACTGTCAGTTACCAAGCACCGTTGACTTCGACGCTACCATAAATTAGATATACATGTTCTATCAAAGATATTGAGGACAATTTAATAAAAAATATAGAATACTGTATCATATATATATATATATATATATATTTAGTATATTAAGAAAATTGAAAAAATACAGGTTTAAATAAGTTAAGTGGTAAGTTTATTGGCCGACGCTGCAGTGTTTCGATCTATTAATTAGATCATCTTCAGGGCATTTGTTGGTATAAAGAAAGGTAATAAAAAAGCAAGTGATAGTCCTTGTTTATCAGTCTGTTCAAAATTTGAAGTCTGAAGAAAGGACGCTGAAAAAGTGGACGGTTTGAAATATGACGTCAAATATTCTCTTTTACGGTGTGAGTATGAGAGTGTGTGAGTGTGTGTATCGAAAAAAAACACACACATTCTATTTTAATACACACACACACACACACACACACACACACACATATATATATATATATATATATATATATATATATATACTGTGGTGGTTCGTCTATAAAGTGCAGCCCCCTCTATTTTCTAACGATGCATACTGAAAAGAATATTGTAACCGATAAAAACAGACCACTGAACTTTCTTGAAAAGTTTTACGAATTGATTTAGATATACCAAACAAAATGTCTACGTAATTTGTCAGACTTAAAACAATACTGAATTCTAATGTGATTCTTCAAAAGATTTTTTTGAATCTCGCGCATCACGAAAAACAC
>CM042149.1:111375281-111380281 GCA_023376005.1 Doryteuthis pealeii | reverse complement strand
TTTGATTTACTCCTAATTAAATATAAAAAAACGAATTCATGTAAACATGCAACACGGAGATACAGTTTAAAAAAAAAATACCATCATTTTCAAAAAAAAGAAAATTTCATTTAACTAGAAATGCTATAACAAGACTGCAGTTCCAGTGATCTTCTGAAAAAAGAGATTTTATTTCGAAAATTCAAGAATAAAATACAGGTTAACACCACAACACCCATTGTTACCTTTTTCTTACACCTGGATGTTGATTAGCCTTCAAAATCCCAACCTCCAAACCCAAATATACACCAATGCTTCAAGCAAATTATAAACTCTCTTATTTTTTAAATGGTATTTTTTCCATGTGTTTTTTTTTTTTTTTTCTTTGTTTAAAAAAATTTTTTGATTTTTTAATCATTTGAAGATTTCGTTATTTTCGTTTGTTGAAGTTCCCATCATATCGTGGTTGGTTTTGATGTGATTATTTCACATTCAATTTCAACATCCAAAATGAAAACAAAACTTAAAACGCATGCCTCTTTTTTATTCATCAATCGTAGTAAACATTTCCAAACGTGCTTGAAAAAAAACACAAACCCAGACGCAGCAAATAAATCATTCAATCCAAATCAACGACACGATTAGCGTCTAGCTGTGTCGGCCCAGGACTTAAGAATGCACCCGACTGCACCTCTGCCAGAAGGGTTAAACCCCCCTCCCCAATGGCCAAAGCTTGGCCATGGGTAGCGACCCGTGATTGCTGGTAGCTGAGCTGGCCAAGGCATACAACACTCCACTTTGGCCCCTTACTTAGACTAGACGGGTGGTCGGAGTGGCCCCTCCGATCACCTCAAGCCCTAGAATCTTTATTATTCTCCCAAACCTATTGCCCTTATGACAAGCCCTACCTCTTTTTGTTCATATATGTGCTAGAAGGCAGTGGCCTGTGTATGATGTTAAACTTTATCTGATGGTGACGTTCTAATTCTGGATCAGATTGTTCAAGAAATTTTGCTCGGGCTGTAATAACCTCGACGATCAAGCCAGGTTTTGTAGGCCTAACACCGTCGATTGCAGGGCCGTGCTCCAAGTCATAGACAAATCCGTTGTGTAGCATACGGTGAGTATCAGGTGAGTTCGGTATCTCACACTCCTATGTAATTAGTCACCTTTTGGACTTCGACAAATTTGCCAGATGTGAGGTAAGTGCCCGTATAGCTGCTGTTTGTAGGTCGTTGTTTCCAGAGTTAGTTCTAACATTTTCTAAATTAAAACTAATATATTACGTTGTATACTCATATAAACCCACATCATACGTCGGGTATATATATTTCGATACACACACTCACACACTCTCATACTCAACACCGTAAAGAGAATATTTGATGTCATATTCAAAAGCCGTCCACTTTTTTCAGCGTCCTTTCTTCAGATTTCAAATTTTGAACAGACCTGGATAAAAAAAGGACTTGTCCACTTGCCTTTCTCGTTTTCTGCGATAAATTTTTTAATCAACCTTCCATATACCAACAAATGCCCTGAAGATGATCTAATTAATAGATCGAAACCACTGCAGATCGGCCAATAAACTTACCACTCAACTTATTTAAACCTATGCTTTTTTCAATTTCTTAATCATACTACACAACACACACACACACACACACACACACACACACACACATATATACTATATATATATATATATACTATGTAACAATAAAAACACCTATGGGCGGTGTAAAAATTTTTGGAAGAAATTACCTGAGGGGGGGGATAAGAATTCAATGTCAGGGAGTTTTATCATAAGTAAGTAAAATCATCAAATTCATTAAAGGAATAAAAAAATAAAACAATTTGAAATAAAAACTTAGTCCTAGTTCCCCTCAAATAAATGTGCATAGACATCTATTATTAGTTAATTAGAAAATTTGCACATAAATTTTACAAAAAATCGTAGGTATTTATCATTGGTAAACTTTGAGTAAGATTCTTGTTACTAAAAAAAAAAAAAAAAAAAAAAAAAAAAGAACGGGAGAGAGTAAAAGACAATTTTTAAAATTGCTTACTCCAATTTTAGTGTATATAACATAGGCATGTTTTATTCTATGCATCAATGATTTTGACCATAAATTAAATACTCAATAATAGACTATTATGAATAGAGCATATTGTGACGTAAGCTGTGACGTAGTTTTGATACAGACAGAAATACATCCAATCTCCATTATTAATACGAGCGAAATAAAAAAACGCCTCTGAGCGACGTAAAATAAATATTGTCTGAGGAGATGGGAGTTGAAAAATTAATATCAGAGAGTTTGTCATAAAGTAAAGTAAAATCCTCAAATTTATTAAAGAGTAAAAAATAAAAAATAAATTTATTAAAGGATAGTAAAAAAAAAAAAAATTAAATGGAACTTACGTTCTGATACTTTAAAATATATTAAAATTTTAAAAAAAAATTATATAAGATAGATAATACCAGTATGTATTTATTAAAACTGTTTTAAGAAAAACCAATGAGGACTGTCTTATACATTGCATGCTCAAATTTTGAGTGTATTCTATGTTTTATGACGATTTTAGAATAGTGCTGACAAGCAGTGACGTAGTTTTTGTTACAGACCAAAAACCGGAAGCGAATCTCCATTATCAATATATATAATATTATAAAAAATATATATTATATTTAAAATATATATCTTTTTTAGATAAAGGGGGGAAAAAGATTTTTGAAAAAAATAAAAAACAAGTGTTGCCAAAATAAGATAAATTATTTATCAACGCCTCAATAATCGACATGGATTTTTAAATATCACCTTCTAGCTAAAAATTTTGAATCAACTATACAAAATACCCAGCTTTATTTTAATTATTTAGTTATCATTCCCACTTTGTTCCCCTTTGTTCTCATAAAATCAGTCCATTAATACTTTTCTTGTCTTTTTGTTGAATGCATTTATGTCGAGTTACGTCATGCGTCATGACATCTTCCGCGTCGTTGCGGATCGTGACTCGTCTTTCAAAATATAACACTGAAGAAATACAGGTTACACATCACAAAAAACAATTTAAAAGATTTTTATCTTCCTGTCATCATATAAACATCCATCCAATTCTTCACCCCTTGATACATCCTGATGAAGGTTAAAAGAAACCGAAACTTTAAGGCGTTGATAAATAAATTTATCTTATTTTTGAACACTTGTTTTCAAAATTTCTTAATACTGTCGGATTATTTCCATATTACTTCTCATAATATATATATATATATATAATATATATTATATATATATATGATATATTAAAAAAACCAAAGGATTTTACAAAATCAAGATGGGTCACGAGAGATGTGCAAATCGTTTCGGGGCCCTTCCCTCTCTACGCTTTTAAAAAATTCATTTATTTTTAAATAAAATTAATTTTTTATAATACAGACAGCGCATTTTTTTTTTAATAATTCCACTTTTGACTAGCAGCGTTTCTGTTTTTGCTAACGGTCATTTTCCGTTTATTTTAGTTGAAGAACCTGATCCCACGTGCGGTCAGATGCAGATAAGCGAGGGTCCTCACAATCAGTGAGGAGGGCTGGTGTGTCTTTTTAAAACCTTAGAGAGGAAGCCCCCGAACGGTTGGCACATTCTCTCCTGATGAGCCCATGCATTTGTAAACATCCCCCGTTGTTTTTTTCAATATTATCATATCACACTTCGGATGTAATTTCCATTTTACACACACACCACACACACACACACACACCACACACACACATATATATATATATATATATATATATATATATAATATATATATATATATAAAGTCCTTCATTAAAAATTGAATATATACTTTATTCAGCAAACGTTCTAATTAAATAAACAGCCAAAAAAATCTTATTTCACCTTCGCCGAAGGGCATACGGTTGTTTGTTTATTATTCTCTCCAATAACCCCCCTTACCTATTTATGTATAAGGGCGTTCGCGTATCACTTGACAAGCTTAATTTCGCTAGGTATGCGCTCAGCTGTTACTGTGGCGCAGGCCGATAAAAGTGTTTCACAGTGTTTTCACTGTGTCTGCTTGAAGTCCCCCGTTTTCGATTTCTGTCGAGGGAAATTCGTTAGATATACCGGCTGATGAGACCTTAATAAAGGTCGAACAGTCTGCTACCTATTTCTACACACCGACCAAGTCCTTGCCGGGTTACCCACTTGTCAAGTTCATTTTCTATAAGAAAAAGTATCAATTTTATGCGGATACATGCGTTGTAAGTCCTTCAAGTAAAAATTTAAATATATATATATTATATATAATATATATATATATATATGTTATATATATTTAGCGAAGAGACTTTACATTCTGCTTACTTCGTCTAATCTCTGGCCAGTCTCTGGTTGGTTTTCTGTTAAGTTTGATCTTCTCTTCAGACTGGGTCTGCGTCATTCTTTTCATTTAATTAAACCACCAGATTAGTTGTTTTCTTGATCAAGCGTTATTTGCAACTCTGCCCCCATTTAATTCAAGCCCTCGTGAAAACCGACAGCCACCAAACGCCACCCAAAATTTGCTTCTTCTTTAATTCAACCTCGGTGAGAAACGACATTCAGGAGCGACCACATACAGCCCACCACTCCTACCGCCTACAAATCTTGCGTCGCTTCTGACTAACCCCCTGGAAACCTAAAACTAATTGTTTCCTCTTGACCTCCCTGAATCCCGCCGGGACGGCCTAATGACCGGAAGTTAGTACTTATTTTCGAAGCGAGGAGTTAAAACCTGAATAAAAATCAGGGAGATGTTGACTGAAATCCAATGCTACTAACCCCAAACAGACTCCTGCGACAACTACCTCTGCGGCCCCAAACTCGATTCGGTGTCATCAGTCTGTTGGAAGCGGGAATTTTGCCTGCTTGCGCAACAGCTTCATCCCTCCATATGATATGTATTACCAACTCCTGCCGCACGAGCTGGATATGACACTAGCGTCAAATTTCTTAAGCGGAATCTCTCTCTTT
>CM042149.1:111342979-111375181 GCA_023376005.1 Doryteuthis pealeii | reverse complement strand
TCTGGGGCCAATCGTGTTACCTTCTTGTCCTGCGCAAATTTTCCTCTCGCTCGGAAAAGTTGCAAACCAAAAAAGGCGGCCATAACGTTTGGAAATAATAGAATTGAAAATGGCGCTGGGCTGCTGCAGTTTTATAGATTTTTTTCTTGGCTGTCTTTTTAATTTTCTAAAATGTGGGCTACACTGAAAATGACTTTTCTTTAAAAACAAAAAAAACGAAATCTCGCCACAAATCTCGTTTTCTGCTTGACAGTTTATGTTACTGACATTTGAAAGATGAAAGGAAAACGACAAACAAAATAAAATGTTTGTAAAAAATAAAATAATAAATAATAAATAATATAGCATTTTATATTAACCAATCTTATAAATGATGCATAATACCACGTGACCGTAATTCTTATTCTTTCTTCTTTATGTTCCTTTACGCTACAATCTTTCCGACATACTTTTTGTTTTCCATTGTTTACTCCATTTTGTTTTGATTCTTTCATTTCTGGTACACACACACACACACCAACACACACACACACACACACACCACACACACACACACACACACACACATATATATAATATATATATATATATATATATATATATATTAACTTTTTAAGGCGGACCTACCCTGAAGATTATAGACCATTCCTATTTGTGTAAGGTGGCAATCTCAGAAAATCACCAGTGGGTGTAATACTTTTTTACACGCTGTATATATATATATATATATAATATATATATATATTATATATATATTATAGGTTTTTTTTATAGTTTGCTTGAAGCATTGTACGTATGTGTAAATATAGAAATTAGAGGGCAATTGACAATGCATGAATAGGTGATGAAAATTATGTTTATTACATGTTTCCTAAATATTTTCGGGATAAAATCCCATTTTCAAAGGTTTTGGAGGTACTTGTGTTTTTTTTAGTACTTATACTACGGTGCTGGCGCAAACGTTTGTTGTTTATTAATTTAAATAAAGGAACGCCGGATGTTGCAGTGAATTTGAAAATGTTCGGGAATTTCCGTGGTGAATCGCAGGCCCGTTCGTGCATGCGCGTGTGCAGTCTCAAATATGGATCTTCGAAATTCTTTTAGTTCTCTGTCTTTGGCAAATGCAGCCTCGCTCAGTCGTAGTGAATAAGGGTTTTAATAGTTTTGCTTGAAGCATTGTACGTATGTGTTTAAATAGAAATTAAAAGCAATTGACAATGCATATATATATATATATATATTATATATATATATATATGTGTGTGTGTGTGTGTGTGTGTGTGTGTGTGTGTGGTGTGTGTGTGAAAATAAAAATGGAAATTAATCCGACAGTATGAATAAGATATAATGAAAAAACAAACGATGTTTACAACTGAAATAGGCTCATCGAAGAGAAAGTGTGCAAACCGTTTCGGGGCCAATCTCTTGACGGTTAAAAAAAAAAGCAACACCCGGCCCATCTTCAACTAATATGAGGACCCTTATTGCATTATAATGTATACCGCGCACGTGGTCCGGTCGCATCCAAAAAAATAAGAGGGGAAAAAGACCGCGTTTAGTAAAAACAGAAACGCCTGCTAGTTGTATTATCTGTTTTCTGCTGTGCTTGTTTTTGAGTTGATCATTTCTTGACCACTTTCCTTCTATCTACAGCATATCGTCGGATCCTAAACCCATCCACCCTTCTTCATATATATATATATATGAAGTGAACAAACAATGTGTTTGAAATGGCGAAGGCCGACAATTTTTGGGAGATTATGAGCTTAATCAAAGTCATACCTAATTTGTTAATTAATTAATTATAATAAAATGAATTAGGCGTGCATATCGGTGTAAATGTAAAGCGTAAACAAATCGAGAAAAAGTCGATCTCTGTATGTACATTTCAGCCTATTAGGCCTCATCAGCAGAGCTATAGACAGGGCAGTAGGGTTCGAATCACGCACAAAGCACTGCCCTGTCTATTGCTCTGCTGATGAGGCCTAATAGGCTGAAATGTACATACAGAGATCGACTTTTTCTCGATTTTTTTACGCTTTACATTTAAACCGATATACACGCCTAATTCATTTAATTATGATTAATTAATTAACAAATTAGTATGACTTTAATTAAGCACATAATCTCCCCCCAATATATATAATATATATATATATATATATATATATTATTAATCGTTGGAGTATTTTGTATATAAGGCGTGGTGCAATTCACCACTTAAATTTATAGACTAAGCGAGGTCACGTAGTTTTAACACCAGCCTGTCAACAAACGTGAATAGGTGGCTGGTTAACACACACACACACACACACACACACATATATATATATATATATATATATATGTCTGTGTGTGTGTATGTGTATGTGCGTGTGTGTGTAATCCAGTGAGTAATGAGTGAGTGATGAGATCTCCATTACGATGTAATAATTTACAATAATCGTAAATAATAGAGCTCAATGTGTTCCATTATTGCAAGGGTCACAGAGCAAAACTATACTTGGAACAAATTAAGAATATTTAGTGTATGTAATGGGCCGGTTTAGCTCAGTCGGTAGAGTGTTCGGCTAGAAACCACAAGTTTCCTAGTTCGATACCGGGCCCCTCCAACTCAGCGTATGAGTAGCACAGGGATCTGTGCGGTAAAGTAGGGAGCTGATGGTAGGTGTGACGCTCCACCTCAGATGCTAAAACAATCTCCTTGGTCTAGCGCTATTGAAAAGGGGATAGACTCCCTCGCTGTCTGGTTGATACCGACATTAGGCCGCCCCGACGACTTTACTTTTTACTTTCATATTTACCAACCTCTGCACGAGCAGGATGTGACACAAGGTCAATTTCTTAAGCATAGTTTAACAGGTTTAAATTCAGGGTGTTCCTTCTCCTAGACTGGTTAAACTTAATACATTCTAAAAAATTTTCCAAAATTCTTCTTCTTTCTTTATTCGTTCCTTCCGAATTTAAAACCTACATTATGATTTACAAACAAATAAAATAATTGTTTAAGACCCCTAATTATTATAAACATGACGATTGACAACAAAATCGAATATAAAGTTAACCCTCCACGGCAAGTGTGACCGACAAAAATCCCTGCGAATGTTGGTGACTCAACTACAGAAAACTATCTTCATAGATCAGTCTCAGTGGCGTATTTAAACGTCATGTCATTACCGGGAAAAAAGCAGTGTCTGTCGCGTACAAGGCTGTCAGTAAGATAGATTCGGATTACATTCAAAATATACCAGCCCCCCCCAACCCGCTACACACATACCCAGCCTCCGAAGAAAGTGACGGCAGGGGCCGTATGCACAGTGGCCTTTATAAATAGAAACGAACACCTCAATGACATTTTTGTTCAGCCGACCTTTGCTGTTTTATCTAATACAAAGCATTACATTCATCACCTAGACAAGATGGATTCGAACAAAGACTTTGGCCAAAAAAACCGTAGACAGACGTAGCGGAAGCAAAAAGAAAAAAGAAAAAAAAAAGGAAAGAAGAAAGAAGAGAAAGAAAGAAAGAAAAGGCAAAACAACGACGCTTATCTTTTCACACATGTTAAAACTGACTTCTGTTTGGATTAACATGGTCTCACCCCCGCTGAGCGAGAACATCACGAGAGTCAATAGTTCAACGCTAATATCCGTCATTCACGTAACTAACTGAAAAATACACGCACGGGGTGGGGTTGTGGGTCGGGTATTCACAACTAGTTTATACAGTTTCATGGGGTTTAAAGAGACAACAATGTAGTAGTTACTATCAAGCCTTTTTCTTAGCATTTCGTTAGTGTCAACATGGTGCAGCCATACAATAGCACTAACGCAGCTAGTTTATATTTCTATAGTCTCATGAGGTTTAAAGAGACAAAAATGTAGTAGTTACCATCAAGCCTTTTTTCTTAGCATTTCGTTATGGTGCAGCCATACAATAGCACTAACGCATCTAGTTTACATTTGTATAGTTTCATGGGGTTTAAAGAGGCAAAACCGTAGTAGTTACCATCAGCCTTTTTTTTAGCATTTCGTTATGGTGCAGCCATACAATAGCACTAACGCAGCTAGTTTATATTTGTATAGTTTCATGGGGTTTAAAGAGGCAAAACTTAGTAGATACCGTCAAGCCTTTTTTCTTAGCATTTCATTAGTGTCAACATGGTGCAGCCATACAATAGCACTAACGCTGCTAGTTTACATTTGTATTGTTTCATGGGGTTTAAAGAGGCAAACACTTAGTAGTTACCATCAATCCTTTTTTCTTAGCATTTCGTTAGTGTCAACATGGTGCAGCCATACAATAGCACTAACGTAGCTAGTTTATATTTCTATAGGTTCATGGGGTTTGAAGAGGCAAAAACTTAGTAGTTACCATCTTTTTCTTAGCATTTCGTTAGTGTCAACATGGTGCTGCCATACAATAGCACTAACGCATCTAGTTTACATTTGTATAGTTTCATGGGGTTTAAAGAGGCAAACACTTAGTAGTTACCATCAATCCTTTTTTCTTAGCATTTCGTTAGTGTCAACATGGTGCAGCCATACAATAGCACTAACGTAGCTAGTTTATATTTCTATAGGTTCATGAGGTTTAAAAAGACAAACAGGTAGTAGTTACCCTCTTTTTCTTAGCCTTTCGTTAGTGACAACATGGTGCAGCCATACAATAGCACTAACGCAGCTAGTTTACATTTGTATTGTTTCATGGGGTTTAAAGAGACAACAATGTAGTAGTTACCATCAATCCTTTTTCTTAGCATTTCGTTAGTGTCAACATGGTACAGCCATACAATAGCACTAACGTAGCTAGTTTATATTTCTATAGGTTCATGGGGTTTGAAGAGGCAAAAACTTAGTAGTTACCATCAAGCCTTTTTTCTTTGCATTTCATTAGTGTCAACATGGTGCAGCCATACAATAGCACTAACGTAGCTAGTTTACATTTGTATAGTTTCATGGGGTTTAAAGAGGCAAAAACTTAGTAGTTACTATCAAGCCTTTTTTCTTTGCATTTCATTAGTGTCAACATGGTGCAGCCATACAATAGCACTAACGTAGCTAGTTTATATTTCTATTGGTTCATGGGGTTTAAAGAGACAAACAAGTAGTAGTTACCATCTTTTTCTTAACCTTTCGTTAGTGTCAACATGGTGCAGCCATACAATAGCACTAGCGCAGCTAGTTTACATTTGTATAGTTTCATGGGGTTTAAAGAGGCAAAAACTTAGTAGTTACCATCAAGCCTTTTTTCTTAGCATTTCGTTAGTGTCAACATGGTGCAGCTATACAATAGCACTAACGTAGCTAGTTTATATTTCTCTAGGTTCCTGGGGTTTAAAGAGACAAACACGTAGTAGTTACCATCAAGCCTTTTTTCTTAGCATTTCGTTAGTGTCAACATGGTGCAGCTATACAATAGCACTAACGTAGCTAGTTTATATTTCTCTAGGTTCCTGGAGTTTAAAGAGACAAACACGTAGTAGTTACCCTCTTTTTCTTAGCATTTCGTTAGTGACAACATGGTGCAGCCATACAATAGCACTAACGCAGCTAGTTTATATTAGTATAGTCTCATGGGGTTTAAAGAGGCAAACACTTAGTAGTTACCATCAATCCTTTTTTCTTAGCATTTCGTTAGTGTCAACATGGTACAGCCATACAATAGCACGAACGCTGCTAGTTTACATTTGTATAGTTTCATGGGGTTTAAAGAGGCAAAAATTTAGTAGTTACTATCAAGCCTTTTTTCTTTGCATTTCATTAGTGTCAACATGGTGCAGCCATACAATAGCACTAACGTAGCTAGTTTATATTTCTATTGGTTCACGGGGTTTAAAGAGACAAACAAGTAGTAGTTACCATCTTTTTCTTAGCCTTTCGTTAGTGTCAATATGGTGCAGCTATACAATAGCACTAACGCAGCTAGTTTATATTTGTATAGTCTCATGGGGTTTAAAGAGAAAGCTTAGTAGTTATCATCAAGCTTTTTTTCACGTGGTGCAGTGACCTTTTCAACTCATTCGCGCCTAGTTTGTTGCGATTTTTATGGCCATCCTTAGGCTTCTAACAAGAGCACTCTCCAGCGGATATACCTTGTTTTGAACAGAGCGCGAGCTTTAGTGAAGAAACCTTTGGTTGTTCCTTGGTGTCCCTTAGTGTTGGGTAAAATCCTTGCGTTCAGTAAAGTCCATCGTTGCAGGTCCGTTCGTCAATGTCGAATAACGTGCAAATGAACGGCTGTCAATCATCATCTAAAAAGAAAAAAAAAAGAAAGAAAATAGAGATAGAGAAGTAAAAGTATTTAGATAAAAAGGAGAAAATGAAACCGAAAAAGGAAAAGTAGGAAACGAAAAAAGAAAAGATGATAGCGCAAACGGAAAAAGGAAATGGAGAATACGGAAAAAGGAAAAAGAAATTCAGTTTCTCTTTTGGGGTTTCCTCTAACAAGCCGTGTCCAAGTAATTTCGGGTGCATTCTCTTCAGTTCGTCACTTAAAGTGTGCATACAGTTGTTTTTCTTCCCTTTATGGTTTCGAGATTTTCTTTTCTTTTTGCTCTTTTTTCACCGAGTCATTGGAGTGGTTCATCTACGCCAACCCACAATGCTGATTAGCCCCCTTTCTTCTTCTTTTCTTGACATATTGACACATCACTTGCAAGTATTATTTTATCCACTGAGACAGTGTTTCGACGTTTACGCCTCTTCAGTGTGACTCGACTAATTCTACACCCGCATATATATATATATATATATATATATATATATATATATATATATATATATATAATATATATATATATATATATATTGTAAACAAGGTATGTTTGGAATGGCTTTTTGCCGACAATTTTTTGGGAGAATATGTGCTTAATTGGAGTCGTACCTAATTTTGAAATTAATTAATTAATAATGAATTAGGCGGGATATATATATATATATATATATATAGGGAGAGAAAGAGGGGAAAGCGTTAGATAGATAGATAGATAGTACAAGTTAAGAGATAGATAGATAGATAGATAGAGAGAGAGAGAGAGAGAGAGAGAGAGAGAGAGAGAGAGAGAGAGAGAGAGAGAAAGTTAGCGATAAAGAAAGAGAGGGAGATGGATTAGGGAAAATGGCAAGAATAAAGAAATGAAGAATGCTTATTTTGTAAACCCCTTTGGGAAATTGGATTATTTTACATAAAGGAATGGCGTGATATAATTTCAAAATTAGTTGAAATCTTCCGAAAGTCCATAAATCATTCAATTTAAAAAAAAACAAATTATGCTACTTATCTATTAACAGATGAAAATAAATAAATTAAATCAGAACTATTCTAATTTCTCATATATTTATTTATTTATTGTTTGTTTGTTTTCTCTAATATTCTCTGCAAAAAAGGGCGGGTATCTTTTATGCCATCAGATATGCGAAGATTGATAGTCACCATTGTAATCTAATACTTCATTCTCGTATTCTTCTTAGTCTAATGGTAGGAGGTAGAAACGTTACTTAATAAAATTGACTAAGTCTTCATCTTATTCGGAATGTTGATTACAGAGACTGAGCTTAAGCGCATCACGTTTGGTTTGGTTTGGTTTGTTTTACGGCATATCAATCTCAGTGGGTCATTTAATGCCGATAAAGTTGTGAAATAAATCTATTCTTAATGGATAATACAATTTTGTTTATCAACTCATGTTTTTCTATTTAACCCATAGATGGGACCCTAACAGGTACTACCACTCCGGGTCAAAGTGGACCAGGGAGCAATGGTGATGAAGGAGTGCTCCACATTCCCCAAACCTCCAGAACTGGAACCTCACCATCATGGAGTTTAACGTCATTCACAGGACATGCGCATCACGTGGTGCAGTGGAAAGTGACCTATGCGAAGA
Source organism: Doryteuthis pealeii (assembly GCA_023376005.1). Lineage (NCBI taxonomy): Eukaryota > Metazoa > Mollusca > Cephalopoda > Myopsida > Loliginidae > Doryteuthis > Doryteuthis pealeii. Next base: position 111,367,296 of record CM042149.1, on the reverse strand, counting down.
CACCATTGGTAGAGATTTCGATTTTCACTGGAAGATCTTGGCGCAGGGCTTCGTTTTCATTTGCATTTCCGGATAGATAGATAGACACCACAAACATAAACACACACACACACACACACACACACACACACACACATATATATATATATATATATATATATATATATATATATATATATATATGTAATATGTATATATATATATACATACATATTTATTTATTTATAGTTTACAATACATTTAAAAGTCCGTTTTACCAATGGTTTCGGAACACCACCTTTAGGTGATTGGTCGTCATCAGAAACGTTCACTTTTGAAAATATTTGGACAGTTTTTCCCCGTGACTCGTGTCTACGTGACCTGTTTTCCGTTCTTCCTTTTCCTTTCATCAATCATCATATTGTAAACAGGTATTGTAAATTAAAAATAAATGAATACAGCTCTTACAGAAGTAATTGAGCACTTTATTATAATTTCTCCAATACTAACAAGGAATTAACTATATATATATATATATATATATATATATACATATATATATATATTTGGAGGGAGAATATGTGCTTAATTGAAGTCGTACCTAATTTGAAAGTTAATTAATTAATAATTAATTAATTAGGCGAGCATTCCTATTCAAATGTGAGCCTAAACAAATCGAGAAAAATCAATCTCTGTATGTACATTTCGGCATATTAGGCCTCATCAGCAGAGCTATAGATAGGAAGACTGCCTTATGCGTGATTCGAACCTTGACCATCAAGCTGACAGGCGAGGACCGTAACCCCCACAACAACCGCACTTTCTTAGATTTTTCGTTTTGCTGATTAGGCCTAATAGGCCAAAATGTACATACAGAGATTGATTTTTCTCGATTTGTTTAGACTCAGATTAGAATAGGTATGCCCGCCTAATTAATTAATTATTTATTAATTTACTTTCAAAATTAAGTACGACTTCAATTAAGCACATATTCTCCCAAAAATTGTCGGCTAAAAAAAGCCATATCAAAACACATCGTTTGTGTATTTACTTCTCATATATATATATATATATGAGTTGAAGCTACAGCGTTTGTTTATTCACAAACTCCCAGGGTTTTAGTTGGTTGGTTTTTACGGCATGTCAACCTTTGATGGGTTATTTTATGCCGAAGTCGTTTTTTTATTCATTCTTGATGACACTCAATTTTTTAAAACTCATTTTTAAACACATTTTTAAAACTCTCTTTTTCTATTTAACACATAGATTAGACATAAAATATTCATTAGGGAAAAAGACAAGTCAGTGTTACAGCATTTGCGTTTGACTAGCGACCAGTGACCATTAACGTCGGACTTGAGACCTGTGAGATTAGTGGACATTTACGGTCGTATCGACGACAGTAATTACCGTGGTTGATTTTGGTCGTCACTTCACACCTCTATTTCAAAATAATAGGTTTATTTCGCCCAGTCAGTGAGGAGAAACTGCCATTTGAGCTATAGTAGGCAACGTATTAATGTTTCCAGCTTTCAAAGGTACTACCAATCTGGTCCACAGTGGATCTGGGAGTAATGGCAAAAAAGGGGTACTCCACATTCCCAATATTTCCAGAATTGCAACTTTAACATTAGATGCAGTTTATCGTCATGCTCAGGATTCTTCTAGCACATATATAATAATGGATAGGGGCTTGCTATAAGAGCAATAAGGTAAGGAAAATCATATATATTTACCCCGTACACCACGTGTACGAGTTAGGCACAAGGCCCTATTAATGTGGGACCACCCACGAACCGAAGCTCATGGGAGGCGGGAGCAAAAAATGCGTTGAGCAGGTGTTCCCTGGGGGGATGGCCCCCTGGGATCAAAGATGTTAACTTATCCGGTCCAGAGCAAAAGCCACCGGTATAGGTACAAGGGTGACCAGCCGATTGATCGGGGGCGGGTCGTCTCTGACAGCTCGTCTAGCCTAAGTAAGGACCAAAGTGGAGTGTTGTCTGTCAGTGTCTGCTCAGCCACCAGAATCCCATGCTTAAGTATCATAAATCACCATCCGCAGCCAGCAGGTCGTCCCACTGAAGGAGGGATTTAACCATCTGTAGAGGTGCAGTCTGTGTATTCTACTACCTCAGTCGACTTGAGTATTGGAGCATATTATAAGTTAATGTAGCGTGGATATGGATTCAATGGTACCTGGTTACTGAGAGTATCTTGCCTGTACGATCTTCAGAACAAGTACTTGGTCTGAAGATCACATAGACGAGAAACTGTCAGTGACCAGGCACCATTGACTCCATGTCCATGCTACCTTAACTTATATATAAATGCTCTATCCAAGGCATTGAGCACTGTTTACTTATAAATATAGCACCTATATAATCTCTCTCTCTCTCTTTATATATATATATATATATATATATAGAGAGAGAGAGAGAGAGGGATGGAGAAGAGGATATATATATATATATATATTATATATATATATATATAAATGAATTAATGCCCCGAGCCACCACTGGGAATAATATAGATAGGTAGGTATATAGATTGATTGATTGGTAGATATAAAAGTATAAATATATATATATATATATATATATATATATATATGCACACACATATATTATATATATATATATATATATATATATATATATATATTTGAGAGAGAGAGAGAGAGAGAGAGAAGAGAGAGAGAGAGAGAGAGAGAGAGAGAGAGGTCAACAGTGCATTTTTTTAGTGTTCCTATTTCAGATTTATAGACGTAAACTTTTGGAGTGACGAAAAATAAATAAATGACTCGCAAAAAAAAAAAAAACTACGAAAAAATCAACAATAACTCCCACTGTCCCTGGGGGAAATCCTGACCACACAAGATCATTTAAAACATAGTTTCAAACATGCTAACCCACTATGGCCACGGTAGTGCAGCCACTGGACCCATGTGGCCGGTGAGTGAAATTGAGCGACCAAACCAATTCCTAATTGCCTGCTGGGTGGTCATTTGACCAATGGTAACACTGCTGACCCTTACTTTTGTGTCTGGCAGATGGTACTTACTCGTTAACTCAGCAGGTGAGCACGAGGTCAAGTTGTCGCCGTGGCTTTCGCATTCACGGTTCAGTAGGGAACGGAGGATTTTTACACGATATAAATGGCCAATAAGGATTAATGATTTCTCGTTGTTCGCTCTCGTAAGTCACACGTGATATATTGCCATAAAAATCAGCATCAAACCCCCATTTTCATCAATTGTTTTACTCTAAATTACTAGTCGGACGCTTATGAGCGGCCGACTGTTTTCTGTAGCAGTTAAAGGGGTGAAGGGATTAAGATGGATTTAGCGGATAATTTGAATGGGAAAAAATGAATTCATGCTATACACGCGCCATAAGAGGAGGCGCTCGATGTGTAATGATAATCGTCGTCAGAAATTGTCGTAGCGACCAGAGTTCAAATTCTGCATGACGCTGGTTTTATTTCACGCAGCACTAATATTTTTGCTAAAAGGAGGCATCCAACTATTCAACTTCAACTATGAGTAAATAGTAAGGCAGAGTGGGTTGTGTGAGCTTGGTTAGGCAAAGAGTTTAGGAGAAGGAAAACTTTTTAGGAATATCATAATTAAATGGAATTGATTGGAGAAATACTAGAAAAAGACATGCCAGGACTCCATTTAGAGGAGAACCCATGGGTGGAACGATTATTGTTTGTCAAAATTAACATTGTATTTGAAAAACAAAAAACAAAAAAAATCAATGTCTGCTGCAAAGTTTACAGATTCTGACTATTTTGTTAATAGTTAAGGGGAGTGTAGCTGGGTTTGTAATCATTAGATACATTTGTCGACAGGGATATTGGTGTTTAAAGATTGGATGTCTAAACTGGCTAGAAATTTATTTTCCTTTTTTACGTTGTGTATTTTTTAAGTCATCAGAATTTGTTTCGTGAGAATTACTGATAGTACCTAAAAGTAAGATTATTAATCTGGCTATAGATTTAGAAATGTTATGTTAGTCATTTCCTATTACAGAAATATTGGAAAAAAAGGGACGTTGGGTTTGTGAGTCTTTTGGGGTCTGTATATCGTAGGTTAGATAGGTGGTGGTTAATTAATGAAGACCAAAACTGTTTTTTTAATTTTTTTTTTTATTAGAGATGAGTTTTTTGTAGGATTTGTAAAAATTGTCTATGGTTTTGTAGCTGGTGTCATGAAGATTATACATACATACATACATACATTCATACACACACACACACCCATATATATATATATATATATATATATAATGTATATATATATATATATATATATTACCAATCAGAATGTTTAAGCATCGACTAATTTTTCAATATAAATAAATCATCTACATAACTTAACTTTCAAATTTATTATTATTTTTCCACAACACACACACCACACACACACAGAGAGAGAGAGAGAGAGAGAGAGAGAGACAGACAGACAGACAGACAGACAGACAGACAGACAGACAGACACACGAACACACACACATATATATATATATATATATATTTGGGAGATTATGTGTTTAATTAAAGTCATACCTAATTTGTTAATTCCCAAAAATTGTCGGCCTTCGCCATTTCAAACACATTGTTCGTTTACTTCATATATATTATATATATATATATATATATATATATATATATATATATATATATATATATATTTGAAGTTGTCTTTAAAATGTTTTTGTTCACAATCTGTTTATCAAGTGTGAAATCAACAGAGAATGAATAGATATATAGCTAGAGATTTACAGACTGAGATTGATAGATACATACATGTATAAATACATACATACATACAGATTGAGATAGATAGATAGATTGATTGATAGATAACTATATATATATATATATATATATATATATATATATATATATTTGTATATGTATAAGTATTAACTTACCGGTGGGTATAAGAACGATCGTTGGAAGCGCACAATATCCAGAGGTTAAGGTTGAGAAAAAACAAATACAAAGTGCTCAATACAATGTAGAGCATAAATTTATTTAAGAATGGAAATGAGTAACCTACTCGAGTTTCATCGATAGATTCTTCAGGGTTACTTTTAAATTAATCGAGTTTACGATTAATCTTTGGTGTTATAAACATGCCCGTTGAATGGGACTTAAATTTAGTAGAGGAAGCGTTCCTCTACTAAATTTAAGTCCCATTCCAACGGGCATGTTTATAACACCAAAGATTAATCGTAAACTCGATTAATTTAAAAGTAACCCTGAAGAATCTATCGATGAAACTCGAGTATGTTACTCATTTCCATTCTTAAATATATATATATATATATATATATAGATAGATAGATAGATAGATAGATAGATAGATACCGATTATATTACGAGTTACTATTAAACAGGGATGAAACAGGATCTTTAATTTTTAACATTCTAAATCTAGAAATTTATATGAAAACGTAGTTGACTAACTTTTCAATATAAATAAATCATCTGCATAACTTAATTTTCAAATTTATTTATTATTTTCCCACATACACACACACACACATATATAGATATATATACACCCCCCACACATACAGACACAGACAGACACACCCACACACCACACATACATACATATATATATATATATTTTTTTTTTTAATGTTTTTTTTAAATTAGGCGTTATTGTGAAGCATTAAAAATAAATAAATGAATGAACTCGTTATTATGGACTATTGGATTCACTTACTTTTTAATTATTTTTTACATAAATTTTCAGGTTCGTTAGATACCCTTTGTCAAATGTTACTGTTTAACGTTTTCTTTGTCTCTGTTGTTATCGACAGTGGCAGCGTTTGTAAAATATTTGTAATAACGGAGAATTCCGATATCTGCGTTTAATCCCTTCACGTGCGTTTGTAATTTTTGAATCCATTTAGATTCTGATTGTTTTCTAGATTGCGTTGTTGGAAATGCGTGTTCTAATAAGATGCATTTGAGGTGTGTAAGGTTGTGTGATAAGGTGTTAAAATGAAGTGCTATTGTACTATGCGGGGATTTGAGATTTATAGTGGATTTGTGGTTATTTAGTCTTAGTCTAAAGGGTGTTGATGTTTCTCCCACATATCCTATATATATATATATATATATATATATTATATATATAATATATATATAGAGAGAGAGAGAGAGAGATGCACTGTCCATTACACGAGGTGTAATGTATTTCCCCCTTCTCTCTCTCAATATATATATAGGGGCCGGGTTAGCTCAGTCGGTAGAGCTTTCGGCTAGAAACCACAAGGCTCCTAGTTCGATACCGGTCCTCGCCAACTCAGCGTATGAGTAGCACGGGGATCTGTGCGGTAAAGTAAGGAGCTGATGGTAGGTGTGGCGCTCCACCTCAGATGCTAAAACAATCTCCTTGGTCTAACGCTATTGAAAAGGGGATAGACTCCCTCGCTGTCTGGCTGATACCGACATTAGGCCGCCCCGACGACTTTTATTTATAACTACAGAGTAAATTCCCGCCCTGTCGGCTGGGGCGTTAGAATGCACCGACTGCACCTCTGCAGAGGGGTAAGACTCCCCAATGGGGCCACCTGTTGGCCGTGGGTGGCAACCTGTGATGCTTAAGGATAGAGCCGGTGGATGAGCAGTTCATGACTTGCAATACTCAACTTTGGCCCTATCTTGTGGTAAAGTAAGGAGCTGATGGTAGGTGTGGCGCTCCACCTCAGATGCTAAAACAATCTCCTTGGTCTAGCGCTATTGAAAAGGGGATAGACTCCCTCGCTGACTGGCTGATACCGACTTTAGGCCGCCCGTCAACTGTGTGTGTGTGTGCGTGCGTGTGCGTGCGTGCGTATATATATATATTTATATATATATATATATATATATATATATATATATTATATATATATATATATATTTGAAGTTGTCTTTAAAATGTTTTTGTTCACAATCTGTTTATCAAGTGTAAAATCAACAAAGAATGAATAGATACATAGCGAGACATTTACACACTGAGATAGATAGATAGATACATACATACGTACATACATACAAATTGAGATATATAAATAGCTAGATTGCTAGATAGATAGATAGATAGATAGATACCAAATATGTTACGAGTTACTATTACACAGGGATAAAATAGGATCTTTAATTTTTAACATTTCAAATCTAGAAATTCAAATGAAAACACAGTTGACCAACTAAGAATCTAGAAAAAATAATTCAATTTCAGCCCTCTCGGCCGTCAATCCCACAGTCTTAAATCGAGTCAAAGTCGCATAGACAACAATCATTCGCTTTGTACACACAACTACGTCAGCCATTTCTCTTGACATTTTGACTACGTAAGAGAGAGAGAGAGAGAGAGAGAGAGAGAGAGAGAGAGAGAGAGAGAGTGTGTGTTTTGTGTGTTTCTGTGTAATTAAACCCTCGCCCCCCCCCCACTATCACGGTCCCCGTTTCCCCTGCGGCTATAAACCCCATACTGGTCACTGTATGTTGTGGACATCGTGGGAATTTGAACAAGGTAGGCTTGACCTCTCTGCAGGTTATAATAAGTGTTCAGTGTTTCTATCTCTGAGTCCGACATCCCGCTGCGGCTTTTTCAGAGAATCCATTGACAATGATGAGCTGTGCAATATCTGCCGGGACCTGGTTAAGATATTTAAATTGTTACGTGGGAAACAAAATTGTCTCATCTTTTTTTGAATAATTTTTTCGACGTATAATTAATATTACGAATTATGTTGTTTTTTTATGAACTTAATTTTGCACCCCGCCCCCATGGTATCTATTTTAAAAGTATTAAGTTTTATCCTGTTCAATAGTTTTGTGAACAGATCTGAAATGTTCTTTTCTGATTCTATCAACTTTAAGAGTATAGACCCCTTTTTAATTTCATCCCTTATAAATTGATATTTTATATCAATATGTTTTGATCTCTGGTGTATGAGGGTTTTTTTTTTTTGCCAGTAGTATGCTCGACTGATTATCACTATAAATAGTTACAGGGTTATTAACGACCCCTGGTTCCACGACACAATTCACTAATGTCCGTAAATAAAGGGCTTCTTGGACAGTTACTGCTATACTAACAAATTCGCCCTCACAGGTTGACAAAGAGACCACTGGATGTTTTTTTAGATTTCCAGGAAATAATCGAGCTTTCGTCCGATAATTTAAAACAGTATCCTGATATACTTTTTCGGTCACTTGAACCTGCCCAGTCGGCATCACAAAATCCTCGTAATTTCAAGGGTTCAGATGATTTTTTTTAAATATTAGTGACTGACTTATTGTACCTTTCAGATATCGCAAAACGTGCTTCGCTGCTGTTAAATGGGTTGTTGTTGGTTTATTCAAATACTGAGATAATTTTGAAACTTAAACTATTTTAAATTTTTATTAATTAACTTACTTTAAGTTCTTACAACTGGCCAAGAATGCCGGTCAGAAATTCAACAACGGCATTGTAAATTGTATTTATATATACAACAAAATAGACGTTTACATTGTGAACGGGAAAGCTAATTTGCATATTGATATTAAAGATTTGATTTTAATAAATATGTGCTTGGTATTATTGATTTCTAATGGTTTCGTTTAATCTTAAGTAATATGAGCAAAAATCTCGACGATAAATCTTCAAAGAAATCCATAAACAAGAAATAACTGTAATTGTATTCTTTACTTCCTAATTTAACTAAATTAACTACGTTTCAGTAGTTCTATTTTTCGATTATACCCCTCCTCACTGTTTCAAATCTTTTTTCTTAATTCTTATTTAGTTTCATTAGCCTTTCTTATTTAATATAATATTTTATTACATTAAAACTTAAATACTTGCACCTGTTTCAAATACTTGTTACATTTGTAAATAAATTTCATACACTGATTTTTATCAATATTATGGGATAAATATAGTACATTCATCAGCTGAAATCAATGGACTGATTTAAATTTGTATCTCCTTAATATAAGTAATAAGTAAAGTAAAATCGTCGGGCGGTCTAATGTCAACCAGACAGCGAGGGAGTCTATCCTCTTTTCACTTGCGCTAGACCAAGGAGATTATTTTTAGCATCTGAAGTGGAGCACCACACCTATCATCAGCTCCCCACTTTAGCGCACAGGTCCTGTGCTACTCATACACTGAGTGTGCGAGGGCGATATCGAACCCAGAAACTTGTGATTCCTAGCCGAACACTCTAAAATAACACTTATAAATATAATTTAGTAGTAATTTATTATTAATCAACTAAATCATTTAGTTAATTAATATTAGTATTTAATCTATTAAGTAATTTGATTATTTTGTATTTCGAATTGTTACAATGAACACTCAAATTCTGGCCATTTTATTATTAAGTTGTCAATAATAAAAATTTCAAAATGATTTGAACACCAATTTTTTTTGCTGACTGGTCCCACCACGGTCAAATGAAACAATTATTGGCGATACCACGGATAATGAGTTGATACTGATTGATTTTAACGGCATGTTAACCTATTTGGGTTTATTTTATGGGTTAGGGAATCACGTTCATTGGATATTACATTTTTATGCTGGTGTTTCAAAATAGTTTTGCACACAATTATGTAATTTAAAGTATTCCGATCTAATAAAAAATAACAATGCTATTTCGCACAGTGCATGCATATACATATATATACAACTGTCAACTTTACAATAAATACAACCAATTTGTAAAAAAAGAAAAAGAAAAGAAAAAGAAAGAAATTGATATATATATATATATATATATATATATATATATATATATATATTATAAATGTAAAAATGTCTGTTGAAAATAAAATAGCTTATTTCCTAGTTGAGTAACGTGAGTGACCCAGAAAAACAGAACCCAAATTATCTATTTATTTTCCTATTAAACTAACCCTAACCCTAACCCTAAACCCTAACCCTAAACCTTGTTTGACTTAAACTTAAAAAAAATTAAAATTAAAAGTTTTTATACAAAATTTGTGGGTTCGGTTTTTTCTGGTTCTCCTGTAATATTATGTTACTCAACTAGGGGGTTAGGGTTAGTGTTAGGGTTAGGTTTAGGGTTAGAGTTTAGGTTAGTGTTTAGGGTTTAGGGTTAGGGTTTAGGGTTGGGGTTTAGAGTTAGTTTAATGGGAAATAAATAATTTGGGGTTCTGTTTTTTCTGGTGACTCTGTAATATCATGTTACTCAACTAGGAAATAACCATGAAAACACACACACACACACACACACACACAACACACATATATATTATATATATATATATATATATATATATATATATGAGAAGTAAATACACAAACGATGTGTTTTGATATGGCTTTTTTTAGCAGATAATCTTTTGGAGAATATGTGCTCAATTGGAGTCGTACCTAATTTTGAAAGTTAATTAATTAATAATTAATTAATTAGGCGGGAATACCTATTCAAATGTAAGGCTAAACAAATTGAGAAAAATCAATCTCTGTATGTACATTTCGGACTATTAGGCCTCATCAGCACAGCATATATATATATATATATATATATATATATATATATATATATAATATATATATATAACGCAAACATCATTTGAGTTAAAGGAACGATTATATATATATATATATATATATATATATATATATATATATATTATATATATATATATATATATATATATATTTAGTGTCTTATTTTAGTGGGTATCTGTTATCACCTAAAAAAGATTCTTTTTTAAGCATTAGTCTCATTAGTGTTCAATTTGTAATTCCTGCTTCCATTTTTCCCAGGATAAAAAAACAAAGGATGTCTGTTGCTGTTGGGTCATTCTTAGAACAAGCCTCAGGCGTGTCGATGACACATCACGGAATAGAGATACAAGAAAACTCAGGGGGCGTCCCATTGTGGTGTAATGGTTAGCAAACTAATTTCCCATATCCATTACAACTGAATAGGGAGTTCGATCCTTGCTGGATGCCCGATACTTGTATCGAACGGCTTGAAAAAAAAAGGTGTCCTATAGTGGCATAATAAGTAGCAAACTAGTTGTTGTAACGCGTTTAGCGAATAATAAGACGGGTAGTCCAGTTGATGTTAACTGCGAGAAGTGATCACTTCCGCCTTTTATTTGCAACAAAACAAAATGGCTGAAACAATACTTCCGTTTCATAACAAAACAATGGTATAAACGGTGCTTCTGTTTCTTAGTATACCACACTAGTATAGTAGATTATTTTGAGAGAGTAGAATTTGAAAAGTGTAATATATTAGTTGTATCAATTATTTTGGGAGATCTCCATTGTGGTGTAATTTTACATATCTATTACAATTGAATAAGGTGTTCGATCATCCTCGCTGGATACACAAAACTTGTGTCCCTGTGTCACATTATAAAAAGTAAAGTCGTCGGGGCAGCCTAAAGTCGGTATCAGCCAATCAGCGAGGGAGTCTATCCCCTTTTCAATAGCGCTAGACCAAGGAGATTGTTTTGGCGTCTGAGGTGGAGCGCAACACCTACCATCAGCTCCTTACTTTACCACACAGATCCCTGTGCTACTCATACGCTGAGTTGGCGAGGACCTGTATCGAACTAGGAACCTTGTGGTTTCTAGCCGAACGCTCTACCGACTGAGATACTCGTGTCGAATGTGTTGAATAAAAATGGCGTCCTATAGTGGCACAATGGGTAGCAAGCTGGTAGAGCAGATCTATTTCTACTAAATAGCAAGTTCAGTCCTCGATAGATGCATCGTGCTTGTGTCACCCCTTGCCCGTGGCGAATGGGTTGAGTAAAGAGGGCGTTCCTCCGTGGAAGAATGGTTAGAAAGCTAGTCTCGCGTATCCATTACTACTGAATTGCAAAGTCGATCCTCAGCCTCATACTAGCACTCCGGTGTGAAATCGTACCCGTGGCAAATGGGTATATAAAAGAGCATTTCGTCCTATCTTGGTGTGATGATTAGAAAGTTTATCTCGCATATCCATCTATACATACAGTTTGTGTCTATGTATGTCCGCAGGAAACTGTGAAAATAAAACAAATAATGTAATAAAGTAAATATGTAAAAATATTCACTATTAACAGATCTTGCTTTTTGAGCCAAAATAATAAAGATTTGATTTATATTCATAAATATAATTGAAAAATAAAATTTGAATGGTAACAGCATGGAATTTGTTTTTGCATTTACTCGTTTAAATAGGAGACATTAATTTTTCATTCCAGAGTGGCTGGATCAACGCAAGGCCTTTTTTACATACGGATTTTAATGGGGCTTCCTGCGAGGATCCAACTTACGATTCAACAATAATGGATTTGCAAAACTATATCCCCCTCTACCCAGGCGACGCCGGGTAGTCGCTTCTAGATATAACTAAAGATTGTCTACAATTATTAGATTCTGATAATTCATACTTCCATTGTAAATTTGGGGAATTCCATCGTGTTGTAATCCTTAGCAAGTCCATTAAAACTAAATAGCGAGTTCTATCCTCACTGGATGCCCAATACTTGCGATTTTGTGTCAAATCCTAAGAGTTTCCCATCACGCTACTGAATAGCTAGTCCTATCCTCGCTGAATACCACATACATTCGGCTTTGTGTCACATTCTACTTCAGAACAATTTTTGGGAAGAAAATTTAGTTGTTATCAATTATTTCTTATTCATATGTATAACATGAATATACATGCATATACTACTTTTTTGATATTCAATATTGAAATATAATATGATTATCTACTTTTCATTTTCAGCAAAAAAAAAAACCCCAAGTTCACTGTATATATATATATATATATATATATATATATATATATATATATATATATATAAAGTAAAGACAGCAATGAAAATGGCTCTAACTTCGCTCACGTGACCAGAATAGTCTCAACTATAAGCATCTGTGCCCAAAACGCAGTGTAACAATAATAAAAATATGATATTGCAAAAGTGAGAAAAATTTTGACTCTCCGTCGTAGTTATTATTCAAATCAAACATTTACAAATTAATCAAATTTCGGCATAAAATAACCCATAAGGCGTTGATGTGTCGTTAAATGAACCAAATCAAACTAAACTACGTCCACATTACTTAGTAATGGTTAATTATCGATATAAAAAAAGTATGTTAGTTTATCTGTTTGTTAATCGGTGCTTCGAGGTAGAAAAATAAACATTTAATTAGTATTATATATTTCTTGAACTTCTCTTATGTAAACGTTCATTGAAGTCGTCTTGGAAATTCTTTGCTTTAGAAAAACTTTTAATTATCAGAATGGAAATAAACATTCATTAGAAGAATAAACAAAATGGTCGAATTAAAAGCCGAAGGCGGGAACTTTTCAAATCAAATTCACATCACATTAAACGCACCTTGCATCGAAATGATTCTTTAATTAACGACTTAATTAGTCAACCATAAAAGGTGCGAAGATTGTATACATTCGATACCCAAATTAAATATTACATGAAAAAAACTTCTTAAAACAACAACAACAACAACAACAACAACAACAACAACAACAACAACAAGAAGTTCTTTTAATGAGAGAAAAGAAGTAGCGTCATTTCACTCTTCGCCTACTTTAAACCGATCACAGCGGCTCTTCCACTATTGCGATCCTACCGTAAACCGTTGATAGGGGCTCTCGCACATGTCACTTGTTTATAATAATAGGACTTTATTTATTACAATAATAGAACTTCAATGATGCTGATAGAATTTTGATTTAGTGCGTTCTGGGACGCACATTTTTGCTTTGAATGAGTCCCCGGGAAATTTGATGGTTCCCAATGAATTAATCCTTTAATTAACGACTTAATTAGTCAAACATAAAAGGTGCGAAGATTGTATACATTCGATACCCAAATTAAATATTACTTAAAAAATTCATCTTTAAAAAAAATTATTTTAATAAGAACAAAGAATTATCTCCTTGGGTCTGTTCAAAAAGTAGCAACACTTCACTCTTTGCTTACTTTAAACCGATCACAGCGGCTCTTCCACCATTGCGATCCTACCATAAACCGTTGACAGGGACTCTCGCACATATAACTTGTTTATGATGATGGGTCTTTTTTTTTCTTACAATGACAGAACTTTATTTGAATATAATGATTTCTAAGCTGAATAGATAGTGAGCTTCGAAGTATTACATCATGCAGGTAATACCAAGAAAATTTGGTACAGTCTTGGAGAAAATTTGTTTGGCAAAGAGTTAAGTTCCCAAGACAAAAAAAAGGACGCAGAATAAAACGTTATTTTCCTATAAATAGGATCATCGCCATTTAACACACGTATTCCAGTGTGTGTTGTATTGATCGAAGCACCTTGGTCTAATTAAAAGCCGTGGGTGGGAGTTTTTTAAAATCAAATTCATATCACATTAGACGCACCTTGCATTGAAACAATTCCTTTATCAACAGGTTAATCAGTCAACCACAACATTGCGGATATTTAGACATTAAATATCAAAATTAAATATATGAAGAAAAAAAAACATCTAAAAAGAAATGCTTGTTCTTTTAATGGGAGCAAAAAATGATCTCCTTAAACGAGGTCTGTTCAAAAAGTATGGAGACTGAAGTTTTCAAGACAAAGAAAAGGCAAAAAATGGATCGTTAATTTTCTTATTTATATTTACCAACCCCTCCGCATGAGCAGGATGCGACACAAGGTCAATTTCTTAAGCGGAGTTTAACAGGTTTAAATTCAGAGTTTTCCTTCTTCTAGACTGGTTACCTAGCCATGGTTAAAGAGTTCAGTCTTCATTGCTATTTACCCATAGCTGGAGGGAGAACTCTATTCATACCTTTCCCAAGGATATTAGCGCGATGTGAAATAGCAAACAGCTTCGTCTAGGAATTGAACTCACGGATGATGAGTCCATTTCCAACGACTCTAACCATTAGACCACTCGCCTCCACGCGTTAATTTTCTTATAAATAGTCCCCTTACCAGTCAACACAGATACGTGTAAGAGAGAGACACACACACATACTCGTACATATGTGTGTGTTTTGTGTGTGTGTATGTGTATGTGTTTGTGTGTGTGTGTATGTGTGTGTATGTGTGTGTGTGTGTGTGTGTGTGTGTGAGAGAGAGAGAGAGAGAGAGAGAGAGAGAGAGAGAGAGAGAGAGAGAGAGAGAGAGAGATGTTCCTCATATAAAATGAATTTTCGGAAAAGGCATGAATCCATCAGTTCCCTTCTAGACAAAAAAAGGAAAAATAAAAACTAAGACAAAAAAAAATAAAAAACAATAAACAAAAGATTGTTAATTTTCTTATAAATAGTCCCTTGCCAGTCAACACAGATATGTGTGTATGTATGTGTGTGTGTGTGTGTGTGGTGTGTGTGAGAGAGAGAGAGAGAGAGAGAGAGAGAAAAGAGAGAGAGAGATCTGTGTGTGTGTGTGTGTGTGTGTGTGTGTGAGAGAGAGAGAGAGAGAGAGAGAGAGAGAGAGAGAGAGAAGAGAGAGAGAGAGAGAGTTTGTTCCTCATATAAAATGACATTTTGAAAAAGGTATGAATTCATCAGTTTTTCTTTCAAATTTAAATTACAACATTATTTAATTACATTACTTTGAACTAGCAAATATATGCACCCTCCAGATGCAAGTATTTAAGTTTTAATATAATAAAATATCATATTAAATTAGAAAGGCTAATGAAACTAAATAAGAATTCAGATAAAAAGATTTGAAACAGAGTGGGATATGTAATCGAAAAATAGAACAACTTAAACTTACTCTTTCATCACTCTCGTCTTTTATTGCTAAATTTTCCTAATTTAACTATTTAGTTAGAATAGGAAGTAAAGAATAAAATGACAATTATTCTTTTATCAATTATAAGATAAAACCAAACAATTAGAAATCAATAATACAAAATACATATTCATTACTAATAATAATACTAAGTAAATATTTATTAAAATCAAATTTTTTATATCAATATGCAAATTAGCCTTCCCATTCACACAGTAAAACGCTATTTTGTTGTATATATAAATACACCTGCATGTTATTAGCATGTAGATAAGGCCAGCAGTATTAATAGTGTAAAAAAAACTTTATTAATAATTGAGGTTTAAATAAAAATAAAATCATGTAGAATGTGACTTAAATAACTAAGGGAATAGTGACTTGAGTAGTGATATACTTTTGTAAATTTCTGTAAAAATGACTGTTGAAATATTCAATAAGGATTAACGTCTATGATAATTGTCAACAGCAGTTCTTTTAATGATTGTAATATATATATATATATATATATATATATATATATATATATATATATATATATATATATATATATTCACCTTAGTCAGTGTGAAAAGCCAGTGAAGATAAGCGTATCAATTGATTCACCATCAGTTGATGCGAGGCGTATAATCAAAAGATATAAGACGGAAACGCAAGGGCATCACACAAATAGACGCTGTCAATGGCTTCTCTAAGATAACCTCGGGGGGTTTTGTTTCCCCAGATAGAAAACCGAACAACTAATGCAACCTACGGAGAGGTCAAGCCTACTTTGTTCAAATTCCCACGATGTTCACAACACACAGTGACCAGTATGGGGCATATTGCCACAAGGAAGCGGGGGACGATTAATTTCACACACACACACACACACACACACACACACACACATATATATATATATATATATATATATATATATTAATGGAGGCGCGTCGGCTACTGGCTAGAGCCGGGGAAAATGGACTCGTCGGTCCGAGTTCAATTCCTAGACGAAGCTGTTAGCATTTCACATAGCGCTAATACACTTGGGAAAGGTATGAATCCATATATTCTCCCTCCAGCTATGGGATAAATAGTAGGGTAGACTGAGCTCTTTAACCATGGGTAGGTAATCAGTCTAGGAGAGGGATAACTCTGAATTCAAAATTTCTGAGGTCAGTCGTTGATTGGGTTCGTGCCATTCCTTGATGCACCAATTCTTTCCTATCGACTGTGCCAAAAAGTGTGGAATGGTCCTACACAAGCCTTCACCACTATAAACAAATCACTGTATGTATCACTGTGTTGGTTGTTCACTGGATGAACACTCATGCGTCGAAAAACGACGAGAGAGTCCATTTAAAAAAAAAAAATTTATATATATATACACACATATACTCTCACACACACATACACACACATACACACAAATGCATAAACACACCCAAAATAATAGCGAAAGTGGCGAAGAGAGTTATATACACAAAGCAAATGGTTGTTATATATGCGAGTTTGCCTTGAATAATAGATAAGAAGACGGGCAGCTGAGAGGTCTAATACCCCGAAAAAGATTCGATTGGTTAGTTGGTTGAATTTTATTGTATATCAAACCTTGTTGGGTTATTTTATGCCGAAGGTGTTTTTTATTTATTCATGCTTGACGGCTATTATTCATTTTTTAAACTCATTTTTCGGGTAGATGAATCCACTTCCTATGGTGATAACCGTCTACAAGTTCACATGCTATTTCATCTAAAGCATGGGTCAACAAACTATGGCTTGCAGGCCGAATCCGGCCCGCGAAGGCATTTTATCAGGCCCGCCGACGATATTTGAATGTTGCGTTCTTTGATAATGTTTTGAAAATAAATATGTTGGTTAAATTTGTTTTTGTGCATCTTACACCACTCATCCATGAATATAAAATGGAAAGAAAAATTTTGTTGTACATCTTTTTCTCAGAGCTTTCGTTCTGGCTTGCAAGTATTGAACACAATAATAATGTGGCCCACGCTCGTTATTTTTTCAATTATCTGGCCCACCATGAAAAAAGTTTAGTGATCTCTGATCTAAAGTGATGCAACGAAACACTTATATATGTACGTATGTAAATACCCCATTCACCCGCCGCGTGGTGCGTGTGACAGTTTGCCATATTATTTACCCATAGCTGCAAGGAGAATAGTTAGCTCCATACATTATCCAGGGGTATTAGCACGATGTGAAACGCAATCGTCCACGTTCAGGATTTGAACTCCGGTAGCAGATTCCATTTCCTACCAGGACGATTGTATCAGGTTACGGAATCATCGACCAACAAAGATGCCTGCGCCCTGTTGGCTGGAGCAGAAGAATATACCGACTGCACCTCTGCATTGGGGTAAAATCCCCCTAATTGTGCTACCTGTTGGCCGTGGGTGGTGACCCGTGATACTTAAGGACAGAATCCTAGTGGCTGTGCAGTCTATGACATACAACATTCCACTTTGGCTCTTTGGCAGTAAATGACCCACAGAGGTTGATATGCCGTTAAACAAAACTGAAACTTAGGCTTGACAGACGGTCAAATCAATCAGCTGGTCACGTTAAGGACTAACACTTGTCCCGATCCTATTGCCCTTATAACAAACCTCCAACTCTTTTTATCATATATATGCTATAAGGTGGTGGTTGAGGGTCTTAGTTTCCCGGGTATGAAACTAAATAGCATCTAATGATAAAGTTCTAATTCTGGAGCTCTGGGGATCAAGGAGTACCCCTTCATCGTCATTACACCCAGGTCCACTCTGACCTGGAGTAATAGTATTCGTAAGGATCATATGTATGGGTTATATAGAAAAAAGATGAGCTTTAAAAAATGTGTTAAATTTTTTAATTTAATTTAATTTTTTAAATTTGAATACCACCAAGAATAAGACAAATCTTCTTCCGCATAAAATAATCCAACAAGGATTGACATGCCGTAAAAGCCAACTCAACTCAATCCAACCCATCATCATCATCATGTCGCGCAGGCAGCGCGGATATCCATGACAACCTCTCGCCAACCTTCCCTATCATTCATCGCCCCAGGGAGTTCTTCCTTGCTGCAGCCAGCATCTTTACATAGCTGGTCAATGTAGGTCCTTGCTGGGCGGTCCACACTGGCATGTCCATGTGTTGGCTTCCACAGGAGAACATCGCTTATGAGTTTCTCCAGCAGTGCCCTGCATGTCTAGTCCGTCTTACTCGGATGGTCAGTGAGATAGGGGGCAGGTGACCATACAGCTGGTCCCTTGTGGGATGCTGTTTCCGCGACTTGTTCAAAACTACTCGTAGCATTCTTGTGCAGCTCCCATCTAGCTTATTCTCGAGGCGCCTCGTTAGGGTCCAGGTGGTGCAACCATACAGCAGTAGCCTAATTTTAGCTAAAATTTAACTAAACTGCTTCTAATGATAAAGTTCCAGTTTTGGAGCTCTGGGAATCGAGAATACGCCTTCATCGTCATGACTCCCAAGTCCACATAGACAGAGAGTAATAATATCTGCAAGGATTTCATCTATGGGATAAACAGAGAAAATGAGTTTTTTAAAAATGTGGTTAATTTATTTTTTTAAAAATTTGAATACCACGAAGAATAAATAAAACAAATCATTTTTGGCATAAGATAACCCAACAAGATTTGCCATGCCATAAATTTCAACCAACCCAGTCCAACCCATAAAGGAACCTAATTTTAGGGCTTTTTCGTTTATGTTGTCTTTCAGTGAACTCAGCTACCCTCAGTAAATATCGGTCGTGTTATCATTTCGGTACAAGAAAGCTTGTTGCTTTTTGAAGGGGTTCTTTCTTGTTTGGGTGGAGGGATTGTTTTTTAATACGACTTAGAAATAAATATTGAATGCCCGCCGAATAAACTGATTGAAAGGATGAAAAGAAAACAAACAATGCAACTATGAACTCGGCATTTCCTGGCCACAGTCAGTAAAAGAGCAGTTTTCATCTGAGTGAACGATCGTTTTATTTACTTCATCGGCGGGGCCTTCATCAACCCCCCCTTTTTTTTTCACATGTTTGCTTTCAAGTATTTTTCTACATCTGGAAGGCACATTTGTTAAGTATTTGTTTCTCAATCCTTTTTACATGTGAGGATATTTTTAGAGTTCAGCATTCAATCAGATACATTAAACAATATATATATATATATATATATATATATATATATATATATATATATATATATAAAATCCAAAAGTCCAGAGAAGAAATCTTCCTTACGACATAGGAGTTTTTTTAAAACCTGTCGCAGTTTGAGAGCTCAATGTGTGCTCTTAATGTTAGAGTCACAGAGCAAATATATAAGTAAAGAAATAACGTGTCTAACTCTCCCGACTCATCAGATGCGAAGATTCGCATCTGATGAGTCGGGAGAGTTAGACACTTTGTCTAAGCTCCCTGAAATAGACTATAATGCTAAATCTCTAAGTCTTTTGTTATTTCTTTACTTATATATATATATATAGAGGTTCTTCACAACGAATGAACATGCTACTATCAAACACACTCGCCTACCCGGATTTTAACAGCATGTTAAACCCACTATAACACTTGAACATTTATAACTCTTCTATAATGCTCCCTTTCTAATAATGTATCAACAATTTCTTCAAATAATAAATTTTCTCCTGAAGATGACCGAAGGTCGAAACTAGTTGAGATTAAACAACAAACAAGAAATATTCCTGATTGTCTTAATAATAATTTTTGTTCATACTATATATATATATATATATATATATATATATATATATATATATATATATAGTGCAGTTGTAGGTATGTATGTCCGGAGGAAACTACGAAAGTACAACAATTAACGATAAAGTAAATATATATGAAAGTGATCGGGTATCAGCCAATCAGCGACGGAGTCTATCCCCTTTTCATTAGCGCCAGATCAGGGAGATTGTTTTTTGCGTCTGAGGTGGAGCGCTACACCTACCATCAACTCCTTACTTTACAACACAGATCCCTGTGCTACTCATACGCTGAGTTGGCGATGACCGGGCTCGAACTAGGAACCTTGTGGTTTCTAACCGAAAGCTCTACCGACTGAGCTAAATTGGCCCCTTATATGTATACACGTCAGAAATCACCAGGTCTTGATTTTTAAGTAAAAATAATGAAGATTTTTTTTATATTCGTGAAGATAATTAAAAGATAAGATTTAAATAACAGCATAGAATTTTATTTGCATTCAATATTGTAAATAGCAGACATTAATTTTTCTTTTAGAGTGGTTGGGTCAACGCAATCTTTTTTTTACGTGGGGATTTTAATGGGACATCCTGCGAGGGTCCAAGTCACGATTCAGTTATAAATTATTACTGAATCTTGAGTTGGATTCCCGCAGGAGGCTCCATGCACATGCAAGACTAACTTTTAAATGACCCCCCTCTATCCAGGCGACGTCGAGTTTCCGCTACTATCATTATATATATATTATATATATATATATATATATATATATATATATATATAAGTAATTGGTAATTTGCTTGAAGCATTGTTAAGTATGTTATAATATATTAATGATTTGAAGGCAATTACAATGCGTATAAAAAATAAAAACAAAAAGAAAAATATCAGAAATGCACATTTCTGATATTCACCTCTGAAGATAAAGTTTCTACTTTGAAATCGATAGGACAAAAATAACATCTTTTTGTTTTTATTTTTATACGCATTGTAATTGCCTTCAAATCATTAATTTATTATAATATATATATATATATATATATTATATATATATATATATATATAATTTTGTAAACACTATCTGATGTATGCTATATACACTATATATACTATAATAAATTAATGATTTGAAGGTAATTACAATGCGTATAAAAAATAAAAACAAAAAGATGTTATTTTTGTCTTATCGATTTCAAACTGCGACAAGTTGTTTAAAAAAAAAACTCCTATGTCGTAAGGAAGATTTCTTCTCTGGGCTTTTGGATTATATATATATATATATATGATTTTCGGAAAACTATCTGATAGTCGAAATAAATTCATCATAGTCAAATGTCGGTTTGTTAAATTTTTCTTTCTTTGAAAGTTAAATATCGCTATGTATATTATTAATTTATTAGTTATCATCCATTGAGCTGTCTAAGGGATTTATAAAATCCTTGTATGCACCTACATGAGCATACAGTATGGTGAAAATTGAATTTCTTGCACAATCCCGAGTGGATCACCTTTCCCACCCAGTCGTGCCTAGTCTTTTACTCTCATTGAGCTAGTTTGCCGCATTCGCGTATTATGTGATTAACCATTTTGTCTCTGTCTCCACACATTCTGTATTTGCTATTCTGCTGCGTCTTATCTATTGTTGCCTCAATAAAGTTTATTCTTATGGCATTGTCTTGCACTGTGATTATAAGTGTATCACTTGAAGTATCCATATAGTTGTTTTTGTTCCCATTTCTGTTTTAAGAAAAAAAGGTTTGATGTATTTCTGCTTGTCAATATATTGCATTGCTTGCTTTTCCTGGTTGTAGCATTTAGTCTTTCCTTACTTTTATTAATGTATTCGTTAAGTTCTCGATTATTATTATAATTCTTGTTGTTGTTGTTGTTGTTGTTGTTCTTTTTCTTCTTCTTCTTCTTCTTCTTCTTCTTCTTCTTCTTATTATTATTATTATTATTATTATTATTATTATTATTAGTAGTAGTAGTAGTAGTAGTAGAAGCAATAGTCGTAATTTCTTGCTAGAGTTTTGTTCTTGTTCTTGTTCTTCTTATTATTATTAGTAGTAGAAGCAACAGTAGTGTTTTGTTGCTAGAGTTCCATTATATCCTTCTTCTTCTTCTCTTCTTCTTCTTCTTCTTCTTCTTCACCTTCTTCTTTCACCTTCTTCTTCTTCTTCTTCTTCTTTCTTCTTCTTCTTCTTCTTTCATTCTCTCTATTTTCTTCTTCTTCTTCTTCTTTCATTCTCTCTCTTTTCTTCTTCTTCTTCTTCTTCTTCTTCTTCTTCTTCTTCTTCTTCTTCTTCTTTCATTCTCTCTATTTCTTCTTTTTCATTCTCTCTCTTTTTTCTTCTTCTTCTTCTTCTTCTTCTTCACCTTCTTCTTTCACCTTCTTCTTCTTCTTCTTCTTCTTCTTCTTCTTTATTCTCTCTATTTTCTTCTTCTTCTTCTTCTTTCATTCCTTCTTCTTCTTCTTCTTCTTCTTCTTCTTTCTTCTTTCTTCTTCTTCTTCTTCTTCTTCTTCTTCTTCTTCTTCTTCTTCTTTCATTCTCTCTATTTTCTTCTTTTTTTCATCTCTCTCTTTTCTTCTTCTTCTTCTCTTCTTCTTCTTCTTCTTCTTCTTCTTCTTCTTTCATTCGCTCTCTTTCTTCTTCTTCTTCTTCTTCTTCTTCTTCTTCTTCTTCTTCTAACAAAGCTTTTTTTCTTAATTTCTTCAGTCCGTACTTAACTAAGCAGGAAAACAACAAGCCTTACACCATATAAAAATCTTCAAACTAAAGCCAACCTTCGGTTCAGACCTCATGTCGCGTTTCTTGTCTGTATTCTACAATTTCACTCCAACGTAATCAGCTCGGTCGGTTCCTTTTCAAACGCAAACCCACACTTTGCAGTGAGGGAGGCGGCAACCGCGGCGGCGGCGGCAGCGGTGGTTCGCTTCTTATATCTTCCTCTTGTCAACAGGTGCCCGTGTAACAACCCCTCTCCTGTAACAATCTCCACTTAACCCCCCGCGACAAGGATATTGCGTCGTTTCGTGTTCTCATTCGCAAACACAGGACCCATTACCTGTTCTCAACGATATTTTTGCTTTAGATTCTGAAAGAAAACCACGAACCGCGACTTCTTTTCTTTTCTTTTCTTTTCGTTTTTTTTGTGTGATCTTTTGAATTATCCGATCAATAGATAAAGAAAAAGCAGCGTTGAATTAGTTGCATCAATGCACTTGGTTTAGTTTTCGTTTGCTGTAAATAATTACCATTGAGTAGAGAGCGCTTTGTGTGTTTTTTTAGCTTTTGTGTTAAGAGACTAAGACTGAATTTTTGAAGGCGAATTCCTGTGGCTACGTTTGCCGGAACAATGTCCCCAAGAAGATTAAGTCTGTTTAAACTTGAAGGAAACATAATTGACGTGATATATATATATATATATATATAATATATATATATATATATATATATATATATATATATATTTAATTTCTTTTTTTACAAATTGGTTGTATTTATTGTAAAGTTGACAGTTGTTACCGAGATTTAGAAAATTCTGTTATGTTCGGTGAGTTTATAGTCACAGATGTTAATATAATTATCGCTATTTCATTTATTATATATAATATATTATATTATATAATATATATGTGTGTGTGTGTGTTGTGTGTGTGTGTTTGTGTGTAATTTAGGGTCGCGGGTACATGTAGTCAGCGGCACTTGGTAACTGAAAGTTTCTTGTCTATGCGACTTTCAAACCAAGTTTTTACCTCTTTTAAAAATCGCATAGACGAAAAACTGTCAGTTACCAAGCGCCGTTGACTTCGACGCTACCATAAATTAGATATACATGTTC
>CM042149.1:111325479-111335479 GCA_023376005.1 Doryteuthis pealeii | reverse complement strand
AGTTATAATTAAACTTGTTAAACAATATTTTTAATACAACAATATATATTTTTGATACACAAAACTCAAGTTTGCTATGGTTTCCTTGTTTAATTGCATACCAACCTTCATGGCTTATTTAATGCCAAAGCCATCCTTGTGGAAGAACAGTAGTGGTCCTATTTAACCCATATATGTGGGAGGAGGGTTTACAAAAATTCAGTTACACATATTCACACATATGATATATCTATATATGGTATTTTTTTATAATGCATATGATAACAAATAAAAAAAAACATGATAAAAATGCCTGTCTCTGAGTTTAACTTTGATGATTCACCGGTGAAACAGTATTCGAGGTGTGTTTATCAATAATTACCAATCGGTGACACAGAGAAATGTTCGCCTGACACAACGGAAAAATGTTGGGGGTTCCGAAAATTCCGACCCAGGCGTACAGAATGCTGACCATCGTCACGAAGAAGACGAAATCGACAACGATTTGAAAGAGACTAGTCTCACTTTAATGGAGGAATTATTATTGGTTTGTTTAAAAGAGAGAGAAGGGTCATTCCATGTCAATTCACCAGGGTGTTACACCCACCGACACCGAATTACTTGAAATTTGCACAAATGTTCCCCTTCATGAGTGATTTGAGAGTTCATGGAGCATTAGGATGATTGTCTTTAATTATAATCTTTCACTGAAATCCTGCACGTACATAGGAAAAAAAAACTCTGAACTTGGCAGGTTCATATCTTCTAAAGTAGACTTTACGCCCACACAAAATTCTTTGATGAACTTAGCCAGACATAGTAGATGTTAAGAAAAAAATATTATGAAAATTGAAGAGGACACATTTTCGATAGACTGACCATAATCTACATAGGTGAAAAGTTGTTGATTTTAGAGTCATGCATTTGGGTGGGCAAAATAAAATTTTCTATCAGGTATAGGGTTAAAATAGTTAGATATTTGGATTCTACAGTCCTTATTTGCCTTACATAACAAATATTGAATGCATGAAAGTATTTTTTTTAAATAAAAAAAATGTGAGATTTTGCGACACCGCATGGCCTTAATTTTGAGGCAAAATAGCAAAATTATATCCCCCCTCTAAAATCGGAACGGTAAGGTTTAAGACAAAATAATTTGGCACATTTTCCTAACTCATGAAGGGGAAACATTTGTGCCAAATTTCAGTAATTCGGTGTCGGTGGGTGCGGATTTCAACTTTTTGCTGGTGTTTTGACATGGAATGACCCAGAAGTAATCAAATACTGACAAAAAGATACCCAGTCTCTACTGTATATTTAAAATTAATACACTTTGTTCTTTAAAAAATTATATCTGCTAAAATGTTTTAAACCTGAAAAACTATGAAATAGAAGAGGTGGTCACTACTAGAATAGGCTCAGTACTAATCAGTGATCATCCTCCACATATTAATCATTTGTTGTTTTTTTGTAAAAGAATGTGTGAAAATAAACTTCTTTCCTTCTTTCTTCCTTTCTTTCGAAATATCAGTTACCTTACAGATCTCATCAATGCTCTCTCGATTGTCTTAATTTAATGTCATTAAATTTACACTTTCAAATTATCATCTTGACTAATTTTATTTTTATTTCATTTTTGAATAGTTACGAGTAATTTGAGTTAAATAATTTAATTTAAAATATCTAAAATAATGTATTTTTTAGTTTCTCATACAAACTCCAGACACTTAGTCTTTTCATCTTTTAAATTTCATTTTTTCATTCTTGATTAAAAAAAAACTATTTTAATTTTTTTAATGTCAGAATTAGAACAAAATATACAACAAAAAACAAAAAACAAAACAAGACATTTAAAAAAAAAAAATTTGTATATTTATTTTGATTTACTCCTAATTAAAACATTAAAAAAAACGCATTCACGTAAACATGCAACACGAGAATACAGTTATAAGAAATACCATCATTTTCAAAAAAAAAAAATTTATTTAAAAAGAAATGCCATAACAAGACGACTTCAGTTCCAGTGATCTTCTGAAAAAAAGATTTTATCTCGAAATTTCAAGAATAAAATACAGGTTAACGCACAACACCATTGTTACCTTATTCTTTACACCTGCATTGTGATAGCCTTCAAAATCAACCTCCAAACCAATATATACACAATACTTCAAGCAAATTATAAAACTCTCTTATTTTTTAAATTGTATTTTTTTCATGTGTTTTTTTTGTTGTTTTTTTTTTTCTTCTTGTTTAAAAAAATTATTTTGATTTTTTAATCATTTGAAGATTTTCGTTATTTTCGCTTGTTGAAGTTCCATCAGATCGTGGTTGGTCTTCATGTGATTATTTCACAGTCAATTTCAACATCCAAAATGAAAACATCCAAAATGAAAACAAAACTTAAAACGCATGCCTCTTTTTTATTCATCAATCATAGT
The DNA here is from genome assembly GCA_023376005.1 of Doryteuthis pealeii. NCBI lineage: Eukaryota > Metazoa > Mollusca > Cephalopoda > Myopsida > Loliginidae > Doryteuthis > Doryteuthis pealeii. The sequence goes on along the minus strand of CM042149.1, from coordinate 111,333,062 downwards.
AAACATTTCCAAACGTGTTTGAAAAAAAACCCCAGACGCAGCAAATAAATAATTCAATCCAAATCAACAACACGATTAGCGTCTAGCTGTGTCGGCTTGGACTTTAGAATACACCGACTGCACCTCTGCAGAAGGGTAAACCCCCCTCCCAATGGGGCCACCTGTTGGCCATGGGTAGCGACCCGTGATGCTGGTAGCTGAGCTGGCCAAGGCTTACAACACTCCACTTTGGTCCTTACTTAGACTAGACGGGTGGTCGGAGTGGCCCCTCCGGTCACCTCAAGCCCTGGAATCTATATTATTGTCCCAACCCTTATGGCAAGCCCAACCTCTTTTTGTTCATATATGTGCTAGAAGGCAGTGGCCTGTGTATGATGTTAAACTTTATCTGATGGTGACGTTCTAATTCTGGATCAGATTGTTCAAGAAATTTTGCTCGGGCTGTAAGAACCTCGACGATCAAGCCAGATTTCTGGACTGTGTAACATTGCATGCTCAAATTTTGAGTGTATTCTATGTTGTGACGATTTTAGGCAGTGTGACGTAAGCAGTGACGTAGTTTTTGTTACAGACAAAAACAGGAAACGAATCTCCATTATCAATATATATATATATATATATATATATATATATATTATATATATATATATAATATATATATATATATATATATATATATTAGAGAGAGAGAGAGAGAGATGATAGTTACAGCCTGACTTTACATTCTGCTTACTTCGTCTAATCATCTGGGTGCCATGTTCTCTGGTTCGGGCTCTCTGTTAAGATTTGATCTCCTTCTTCAGGCTGGTCTGGTCATTGTTTGTTTCATTTAATTAACACAACAAGATTGGTTGTTTCTTGATCAAGCTTTATTTGCAACTCTGCCCATTTAATTCAGCCTCGGCGAGAAACGACATCAGAGCGACCACATACAGCCCTACCGCTCCGAAATCTGCGTCGCTTCTGACTAACTAAACTAAAACTTATTTTCCAGGCGCCTAATCGCGCGCCTGTACCGGAAGGTTAGTCTTATTTTCGGAGTAAAACCTAACTACAAATCAGGAGGTGATGTGATGCTGAAATCCAATGCTACCCAACAACTCCTGCGACACTACCTCTGCCAAACTGCATTGGCTCCATCAGTGTGGAGAGCGGGAATTTGCTGCTTGGGCAACAGCTCATCCTCCATATATATATTTACCAACTCCTCCGCACTGGATATGACACTAGGTCAATTTCTTAAGCGGAGTTCAACAGGTTTGAATTCAGAGTTTTCCTTCTCCTAGACAGGTTGCCTAGCCAAGGTTAAAGAACCCAGTCTGCCCTACTATTTACCCATAGTTGGAGGGAGAGTAGGATTCATACCTTTCCCAAGGTTATTAGCGCTAAGTGAAATGCAATTACCATGTCTAGGATTTGAACTCGGGGCGACGAGTCCATTTCCCATGACTTTAACCATTACACCACGTGTTTCCTGCTCATTCTCCATACAAACCCGTTCAGGCTACGTAGTTCTAATTTTTAAAAAATTAGACACTACTCCATTGTCTCTCGCAGACGAAAGGATGCTAAGAAGATGAGGCCTTAACAGGTATGATTACTCAGAGTCAGAGGGTACATGGGAATAATAGCACTAAAGGGTATACCACACTTCCCGGATCTTCAGAACTGGAGCCTCATTGTGGAGTTTCATTTGATGTTCAGGACACTCCTTGGTGGTGGTGGTGGGGGGCTTACCTTTCTGTAGCTGATACTGTCAGTGTAGTTATTTACCCAATCTAAATCCCACGGATAGGATGTGACACAAGGTCGCAAATAATGGACATCTAGTGAGAATCGAACTCACTATTCGTTAGTAATGTATATCTGAGACTAGTTTGCTAACCATTAAACCACGATTGGACGCCCTAAATACTCAACCCATTCACCACAAGTAGGATGTGACACTAGGTCGCAAATATTGACCATCTACAGTGTGTCTAACTCGCTTTTCTGTAGTATGGGATTTCGAAACTAATTTGCTAATTATTTGGCCATAATGGGACACCCGAAATACTTAACCCGTTCGCCACGGGTAGGATGTGACACAAGGGAGAATAATTGTATTATCGCTATGGGAAATGCAAACAGTCTCATCAAGGAATTGAACTCGGTTCGCCGTGTCCATTTTCTACAACTAAAACCATTGCACCATAAACACCTCCATAAAAAAAAGAATTTAAGTGTGGCTTATATATATGTATATTTACCGACCCCTCCGCACGAGCAGGATGTGACACAAGGTCAATTTCTTAAGCGGAGTTCAACAGGTTTGAATTCAGAGTTTTCCTTCTCCTAGACTGGTTGCCTAGCCACGGTTAAAGAGCCCAGTCTGCCCTACTATTTATCCATAGCTGGAGGGAGAGTAGGATTCATACCTTTCCCAAGGTTATTAGCGCTAAGTGAAATGCAATTACCACGTCTAGGATTTGAACTTGGGGCGACGAGTCCATGATTTTAACCATTACACCACTCGCTTCCTGGTAAATGTGGCTTATAGGGAAACCAGTGAGGATCGAACTCATTATTCAGTGGCAAAGAGTCTTCGAGACCAGCTCAGCATTTCACTATGGCAATGAAAGTAAGCTGTGATACCGGCCCTCGCCAACTCAGCGTATGAATAGCACAGGTATCTGTGCGGTAAAGTAAGGAGCTGATGGTAGGTGTGGCGCTCCAGCTCAGACGCAAAAACAATCTTCTTTGTCTAGCACTTGGGAAAAGGGGATAGACTCCCTCGCTGATTGGCTGATACCGACTTTAGGCCACCCCGACGACTTTACTTTACTTTACCCAGCAGTTCATTATAGCAATGAAAGCAAACTGTGATACCGGCCCTCGCCAACTTAACGTATGAGAACAAGGCTAGAAGAAAAGATCGAACTCACTATCAATTGCCTGCGAGTCAAGCTTGTTAACCAGTACATTACACATGGAACCACAATGCCTCTCATGTCGTTAGTGACTGCCCTATTTTTTCTGCCCCATACCGTAATCCGATTTTTCGGTAATTTCGTGTAAATACCTTCGTAAAGTGTATTTTGGGTTTAGCAATAAAAGTGTTTGTCGTCTGAATGTGTATGCATATGCATGTGTTCATACATATGTGTGTATGCATATTTGCGAATATTTGTGTGTATGGTATCTGTGTGTATCTTTGCATGTGTGTGAGTGTGTGTGTTCATGGGTCTCTCTGTGTACGTGCAAATGTGTATTCGTATATGCAGGCGTGTCTGTGTGTGTAATGTTTGGACCTGTTTGTGTACATTCTAAATCTTTATTTTTAGCCGTCCGCCTGCCCCCCCCCCCGGTTTTATGTCCCAAACACCGTCATTTTCTATGGTCTTATTTTTTAACCTTGTTTATCGACTTTCTACCTCACCGGCCCATTCACACCCATTCGCCGATCTTCCCACGTCTCTCTCTCTCTCTCTCTCTGTCTGTCTGTCTGTCTATCTATCTATCTCCTCCTCTCTCTGACTCTTTTTCTCTCTCTGTCTATCACGTTCATTTTTACTTTCTTTCCCTCTTTTGCTACGGTCATGTTCCTCTTCCCGCCCTTATTGAATTTGTATGATCTATCTTTCTATCCTTTCTATCTATCCCCTTCTCTCTCTCTTTCTCTCTCTCTCTCTCTCTCTCTCCCTCCCTCTCTCTCTCTCTTTCATTTTGCTTTCTTTCCTTGTTTATCGACTTTCTACCTCACCGGCCCATTCACACCCATTCGTCGAACTTCCACGTCTCTCTCTCTCTCTCCTCTCTCTCTCTCTCTCTATCTATCTATCTATCTATCTCCTCCTCTCTCTGACTCTCTTTCTCTCTCGGTCTATCACATTAATTTTACTTTTTTCCCTCTTTTGCTACGGTCACGTCCCTCTCCCCGTCCTTTACCGAATTTATATTATCTATCTTTCTATCTTTCTATCTATCTCGTCCTCTCTCTGTCTGTCTGTCTGTCTGTCTGTCTGTCTCTCTCTTTCATTCTGTTTTCTTTCCCTCTTTTGCCACAGTCACGTCCTTCTTGCCACCCTTATCGAATTTGTATTATCTATCTATCTTTCTATCTATCTATCTCTTCCTCTTTCTCTCTCTCTCTCTCTCTTTCTCTCTGTCTCTCTTTCCTCTCTCTGTCTCTCTGTCTGTCTCTCTCTCACTTCATTTTGTTTCCTTTCCCTCTTTTGCCAAACGTCTCTTTTCCCACCTTTTATCGAATTTGTATTATCTATCTTTTCTATCTTTCTATCTTCTCTCTCTCTCTCTCTCTCTCTCTCTCTCTCTCTATATATATATATTATATATATATATATATATCTTTCTTTCTCTCTCTCTCTCTCTCATTTGTTTTCTTTCCTCTTTTTCTACGGTCACATCTCTTTTCCCGTCCTTTACCGAGTTTGTATTATCTTTCTATCTTTCTATCTATCTCACCCCTCTCTCTCTTTCTCTCTCTCTCTCTCTCTCTCTCTCTCATTCATTTTGTTTTCTTTCCCTCTTTTACCACGGTCACGTCCCTCTTCCCGCCCCCCTTTTACCGAATTTGTATTATTTGTTTTTATCGCTTTTCACGTCGTCTCGCGCAAATCTCGCTATCGGCGCGTGGTCACCGTTCGAGAGAAACTTTAATCATTTTCCCTTCCTAAATTGATATGTAAATCGTCTTGTGTGGTTGATTTAACAAACTGTATCTATGTTATGTGTATGTCTCGTAGACAAAAGCAAGAAGACTGTGGCGGCCAGCAGTTGGAGCGAGCGTCTTGCGAATCGCAGTGAAGAAGTCGGGGGGCGGCGCGGGGTGGGGGTGAGGCGATCACTTGGAAAAGGCGGGGGTTGATGGCATCGGTGTGAGGAAGGCGGAGATATATAGATATGTGACTTGTATTCCGATAGTGTCTCCGGGGATCGTCGTTTTTAGTGGAAAGGAACACAACTTCTCGCTTTCCCCTTTTATCGTCGGCTCTTTTTATTGTCGCTAATCTGGCTCGTTTTCCCCTGTCAATCTTACGGTCATTTTGGCTTCCTGCTAGACACTCCATACACAATTTGATTCCGTTTTTTTTTCTTTCCTTTGCTTTTCTTTTTTTTTTTTCTTTTCTTGCTGTAACTTTTTTTTAGTATTTATGCACTTTCTTTTTTTCTTTTTTTTTCATTTTTCGTTCTGTCTTTTTTCTTCTTTTTCCTTCTTTCTCTATTCCTAATCTCTCTCTCTCTCTCTCTCTCTCACCCTCTCTCTCCCTCTCTTTCCTTCTTTCTCTTACTTTTCTTTTCTCTCTCTCTCTCTCTTACTTTCCTTCTATATCTCTCTCTTTCCTTCTATATCTCTCTCTTCCTTCTCTCTCTTCTCTCTCTCTCTTTCCTTCTCTCCCTCTTTTCTTCTCTCTATCTCTCTCATTTTATCGTTTGAATATTTTCCTTTCATTCTTCTTTCTTTCTTTCTTTCTTTCTTTCTTTCTTACACAAATCTTTTTCTTTTCTTTTTCTTTTCTTGCTTTAAATTTTTGATATTTATTGCATTTTCTTTTTTTCTTTTCTTTCTTTCATTTTTCTTTCTGTCTTTTTTCTTCTTTTTCCTTCTTTCTCTATTCCTAATCTCTCTCTCTCTCTCTCTTTTTCTCTCTCTCTCTCATTTGATCGTTTGAATATTTTCCTTCCATTCTTCTTTCTTTCTTTCTTTCTGTCACAAATCTTTTTCTTTTTTTCTTGCTTCAACTTTTGTAGTATTTATTGCACTTTCTTTTTTTTTCTTTGTATTTTTCTTTTTTCCTTCTTTCTCTATTTCTAATCTCTCCCACTATTTCTTTCTTTTCTCTCTCCCCCTCTCTCTCTCTCTCATTCATTTTATCGTTTGAAATATTTCCTTCCATTCTTCTTTCTTCTTTCTTTCTTTCTTTCTTTCACAAATCTTTTTCTTTTTTTTTTCTTGCTTAAACTTTGTAGTATTTTTGCACTTACTTTTTTTTCTTTTCTTTTTTCATTTTTCGTTCTGTCTTTTTTTTTCTTTTTCCTTCTTTCTCTATTCCTAATCTCTCTCTCTCTCTCTCTCTCTCTCTCTCTCTCTCTCTCCCTCTCTCTCTCTCTCTCTATTTACTCTCTCTCTCTCTTTTTCTCTCTCTCTCATTTTATCGTTTGAATATTTTCCTTCCATTCTTCTTTCTTTCTTTCTCTTTCACAAATCTTTTTCGTTTTCTTGGTTTAGCTTTTCTAGTGTTTATTGCACTTTCTTTTTTTTTCTTTTTCTTTGTGTCTTTTTTTTTTCCTTCTTTCTCTATTTCTAATCTCTCTCACTCTTTCTTTCTTTCTTTCTTTCTTTCCTTCTCTCTCTCTCTCTCTTTCCTTCTCTCTCTCTCTCTCTCTCCTTCTCTCTCTATCTCTCTCATTTTATCGTTTGAATATTTTCCTTCCATTCTTCCTTTCTTTCTTTCTTTCTTTCTTTCACAAATCTTTATCGTTTTTTTTTCTTGCTTAAACTTTTTTTTAGTATTTATTGCACTTTTTTATTTTCTTTGTTTTTTCTGTTTTTCTTTTTCCTTCTTTCTCTATTCCTAATCTTTCTCTCCCCCTATCTCTCTCTCTATCATTTTATTGTTTGAATATTTTCCTTCTATCCTTTCTCCCTTCTTTCTTTCTTTCTTTCTTTCTTTCTTTCTTTCTTTCTTACACAAATCTTTTTCTTTTCTTGCTTTAAATTTTTAATATTTATTTCATTTTCTTTTTTTTCTTTTCTTTTTTCATTTTTCGTTCTGTCTTTTTTCTTCTTTTTCCTTCCTTTCTCTATTCCTAATCTCTCTCTCTCTCTCTCTCTCTATTTATCTCTCTCTCTCTTTTTATCTCTCTCTCATTTAATCGTCATTTGACATATTTTCCTTCCATTCTCTTTCTTCCTTTCTTTCCCAAAATATCTGTTCGTTTTATTGGGTTTAGCTTTCTAGTGTTTATTGCACTTTCTTTTTTTTTCTTTCTTTGTGTCTCTTTTCTTTTTCCTTCTTCTCTATTTCTTAATCTCTCTCACTCTTTCTTTCTTTCTTTCTCTTTCTTTCTTTCCTTCTCTCTCTCTCTTCTCTCTCTCTCCTATTCCTTTCTCTCTCTCTCTCATTTTATCGTTTGAATATTTTCCTTCCATTCTTCTTTCTTTCTTTCTTTCTTTCTTTCTTTCTTTCTTTCCCACAATCTTTATCGTTTTTTTTTTCTTGCTTAAACTTTTTTTGTATTTATTGCACTTTTTTCTTTCTTTTTCTTTCTGTTTTTCTTCTTTCCTTCTTTCTCTATTCCTAACCCCTCTCTCCCCCTATCTCTCTCTCTATCATTTTATCGTTGAATATTTTCCTTCTTTCTTTCTTTCTTTCTTCTTTCTTACTTCTTTCTTTCTTTCTTACACAAATCTTTTCTTTTCTATTTTCTTTTCTTTGCTTTAAATTTTGATATTTATTGCACTTTTTTTCTGTTTCTTTTTTCATTCTTTCGTTTCGTTCTTTTTCTTCTTTTGCCTTCTTTTCTCTATCCCTAATCTCTCTCTCTCTCTCTCTCTCTCTCTCTATCTCTTCTCTTTCTCT
>CM042149.1:111305930-111325379 GCA_023376005.1 Doryteuthis pealeii | reverse complement strand
ATTGTCCTTCCATTCGTTTTCTCTTTTCTTCTTTCTTTCTGTCACAAATATTTTTCATCTTTCTTTCTTGCTTCAACTTTTGTTAGTATTTATTATGCACTTTCTTTTTTTTTCTTTGTATTTTTCCTTTTTCCCTCTTCCATTCTCCTATCTTCTCCCGACCTATTTTCTTTCTTTCCTCTCCCCCTTCTACTCTCTCTTCTTCCTCATTCATTTTTCGTTTGAATATTTTATTCCCATTCTCTTCTTTTCTTTTCTTTCTTTCCTTTCTTCTTTCACAAATTCTTTCTTTTTTTTTTCTTCTGTACCTTTTTTTAGTATTTATTGCACTTTCTTTTTTTTCTTTTCTTTTTTCATTTTTCGTTCTGTCTTTTTTTTCTTACTTTTTTCTCTTTCTCTTTCCTAATTCTCTCTCTCTCTCTCTCCTTATCTCTCTCTCTCTTCTCTCTCCCTCATCTCATTCATTTTATGTCCTTGAATATTTTTCTTCCATTTCTTCTTTCTTTTCTTTCTTTTCTTTCTTTCTTTCTTCACAAATCTTTCGTTTTCTTGCGTTTAGCTTTTCTAGTGTTTATATGCACTTTCTTTTTCTTTTCTTTGTATCTTTTTCTTTTTCTTCTTTCTCATTTCATCTCTCTCACTCTTTCTTTCTTTTCTTTTCTTTCTTTCTTTCCTCTCTCTCTCTCCTCTCCTCTCTCTCTCTCTCTCTCTCTCTCTCTTCTCTTCTCTCTCTATCCATTTTATCGTTTGAATATCTTTTCTTCGTATCTTTCCTTCCTTCTTTCTTACACAATCTTTTTCTTTCTTTTTTTTTTTCTTGCTTTAATTTTTAATATTATTTCATTTTCTTTTTTTTCTTTCTTTTTTCATTTCGTTCTGTCTTTTTTCTTCTTTTTCCTTCTTTCTTATTCCTAATCTCCTCTCTCTCACTCTCTCTCTCTTCTCTCTCTTCTCTATTATCTCTCTCTCTCTTTTTCTCTCTCTCTCATTTTATCGTTTGAATATTTTCCTTCATTCTTCTTTCTTTCTTTCTTTCTTCTTTTCACATCTTTTCGTTTTATTGGTTTAGCTTTTCTAGTGTTTATTGCACTTTCTTTTTTTTTCTTTTTCTTTGTGTCTTTTTCTTTTTCCTTCTCTATTTCTAATCTCTCCCACTCTTTCTTTCTTTCTTTCTTTCTTTCTTTTTTCTTCCTTCTCTTCTCTCTCTCTCTCTCTCTCTCTCTCTCTCTCCTCTCTCTCTCTCTCTCTCCTTTCTCTCTTCTCTCTCATTTTTATCGTCCTTGAATATTTTCCTTCCATTCTTTTTTCTTCTTTCTTCTTTTCTTTCTTTCTTTCACAAAATCTTATCGTTTTTTTTTCTTGCTTAAACTTTTTTTTTATTTTATTGCACTTTTTTATTTCTTTGTTTTCTTTCTGTTTTTCTTTTTCCTTCTTTCTCTATTCCTACATCTTTCTTCCCCCTATCTCTCTCTCTATCATTTTATCGTTTGAATATTTTCCTTCTTTCTTTCTTTTCTTTCTTTCTTTCTTTCTTTCTTTCTCTTTCTTTCTTTCTTTCTTACACAAATCTTTTCTTTTCTTTTTCTTTTCTTGCTTTTAAATTTTTGATATTTATTGCACTTTTTTCTTTTTCTTTTATTTTTTGTTCTGTCTTTTTTCTCTTTTTCCTTTCTTCTCTATCATAATTCTCTCTCTCTTCTTTCTATCTCTCTCTCTCTTCTTCTTTCTTCATTTTATCGTTTGATATTTTCCTTCCATTCTTCTTTCTTTCTTTCTTTCTTTCTTTCACAAATTCTTTTTCTTTTTTCTTTTCCTTGCTTAAACTTTGTGTAGTATTTATTGCACTTTCTTTTTTCTTTTCTTTGTGTTTTTTCTTTTTCCTTTTTCTCTTTTCAAATCTCTTCTCACCTTCTTCTTCTCTTTCATCTCTCTCTCTCTTTCTTCTCTTCTCCTCTCTCTCTCTCTCTCTCTCTCTCTCTCATTGATTTTATCGTTTAGTAATTTTCCTTCCTTCCATTCTTCTTTCTTTTCTTTCTTCTTTCTTTCACAATCTTTTTCGTTTTTTACTTGCTTAAACTTTTTTAGTATTTACTCAACTTTTTTTTTCTTTCTGTCTTCTTTTTTCTTCTTTCTCTATTCTAATCTCTATTTCTCACTCTTTCTCTTCTCTCTTCTCCTCTCTTTCTTCTCCTCTCTCTCTCCCTCCCTCTTCTCTTTTCCCTTTATCGTTTGAATATTTTCATTCCTTTTTCTTTCTCTCACAAATATTTTATTTTATTTTTTAGAATGTTTTTTCCTTGCTTTAATGTTCTAGTATTCATTGCTCTTTCTTTCTTTCTCTCTTCTTTCGTTCTCTCTTTTTTCTCTTTTCTTTTGAAATCTTTTAGTATTTATTCGTTTTTCTTTCTTTCTTTCTTTCTTTCTTTCTTTCTTCTTTCTTCTTTCATTTTCGATTTTTCCCTCTCTCATTGCGACTTTCTTTTTATTCTTCTCTATTTCACCGCTTTCTTTTTCTTACTTCCTTCCTTCCCCTTTTCTTTCTTTCTTTTCTTCTTCTTTCTTGTTCTGACAGATTTATTGTTTTCTTTTTTCATAATTTTTCTTGTTTAATCTTTCGTTTTCGTAAAAATATTTACGTTTTTTTCTGTTGTGCTTTCATTATTCTGTTTTCTTTTTCTTCATCTTATTATCTTTCCACTTCTTTTTTTCATTTTCTTTTTCTTTTGACGTTTCTTCTTCTTCTTCTTCTTCTTCTTCTTCTTCTTCTTAGTATTTTCTTCTTCTTTTTCTTCTTCTCCGTATTATATTCTTTTTGTTATTATAACACCTACCAGCTGTTCTGTTTTCCTTCTTAATTTAGTAACCCAATCTTAGTATGACACAAGGTCATGGGGTTTCTCTTTTCATCGTCTGTCTTTCCATCTACACTTATAATTCCTAATCTTCTTCAATTCATTTTCAATCTTAGTTGTTTTTTTTTCATTCTCAGTTTTTCTTCATTCTTTACTTACCTTTTCTTTTCTTCATTTCGTATTCCTTCTTATTTTTTAACTTTGTTTCTTCTTCTTCTTCTTCTTCTTTTCTTCTTCTTCTTCCTTCTTCTTCTTCTTCTTCTTCTTCTTCTTCTTCTCTCTGTTTTTTAAACCTTGTCTTTCTTTACTGCCTCTATTTTTTCTTTTCTGTCCATCCACCGACTCTATCATTTACTCTTTCTTTCACCAACCATTGTTTTCCTTCTATCTATCTATCTATCTATCTATCTATTTCTTTCTTTCTTCTTTCTTTCTTTCTTTACTCACTCTCTTTCTCGTGTGTTTTTATTCTCTCCCTCTCCTTCCGTCTCTCATTTTATCGTTCTGAATTTCTTTGCTCTATCCTCTTTCTTTCTCAATTTTCTCCTTCTTTTTTATTGTTTTTTGTTACATTGTTTATCCCCTCTTTTTTTCTCTTTTACAGTTTTTTCTTCTGTTTCTTTCCTCCTCCCCCTCCCCCTCTCCATATCATCATTTATTATATTTCCTACCTTTCGTTTTTGTATTTTCTTTTTTTCTTCCTTCTTTATTCGTCCCTTTGTTTCCTTTTATTGTTTCATATTTTCTTCTTTCCTTCTTCTCCTTCTTCTCTCTCCTATCCCTCTCTTTCTCTCTTTCTCTCGTTTTATCGTGTTTATATTTCCTTTCTTTCTTTCTTTTTTCTTTTCTTCTTTCTTCTTTCTTTCTTTTCCTTCCATTTTCTATTTTCCCCCTCTCTCATTTGTTTCATATTTTCTTATTTCCTTCTGTCACTATTTCTAACCTCTCTCTCTCTCTCTCTCTCTCTCTCTCTCTCTCTCTCTCTCTCTCTCTCTCTTTCTCTCTCATTTTATCGTTTTCATATTTTTTCTTCCTGCCTTTTTTTTTCTGTCTTTTTTTCTTCTTCTTTCTTTCTTTCTTTCTTTCATTTTCATTTCTCCCCCTCTCTCATTTGTTTTCGTATTTTCTCTCTCTCTGTCTCTGCCTCTCTCTCTCTGTCTCTGTCTCTGTCTCTGTCTCTCCCTGTCTGTCTCTCTCTCTACCTGCTTACCTGCCTCCAACCCAATCTCATCTTATTGCTTTTTTAAATATATTTACTCTCCTCACTATTTTTCACAATTTTCTCACTCTTTCATTTCTCTTTCATTTCTACTTTTTTTCTTCTTTTCCTTCTAATTTTATCGAGTTCTCTTTCTTTATTTTCTTTTTCCATTCTTCTTTTGCCTTTTTTTTTCCTATTTAACCCCATCTTTTCTCTTTCTTCTCTTGTTTTCTTTCATTATCTCTTTCTCCGACAATGTGTTTCAAAACCACTTTCATATCTTCCTTCTTCATCTCTTCTATCTGCTCTTCCCCCTCTTCCTCTTCCTCTTCCTGTTCTCCTCCTCCTCCTTGTCTTCTTCCTTATTCGTCTAATTTCCTATTCACTAAACACACTATTTCTTTCTGTTCAACTCCAAGATTCTCCCCCCCCTCTCTCTCTCTGTCTGTCTCTCTCTCTAGTTCGTCTGAATTTCCTCCCACTTCCTCAATCGATCACCGATTCCCACTCTCACTTCCATATTATATTCCATCAATACTTTTTCCCTATCATTCTTTAACTAACCGACAGTCTATTGGAATCTTTTACTTCCCGTCACTCTCAAGACTCGGACGAGTAGAGGCGTATCGCTCAATTCAATCTCCTAAGTGAGTTGCAAACCAGTCAGGCGTGTCACGGCTTTGTGTTTGTCAAATACTAGAGATAGGCCGACCCCGGAATTTGCCCGGTAAGAAATGCACAAATTAGACCAATAAAGAAGCAGTGTGGCAGAAAATTACTCAAATAAACCCATTACCACTTAAGATAGAATACAGCAAAGACTGACCTCAGAGAACGAGGCCCATAATGGTAGCAATAATAAAGCTAATAATACTGCTTGTGACGAAGGCTATGGTGGAGGTTTTAAGTCCGGGTTCTGTTAGTATTCCTAATACGAATTACTACAATGATGATTGTTGCAGACAACCAAATAACCATTATATATAAGTGTGGGTCTGATTGTGTTTTTACACTTGTGAATATATCACGGGTTTGGCAAACTATCACAATTCGATGACAACTTTTGTACATATATATATATATATATATATATATATATATATATATATATATATATATAAAAGTAATTGGTAATTTGCTTGAAGCATTGTTAAGTATGTTATAATATTAAATTCGAAGGCAATACAATGCGTATAAAAATAAAGACAAAAAGATGTTTTTTATGTCTTATCGATTTCGAAGCAAGAGCTTCATCATCAGAGTTTATTTTCTGAAAATAAACTCTGATGATGACATCTTTTAGTCTTTATTTTTTATACGCATTGTATTGCCTTCGAATTTAATATTATATATATATATATATATATATATATTATATATATATATAAATATATATATATTAAAAGAGAGTTTCATAATTTGCTTGAAGCATTGTGTATGTATTGGTTAGGAGGTTGATTTAGAAGGCTATCACAATGCAGTTTGGAATAAATAAAAAAAATAATACGGTAAACAATGGTGTTGTGTGTTGACCTGTATTTTTTATTATTTTTTATTAATAAAATAATAATAAAAAATACAGGTCAACACACAACACCATTGTTACCGTATTATTATTTTTATTTTTCCAAACTGCATTGTGATAGCCTTCTAAATCAACCTCCTAACCAATATATATATATATATATATATATATATATTAATATATATAATAAGATAAATATATAAAGGTTTTACATATCTATTTATTAGGTGACAAAGGAAACAATCACGACCCTATTGGTTTCATGCGATGCAATCATCAGGTGAAGATGTTTCAAATGACATTTGAAACATCTTCACCTGATGATTGCATCGCATGAAACCAATATGGTTGTGATTGTTCTTTGTCACCTAATATAATAGATATGTAAAACCTTTATATATTTATCTTATTATATTATATAACAGCTCTATTTATATTGAGCACTCTACCAATAATACTGCCTTTGGTACACCATTCCAGCAAAAGCTGAAACAGTGACCATCTCACACTATAGTATAATTATATTATATATTATATTATATATATATATTATATATAGTCCTGGCCACAATTATTGGCATCCATGGCATTTCACTACATAATGTTGAATATCTCCCGACCTCCCCTCCCACAAAAAAACACAAAAAAAACAAACACATCCTACATGCTAAAACGAATTAGTGAAACAGCTTTCGTCTATTGGCAAGTCATTATTGATAAAAACAACAAATGATAAAACAACAAGTTTGGGAAGAAAAAATGGAAATGAATCCGACAGTATGTAATATTGTCAAAAATTGAAAAAAATACCCAAAAGAAACACAAGTTTATAAACGAATGATGTTTATCTCACCTATGCTGCGGGGTTTCGATTTTGTTTCGATAGATCTTCATCGGGGCTTTCGTTGGTTTGAGGAAATATAAATTATTATTGAAGCGGGTTAGCTCAGTCGGTATAGCGTTCGGCTAGAAACCACAAGGTTCCTAGTTCGATACCGGTCCTCGCCAACTCAGCGTATGAGTAGCACAGAGATCTGTGCAGTAAAGTAAGGAGCTGATGGTAGTTGTGGCGCTCCACCTCAGATGCCAAAAACAATCTCCTTGGTCTAACGCTATTGAAAAGGGTATAGACTCCCTCGCAGACTGGCTGATACCGACATTAGGCCGCCCCGACGAGTTTACTATTGAAGAAAAGAAGTCTGGGAGCCTCTGTTTTTTTAAATAGTTGATCATCAAATGTCAAGTTTATATCATCATCATCATCATCATCATCATCAAGTCGTGCCAACAGCACGTGCGTCCATGGCTCTCTCTCTCTCTCTCTCTCTCTCTCTCTCTCTCTTCTCGTCACCCGTCCCTATAGACCAATGCTTCTGACCCGGAGTGGTAGTACCTGTTAGGATCCCATATATGGGTTAAATAGAAAAAAAACATGAGTTTATAAAACAAATTGAGTATCCATTAAGAATGAATTTATTTCAAAACTTTGTCGGCATTAAATGACCCACTGAGTTTGATATGCCGTAAAACAAACCAAACGATACCAAACGAAACCAATGCTTCCGGATGGTCTTCTGCATGACGCCCAGAATCCGTACAGAACCGATTGACGTAGGTTATTCCTGGTCGACCTACACTAATAGTTGTCCACGGGAGAACATTGTGTTTTTACACTTGTGAATATATCACTGTTTTGGCAAACCATCAGAATTCGATGACATCTTTTGCTCTATACATTTTTGGTCACAATTATTTTGCACCTGTGAAATTTCAGTACATAATGGAGAATATCACCTGATCCTTGCCCCCCGCTCCGAAAAAAAAGAAAAGAAATCAAATTAATGATATAAACTTGTTGGTTTATTATTTGCTGTTCTTTATTAGCCATGAGTTGTCAATGGACAAAAGCTGAAACAATTTTGGTCTATTGTTGGAGGCCGTGGTGTAATGGTTAGAATCGTAGAAATGGACTCGTCGATTCGAGTTCAAATCCTGTTAAATTGCTTGGGGTGGTCACTACTAGAATAGGCTCAGTACTAAGTAGTGATCTATTTTACTAATTTAAAAAAATACAGTATACTCATATATACATTTTATATGAGTTAATACATTATATATAAGGTTAATTATTATTTTAAAAAAACAACAGGGTCGTTGGAAATGGAATCGTCGACCCGGGTTCAAATCCTTGACGAAGCTATAGTTCACATAGCGCTAATAACCTTAGGAATTAATCCAACTACTCTCCCTCCAGCTATGGGTAACTAGTAGGACAGACTGGGTTCTTTAACTTCGGTTGGGCAACCAGTCTGGGAGAAAGAAAACTCTGAATTCACACCTGTTAAACTCCGCTTGGGATGGTCATTATTAGTACTAGTACAAAATAAAAAAAACACCCTCCGGGCGATGTAAAAATAGATTTTTGAAACATTGCCTGAGGGGAGTAAAAAATTCAATGTCAGCGAGTTTGTACCCTAAGTAAGTAAAATCATCAAATTCATTAAAGGATTAAAAATAAAACAATTTGAAATGTAAACTTTAAATATGTATAAAAATAAAACAAACTATATTTAGATATATAATACCAGTCATGTATTTATTAAAACTTATTTTGAAAAACAATGAGGACTGTCTAATGTTGCATGTTCATATTTTATGTTATGACGTTTGGGTAATGTGACGTAAGCAGTGACATAGTTTTTGTTACAGGCAAAAACCGGAAACGAATCTCCATTATTAATAGATAGGCTCAGGCCTAGTTTGTGATCTATTTCACTGATTTAATTTAATTCATAATCTATTGACGAATCATGATTATCTATGTACAGGTGCCTACAAGCGAACATTGGTTTGATTTGTTTTTACGGCTTATCAACCTCAGTGGGTTATTTAATGCGAATAAAGTTTTGAAATAAATTAATTCCTGATGGATACTCAATTTTTTTTTATAAACACATTTTTCTATTTAACCCATAAATCAGGCCCTAACAGGTACTACTATTCCGTGACAGAGTGAACTAGGGAGAAATGGTGATGAAGATGTGCTCCACATTCTCCAAACTTCCAGAACTGGAATCTCACTATCAGATAGAGTTTAACGTCATTCCCAGGACATGAAGAACCTCAGCCGTCGCCTTCTAACACCCATATGATAAAAAGAGTTGGGGCTCGCCATACGGGCGATAGAGTTGGGGCAATCATATAGATGCTAGAGCTTGACATGACATACGCACTCACTCCCTCAGTTTCTCCTATGCACTCTCTAATCCCTTTTTGCCGCCCTGTCGGCTGGGGCGTTAGAATGCACAGACTGCACCTCTGCAGAGGGGTAAGAATCCCCAATGGGGCCACCTGTTTGCCGTGGGTGGCGACCCGTGATGCTTAAGGATAGAGCCCAGGTGGATGAGCAGTTCATGACATGCAATACTCCACTTTGGCCCTATCTTGGGCTAGACAGGCGGTCGGAGAGACACCCTCCGATCAATCGGCTGGTCACATCAAGCCCTAGCACCTATATGATTTTCCCAACCCTGTTGCCCTTATGGCAAGCCCCACCCCCTTTTTATCATATGGGTGCTAGAAGGCGATGGCTGCGGGTCTACATGTCATGGGAATGACGTTAAATTCTATCTGATGGTGAGGTTCCAGTTTTGGAGGTTTGGGGAATGTGGAGCATATTCCAACGTAGGCGAATATATATATATATATATATATATATATTATTATATATATTATATATATATAAATCTGAACTAATAAGTACAACTTAAGAACAATGCAGACTTCATTGTCTGAGCGCGTGGAACATGACATACATGACAAGATACAATACAGATAGGACAGAATATGAGAGTCAGTTACTGATAGCTGGGGGTGGGCAAATCCCCCAACTTAATGGACAGAGATATCATGCGTCTAGTCCATCTTTTGTGGATGCTAGACCAAGAGAGAGAGAGGAGAGAGAGAGAGAGAGAGAGAGAGAGAGAGAGAGAGAGAGAGAGGGGGGTTCCCGGACTGAGTTTAAAAAACACAGCTAGTAGTGTCACCTAAGGAAGATAACCCTTTTGGGTTTTAGTCCATCTTAGCCTTGGCAGACAATCGCTACACCCCTATTGAGAATCGCTTATGAAAGGTCCTCTGTACAGAATCCAGTATCCGCACAGAGCTGTAGATTTTTGCTGGCCGATCTAAACTGACGTGTCCTTGTGAAGGTGTACACAGGACGACATTCTGTTTTACGGTTAAGAATATATCACGGTTTGACAAATTATCAGAAACAGAACTAATCTAGTGAAACAGTTTTGGTCGATAGAAAACTCCTGGTTGATAAAGAACATAAAATGATGAAAAAACCGTCATCATCAGGTCGCTGACATCACAGATGCCCATTACACACACACACACACACACACACACTCTCTCTCTCTCTCCTCTCTCTCTCTCTCTCTCTCTCTCTCACACACACACACACACACACACATACATACACACCACCACCACCTGTCCCTACCAGTCATCGTCCCTGGAAGGTATTCCGCACGGCATCTCAACTTTTATTTTTCAATGGACCACTTTGATTCCTATGGACCACTTTGATTCCAATGGACCACTTTCCTATTTTACTCTGGTGGACCCCCCTAGCCATTCAATGTTTTAAAGTCCTATTGATTTTTTATAATTAAATATGTTTTGCTTGCCTAGACCCCAAAACATGTTATATGGTCCCCAGGGCTCCATATGGCACCCCATTGAGAACCACTGCTCTAGAACATAACATTCAGTTTGTTTATAGAATTCCCTGCTACTTAGTTGTCACCTACCTAAGTACGGAATAGGCTAACCCCTGCTTAACTTTTGATCTACAAAGTTTTTCTTACTGTAGAACTCTGCTTCTCAACCAAGGATCCTATGGATCCCCGGGGACCATATAACAATTTTTGGGTCTAGGTAAGCAAAGAAATATTTAACTATAAAACTACAATACGATTATAAAATACCTAATGGCTATGAGTGGTCACTAGAGTAAAATAGAAACGAAAGGCGTCCATTCATAGAACTTTTTTGGTGGATAGAGTCTTTTCATAGATTATTCTTTAAAATGTCCACCATAGATTTATTAATAGATTTTTAATTGGTTGAATGAATAGTTGGATTTTACAATTTTTATGCCGAAGACGTTTTATTCAAATCATTTTTTATGTATTTTTTTTAGAACTCAATTTTAAAAATATTTTTTAACTCATTTTTTCTATTAAAGACCCTAACATACTACCACTCCGGGTCAGAGTGCACCTCAGAGTAATGACGATGAAGAGGCACTCTCCAGAGCTCAAGAATTGGAACTTCACCACCAGATGCAGTTTAACGTCATACCCAGGTAAGTAAGACCCTCACCCACTGCCTTCTAGCACATATAGCAAGCGTTGGGGGTTTACTATAAAGGTAATAGTTAGGACAATCATGTAGGTGCTAGGGCTTGACGTAACCAGCCGACTGATTGTAGTGCCCTTCAACCGCCCGTCTAATCTAAGTAAGAGACAAAGTGGAATATTGCATGTCATAGACTGCTCAGCCACTAGGATTCCGTCCTTAAGCATCATTGGTCACCACCTAAGGCCAACAGATGGTCTAATTGGAGGGTTTTACCCCATGACATTTTTAATTGGATTTACAGTCCGCCACACCATTGTGGCTTATTTTGTGTGTTTACTCATTAAGTTTATACAGCTATTTTAAACCCATTATATATTTGAATAAAACTCGTTGAAATCTTTCTTAAGAACATATGAATAAAGGAAAATACAGGGCTCCATATGCGCCACCTTTCATTGAAAAATGGCAAAATCATTGGAATGAACTCATTAATAACAAACTTCAAAGCATTAAACCTGCCATTGGAGAATGGAACTTAAAATACAACAAAAATAGAAGAGAACAGGTTTTGCTGACCCGCCTTCACATAGGCCTCACCTACATTACCCATTATCATTTATGAGAGGGTACAGAAACCCCAATATGCACTATATGCCAAGAGAGATTTACAATGAAACACATACTGCTAGGGTGTGTAGACTTTGATCTAGTCCGAACAAAATACTACCGAGCAAGTAACTTGAAAAAAAAAGTTTTCACGAAAATAAGACTATCCCGGATTTTACTTTTCCTAAGAGAAGTGAGATTGTACTAAAAAATATGAGAAATTGAACAATAGTCAAAATCTATACATGAATACGTTTGTTTTCTACCAAACTATCGCTATGAATCCAAAACTTAGTTGGCATTAAATAACCCACTGAGGTTGATATGCTTCAATAGAAAACAAAACAAACCAAATTAAACCAAGCAAGTTCTGGGTTGACTGTCTATCATTTCCGAATATAGAAAGCAAGACATTCCATTAATTCTCATCTGAACAGGACTTGTATGCAATTTTATGTTCAATTATATATGCATTGTATATACAATTTTATATTCAATTTGAAATCAAATGTGCATGTAATTTTATATCAAATTTTATATGGAATTCATATGCAATTTATATGCAATTTTCATTCAAATTTATATTCGATTTTATATGCATTTTATATGCAATTTTATATTGGATTTATATACAATTCATAGGCAATTTTATATGCAATTTATAAGCAATTTATATGCATTTTATATGCAATTTTAAATTTAATTTTTATACGCATTTTATATGCATTTTATATTTAATTTATATGCAATTTGTATGCAATTGTACATTCAATTTTATATGCATTTTATATGCAATTTTATATCAAATCTATATGAATGCTTTTACAACTCAGATTCACACCATATTAGAAGCGGGATCTCAAAGGTGCTTCGATCAATGCAACACACACTGGAATACGTATGTTAAATGGCGAGAATCCTATATATAGGAAAAGTAATTCATTTTGTATGATAGAATATTTCAAAGCTCACTATGTATTTACCTTAGAAATCATTATATTCAAATAAAGTTCTAGAGATGCTGATAGGTACGCATCCTGCGTCCCTGACTCATAAAAGTCTAAAAGGACGCAGCAAAATCGTATCCAAGTGTTTTCCTTTTTTCTTCCCTCACCATTTCAAGCTAAATGTAAATACGTTTCAATAGTTTCTTAGAAACGAATTACACAGGATAGGTTACAAGCTTAAGTTATTTCCCCAGATCATTGATAAAACCCTTCAATTTATTAAGAAACTTTAGTTGGGACCCATCAAAATTCGCAGGGACTCATTCAAGGCAAAAATGTTCGTCCCAGGATGCACTAAATCAAAAAGCTATCTGCATCACTAAAGTCCTATCATTGTAATGAATAAATAAAGTGAAACAGTAAACACGTGACATACACGAAAGTTCCGGTCAACGGTTTACGGTAGGATTGCAATAGTGGAAGAGCCGCTGTGATCGGTTTAAAGTAGACAAAAAGTGAAGTGGCACTACTTTTTGTACAGACCTAAGGACACAATTCTTTTCTCTCATTAAAATAACTTTTTTATTTATTTATTTTTAAATATGTTTTTTATGTAATATTTAATTTGGGTATCGAATGTATACAATCTTCGCATCTTTTATGGTTGACTAATTAAGTCGTTAATTAAAGAATCATTTCAATGCAAGCACCTTGCATTGAAATGATTCTTTATCGTTTAATGTGATGCGAATTTGATTTGAAAAGTTCCCGCCTTCGGCTTTTAATTTGACCATTTTGTTTATTCTTCTAATGAATGTTCATTTCAATTCCGATAATTAAAAGTTTTTCTAAAGCAAAGAATTTCCAAGACGACTTCAATGAACGTTTACATAAGAGAAGTTCAAGGAATATATAATACTAATTAAATGTTTATTTTTCTACCTCGAAGCACCGATTAACAAACAGATAAACTAACATACTTTTTTTATATCGATAATTAACCATTACTAAGTAATTTGGACGTAGTTTAGTTTGATTTGCTTCATTTAACGACACATCAACGCCTTATGGGTTATTTTATGCCGAAATTTGATTAATTTGTAAATGTTTGATTAGAGGGAGAAATTATTCACACTTTTTCAATATCATATGTTTAATATTGTTACACTGTGTCCTGCACAAGTGATGAGCTGCTGGTAGGGTTGGCGCTCCACCTCAGACGCCAAAACCATCTCCTGGGTCTAGCGGTGATGAAAAGTCGATAGACTCCCTCGCTTTCTGGCTGATACCGACTTTAAGCCACTTTACTTTTTTTTTTTTTTTTTTTTTTTTTTTTTTTACTTGTGTAGCTTGTTCTCTGCAGATTAGTCATGGTTCTGCCTATCAAATCATCCACGATGAGTTCGGCTTCCATAAAACAGGAGTCCGGATATTTTTTAAATCTCCCACGTAATGATAATGACTATTTATCTTTTCAAGGTGCCATTGCAATCATTTGAAAAACATTGTTCCTAAAAATAAACAATTGTTTACACATAGTTATATGGTAAGAATTATTATTATCTAAAATGAATAATTTTCACAGTTATCTGTTATTATCTGTTATTATACTAAAGCTGGGTGAACCAATGATTGTTTGCTATAGGCTTTTTTCCTATTTAATGTGATGACACAAAATACACCCCAAAATATCCATTGGTTTTGGGATTGAGTTATGTTTGAAAAAGAATTCCATTTTATTTGGTTCTAATCAGTCATAAGGTTAGCTCAGTCGGTAGATCGTTCGGCTAGAAACCACAAGGTTTCTAGTTCAATACTGGCCCTCGCCAACTGAGTGTATGAGTAGCACAGGGATCTGTGCGGTAAAGTGAGGAGCTGATGGTAGATGTGGCGCTCCACCTCAGATACCAAAAACAATCTCCTTAGTCTAGCGCTATTGAAAAGGGGATAAACTCCCTCGCTGACTGGCTGATACCGACATTAGGCTGCCCCGTCGACTTTACTTTTTTTAAATAATCAGTCGTAATTTGCAATTAAGTAAAAAACAGACCCGTCTCTTACTTTCTAGTTTTCCTGTGAGTTTCTCCCTCTTTATATATTTATTGAATTAACTACTCTTTATATATGTTAGTTTTTTCTGGGAGTGTAAAGAGAGAAATTGGAGAGTGTGAGCGGTAGATGATAATTTTCAGTAGCTAACGGCTGCCTTATGTATAAGACGGGTCAGTTTTTTTAATTAATTGCAAATATTAGCAAAATGATTTTAATATATTTTTTATTATTATTCTCTGGTCATATTTCTTTTTTTTACTTTGATTCATTTTTCAAACTAAATTTCTTCTTGATTACAATGATCTACCTAAAACTCAATGAATAGTCCAACGAGTAACGTTTATATATATATATATATATATATATATATATATATATATATATATATATATATAAAACAAAAACAAGCGTCCCTTAGTAACGTAACATCTTATACAATGAACACACGTGTGATCGGCTGCAATTAATCGGTACCTCGATTAATTCAGTGAATTTAACCCTGAAGAACCTTATGGTGAAACTCGAGTAGTTTTCTATTGTATCCAGTTTTTTAATAAATGTGCTGTACTTCGTATTGAGCACTTTGTATTTGTTATATCGCTGACTTAACCCCTGAATTTTGCACCTCCAGTGATCGTTCCGATATTCACCGGTAAACCACCCTTTATCTTATATATATATATATATATATATATATATATATATATATATATATATACCAACACCTTCGCACGAGCGAGATGCGACACAAAGCACATTTCTTAAGCGGAGTTTAACAGACTGCTTTCCTAACCAAACTTAAAGAGCACAATATGCCCTACTATTTACCCATAACTGGAGGGAGATTAGGTAGATTCATACCTTTCCCAAGGGTATCAACGCTATGTGAAATGTAAACAAACTCGTCCAGAATTTGAACTCTAGTCGTGCCCATTTCCTACGACGGCAAACCATTACACTATGCGCTTCCATAATTTTCACTGTTATATAATGTCAAGTATTCCAAATAATTTGCACACAATACACACACACACACACACACACACACACACACACACACACACACACACACACACAACCTTGAGCTTTCACTTCCTGTCGTTTATCGCTACAGAAAAAAAAAATTTATACACACACACACACAACCACATACCTAAAAAAATGCACAATGTTTTCCTTCAATACACACACTAACAGCGTTACATACTCACACCTTAAAATAGAATATTTGATGTCATATTTCAAAACCGTCTCCTTTTTCAAACTTCAGAAAATTTTTTAAACAGACTGAATAAGAAGGATTACCACTCACTTTTTCTCATCTTTCTGTGATATATAATTTCTTATCTTATGCCCTGAAGATGATCTATTTAATAGATCGAAACACTGCAGCGTCGGCCAATAAACTCACCACTTAACCCATTTAAACCTGTGTTTTTTCAATTTTCTTGATATATTACACAATATATATTGTATTAAGTATTCTTATCCATTATTATGACACATAACCTAATGGATAAAAGAGTTAGGTTAAGACAGTTCTAAGTGACATTTATCTCTAGATTGCAGGTTCAATCCTGATCAGGGGCAGCAGTAACATTAGAATAATAATTAACACAGCTTAACGCCCCTACCCCAGCTATGGTTAGCGGAATGAGAACAGGATACCCCCATGGACTGAATAAAAGATTAGGTTCAATCCTGGTCAGGGGCAGCAGTAACATAGAATAATAATTAACACAACTCCTACCCCAGCTATGGTTAATGGAATGAGAACAAGATACCCCCGGGGACTGAATAAAGGGTTAGGTTAAAAATTCCATGATGGCTCCCGATTACGACAAGAAGGTTCCCGAGTCCAAAAAGAAGGTTCCCGAGCACGAGAAGGTTCACGAGTCCGACAAGAAATACCTGAAGAAGGCCGGAGGGCACATCTGCCGAAATGCTGGACAGATAACAATGGAGATGAGGACAATAGTCCCAATAATACAAATAATACTATTCTTATCTAAATGAACACGCGGTGTAATGGGTAGCGAGCTAGATATAGCAGACCATTATTAGTGAATTCGTTTCTCACTAGGCGCCCGATACTTCTGGCCTTGTAGCACATCAAAGCTAAGCTTAGTAAATAACTATATAGTTTTAAGTATTCCTATCTAATATAAATACTACGTGGCGTAGTAACTATCGTGTTGGACTGCGACATCGTCGTTAGCGAGTTCGAACTTCAATCGCTCTAGGGCGTTCACTTTTGAACTAAAAACCTTAGGGAAAATGTTGAACCCCCTCGATTAAATAGTACCACCACTGCTTTTCTTGAAGGGCAGCATTGACTTCAAATGACCCACAAAGTTTGATATGCCATTAAACAAAGAAACCAAACCAAACTTATTTAATAAAAATGATGATTTGTTTGCACACAGTTATATGATATTGTAGGGAATTATCTTCCCTTTACCTGGAAGAGTTATCTTCCCGCTGGGTTGCCGTTTGTTCCCACTAGGGGACCTCTGATATTTAAGCCCCTGGTTTGAACTTGTCTTCCTCTTTAAGCTGGATCTTCTCAACGAACTGATATGGGCTAGAGTCTATCTACCCCCTTCTCGGTGGGGCTTTTGCCCCCTTACATTACTGTAAGTCCTTTATACAGCATGGACTATCCTTTAGTTCCATGTCTGTAACATTTATATATTATGTACATTTGGGTATCTCGTTTATACCTAAATATTGTATCTTGTATTTACCATTCATGAATGTGTCCTTTTATCTCTACTCTTAAATATTTACATGTATGTTATTATTTTCTGTATCTTGTCATATTCCTATGCTGTTAGCAATATAAAATGTTTTGTCCCACAAACGTGTCGGAGTTTGTTATGTTTCAACAAGTTATAACATAATTATTAACTTTGAATTTTACAATATCAAGTATTCTATTCTAATCCAAATAATGTGCAAGTGGGATTAGAGGATATTACTAAAATGTATCAGGGTAATTCCATGTCAAATCTTCCAGGCTATGTCACACACCCCGTCAATTTTTCTGAAATTTTGTTCGTGTGGGTTATGATAAAGTTAGTTAATCCCCAAAATTTGAGCTTCCAATTCCAAAAATTGGCGGAGTTATGTTGATTTTTTAACTTTCCAAATTTGAGGGGGGTTGCGAAAAATGGCGAATTTTGTAATATATTTTTGTCTGTAAAAATAATTCTACAACTAATAATTGGTTTATAAAAGCAATTTATCCAAAGAATTCAACAATTCTATCAAGAAAGTCTTAAAGTCAACTAATTTTAAGTTATTGATGATTTATAATTTTTTCATAGCAAGATCAATATCCCGATGTGGTACTGCGTCTACGTCAACAATTTTTCTATTATTTTTTTCACATATATTGAACATTATTTGTATCAAAAAGATAGTTTGATTTTTGCTCAGAACCAAAGCTACATCAGTCGCCATTTTTCGCCAACCCTACCCAATTTGTCGAGTTAGAAATCGACATAACCCCGCCAATTTTTAGAATTGGAAACTGAATGTTTGGGTATTGTCTAACATTAACATAGTCTACACCTGGAAAAGAATTCAGAAAAATTGAAGGGGGTGGGTGACAATTTTACTTTTTTTCTGGATGATTTGACATGAAATTACCTGTCAATTAAAGTATAACATCATTTTCCCTAATTTCGTTTCTCGTGTCTCGTCGAACATTTAACTTGGTATTATAACATTACATTTTAACAACGAATGAAATGCATTTGCCACTAGGACACAGTGACTCCCAGAGAGAGAGAGAGAGAGAGAGAGAGAGAGAGAGAGAGAGAGAGAGAGAGAGAGAGAGAGAGAGAAGGGGGGACGGAAAAAAGGAACGAAACAAAAGATGAAAGGAAAAAAGATTTGAAGCGGTAGGAAAACATTAAACGGAAGAGAAGAAATAAAAAGAAGGAAAGAAAGAACAATGTGTGTGTGTGTGTGTGTGTGTTTGTGTGTGTTTGTGTGTGAGAGAGAGAGAGAGAGGGGGGGGGGAGAGAGGGAGAGAGAGAGTTTGAAAAAAGAAATCTAGAAAAAAGAAAGTGGGTGAATGACATTAGAAGAAAGAAGATAAAATCAAAAGTAAGAAAGAATTAGAGAGAGAGAGAGAGAGAGAGAGAGAGAGAGAGAGAGAGAGAGGAGAGGGAGAGGGGGGACATTAAAAGAAAAGAAGAAATAGAAAGAGAGGCAAAGAGAGAGAAGAGAGAGAGAGAGAGAGAGAGAGAATGAGAGAGTGGGGAGAAAGAGAGAAAGAGCAAAATTAAAAGAAAAAAGAACCAATTTTGGTTGAAAGCGAGGGGGAATTAAAGGAAAGAAAGAAAGGAAAAAGAAAGAATAATTAGAGAGTGAGAGAGACAGAGAGAGACAGAGACAGAGACAGAGAGACAGAGACAGAGAGAGACAGAGAGAAAAGGAAAGAAAGAAAGAAGGAATTGTGGTTAAAAGATAGGGGAATTAAAAGAAAGAAAGAAAGAAAGAAAAAAGAAAGAATAATAGTAGAAAGGGAGAGGTGAAAAGGAAAAAGAAAGAAAAATTTGTGAGATAGGTGAAAAGAAAAGAAAGACAAAAGGAATAAAGAATTGTGGTAAAAATTACGATACAGAGGGAAAATAAAAGAAAGAGAGAAATAAGGTATAAAGGCAAAATTAAAAGAAAGAAAGAAAGAAAGAAAAATTGTATTAAAAAGTGGGAGAGGAAAATTAAAAGAAAGAAAGAATGTGATATGGGTTTATGGGTGTTTATAAATTTGTGCTTGTCCAACACTGTTTTATTATCATTCCAGGTTTGGCCTACCCTTTTTTGTTTAATTATTAAGTGGTAGTTTGTCTGTTTATTTGCATGTGTGTATGTTATCTAGGC
>CM042149.1:111290930-111295930 GCA_023376005.1 Doryteuthis pealeii | reverse complement strand
CCGTTCCAAGTGCACCAACTACAATTGGTCTCACTTTAACTCTCATATTCCACAGCTTTTTCAATTCTCTGGCAAGATCCAGGTATTTATGCATCTTTTCATTTTCCTTCAGCTTCACCCTGTGATCTGCTGGGACCGCAAAGTCCACCAGTTGACACGTTCTCTTTCTCTTTTTTTTTTGTTAATCAATACTAGGTCTGGTCTCCTGACTGGGATAGGGTTATTATTGGGTGGGAATGTTAGTTCACTGAGAAATGTACAAGAAATTAAAATTTGACTATGCTATCAAACAAGAATCTGTCCGAAAGGATGTGACTTAGAAACCCCCCCCTACACACACGCGCCCACACACACGCGTGCGCGCGCACACACGTATGCGCGCGCACACACACACACACACAAACACACTTATATATATATATATATATATATATATATATATATATATATATATATTTGGGAGAATATGTGCTTAATTGAAGTCGTACCTAATTTTGAAAATTAATTAATTAATAATTAATGAATTAGGCGGGAATGCCTATTCAAATGTAAGGCTAAACAAATCGAGAAAAATCAATCTCTGTATGTACATTTCAGGGTTTGAATCACACACAAAGCAGTCTTCCTGACTATAGCTCTGCTGATTAGGCTTAATAGGCTGAAATGTACATACAGAGATACAGAGTTGGGGTATGATGACGTTCCTACCTTTCCCAAGAGTATTAGTCCGAAATTAAACGTCATAGTGAGACTGGAGTTCGACCTCGCTTACTACGATGTCACAGTTCAACACGTTAGCCACTACGCTACGGGTAATCTTACCTCGCTATCTACCAGAATTGTGTGATCCTTTTCGAAAGTCAATCATATGCAGGTGTCCGGGTCACATAAACGCGCGAACCCTGATTGTCCCTATACTCGGCAAATGTCCGACTACTTTACTCCTGTGTAGCTACAGCGGCTTTAGCCGCGCTGAGTATCGGCTTCATTGTAAATACAGTCAAAATGCCGACAAAAATATTGACTCACTATTCGCTGTCACAAAATGGAATTATCCGAAAAAAAGAAAGTACAGTCAAAATAAAAAGAACTGCCTTTTCTGTGTAAATTGTATAATACTTTCTTTAAAAATGCCTACTTTTATCACTTTTAGCTCAGTCGGTAGAGCGTTCGGATAGAAACCACACGGTTCCTAGTTCGATACCGGCCCTCGCCAACTCAGCGTGTGAGTAGCACAGGGATCCGTGCGGTAAAGTAATGAGCTATGGTAGGTGTGGGCGCACCACCTCAAATGCAAAAAAACAATCTCCTTGTCTAGTGCTAGTGAAAAGAGGATAGACCCCTCGCTGATTGGCTGATACCGACTTTGCGCCATCCGGACGACTTTTAATTCCACAGTTTAATCTATATAGACATAGACTATGGTGACGCGTGATGTAATGGGTACCATTGTGGAAAATAGACTCATCGGCCCGATTTCAAATCCTGAACGAAGCTGTTTGCATTCCCATCAACTTACTGTTCGGCATACAATAACCCTAGACTTGTTGACGTGTCTTTAAAATTCAATTAATCCATCAATCAATCATATAATTACATATATATTCCTTATTGCACATGTGCTTGATCATAATAATTCTACGACAGAAATAATTATTACGACTAGCAAATATATGCACCCTCCGGTGCAAGTATTGAAGTTTTAATGTGATAAAATATTATATGAAAATAGAAAAGCTAATGAAACTAAATAAGAATACAGATAAAAAGATTTGAAACAGAGGGGAGTATAATCGAAAAATAGCACAACTGAAACTTACTCTTCTTCACTTACATCTTTCATTGCTAAATTTTTCTAATTTAACTAATTTAAAACAGGAAGTAAGAATAAAATTACAGTTATTTTTCTTGTTAATGGATTTCTTTTAAGATTTATCCCCGGGATTTTTGTTCATATTTAATAAGATAAAACCAAACAATTAGAAATCAATAATGCTCAGCATATATGTATCAAAATCAATTTTTTAATATCAATATACAAATTAGCCTTCCCATTCACACTGTAAACTGCTATTTTGTTGGATATATGAATACAATTGCATGTTATTAGTGTGTCAACAGGATCAATAAGTCAACGACGCTAAAGTCGACGGGGCGGCTTAAAGTCGGTATCAGCCAGTCAGCGAGGGAGTCTATCCCCTTTTTAATAGCGCTAGACCAAGGAGATTGTTTTTAGCATCTGAGGTGGAGCGCCACACCTACCATCAGCTCCTTACTTTACCGCACAGATCCCTGTGCTACTCATACGCTGAGTTGGCGAGGACCGGTATCGAACTAGGAACCTTGTGGTTTCTAGCCGAACGCTCTACCGACTGAGCTAAAACAATTTTATCAATAATGTTATTAATAATTAAAAGAATCCACACTGATCTGATCTAAATCTTTGCTGGTTTGCCTACAATAGTGAGTCCATGTTTAGGTGTCCACATGTGAACGTCACTTATGACTCCGTCATTGCGTCTTCGGCAGTGTTCGGTGTATCTTGTTCGCCTTACTTTGATGGTTTGCGTGATAAGAGGCAAGTGGTCGGTAAGCTGTTTTTAGGGGAGGGGGCTGCTTCTTATATTTGCTCAGCACAGCATCCTTATGTTGTTCATATCTAGCTTTTTCTCTAAGTGGTTCGTTAGAGTCCAAGTGGTGCAGCCATACAGTAGTTCGGATACGGCTTCAGCTTGGAAGAAATTTCGAGAAAAAAATAATAAAAATCAGAGCTATCGAGATGACAGAATTACTGATATACAAAGGAAAGCATTAAATTGATTGATTGATTTTAACGGCAGGTCAAACCGTTTGAGATAGTTTTATGTCTAGAGCAGGGATCACCAAACCTTTTTCACGGTGGGCCGGATAATTAAAAAAATAACGAGCGCGGACTACATTATTATCTTGTTCAATACTTGCTAACCAGAATGAAAGCTCTGAGACAAAGATGTAAAATATAGAGTTTGACCTTTCCAAAAATGTTTGTTTCATAACTTTTGACCTATTCGTTGCTTCACAGTAGCTCTTTGAAAATTACCTGTGTTTTTCAAGCAGTCGTAACAAGTGAAAATACGGGATCGCATAAGTAACAAATTTCACACGCACGGAATTTTATAACCTACCTATTGTCATCAAGTCCGTGAAGATTTGGTAAGTTTAACATGATATTTAGATTTAAATGGCATCAGAACGTCTCGCGTTCCGTACGTTTTAACAAACAAATTCAAGTACCATCGGCGGTCCTGATAAAATGCCTTCGCCTCCAGTATTTGTACTAGTATCACCGTTTCCATTTTCTACGACGGTAATCATCACACCACACGCCTCCAACATACACCCTACTTATATTTAAACCAGAGACTTCGTCTCTAGATTCCTTAGAAATAAATAGGGGGCTTTACTAAAACTACCCATCACCACTATTCGGCCCGTAGGAAGTAGTTTGGTGACCCCTGGTCTAGAGGTTGGAAAATCGCATTCATTGTACATTTATATTTTCAACTTTTGTGTAGATGTTTCTTAAGAAAGTTTTCCACACGGCCCTATCGAATACGAACAATTTATAAACTGATCTATTTGACTCTTGTCCTTACAGGTACTACCACTCCAGGTCAGAGTTGACCGGGAGTAAGCAACGAAGGGGTTGCTGTACACTCCTCAGGTCCTCAGAACTGGAGCCACGCCATCAGATGTAGTTTAGAGGCATACGCAGGGCACAGGCAGCATTGTCCGAAAAGATTACTATCACTCCGAGTCGGGGCTTAGTTCAGTCGGTAGAGCGTGAGCCAAGGAACCACAAGGTTCCGGGCTCGATACCGGCTATCGCCAACTCAGCGTATGAGTAGCATAGGCGCTAGTGAAAAGGAGATAGACTCCCTCGCTTTCTGGCTGATACCGATTTTAGGCCACCCCAACGACTTTTTACTTTTAAAGGGTGACTCTAATGGTACCCTAGCAAGTGCTACCACTCCGGGTCAGTGTGGTGGACCTGGGAGTAATACAATATAAAAGAGTGCTCAACTCTCCCGGCTGACTTCTGATTTAGGTCGGAAAATTAAAATGGAAAATTTTTTGATGATCCCCAATGTCAGTTTAACTACAGTCTATGAATTAACATTTTGCGAATTGGGTTACGGTTTTAGGGGATTAAGGTTATTTTTAATTAATGTATTGCTTAAAAAAATAAACAACAAAAACCAAATTACTATACATTTAATTAATCATTGAAATTAATTATTGAATCTATTATTGAGACAGTTGCTTGTGTTAGAATTGCAATGTATATTTTCAATTAAACTTAGTTTAAAAAGATATTTTTCAATATTAAATGTTTAGTAATTTGGGTTAAATTGGTTTTTTTGTTGTTTTTTTTTTAAGCAATACGTAATCAAAAACAACCGTAATCCCCTAAAACCGTAACCCAATTCGCAAAATGTTAATTCATAGACTGTAGTTAAACTGTCATTGGGTATCACCAAAAGACTTTCAGTTTTAATTTTCCGACCTAAATCAGAAGTCAGCCAAAGCATTTAGGAGACTTGCTGTCACTTTATCTTCAGCAAGTTGCCACCAGAGACCAAATGCATGAAAGATATAATCTTATTATAATGGAGATTGTGTGTTTTTCTGTCTGTAACCGAAACTATATTACTACTCAAGTCACAATTCTCTTAATTATTTACGTCAAATTCTCCATGATTTCATTCTTTTAAACCTTCAGTTATTAATAAAAATTTTTACATTATTAATACTGTTGACCATATCTACGTACTAATAACATGCAATTGTATTTATATATACAACAAAATAGCGGTTTACAGTTTGAA
Organism: Doryteuthis pealeii; assembly: GCA_023376005.1. Taxonomy (NCBI): domain Eukaryota; kingdom Metazoa; phylum Mollusca; class Cephalopoda; order Myopsida; family Loliginidae; genus Doryteuthis; species Doryteuthis pealeii. The sequence continues at coordinate 111,291,062 of CM042149.1, read as the reverse complement.
CGAGAAGGCTAATTTGCATATTGATATTTAAAATTTTATTTTAATAAATATGTGCTTGGTATTATTGATTTCTAATTGTTTGGTTTTATCTTAAGAAATATAAACAAAAATCTCGTGGATAAATCTTAAAAG
>CM042149.1:111280930-111285930 GCA_023376005.1 Doryteuthis pealeii | reverse complement strand
CCTTCAATACTCAAGATACATAAAAAATATATAAAAAACTTATGACACGTCACGATTTAAGAATTATCCAATTTCTTTTTAGTTAAAATATTAAATCACACAGCAGTTCTCCTTAGTAAATAATTTTCTAAATAATTTTCAACTTGCAAACAATCTTACAATAAAAATCCATTAACTTCAAACAAAATTTACATCAGCGATTTTATAGCCTTAATCGGTTAACAAAAATGAGAATGTACATCTCCATAGTGCAGTATCGCCTGCACTATTAATTCGAACCTAATTGGTAAGTCAGCAGTATTTCTTAAATATTAGTCGCTTTTAACACGACATCTCTCATCCATTCAGGCTTTAAAAAAAAACAAAAAAACAGTATCTTTATCTTTTTAATTTTTCTCACAAAGTTCCTAGTTCGATACCGACCCTCGCCAACTCAGCGTATGAGTAGTACAGGGATCTGCGCGGTAAAGTAAGGAGCTGATGGTAGGTAGGTGTGGCGCTCCACGCCAGACGCAAAAAACAATCTCCTTAGTCTAGCGCTAGTGAAAAGGGGATAGACTCCCTCGCTGATTGGCTGATACCGACTTTAGGCCACCCGACGACATTTATTACTTTTACTTTATAACGTATATAACTCATTTAGACAAGTGCGTGAGTCAGATCTGTGGTACTCGTTTCCTCAGTTATACCAGTAATAGACGGAACACTCTCACTCTTAAATTAACTTGCTTTGGAATCATTAACCTGCACATGTCCTTTTGAGAGTTTCAATTTGTACGGGCTTTGTTTTTCATATCTCGATTTTTCACATATTCACTTAAAAACTGTAAAGCTTTTCGAACCGAAGTCAGTAAAAGCGTCCACCTACGAACCACAAGATTCCAGGTTTGATACCGGCCCTCGGCAACTCAGCGTATGAGTAGCACAAGGATCTGTGCGGTAAAGGGAAAGGGGAATAGACTCCCTCGCAGCCTGGCCGATATCGACATTAGGCCGCACCGCCGACTTTACTTACTATATTATTATTATTATTATTATTATTATTATTATTATCGAGTTTTTCATACCTGCGGTGGTTCACTGGAGGCTGAGTGACAGCAAGTCTCCTCAGACGCAAAAACCATCTCCTTGATCTAGCGCTAAGTGAGAAGGGGATAGACTTCCTCGCTGCCTGGCTGGTACCGACTTTGGCCCACCCCGACGATTTCACTTCTTATATTCATGCACCTTTTTCTCTTATCACACCGGTAAGGACTTTGACTCCCCTGGGGAATCAATCGGAGCAACCCGTCTCAGTATTCCAGGACTCTCCTCAATATTCTAATTGATCTGAGTAATGCTGTTCTTTAGATCAGTAATTATCAACATGGGGTCTAATGCCTACCAGTAGACCTGCGTATTTTTTAATGAATTTGGAGTTGCCCATATTTTCAACAGCAAATGCTTATTCCCAAAGAAACATAATTTATTGCAGATTGAAAGAGGGGGTAAGAGGAAAATAATTTAGCAAATTCCTTATCAATTTAAAAAAAATCACAAAAATTCACGAATTACAATTACAATACTTTAGGAAATTTATTTCTATTGGAAATATTTAAAAAAAATGTAACCCTAAACTCATAAGTGTTTTGAAGCATAATTCTATTTTTCTTTAAACTTTTTGTTCATATGACAAAAATTAGATTCAATTTTTAATTGCTTGTTGAGTTTAAGAGATGAAAAATATAAGTACATATATAATTCTCTTAACCCTCTTTGGCTGTTCCATTACTACCAGTTTATTGCAATATTTCTGAGCAAATAAGAAAGAAAAACACACAGTAGCAGTAGGAATTTAAGAGAGAGTGATTACAAATATATATATATATATATATATATATATATATATATATATATATCCATGACTAGACTAAAAAGATTTTCGGAACACCTGGGAGTGAAAAAAGGAGGAAAATAATTTCGCAAATTCCTTATCAAATTTAACAAAAAATCACTAAGTATTCACGTATTACAATGTTAGTTTATTTATGATTTTTTTTTCTATTGAAATTATTAATAAAAAAATGTAACCCTAAACTCTTGAGTGTTTTGAAGCCTAATTCTATTTTTCTTTAAACTTTTTTGTACATATGACAAACATTAGATTCAATTTTTAATTGCTTGTTGAGTTTAATCCGAATATCATCTCTGATTGTCTTAAAGGCATGTCAACCCGTCCATGGTTATTTTATGCCTAGAGGTTAGTGAATCGGGTTCATTTTACGTTTATATTTACATGTCTTTGAGCATTTGGTTCTCAAAAGTTTTTTTGTGCACACAGACCTATCAAATATGAATAATTTTGAAACAGATATATTTGACAAATAGTTGGGACCCTAACAGGTACTACCACGCCGGGCCAGAGTGAACATTGGAATGATGGCAACGAAGGGTTAATCCACAATTCCAGATCTCTTAAACTGGAGCCTCACCATCGGATGCCGTTTAATGTGATACCCACGATGGGTCGCATAAAGCAATATTCTGGGTAGGTATTTACCTAACCCGTTCGTCACAGGCTGGATGTAAAACAAGATCGAAAGTATGGGACATTCAGGTGGGATCGAACTCGCTATTCAGTAGTAATAGATCTACAAGATTAGCTTGCAAACCATTACATCCTGATCGGCCGCCCATGGTGACGTTCAGGGTAGGTATTTAAACAAACCGTTCGTCTCGGTTAGAATATAAAAACAAGGTTGCAGGAATGGGGCATTAAGCGTGAATCGAACTCGTTATCCGGTAGTGATAGATCTACTATGTTAGCTTGCTACCTATTACATTACGATAGGCTGTATGTGTCTATATTAAGGTTCGTTTTTTGATGGTATTTTTGCCTCATATAAAGTTTTTTTTTGTTCTTCTGGGCTGGTCACCTGAAATGGAATTTAAGGAACGAAGGAGAGAGAAAAGGAAAGAGACAAAGGCACAAGGTGGTTTCATAACTCAGGCTTTATTGAACGGGGCATAGTCGTTGGTAGCGGGGTTCATGGCCCTAGCTAGGAAACGAACTACACTCAGTTGCGGCCTTCGTCCAAATGGCCGAGGGATTCTTTTTAGGTAAGGTAAGTAAAGTCGTCGGGGCGGCCTAATGTCGGTATCAGCCAATCAGCGAGGGAGTCTATCCCCTTTTCAATAGCGCTAGACAAGGAGATTGTTTTTTGCGTCTGAGGTGGGCGCCACACCTACCATCAACTCCTTACTTTACCGCACAGATCCCTGTGCTACTTATCGCTGAGTTGGCGAGGACCGGGATCGAACTAGGAACCTTGTGGTTTCTAGACGAACGCTCTACCGACTGAGCTAACCCGGCCCCTTTTTGTCGGACCTGCGCGAAGGGTTTTTTTCCGGTCAAAGCCTCATGGGAGTTTTTTTTTTTATTTTTTTATTTTTATTTCTATTTTCGTATAATTTTAATCCCCACAGCCGTCCAAGGTGATTTCTGGGTAGGTACTTTCACAACCCGTTCGTCACAGGTATTGAAGTCAGTCAGTCAGTCAGTCAACAATTGGTTTGAACAATGTGACTAGCCAAGCACAACTGAACCAGTGTCAAGACAACTGGTACTTATGGGAATTCAGAACAGTCCACTCATGCATTTGGGTGATTCCATTCCCTGAGTCCTGATTGGCTGCTTGGTTTGTATGAATCCTCTGAGGCTCCATAAATCCTGCCACTTTGCAGTGGTCTTTACAGCATACCATAATCGTATTGGGTTACGACTACTTGCTGTCTTGTCTTGCCAATTCGACGGTAATTGGACTTAGTATGATATTCTATAGTATGATTTAACACAAGTTTGTAATTATGGGGCATTCAGGGTGGGGCGAACTTGCTATTCAGTAGTAATGGACCTATGAGACTCGCTTACTAAACATAACACCATGATTGGACGGCCCAAGGGTAGGTATTTACCGAACCCGTTCGTCACGGGCAGGATATGATACAAGGTCGTAAGTATGGACATTCAGTATGGACTGAACTCGCTATTCAATAGCAATAGATCTGCGAGACTAGATGCTAGCAATTACACCACAATGGGTGCCCATCGTCTCTCGTATTAAACTATATTGTATTATGCTTTTTTAATAATTGTTTTCTATTGTATTTAAAAATTTTGTTTTTCATTTGTGATTTTTTTGTATCGAATTTTATTCCCCGGAGATTATTTTGTAAACTTTATTCACTGTCAAGCATACGCTGTATTTTTTTTTATGGCTATACATTTTCAATTTACTGTCATGGCTTTATTTAATTTCAATATTTATTAAAAATTTAGATATTCCTATGACTTGAGGGTGTCTGGGCAAATATTTTTTATTTCTTATTGTTTCACATTTATTTTGATATTAAAAAAATCTTATATTTACCGTTCACCACTTTTCTTTCTTTCTTTCTTTAAAATGTTTTCGCCAGAGTTTTCGCCATCTTATTTATTGGGATTAAGTTTTCTTTTTCATTTCTTTTATTTTCTTAATTTCTTCTTCTTTTTTTTCTTTTTTCTTTTTTCTTTCATTTTTCTTTTTCTTCTTCTTTTCTTCTTTCTTTTTTGTGATTTCCTCTACTGTCACTTATTTTTTTCGTTTTATTTCCTTTATTCCATTATTAATTCATTGATAATTTCGTTCTATTTCTTTCTTTTTTTCTTTCTTTCGTTTTTCTTTCCTTCTTTTTTTTCGTGATTTCCTCAACTGTCACTTATTTATTTTTTTGTTTTTATTAACTTTATCCAATTATTAATTCATTGATATTTTCATTCTATTTCTTTCTTTTTTCTTTCTTTCGCTTTTCTTTATCTTTTCATTTTTTTCTTCTTCCTTTTCGTCATTTCCTCTACTGTCACTTATTTTTTCGTTTTTCTTTCCTTCATTCAATAATTAATTCATTGATAATTTCATTTTCTTTTTCTTTCTTTCTTCTTTCTTTCTTTCCTTTTATTTCTTTCTTCTGCTACTTCTATT
>CM042149.1:111273430-111275930 GCA_023376005.1 Doryteuthis pealeii | reverse complement strand
AACCAGAAAGTAAACACCTACAATAAATTGAAACAGTAATCTAATTGCCTTCGATACTAACGGCTGTTTTTATCAATAGTTTTGAAAAAGCGTCTGTTCTTCGGGTTATAAAAGAGGGCCGATATAATCAAAAAAACCAAGCGACACTCTCCTCACAATAAAGAGACAATATGGCCGCGGGTCGTCTTATTTATCCGTAGCTGATCAATAAATCAAAGCTGCTTTTTCAACATTAACCATAACAACAGACTCACATGACAGGCGCGCATGCGTACTTACACATACGCATCAATTATGTTAAAATGTTTTTTTTTAAAAAAAGAAAAGAAAAAAGAAGTTCCTCGCAGTGATTTAAGTGGCCTTCTTCGTCTGAATGGCCAAGCATGCTTGAAGCTAAAGCAAAGAAATATAAAAATGAAACAATATTTTTTGAGGCAACAAAAGAAGGAAAAACAAAATGATGATAATAATAATAATAATAGCCAAAAAAAGCAAAATCAGGTGAAACTGTATAAACCAAAAAAAAAAGAAAAAAGAAAAAAGAAAAAGAAGAAAGAAAAAAAACCCATAGAAAACTCAGATTTTTATTTAAAACGAAAAGAAAAAAAAAACATAATCATTTTATAATATTCGCTTCTTTTCATTAAACCGAGAATTTTGATTTAATTTTACACAGTAAACCATTTTTTTATGCTTTCAAGAAATGTGCTTACCAAGAAATCTGTTTTTGTAAACCTGTTTTCTCGTTCTCCCCTTCCAACCAAGCCGCTAACCCTCATATGTAATGTAGGTCTCAGTTTCTGCAATAAACACATTCACGAGGCAAATTTATAAATGCATCATCATCATCATCATCATCATCATCATCATCATCAAGGCAGAAGATCCTCCAGACGGCATCCAGTGTCCACACAGAACTGGTGAATGTACGTTTTTGCTGGTCGGCTAACACTGGCTTGTCTATATGTCGGGGTCCTTAGTAAAAATACGTCGTGGCGTTTAACTCACACACATTCGCGAGGCAACGTAAAAACGCATCATCATCATCATCATCATCATCATCATCAAGGTGGTAAGTCTTCCAGTTGGCATCCAGTGTCCGCGCAGAACTGGTGAATGTAAGTTTTTTTCCTGGTCGGCTAACACTGGTTTGTCTATGTTTAGGGGTCCGTAGGAAAACGTCGTGGTTTTTAACTCCCACACACTCACGAGGCTACTTAAAATGCATCATCATCATCATCATCATCATCATCATCCTCATCATGGCGATCGGTTCACTAGACAGCATCCAGTGTCCGTACAGAACTGGTGAATGCATTTTTTTTTGCTGGTCAGCTAAAACTGTTTGTCTATGTGTAGAGGTCCGTAGGAAAAAGTCGTGGCTTTCAACTCATACACGGTATGAAGCAATGCACAACGTGACAGTTGGTTGGCTGTTTTGTTTTACGGCATATCAACCCCTTTCGGATCATTTAATGCCGAATCAACTAATTTTGATATCAGGTTGCTTACAGTACTTACTGTTGATTAAATAGTCCCCCATCTAATTACTGAACAGTCTCATCGCTGCTTATCTTCAGTACTCTAGCGGGAACCGGTGCTCTCAATGTGACTTGACCGTGTCAGCACAACAACTACCATGATACTAGGCTTACGGTCAATTCACGTTGAAAGCGCTGGCTCCCGGTAGATCACCGAAATTAAGCAGCGATGAGTCTATTCAATTCTTTGATAGGGGACCATTTAAGCAAGAGCGGGTACTGTAAGAAACCGAAAGTCAAAATGACTTGATTCGGCATTAAATTACCCGAAAAGCGTTGATATGCCGTAAAACAACCAACCAACCAAAGAGTATAGCGAGTGTTGGCAGCCTTCCGTCTACTAAAGACGATAACATAGGGTTCACTTTTTTATCGACAACTGCGTGAATGTCTGGACATACCAATTTTTGAATCCATGCTGTTCATTTAATTTTATTTTTTAAATCATTTTCACAAATATAAATCAAATCTTCATTATTTTTGCTCAAAAACTAAGCCCTGGTGATATCTAATGTGTATATATATATTTACTTTGTCGCTGATTGTTTTATTTTCGAAGTTTCCTCCAGACATACAGATACACACAACTGCCCTTTATAGATAGATAGATAGATAGATAGATAGATAGATAAGATTGCAGGATTGATTCATTTCAGCATTAACCTTTCAATCACAATACCCGGAAAATTCCTCTGCTGTAATATTTCATTCCGAAATTGTTACACATTATTCGTTACAACATTCACGTTACATAAAAGATAAATATTGAAAAAAAATCACATAAATATACAATGCTTTTAAATTTTTTTTTTTTACATTCAAACCTGATATGGATCAAATCTGATACGAAATAAATCGGGAATTCTTCCAAGCTGTAGCCGTGTCAGTACTATTGTATAATGGCACCACTTTTATTCAATAAAACGTTTGTAAAGAAGGCTAGATGGGAAGTACGCAAT
>CM042149.1:111253430-111268430 GCA_023376005.1 Doryteuthis pealeii | reverse complement strand
AGAATAGAGCTATTATATAATATAATAGAATAAATATATAAAGGTATTACATATATATTTATTTGATGGCAATAGAACAATCACAACCTTAGGTTTCATACATGCAAAATCGCATGCAATCATCAGGTGACGTTGATCCGAATATTCGGATCAACGTCACCTGATGAATGCATGCGATTTTGCATGTATGAAACCTAAGGTATATATATATATATATATATATATATATATATATATATATATATATAGTGTACAAAACATTTAAGGTGCCATTGTTACCATTGGTTTCCAAGCAGCATGTTAGCAAACCTTCTTCAATTTTTGTTGTTGGTGTTGTGTTAAAAATATGTACATATATAAATGAATTGACATTCGCTGTATTTCTTAACAGGCGCATTGTCTTGAAGAAGCGTGGCTAACATGCTGTTTGGAAACCAATGGTAACAATGACACCTTATATGTATTGTACACTATAATACAGCTCTTACACACGTAATCGAGCACTTTATTTTCAATTCTCCGATACTCAACCTATATATATATATATATACATATATATATATATAATAAATACAGTATAAATGAGAAAAGTATTGGCATGAAAAGGTGCTCAATGCTAATAAAGCAGAGCAGATTTATAATCAATAGTAATTATATTATGGATTTGGACTCATAACTTAAAGTTTCATGGTTATGTAATCCTCAGATGAGTCAAATGGTTCAGATCTTAAAAACCAGTAGTCAAATGGTTGAGATTTTAAAAAACAGATATCTTATATATATATATATATATATATATATATATATATATATAAAAGATAAAATTATGTAGTTTGTAATTGAAATGAAGTTTTTGAAAAATATTTGATAGAAAATTATACAAAGGCATATAGTTAAGTAGACGGCAATATTTTTCGTTCAAAGTTTCTTTTATTTCTTCTAGGAATAGAAATAATATATTATAACAAAAAGTGCTTTACCATGAAAGGAAATTAATAATAATCAAAAATTGGGTGTAAGGATCTTGCATTATCGAAAATAGTCTAATGATATACTATTCTATGATTTACTATAGGTTACAAATACAGGAAGTTTAGATGTTTGATATTCTTCATAAAATTAGAAATTGTTTTCTATTTCAAATATTTTATACAATTCTTTTTCATAATTTGATCTCACTTAAAAACATCATTTTCCACGGAGCTTCATAACATCTCTTTTTAATTTGCCCGGATAATTGGTTAATATATCCAATATAAAACATAACAAAACGCTCAAACATTGGAAAAACTATTCATTCATTTAAAAACCAATACTCTAAACATTTGTTTTTCATATTTTCCATACTTTCTCTCTCTCTCTCTGTCTGTCTGTCTGTCTGTCTGTCTTCTCTCTCTCTCTCTCTCCCTCTCTCTCTGTGCCTCTCTTTCTCTCTCTCACATACACACAGATTAAACATAGAATTTTAAGTTGTGTTCTACACATGTTGTTAAAATTTGAGATCATTTAAACGGGAATTGGTCAAGTTATTAGATTACAAAATGATATCGATTTTTCTAAAACACCCTGTATATTAAAGTACGCATTTAAACTGTCATATTTGAAGTTATTTTTCCAGGAGCAATACCGAGTGTCCCTGTAAATAATAAATAATAAATAATAAATCTCTTTTAAAAAGAAAGCAAAAATGAAACACTTAAATTTACTCGCTAGTTTTCGTATTCCATTAGTAGTGAAAAAAAAAAAAACTCCATAAACAACGAAGTTTACGTTTTTAAACATATTCAAAATGAAAGAAATTTCTCCCTCTCCAAACAAATCAAAATAATAATATGAATGTAAATTTATCCATTTAAAGACGAAATTGCTGTTAAAATGATAATATATAATAAAATGAATAAATAAAAATAATCGGTCGTTCATTTTTCGTTTTTTTTTTTATCTCCCCTGTCGTCTGTTTTGTTTCTCTCTGACAACTATGTACATATTTGCGCATGCGCGTTTGTCTGTCGTGACAAATGGCTGACAGCTTGATTAAAGAATTCGTATTAAAGGCAGACACATAAGAAAAATAATTTCCGCTCTTGTCAGAAGACATTTATTGGTCTTTTGGGAAGATTACCACTTTTCATGCCAGGAAGTGAAACACTGATTGAATCAAACTATTCAGATATACAAACAAGTTATAGGCTCGTTAGATTTACGTCCGAGATGGGATTATTACGTTATGATAGACATGTTTACTCACAGGCAACTGGTTGTCTGTACATCCATGTACATATTTATTTTAGTCTACGATACATATATATATATATATATATATATATATATATGTGTGTGTGTGTGTGTGTGTGTGTGTGTGAAGAGAAAAATAGAAGTGAATGCGACGGTATGTAATATAGTGAACAATTTGAAAAAACACAGGTTCAAATAAAATGAGTGATATTTATTCAGCCAACGCTGCAGTGTTTCAATCTGTTTAGTAGATCTTCTTCAGGGCTTTTGTTGATATAAGGAAAAGGAAAATTTATCACAGAATAATAAGGAGACTGTGATAGTATTTGTTGATCAGTTTGTTTAAAATGTTTTGAATGGAAAATTAGCGCTCTTAGAATAGTTCGAAATTCATGAAACGCCGGGATGAACGGTTTTGAAAGATGACATCGAACATTCGCTTACGTTTTGTGTGTGTGTGTGTGTGTGTGTGTGTGTGTGTGTGTGATGAGAGAGAGAGAGAGAGAGAGAGAGAGAGAGAGAGAGGGGGAGAGAGCGTGTATGGAAATGTGAGTAGATTAATCGTTTTCATTTGGGTGTCTCTGTGACCGTGTATATATATATATATATATATATATATATATATATATATATATCATCATCATGTCGCGCAAGTAGCACGGATATCCATGACAATCTCTCACCAACCTTCCCTATCATTCATTGCCTCTGGGAATTCTTCTGTGCAGCATCCAGCATCCTCACATAGTTGGTCAATGTAGGTCCTAGCTGGGCGGCCCACATTAGCATGCCCATGTGTTGGCTTCCATAGGAGTATGTCACCTATGAGTTCGTCCTTGTTTCTCGAGCAGTGTCGTGCATACCTAGTCAGTTTTACTCGTATGATTTGGAAGATGGGGGCAAGTGGTCATACAGTTGCCTCTTTGTGGGGTGCTGTTTCCACGACTTGTTCAAGACTGCACGCAGCATTCTTGTGCAAGTCCAATATATTGGTGATATAGAATGCTATATTTATAAGAGTGCTCAATATCGTTGATAGAGCATATATATATATATATATATATATATATATATATATATATTATTATTATTATTATTATTATTTATATTTTTGCTTGAAGGCAATTACAATGCGTATATCGCATAAAATTCGATAATTATAGAAAATAACCATGGAAATATATATACAAGGTGTGTCAAAAAGTATCGAGATTTAAAAAACTTTTTGATACACCTTGTATTCTGAGAAAATAACGTTCCATTCATTCTTCATTTCTATCTAGGTAAATACACCTGGTAATTTTTGACACACCTTGTATTCTGGAAAATCCATTCTTCATTATTATCTTAGTAAATACAGTTTCAATCACGATACTTTTTTGACACAACTCGGATATATATATATATATATATATATATATATATATATATATATACAAGGTGTGTCAAAAAATATCGGGATTTTTTGTACTTTTTGACACACCTTGTATTCTGAAAAAATAAATCCTTTTTTTTTTCAGAATACAAGGTCTTTCAAAAAAGCTGTATTTTAAAAGATAGAAATCAAGAATGAATGGAACGTTTTTTTTTTTCAGAATACAAGGTGTGTCAAAAAGTACAATTATTATGGAAAGTGCTAAAAGTTAAGGTAGCGTGGACATGAAGTCAACGGTGCTTGGTTTGAGAATCGCATCGTCCAGAAACCGTCAGTAACCCAGGGAGCAATGATGATAAAGGCTTGATCTACATTCCTCAAACGACCAAAACTGGAACCTCGCCATTAGAGTTTAATACCATTCCTAAGACATGGAGACCCTTAGTCACCGTCTTCTAGCATCTATATAATAAAAATGGTTGAGGCTCTGGCATCGTCAGAAAGAAGAAAAGGAAAACTAAGTAAGTCACTATACAATGAATATTGAAAAGTGCCCAATGGGTACGTAGAGATGATTTAGAGAACCGGATAAGTAACAGAACCTTACCACCCGGGTTTCCCTGAAAAAGGATATTCAGGAGACAAACGGATAAATATGTACAAGAACACTAGAAATGAATTTAGTGCGGGAACAAAACATAAATAACAGTTAATGATTAAGCAGACATTTATTTTTGTGTCTACATGTGTTCAATATGAGATATGAACAGATGTTGGCACAAAAATAAGTCTTTGATTTAATTATTCCTTAAACTTGTAATACTTGGCCATAGCCAGCTTCTCTTCCATACAGAGTAGGCAAAATTAACGCCCGCCTTGTAAATTACGATCTCTCTTAACAATTTCCCCACTTTTAGTTAGTGTATACGCCAATTTAAAAAAAATTGTTCCAGATATTAAACAATCTCTTTGGATATACGGAAACTTTAGCACATAGTAACTATATAGGTATTTACTAAGTTTAGCTTAGTTGTGACACAAAGCTGAAAGTATGGAACACCCACTGAGAAGCGAACTATATAACAATGGTCAGCTAATCTAACTTGTTTACCAATATACCACTCGAAGTGTTCTCTTCTTTCATTATAGCTGTTTACTAAGCTTTAATGGGTTTGAACTCAGAGTATTCTTTCTCCTACACTGGATGCCTAACCAAGTTTCAAGAGCCCAGGGTAACGTGGCGGTATTATCACGGTACCAAAACGGATATGTAACGTTCTAAAGCTAATAGCGGGTCTTGTCAACGTGTCTCCAAATTCACGACACTAAAATGGTGTTCGGCACGTGGCGGTCATCTTGTTGAGTACAACGCGAGAAATATATCGTCGCTGCTTAGCTTTTATTTCAAGGCTTGTCTCGTGGGTTGTTTTGGAGAGGAGGAAAGACAGAGAGAAAGAGAGAGAAGACACTGTTAAATTACTGTGATCCCACACTAGGAACCAGAGGCCCGTTCGTCCCCTAGGCCCGGAAAGCAAAAAGAGGCCGGTATTTTTCTTCGTCATTCTACGTCACCACGTGACTTCTGGTTCCGGTCAACACCCGAAACTTCCGGTTGGATTTCAATTCTCCATTCAGGGGGTCAGGCCCCGGTTAAATTCCCGACAAACCGTTTTGTGTTCATCACTTTTTTAAAAACCTTTACTATCTTCTTCCTCTCTTTTCTAATAGTAGTCCTCACAAAACTCAGGACATTCACCATCTCGCTACACCAGTCTGCCCTACTATTTACCCATAGCGGAAGGGAGAATAGTTGGATTCATACCTTTCCCAAGGGCATTAGCGCTATGTGAAATTTAAAAAGCCTCGTCCAGGATTTGAACTCGATTCATCGTGTCCATTTCACCACACGCCTCCAATGTAATATGCGTAATGTAATGTAATATTTAAAATATGTGTAATGTGTGTAACATATAAATAATAAGATTTTGTGATAGACAAAAGTAGTCGAGATAAATGCAGTGATGCCACGGAAGTGAGAATATCTGCGTTTGATTACAAAAGAATTTAATAAGATTTCACTGTCAAAAATGAATCATCAGTTCCTGTCATTTTGAAATGACGCAGTCTTTATTCCGTTCTTTAACGACAAGTGTACTTGACTTCTTCACAATCGCAGAAAACACGACAGCCATTTACATATACCTTTTTAAAGATACACCGATTAAACATAATTAGAAAATAAAATTCCAACCATATATATATATATATATATATATATATATATATATATATATATCATTCATTGCTTATATGCTTAGTAGTGAGAGTTAATTTAAATTACCAGTTAGAGAGCTCATACCAAATTTATGGGAGCATATATATATATATATATATATATATATATATATATATATATGCTCCCATAAATATAGAGAGCTCATACCACATTTATGGGAGCATATATATATATATATATATATATATATATATATATATATATATATATATGCTCCCATAAATTTGGTATGATCTCTCTAACTGGTAATTTAAATTAACTCTCACTACTAAGCATATAAGCAATGAATTATATATATATATATATATATATATATATATATATATATGTGTGTGTGTGTGTGTGTGTGTTCCCATGAATTTGGTATGAGCTCTCTAACTGGTAATTTAAATTAGCTCTCACTACTAAGCATATAAGCAATGATCGTTTCCCCGGATATTTGATCGCTCTGTGACCGTAAAATACATGAACAAACCTATGTACTTAATAGTTTAAAAACACAGTACCCGCTATCAGCTGTCAGTGGACGAGGGGATAAGATATCAGGCTGTCAAACGGTCAGTCTGAGTTCGACCCTAGTCAAGGATAGTAGTGTCTAGCCACACTGAAGAAGCATGAAACGCCAAAACACGTGTTGTGGATGACTTATATATATATATATATATATATATATATATTATTACGAAAATTAAAAAAACAAGTGTTCCGAAAATAGGATGAATTTAATTATGATGTTTAAACATTTCGGTTTCTTTAAACCTTCATCAGGATGTATCTTGAGGTGAAGAAAATGATGGATGTTTTTATAGATGACAGGAGATGAAAATCTTTTTAGTTGTGTAACTGTATTTGTTCTGCGTTATATTTTTGAAAGGCAAGTCGCGATCCACGCACGTGAAGATGTCATGACGCGTGACGCAACTCGAAGAAATGCATTCAACAATAGACAAGAAAAAGTATTTATGGACTGATTTTTATGAGAACAAAGGGAACAAAGTGGGAATAATAACTAAATAATTAAATGAAGCCTGGTATTTTGTAGTTATTTAACACTATTTTAGCTAGAAACGATGATATATTATTATCATATGGGTGCTAGAAGGCGCTGACTGAGGGTCTACATGTCCTGGGAATGACGTTAAACTCTATTTGATGGTGAGGTTCCAGTTTTGTAGATTTGGGGAATGTGGAGCACCCTTCATCACCATTGCTTCCTGGTCCACTCTGACCCGGAGTGGTAGTACCTGTTAGGGTCACATCTATGGGTTAAATAAAAATGTATTTATAAAAAATTGCATTATCCATTAAGAACTGATTTATTTCAAAACTTTATCGGAATTAAATGACCCACTGAAGTTGATACGCCGTAAAACAAACCAAACCAAAACTTGTGTAAGTGAGATCTGATTTACATATCACCGATAATTGTCTATAGCAGACTATGCCTTCCCTATACGTGCATTAACATCGCTTTCTGTAGATGAGATATTACTACCCACGGGCGTGAATTGTTCCACCGATGTCAGAGGCTTACCTTCGAGCGTGAGATGCCTCCTTCATTTTCAAAACATAATTATGAACCCTCCAAACTTGATAGGATTTTCATTTGGAGTTGTTTATTTGTTTTGTCGTCGGGTTAACCTAATCTGAGGTTTTGCTTCATTCGAGCTGTCGGCCATAATTCATTGTTTTCATTGTCAATCGCCTCGATTCATTTCTAATCGAAGTGCATCATTCCCCTTCGATTGGTTTCATCTGATTCAACGAATTGACGCTAGAGGGCGTTAAGCGAAATAACTTGGTTCTCCAGATGGAAGAGTCTCAGCTGTAAATATAGAATCGCTAAACAGTCAGATCAAACAGGAAAATCCCAAGCTAACCGTAATAGCAGCGAACGAGGGAAGCTGGGTTGGTGATGTTCGTTTTCAAAATATTTTCTGAAAAATGATTAGAAAATAGATTTTTTTTTTTCTATTTAATTAAATATATCAGTTTTGTTTTGGTTTTAAATTTAGAAAGACCTTTGAATTACAGAACATTTATTCAGCTATGTAATATTTTGTAATATTTAGTAATGTAGTAATATTTAATAATAATCTATTAATAATGGAGATTCTCTGCATTTCTGTCCGTAACAAAAACTACGTCATAGCTCTACGTCACAGATTACGTCACAATATTCTTATACTATATACACCCAAAATTTGAGTAAGCAATTTTACAAATAAATAAATACCGACGATTTTGTGTAAAATTGATGTGGAAAATATTAAAAATAATTGTTTGATTATTACATGCACGCAACATTTTATTTGAGAGGGACGGGCTCAGTTTTCATTTCAAATTGTTTTTTTTGTTTTTTTTTTACTCCTTTAATAAATATGAGGATTTTGCTTACTTATGATACAAACCCTCTGACATTGAATTTTTAACTCCTTCCCTCTCAGGCAATGTCTTTCAAAAATTAATTTTACGACGCCCGGAGGGTGTTTTCTGTTGCTAATAATAATAATAATAATAATAATAATAATAATAATAATAATAATGATAATAATAATGTACAGTACCGAATATTCAGAATAATGATTTAAATACATTAAAATATACTGAAATACATTTAAAAAACGAATATTGTACTAATATATAAGAATATAATACAATATATAAAAGTCGTTGTCGGGGTGGCCTAAAGTCGGTATCAGCCAATCAGCTTTTCACTAGCTCCTCATTTTTACCGCACATATCCTATGTGTTACTCACTCATACGTTGAGTTGGCGAGGAGGAATCGAACAAGGAACCCTGTGGTTTACCAGCGGAACGCTCTGCCGACTGAGCTAACAATAATAACAGTAATAATGATAATAAGTAATATGTAATAATGTAATATTTTGTGTAATATTTCAGCTAAGTAATATTTTCTGAAGGAAAACCTATTACACTTGTGTGTAACTAGTTAACCAGTAGAGATTTGACTGTAAATTACCTGATCACTCATTCTAGACTGTCTTACCTGTATAGATTTAAATTTTAATTACCTGAGAACTCGTTAATAACTTTCTAATCAGGAGAAGTTTGACTGGACACTTATATGGGACTGCCTTACCTATATAGATTTCAATTTGAATTACCTGAGAACTCGTTAATAACTTTCTAATCAGGAGAAGTTTGACTCTACCTGGACACTTATATGAGACTGCCTTACTGTATAGATTTCAATTTGAATTACCTGAGAACTCGTTAATAACTTTCTAATTAAGAGAAGTTTGACTGAACCTGGACACTTATATGAGACTGCCTTACCTGTATAGATTTAAATTTTAATTACCTGAGAACTCGTTAATAACTTTCTAATCAGAAGTTTGACTCTACCTGGACACTTATATGAGACTGCCTTACCTGTATAGATTTAAATTTTAATCACCTGAGAACTCGTTAATAACTTTTTAACCAGGAGAAGTTTGACTCTACCTGTACACTTATATGAGACTGCCTTACCTATATAGATTAAAATTTTAATTACCTGAGAACCCGTTAATAACTTTCTAATCAGGAGAAGTTTGACTCTACCTTGACAGTTACCTGTATAGATTTAATTGTTCGTTACCAGAGCACACATGTATAATTATCTAACCAGTATAAGTTAATTTGCAGGGCACTCGTGCGTAACCATCAATTTGACTGTACTTTACCTGTGCATTCGTACGTGACTATTGGAACAGGAGAAGATTGACTCTACTTTGCCGGTGCGCTCATGCGTGACTCTCTAACTAGCAGATATTTAATGGTTAATTACTCGAGCACTTTAGGAGGCGCGTGATGTAATGGTTATCGTCGTAGGAAATGAAGTTGGTGAGCCGAGTTCAAATCCGGGACGAATCTGTTTGTATTTCACATAGCACTAATACTCTTTGGAAAGTATGAATCCAACTATTCTCCATCCAGCTATGGGTAAATAGTAGGCAGACTGGGCTCTTTAACCTTTTAAGGAAACCAGTGTAGGAGAAAGAAAACTCTGAATTCAAGCCCTTAAACTCCGTTTTAAAAATTGACCTTGCGTTGCCTCCTGCTTTTGCGGATGGGGTTGGGTAAATACATATAACCTATTTCTTGACTTGGTTAGGTAACCAGTCTAGGAGAAGGAAAACTCTGAATTCAAACCTGTTAAACTCCACTTAGTAAATTGACCATGTGCCACATCCTGTTCGTGATCTTCGTACATATATTACCTGGGCACTCATGCATAACTAAGTAATAGATATTTAATTGTCTATTACTTGGGCAATCGTGCGTAACAATATAAGCAGTAAACTTTTAATCGTTTAATCGTTTATTACCATAATATACTTGCCTGTCACGTGACATAAAATGAGGCCATCTTAAATTTACGACCCGCTAAATCCGCATCTTAAATCGAATAGGCTAGTTTACCGGTCCTGGTAAAACAGACTGAAGAATAATTAAAGTTACAATTACTGTCGAACTGGAAGACAAGGCAACAAACGGTTGTAACTTAAATACAAACCCGAATAGTCACAAAGTCTACTGCAGAATGACAGAATATATATAAGACTCCACAATGTCATTCAAATCAAGCAGTCAAGCAGCCAATCAGAACTCAAGGAATGGAATGACCCAAATCACCCAAATTCATGAATGGGTCATTCTTGATTTCTATATACCAACTGTCTTGGACACTGCTTAAGTCGTACTTAGCTGCTGTTATTCAAACCAACAGTAGACTTACTGACTTCAATACAGACAAACATGCTTTTCGAACTTATTTTACTAGTCTTTGTCGAATAGACTACAGGCTATTTTGCTAGCAAATGTATTTGAAATATATTTGAATATATTTGAAACTATCTAAAAGCTGAAAGATGAAGATGGTTGTTGATGAGCAATCTGGGATTATCTAAAAAGGTAATTGCTTAAAAAGTAGTTGTTGAGCATTTCTGTGATACAAACAAACTTTAAAACAATCGATCTAAAAGCTAATTTCTTAAAATGCTACTTGACTAGAATTTATCGTGTCAAATGGTACTTGACAAAAATTCCTCTTGGTTAGGGTTAGGCTTAGGGTAACAAGTTTATGTTTTAGTAATTGATAGTGGAAAATGCCATTTTTCCACTTTGAAAAAAATCATGATAGAAAAATTTACCTTTATCATTTCCTTTAATTTAAAAAAAAATATTTTGTAAAATTCACGTTTGATTACAAAGTCATTAACGTATCTATATTTTTCATTTAGAAGAACTCTTATATCCTTCTCCTTCACAAAATATATGTATACATCGCTGATGAGACTTAATAAAGTTGAAACAGTCTGTACGATGTTCTACGCATCGCACAATTGTTTGCCGAGTTCGCTTGTCATGATTATTTTCTATAATTATTGAATTTTATACGATATACGCGTTGTAATTGCCTTCAAGCAAAATATAAATAAAATATCAGGTAATTTATGAGGAAGTGCGTCCCGGTCTCCCGCCTGAAAAACTGCTACCCAGTGACTATCAAAATAACAACCCCAGCTCGTCGTAATTCTTGTTTATTTATCGTAATTTGTCGTAATTATTGTTTAGATATGAAGATGGATATATAGTTTTGAATAGACTGAGATAGATAGATAAAAAAACAAAATAATATAGATAGATACGAACAAATGGAGATAGATAGATAGATATTTTTGACAAGTAAATGTATTTCTTTTTTGGGGGGGTCACTTCTTTTTTTTGTCGTAATTCTTATTTATTTAAACTAAAAACAAGACATTAAACAAACATCAATAAAAAAAATTCTTAGTATTTAAAGTAATATAGATAAATATGAACAAATTGAGATAAATAGATATATGGATAGTTTTTAATAGACTGAGCTGGGTTGTTATTTTAATAGTCACCGGCCAGCAACTCTTGAGGCAGGAGACCGGGACGCACTTCCTCATAAATTACCAAATATAAATAAATATAAATAAACTTTTGGTTAAATCTGTGTTGTTATTTTTAACATTTCTTGCATTCATAATAAAAACACGGCAGATTGGTCGCCCCCAGGATGTCTGTAAGATTGATCTCAGATGCTTTGGCATTGCCCCTTCCAGCAGGGAAAATTTGGCTCAGGACCGCCCACGGTGGCGGTAGGCTCTCCGTAGTGGACTGTTCATGTCTGAAGTCACCCTGGCGTAACACCATGAAGCTAAGAGGTCCAGAAGAAAGCAGCGACAACAAAGCACCAGCACATCAACATCTTCAGGGACAGCCTTCAAATGCGACATCTGTGGTTGAGAATGTTTTTTCAAAAATTGGACTTCACAGTCACAGGAGGCGCTGTAACTTCAGGGGTACAGAAACTATATTATAGTTTTCCGAAACTAAAATACCAATAAAATAATTATTAAAATTACTTGCATTGATAATAAAAATATTTACAGAGCCGGTAAAATAAGCATAAAAGTAGGTTTGTCTATCTGATCTTACAGGGGCCGGGTTAGCTCAGTCGATAGAGCGTTCGGCTAGAAACCACAAGGTTCCTGGTTCGATTCCGGTCCTCGCCAACTCAGCGTATGAGTAGCACAGGGATATGTGCGGTAAAGTAAGGAGCTGATGGTAGGTGATGCTAAAAACAATCTCCTTGGTCTAGCGCTATTGAAAAGGGGATAGACTCCCTCGCTGACTGGCTGATACCGACTTTAGGCCGCCCCGACGACTTTACTTTTACTTTTTACTATCTGATCAGGACCGGCAAAATAAACCTAAAAACAGGTTTGTCTATTTTACCGGAACTGTTTTTTTCTCTCTTTTTCTTGAATACCTGGCGTGCCGTGTATTTCTCTTATTTGGCCTTGTGTTAATACTAACGCTAATCTCAGTAAATAACAGCCAATGCAATTCACAAAAAGCAATTTTCTCTGGCCACTAAAACAAATTCTTCTTTATTTCCTCTGTCGCCTTGAATTCTGCTTACAGTTGAACTATCCACTTGGCTCTACACGATTGATAAATAGTTTTCTAAGCAGATATAAAAATCTTGTTGACTTCCATAACTTTTATTGTAAGCAAACTCACTTTCGTTCGTAAATTTGCGCTAATTATGTGATGAGTATCTTTGAAGCCGTGTGGAGGAGTTATTTACAACAGCCATATAATTGTCACTTGTATGAAGACGGAGTAAAATACGTGTTTTTTTGTTTCGTCTGAGGTGACATGTTTAGAGTTTGACAAACTAAACGTTAGATTTGTCGTAACTTATCTTTAATAATAAATCGGAATGTTAGTGTGTCAGCATGTCAGTGTGTCACATTTTACAACTTTACTCCTAGATGCCGTAGCCCAACATATCATCCAATTTTGGAATCAGGCCAACGTCGAGACCCCAAAAAAAAAAAAAAAAAAAAACAAAAACAAAAAAAAAAAAAAACAAAAAAAAACAAACTCACATACCGAGCCGAATCTGAACACGCTGTCCTGAAATTCTGGATTCCAAGCAAATGTTTTCGGCGATATTTCATCTGATTTTTTTTACCATATTTTTTGTACGATAACAATTTTATAACTTGGAAATAAATTTTGGAATAATAAATTATTAGATTGTTACAAAAATAATAACCGATTGAAGTGCTCGGTTTTGAAATGTCATTTTAACATAGAATTTGTTGTTTATTTCAGGTGAATTTTTGCATATATAATAATTAATGTGTGCTCAAAAATAAAATTTAATTTATCCACTTTTCTCACAAGTGACTATTCTGTCAAGAAAGGGTCATTGGTGTTACGCAAACTGAGCATCGAGCACACATCAAATCGCCTAAGTTTTTGGTGCTCATTGAGCTCACGGGGAACCCATTTATCGAGCTTTTTCCCCTTTCCAATACTCTGTAAATGGCGTGAAACTGTTGCAATGCTGACACCAAGTGTCTGAGACATTTCTCTGACACTTTGTCGTGGATTTTGCTCAACAACTGCCTGCAATTGTTCATTGTCAAGACTGCATGTCCGTCCTCTACCTTCTTCATCTTCAAGACTCTCATCTCCACTGCGGAATTTCTGGAACCACCTTCGTACAGTCCGATCACTTGTGGATTCATCTCCCATGCTTTGTTGATATTGGCAGCAGTTTCGGAGGCATTATGCCCAAGCTTGAACTCATGCAACATAAGAAGGCGAAGGTCATGTTTAGGCATGTTCATCTTTGAAGGCTCCTATTTTTCAAAAATACTTTCTATCTGAAAATAGATTAAATTTTATTTTTGAGCACACATTAATTATCATATATGCAAAAATTCACCTGAAATAAACAACAAATTCAATGTTAAAATGACATTTCAAAACCGAGCACTTCAATCGGCCATTATTTTTGTAACAATCTAATAATTTCTATTATTCCAAAATTTATTTCCAAGTTATAAAATTGTTATCGTACAAAAAATATGGTAAAAAAAATCACATGAAATCTAGCTTTTTCTCTGGGTACTTCGTTAGGGTCCGGGTGGTGCAGCCGTACAGTAGCAACAACACAACTCCGGCTTGTAAGCAACAATAATAAGATGTGACTAATTCATCACTATCAATGGTCTGTGAGACATGCAAGAATGCGATAGAGTTATGAATGTGTGCTCGGATCTCTTGTGTTTATGTAAAATGATATTACAAGAGAAAGGCAATTTCGAAAGAGTAAGAAGGTAGAACGAAGATTCTTACAATGCAAAACTCGAAACTTTAGTTTATTTAGATTTCCCATGTGTCGGTTTGCTGACATGCTCACTGGCAGCTTTGACTTCTACGCTACAAAATATTTACTACTACTACTCCTACTACTACTACTACTACTACTACTATCGGTGCTACTGGGTTGGGGCGCGTGGTGTAATGGTTATGGTTTGGTTTGTTTGTTTGGTTGTTTTTTGTTTTATGGCATATCAACCTCAGTGGGTCATTTACCAAAACTACTTTGATAGCCCCTCCTCCTCCTTCTCCCCCTCTTTCCTCCTTTCCTCCTACAACCCTTGACAATGTTTTTTTTCTGTGGTCAACTGCATTTGGACAACCATGAGTTGTCAACAGTCAAAGGCTAAAATAGTTGAGTTTGGTTTGTTT
>CM042149.1:111235930-111248430 GCA_023376005.1 Doryteuthis pealeii | reverse complement strand
ACAGTAAGTTTCAGTTGTTCCATTTTTTATTATACTCCCTCTGTTTCAAATCTTTTATTATACTCCCTCTGTTTCAAATCTTTTTATCTGTATTCTTATTTAGTTTCATTAGCCTTTCTAATTTAATACAATATTTTATTACATTAAAACTTAAATACTTGCACCCGGAGGGTGCATATATTTGCTAGTATATATAAAGATAAATCTAATGAGTCAGACAAACTTACTAAAAGTTTCGCTTAATGCTCTTCAGCTCTAATAACAGGTATTGAGCACTTTTTACTTATTAGCTTTAGTTTCCTGGCGGTTTTGTATGAATATATATATATCTTATATATATGTATATATATATATATATATATATATATATATATATATATATATATATATATATATGCATATAATTTTTTTCTTTTGGCCAAATATTGTACCAATAGATTATTTTTGGTTGGTACGATTATCTTGTTCTTTTCTTTTTTCAAAAGATTTTTTTTCTCCCCGGGTGATGTTTGGTAGTATATTTATACAATCAAACTATTTGCTGGGTTTTTTCTCACCGCGAGGATTTACCAACAAATTTGGTATATATATATATATATTATACATTGTACTTATTATATACCTACATTATTTGATTCATATCGACATCATTTCATTTATTATATGCATTTGATTTTTATATATCCAGCAATCTCGTTTTAGACTCATGTATCTATCTACTTATCTATTTATCTACATGAATATATCTTTTTAGACTATGTATCAATAAATTTATTCATGTATGTATGTATGTATGCATGTATGCCTATCTCTCTCTCTCTCTTGCCCTCTTTCACTCTGTATATATATATGTGTATATGTATATATATATATACATATATATGGGAGTAAGTAAACAAACAATGTGTTTATTTGATATGGCTTTTTAGCCGACAATTTTCCTCCAAAAATTGTCAGCTAAAAAGCCATATCAAATAAACACATTGTTTGTTTACTTACTCTCATACTGTCGTGTAGCAAGTCACTAAAAAGTTGAATATAAATAAGTTCAAAACATAACGAAAAATTTGGAAATGGCCAGCTAGTGTAATGGTTAGAAGCCCCGCCTGTCAGCCTGGCAGTCGAGGTTTCGAGACACACACAGAGCAGTCTCCCATGTCTATAACCTTGCTGATGAGACCTAATAGGTCGAAATGTACATTCAGGATTGACATTTTCTCGATTTGTTTAGCCTTACATTTGAACATATATGCCCGCCTAAATTCATTAATTATTAACTAATTAATTTTCAAAATTAGGTATGACTTCAATTAAGCACATATCCTCCAAAATACATATATATGTATACATATAAAAAATAATAGACTCTTCAAATTAAAAAAAAAATACAAAGACAAAAAACAACATAGATAAAAGACCCAACAAACAAACTAAAACCAACTCATATACCCCATGATGATGACTGAAGAAGCAGTCGAAAGCGCTCGGGCTAACAGTATGGGAAATATCCTATTTCAATTGGATCCAAACACCACAAAGATTGCCAGACGACTGGAAAAGACACAGATTCAAATAATGAAGAAGAAGTACTCCGTGTTACTCAATAACACATGACTGAAAAATAACTTGCTCCCAAAATACACAGCATATATATATATATATATATATATATATATATATATATATATATAATATGTATATGTATACATATATATATATACTTTTGTGAGAATATGTGCTTAATTGGAGTCGTACCTAATTTTGAAAATTAATTAATTAATAATTAATGAGTTAGGCGGGCATACCTATTCAAATGTAAGGCTAACCAAATCGAGAAATATCTTCCTGTCTGTAGCTTTGCTGATGAGGCCTAATAGGCTGAAATGTACATACAGTGATTGATTTTTCTCGAATTGTTGTCGGCTAAAAAAGCCATATCAAACACATTGTTTTATTGTTTACTTTTCATATTATATATATATATATATATATATATATATATATATATATATATATATTATATAATCCAAAAGTCCAGAAAGAAATCTTCCTTACGACACAGGAGTTTTTATTTAAAAAAAACCTGTCGCAGTTTGAGAGCTCAATGTGTGCTCTTAATGTTAGTCACAGAGCAAATATATAAGTAAAGCCCTGAAATAAACTATAATGCTTAATCTCTAAGTCTTTTGTAATTTCTTTACTATATATATATATATATATATATATATATATATATATATATATATTCATAGTAGTTGTCTACTAAAATAATGAAGAAAAGTCTACTTTAGATTATCAATAAAATCTACGAAGTTTGATTTCTTTGTTTATTGACATATCAACGCTTGTGTGGATTGTTTGATACCAAAAACATCTTTCTCGAAGAAAAGCAATAGCACCATTCTACCCATAACTCTCTATCATATACCCGACGTATTATGCGTATATATCTGACGAGATAACACTACGTCCGCCCTGTCGCCTGGGGCGTTAGAATGCATCGACTGCACCTCTGCAGAGGGGTAAGACTCCCCCAATGGGGCCACCTGTTGGCCGTGGGTGGCGACCCGTCATGCTTAAGGATAGAACCCAGGTGGATAAGCAGTTCATGACATGCAATACTCCACTTTGGCCCTATCTTGGGCTAGACGGGCGGTCGGAGAGGCCCCCTCCGATCAATCGGCTGGTCACGTCAAGCCCTAGCACCTATATGATTGTCCCAACCCTATTGCCCTTATGGCAAGCCCCAACCCCTTTTTATCATATGGGTGCAAGAAGGCGGTGGCTGCGGGTCTACATGTCCTGGGAATGACGTTAAACTCTATCTGATGGTGAGGTTCCAGTTTTGGAGGTTTGGGGAATGTGGAACACCCCTTCATCACCATTGCTCCCTGGTCCACTCAGACCCGGAGTGGTAGTACCTGTTAGGGTCCCATCTATGGGTTAAATAGAAAAATGTATTTATAAAAAAATTGTATTATCCATTAAGAATTGATTTATTTCAAAACTTTATCGGCATTAAATGACCCACTGAAGTTGATATGCCGTAAAACAAAACAAACCAAACCAAACCATAACACTACGTCTGAGAAGAATTATCGCGTTATCTTAGCTTAATACGGCACCAGCCACTTTGTCTGCAAGTCTGGTTTTGCTAACGTGACTAGTTCTGTGGCGGGAATCGAACACTGTTCTTCTCCAAGCCGTTAAGAGTTCCCAATATACAGTCCTAGAATTCCCAATTCATATCAATCTCTAAACTGAACAACACTTTCAAACCATCGATTGAACATTTGAAATTGCATCTGCCCCATGTCACGACTGCTTTTCTCATTCGTCCGGCTTGAAGGGAAACAAAATCCGCGAGACACGATTTAACAAGTAAAACGTCCCCAAAGTCGGCCATTTTGTCTCCATCGGAACACAATTCCTCGCCGGCTTCTTTGTGCGCTGTGATAGCAGAAAGATCAATTCACTGTTAGGTTCAGGTTCACCTCCAGAATCAATGCACACAACAAAGTCGTTGTGTTGTCATCTCTCTCTATAGAAATTAATTCACAAACCGCATTTGTATTTCAGTGTTAGAATGACAGAAACAAATTAAAAGCTGTTATCATTTTCCCCGACTATCACATCTATCTTTCTATTTATCTATCAATCTATTCATCGTATTTTATTAATATCAATCTATCTATCGTTTTATTCCCTTAGTTGAAAATCTCCCTCTATGTTCGGCTGATAACGACAATATGCCACAACGCAGATTCTACTTTTTCTATCTATCTATCTATCTATCTATCTATTATATTTTACTTCTTATCTATATTTCAATCTAATTTTATTTTTATTCATTACATATCTCCTTTTATTAATATCTATCCATCTCGTTTTATTCTCACCTATCTATCTATCTATCTATCTATCTATCTATCTATCTATCTATCTTATTCTTCTTTCTATCTATCTCATCTTATCCTTTGTATATCTCATTTGATCGATATCTATCAACCTATCAATCTCTTTTAATTCATATCTATCTATCTATCTATCTATATCTATCTATCTATCTATCTATCTATCTATCTATCTATCTATCTATCCCTTTTTATTCATATCTCTCTCTCTCTCAATCACTTTTTATTCATATCTCTTTATCTATCTCTTTTTATTAATTTCTATCTATCTATCTATCTATCTATCTATCTATCTATCCCTTTCTATTCATATCTATCAATCTATCTATCACTTTTTATTCATATCTCTTTATCTATCTCTTTTTAATAATTTCTATCTATCTATCTATCTATCTATCTATCTATCTATCTATCTTATTCTTCTTTCTATCTATCTCATCTTATTCTTTGTACATCTCATTTGAATGATATCTATCAATCTATCAATCTCTTTTCATTCATATCTATCTATCTATCTATCTATCTATTACTTTATATTCATATCTCTCTATCTATCTGTTCTTATTAATTTCTATCTATCTATCTATCTATCTATCTTATTCTTCTTTATATCTATCTCATCTTATTCTTTGTATATCTCATTTGATCGATATCTATCAATCTATCAATCTCTTTTAATTCATATCTATCCCTTTTTATTCCTATCTATCAATCTATCTATCTATCACTTTTTATTCACATCTCTCTATCTCTTTTTATTAATTTCTATCTATCTATCTATCTATCTATCTATCTTATTCTTCTTTATGTCTATTTCATCTTATTCTTTGTATATCTCATTTGATCGATATCTATCAATCTACCAATCTCTTTTAATTCATATCTCTCTATCTATCTATCTATTTATCCCTTTTTATTCATATCTATCAATCTTTCTATCTATCACTTTTTATTCATATCTCTCTATCTATCTTTTTATTAATTTCTATCTATCTATCTATCTATCTATCTTATTCTTCTTTATATCTATCTCATCTTATTCTTGTATATCTCATTTGATCGATATCTATCAACCTATCAATCTCTTTTAATTCATATCTATCTATCTATCTATCTATCTATCTCTTTTTGTTCATATCTATCTATCTATTTATCTATCTATCTATCTATCTATCTATGCCTTTTTATTCATATCTATCAATCTATCTATCTATCACTTTTTATTCACACCTCTCTATCTCTTTTTATTAATTTCTATCTATCTATCTATCTATCTATCTTATTCTTCTTTATATCTATCTCATCTTATTCTTTGTATATCTCATTTGATCAATATATATCAATATATCAATCTCTTTTAATTCATATCTATCAATCTATCCCTTTTTATTCATATCTATCAATCTATCTATCTATCACTTTTTATTCACATCTCTCTATCTCTTTTTATTAATTTCTATCTATCTATCTCATCTTATTCTTTGTATATCTCATTTGATCAATATATATCAATATATCAATCTCTTTTTATTCATATCTATCTATCTATCTATCTATCTATCTCTCTATCTATCTATCTATCCATATATCTATCTATCAATCTATCTATCTATCTATCTCTCTATCACTTTATATTCATATCTATCTATCTATCTCTTTTTATTAATATCTATCTATCTATCTATCTTATTCTTTTTTATATCTATCTCATCTTATTCTTTTTATATCTCATTTGATCGATATCTATCAATCTATCAATCTCTTTTAATTCATATCTATCTATCTATCCCTTTTTATTCATATCTATCAATCTATCTATCTATCACTTTTTATTCATATCTCTCTATCTCTTTTTATTAATTTCTATCTATCTATCTCATCTTATTCTTTGTATATCTCATTTGATCAATATCTATCAACCTATCAATCTCTTTTAATTCATATCTATCTATCTATCTATCTATCTATCTATCCCTTTTTATTCATATCTATTGATCTAACGATCTCTTTTTGTTCATATCTCTATCTATTTTTATTTCTATCTATCTATCTATCATTCTATCTATCTATATATCTATCTATCTCTATCTACAATAGGCCTCTCTGCATACTTTACTTTATGTATGTATATATGTATGTATGTATGTATATTGCTATGTATCTATGTATGTGGGGTTGTAGGATTATGAGGGACAGCTGTGATCTGAAAAATTATGCGGTTGCCATGTGTTTATGTATGTATGTATGTATCTATCTAATAATATGAAATATGCTAATATAGTTTGCTATTTTTATAAGTATGGAGTGCTCAATGTCATTGATAGTTCATTTATGCCAAAGTTCGAGATATATATATGAATTAGGAGACAATTTAGCTCAGTCGGTAGAATATCAGCAATGGAAATGCAAGGTCCTCATCAACTTAGCAGCAGAGTACCACACTTTGAGTAATCTGATCTGTGCGGTAAAGCATCTGAGAGTTGACAGTAGGTGTGGCGCTCCATCTCTGCAAAAACAATTTCTCTGGTCTAGCGCTAGCAAAAAGGAGATAGACTCCCTCTCTGTTCGACTAAACCGACAATAGGCCACATGGTAGAGTTTACTTTTTCTATCTAGCTACCTATCTACCTATCTATCTTTATTCAGTATATATTTCGTCTTATTTATTACATATCTTATTTGATTAATATCTATTTTGTTTATTCTTATCTATCTACCTATCTATCTATCTATCTTCTTCTTCTTCTTCTTCTTCTTCTTCTTCTCTTCTTCTTCTTCTTCTTCTTCTCTATTTTCGTTATTTGTATATGTCATATATATTATATATAATATATATATATATATATATATAATATATATGGAAATACGATGAGGAAATTAATCCGACAATATGAAAAGAAAATATTTAAAAAATATAACAAACACAGGATGTTACGATCAGGGAACAATTTTTAGTGTCAAATACCGAAATACTTAAGTATTGACACTAAAAATTGTTTCCTGATCGTAACATCCTGTGTTTGTTATATTTTTAAAATATATTCTTTTCATACATTTATATATATATATATAAGAAAGTCGTCTGGAGGCCTAGAGTTGGTATCTGCTATACAGCGAGGGAATTAATCCCTTCACTAGCGCGAGATTAAGGAGATTGTTTTGTTAGCGTTTGAGAAGGAGCTCCTCACTTTACCAAACAGATCCCTGTGCTACTCATACGCTGAGTTGACGAGGGCCGGTATCGAACCAGGAACCTTGAGGTTCCCAGCCGAACACTCTACTGACTGAACTAGTATATATATATATATATATATATATATAGAGAGAGAGAGAGAGAGAGAGAGAGGGAGAGAGAGAGAGAGAGAGAGAGAGAGAGAGAGAGGGAGAGAGATAGAGAGATAGATATAGATATATTTATATATGTGTATATGTATATATATATATATTATATATATACTTGGATGTGTATATATATATATATATATATACACACACGCCCCCCCATATATATATATATATATATATATATATATATAGTGAGAGAGAGAGAAAGATAGATAGAGATAGAGAGATAGATATAGAATTATTTATATATGTGTATATGTATATATATAATATATATATATACTTGGATGTGTATATGTATATGTGTATATATATATAATATATATATATATATATATATATACACACACACGAACCCACACATATATATATATATATGTATATATACATAAAATAAGATGTTATATGTATATATCCCATTTTATTTATTATTTATCTATCTATATTACTATATTCACATCTATCTCATCTTGTTCATTATGTCTCATTGGATCAATATCTAGCTATCCACCGCGTTTTATTCCCATTTAATCTATCTATCTATCTATCTATCTATCTATCTATTTGCACTGTAGCAGAGATTGAATTTCCAACCATCCTTACCCCCACCAACACCCCATTACATGATTACTTATTAACGACACGATTTCATAAAGGCCCCACAAGCATAATGGCACCTACTTCTAATTTTCTTCTTGAAACTCATTGTCACTTTACTAGCGAATAAAGAACATCTACAACACCGCCCCGCTTTTTAATTTTCTTTACTCAGCCGTATCACACAGCGCGCAAAATGGCCGGCGCTGTGTCGCGGCGCTAAAACTCCGTTAACTCCGAGGTCAGTGACAGATAAAGCCCGCGCTTTTCCATACAAGAATCAAAACATGAAAGACGCTCGCTGTACATGCCGGACCGAGAAGATACGACCAATGGAGATACAAAGAAAACGATGTCAATCGAATTAAGAAGAATCGTTGTCTATTGACGGTGTCCGTGTTTCAGTAATATCGCTTGACACCGGGTCTATCGTGTATAAAATGGAAGGGGGGGGTGCTTAAGAAATTGGAACATTTGTGTACAAATGAATTCAATTCACAAATACGACCACGACAGCTGTTAATGTCTGTATCCCTTATTGGCCAAGAATATACCAATGCGTCAATACCTTGAATAGTGTGGTTAATTTATTTCAAAAATGTTTTCCATACTGTAAAAAAAGGGTTGCATTTCAGTCTTATTATAAGAGGTTTTTCCATGTAACATGAATATCTTGAATAGTGTGGTTATTTTTTCCTAAATCTTTGTCAATACTTTCCAAAACTGCACCCATAAGGTTTTTTCCCTATCCATCAGGTGGGATGTTTCAATGAGCTTCTTTTAACATTATCTATCTATTATCGATTAATAATGGAGATTCGCTTCCGGTTTTTTGTCTGTAACAAAAACTACGTCACTGGTTACGTCACATTACCCAATATCTTCATAACATAGAATAAATACACTCAAAATTTAAACATGCAACATTAGACAGTCCTCATTGTTTTTTAAAACAAGTTTTGATAAATACATGACTGGTATTATATATCTATATATAGTTTGTTTTATTTTAATAGATATTTAAAGTTTACATTTCAAATTGTTTTATTTTTTAATCCTTTAATGAATTTGATGATTTTACTTACTTAGGGTACAAACTCGCTGACATTGAATTTTTTACTCCTACCCCTCAGGCAATATGTTTCAAAAATCCATTTTTACATCGCCCGGAGGGTGTTTTTTATTTTGTACTTGTATATTTATAATTGCTACTTTTATAAGTATGGAGTGCTCAATATCAATATCATTGAGTGTAATTTAGAGCATGTATATTTAAGTTATGGGCCAGTTTAGCTCAGTCGGTAGAATATCAGCCTAGGAATTGCAAGGTCTTCATCAATTTAGCACAATATTACTTTACTTTTTTTACTTGTATATACAAGTAAGAAAGTAAAGTCGACGGGGCGGCCTAAAGTCGGTATCAACCTGACAGCGAGGGAGTCTATGTCCTTTTCAATAGCGCTAGATCAAGGAGATTGCTTTGGCATCTGAGGTGGAGCGCCACACCTATCATCAACCCCTCAATTTACCGCTGACTTCCCTGTGCTACTCATACGCTGAGTTGGCGAGGGCTGGTATCGAACCCGGAACCTCGAGGTTCACTGGTCCGAGGCTGTGCTAAACCGTCCCTAATAATATTATATATACAAGTAAAATTATTATTATTTAAGTTTTAATGAAATAAAGTAATATGTTAAATTAGAAGGGCTAAAGAAACTGAATTGGAACACATATAAAAAAAAGATTATACTTATTCTAATTTCATTTTGATTGATTTCTATATAAGAATATTCATAGGATTATTTACAACACATTTGAGACCGTTCCAAGGGCACACATTTCAATTGGTACTACCTTCACCTTCATGTTCCACAGTTTTCTCAGTTCTCTGGCAAGGTCCAAGTATTTGTTTATCTTTTCATTTAAAAAAAAATAAAAGATAAGATTGAAAAATAAGATTATTCTATATAAAATAAAATAAAATAAAATAAAAGGAATTGTAAAATAAAATAAAATAGAATAAAAAGAATTGTAAAATAATATGAAATAAAAATAAATTGTAAAATAAAAAATAAAATAAATTGTAAAATAAAAAATAAATTGTAAAATAAATAAAATAAAATAAAAAGAATTGTAAAATAATATAAAATAAAAAATAAATTGTAAAATAAAAAATAAAATAAATTGTAAAATAAAAATAAATTGTAAAATAAATAAAATAAAATAAAAATAATTGTAAAATAATATAAAATAAAAAATAAGATTGAAAAATAAGATTATTCTATATAAAAGTATTCATAGGATTATTTACAACACATTTGAGACGGTTCCAAGGGCACAAATTACAATTAGTACTACCTTCACCTTAATCTTCCACAGTTTTCTCAGTTCTCTGGCAAGGTCCAAGTATTTGTCTATGTTTTCATTTTCTTTTACTTTCACTCGTTAGTCCGCCGGGATGGCGAAATCCATGAAATGGCAAGTTTTCTTGTTAATTAACACTAGGTCTGGCCTCCTGGCCGGGATTGGGTGATCCACCTGTATCTCAAAGTCCTAGAGACTCGTATGTGTGTCACTCTCCAGAACAGATTAAGGTTTGTGCACGTACCATTTAGTTAAATGGTGAAAATTGTGCCTCTTGCACAGTTCCCAGTGGATCACTATTTCCACCCTGTCGTGCCTAAACTTGTACTCTCGCTGCACTAGTTTGCTGCATTCGCTAATTATATGATTAATCGTTTCATCTTTTTCTTCACAAATTCTACACCTGCTATTCTGTTGTATCTATTTTTTATTTTATATTTCTTCTTATGGCATTATTTTGTGCAGCGATTAAAAGATTTTCAGTTTCTCTCTTGAGATTTCCTCTTCTTAGCCATGTCTATGCCTCCTGATGGAATATTTCTTCAGTTTGTCGCTTGAAGTACCCATATATATATATTTACCAACCCCTCCGCACGAGCAGGATGCGACACAAGGTCAATTTCTTAAGCGGAGTTCAGCAGGTTTGAATTCAGAGTTTTCCTTCTCCTAGACCGGTTGCCTAACCAAGGTTAAAGAGCCCTGTCTGCCCTACTATTTACCCATAGCTGGAGGGAGAGTAGGATTCATACCTTTCCCAAGGATATTAGCGCTAAATGAAATGCAATTACCACGTCCAGAATTTGAACTCGGGGCGACGAGTCCATTTCCCCTGACTTTAACCATTACACCACGCGCTTCCTACTTGAAGTAGCCATATAGTTGTTTTTAATCCCATCTCTGTTTCCTTGTTTTTCCTACATTTGTGCTCGTCCACATGTTGTGATTGCTCGTTCTGGCAACTGCAATTAGTGTTTCTTTGCTCTTTTTAGTGTATTCTTCGAGAGCTCGAAATATGACAGACATGGATTTAGATTGAGTTTGTGTGACGGAGAACGAGAAAGGAAAAAGAGCAAGACATTGTCTTGCCTGCCGGGATCGAACTTGCGTACACCGCATGCAAGAACAAATGCGATTTGGGCACTGCACGGACGCGAGATTCGACTGATGTGCCCGGATGTTTGGGTAAATATGTCCATAAAAACAAGTGAGTCGAGCGCTGGGCAGTCAGCAGCAGCAACAGAAGCAGTCGACGACGACAAAGCGCTTTGCGAATGACCCAGTAAAGAAATGGACTTTAGTCTAACAGAAACAAAACTAAATAGGAATTGCGATTTTGAACTGTTAAAGATTATTTCGACTACGACGACGGATTTTCCAGCTGCTAGACGAAGACGAAGAATGTATTGACCAAAAGAAAGTCTGGCTTGTGAGAAGACTGTGAACTCACTTGTTTTTGGTGCCCCCTCAGCAGGAAATTCTTGATTCGAATATCTATTTCACCCCCATATATCCCCCTCCTTCTATAGTTTGTTTTTAAATTGGAATTTTCATGTTTGTGGGCGAGATGTTGCAAATGAGGATGAAGGCGGTGTAATAACTGTTCGAAATCACTATGTACTTTCGAATATCATTACTCATTTTCGAGTTTGACCACAACTGCACGTGATGGACGCCCTCATTCAAAACATTCTGTCATCACAGATTAAATCGTGTACTAAACGGCGTGGTCGTACTCATATCCTTGAAAATAACCAACAAAGGTCGAAAGTATTTGTATTCGGGATATAAAAATGTCGTAAAGTCGTCGGGGCGGCCTAATATCGGTATCAGCCAATCAGCGAAGGAGTCTATCCCCTTTTCACTAACGCTAGACCAAGGAGATTATTTTAGCGTCTGAGGTGGAGTGCCACACCTACCATCAGCTCCTTACTTTACCGCACAGATCCCTGTGCTACTCATACGCTGAGTTGGCGAGGACCGGTATCGAACTAGGAACCTTGTGGTTTCTAGCCGAACGCTCTACCGACTGAGCTCAGACAATTATTATACAACTTTTGTCATTTGTGAAATCTCGCTCGTGCACATGAAAATTGATTGATTGATTCATTAATTTTAATGACATATCAACCCATCCAGGGTTATTTTATGTCAAGCGGTAGATTGTGAGGGATGGTCAAATTTATTGTTTTGTCTTTTTTCCAAGGATTATTTTAGATTAATTTTGACAGTAGTTTCTAGCGGTAGTTTTGTTTCAAAATGGATTGAAAATTAAGATCTCCC
>CM042149.1:111222969-111235830 GCA_023376005.1 Doryteuthis pealeii | reverse complement strand
CTTTTTCTTTTTTTCTCTCCGCTTTTCTTCTTCTTCTCTTGACTTGCTTCTTCTTTCTTCTTTCTTCTGCTTCTCTTCTTTCTTCTTCTTCTTCTTCTTCTCTCTTCTTCCTTTTTCCTCTTGTTTTCTTTCCTCTCTTTTTCCTTTCGTCGTTTTCTTTTCCTCGCCTTTCCCTCTTCTTTTCTCTCCTCGTTCTATGTCTTTTCCTTCTTTTCTTTTCTGTTCCCCTTAT
Source organism: Doryteuthis pealeii (assembly GCA_023376005.1). NCBI lineage: Eukaryota > Metazoa > Mollusca > Cephalopoda > Myopsida > Loliginidae > Doryteuthis > Doryteuthis pealeii. The sequence continues at coordinate 111,235,598 of CM042149.1, read as the reverse complement.
GTCCTCTTTTTTTTCCTTTTCTTTTCCTTTTGTCCTTTTCCTTTTCTTTTTTCTTGTTTTTCTTTCTCTGCTTCCGCTTCCCTCTTTCTCCTGTGCTCCTCTTTCTTCTTCGTTCTCTGTCTTCCTTCTTCTTCTTTCTTCTCTTTCTTTTGCCGCCTCTTCTCTTTTTCTCGCTTCCGATTGGACGTCTTTTTTTTGTCGCTGGTTCCCCGCCCCCTTCCCTTTTTTCTTTTCTTCCTGGCCGACGCTTCCCAGGCCGCGCCCCTCGCCTCAACCCAGCGGCGTTCTCTTGTGCCCCGGCTCCTCCCCTGGCATCGCCGCTTGGCCCCTTTGGCGCAAACATAAAGCATGATCTTTCTCAGAGTTCGTTTTCTTTCAAAGGCTCAATTATTAATATAAAACGTTCTTCCCAAAGTCAAATCTGTATAGCTGAAGCGCAATTCTTTTTTTCGTGATATTTTTTCTAAGTGGTCCTTTTAAAATCTTTATTGAGCGCTGATATTCTCGTCGGTGCATAAGATGAAGCTGAATTGGTTTACTTCATTAGCCGGTCGACTAAGATTCAGATTTAAAGCGTTTGTGACTTCGATTTGATCAGAACTCTTTGCTGGAACTCTGCAAGTAGCTATTCTAAACAGCGTTGTATTCCCAAACTGATAATAATGAGTTGGCGTGTATTGGCACCAGAAGGTGAGGAGGAATTTGTGCCCCCAAAACAACCCTTTTTACTTGACAATCCACAATGAGTGGAAAGGCTTTAATGTTTGCATGTGAAGTGGTAGAACATTTGTCATGGGAAGCCATATTTTCAACTCTTGAGTTCATTCATCAAGATTTTGCCTCATTCGATTCAAGTTAGGCGAATATTGAAAAAAATTGAAGGAAATACATCAGTTTTATTAATAGTATATTAAACGATTAAAAAGAAGAGTACAGGCAAAAAATGAAATGATGAATGAATGAAAGAGAAAGAAAAAGAAGAAAGAAAGAAAGGATGTGACTTAGAAGAAATGAAATATGTACTAAAGAGTATGAAGATAGGGAAGGCGAAAAATGAAATGAAATGAATGGAAGAAGAAGAATAAAAAGAAAAAGAAAGAAGAAAGAAAGAAAGAAAAAAGAACATCTTCTGCAGAAAGAAGGAAAGAAAGAAAGAAAGAAGAAAACGCTCCTGGGGAAGGAAGGAAATTGGTAAAAAATAGAGAGTAAAGGAAGGAGAAAATGAAATGACAGAAAAAAAGAAAGTTTACTGAGGAAAAAAGTAAGAAGTAAGTTAAGCAAGAGAAAGAAGAATGAATGAAGAAAGACGTTACTCAACGAAATAAAAAAAATTGTAGTAAAAGTAGAAGAGTAAAGGAAGGCAGAAAAATAATGAAAGAAAGAAAGAAAGAAAATATCTTACAAATAAAGGAAAAAGAGAAAGAAAGAAAAAGAACAAAAGAAAGAAAGACGTGACTTAAGAAAGGAAATGAAATTGTAGTAAAAGTAGAAGAGAAAGAAAGGTAGAAAAATGAATTGAAAGAAAGTAAGAAAGAAAAAAGAAATATTTACTGAAGAAAAGAAGAAGAGAAAAGTGACGTTACTTCACGTGTCTCGCTTCAGGGAAAAATAAATTGTGTAAAAGTAGAAGAGAAGAAAGCAAAACTTGAATTGAAAAAAAGAAGGAAAGAAGAAATAAACGAAAGACAAAATAAATATATTACTGAAGGAAATAAATAAATAAGAATGATGATTGATATGGTGAGAAAATAGAAGAGACAGAAAAGCAGGAGAATGAAAGAAAGAAAAACACGTTACTGGAAGAAAAATGAGATTCCAGAAAAGAATAGATAAAATAAGATAATGAAATGTAGGAAAATGAAATAAAATGAAAGAAGAAAGTAAGAAAGAATGATTATCGATATGATGATTAAAAATAGAAGAGAAAGAAAAGCAGGTATGAAAGAAAGAAGGAAAGAAAGAAGGACATATATGAAAGAAAGAAAGAAAGAAGAAAGAAAGAAGAATGAAAGAAAACTTGAATGGAAGGAATAAGAAGAAGTATAATGATAAAAGTAGAAGGATAGAAGAGAGGAAAGGCAAAATCAAAGAAAGAACGAAAGAAAGATGGATAGATAGAAGAAAGAAAGAGAAAGAAACACATTAATGAAGGAATAAAAGAAAATATAATGAATAAGATTGTAGAAGATTAAAAGAGAAAGAAAGACAGACAAATGAAAGAAAGAATGAAAGAAAGAAATAAGGAATGACAATAACTGAGGAAAAAAAAGAAAGTATTATGAATGAGATTGTAAAAAATAGAAGAGGGAGGAAGCAGAAAAGAAAATGAATGAAAGAAGGTAAGAAGGAAAAAGTAAAGAAAAAAATAAAGAAATATATTACTAAAGAAAAGAAAGAATGATGAATGAGATCTTAGAAAAAAAAGAAGAGAAAGAAAAAGAATGTGCTAAATGAAATTGCAGATACAGACGTAGAAAGTAAGAAGGAAATAAAAAAAGAAAACAATAAACGAAAAAGAAAAAGGAAAAAAAAGCAGAGAAAGAAAGAAAAAATAGAACGAAACTAACGGAATTTATTCACAGAAAGAAAACAAGAGAACAATAGATAGAAATTACAAGAAAGAAATATCACGTGAGATTTTAGCGGCAAATAAAAGGTAGAAAGAAAGAAAAAAGGAACCCGTAAAATATGAATAGAAATATAGGAAAAGACAGACAAGGAAATAGAATATCATTGAAAAATTGAAGAAAGAAAAGAAGAAAGAAAAAAAGAAAGAAAGAAACGAGTGAGTAAATAAAAAAAGAAAAACGAAAGAAAAAGATGATAATGTGGCCATAAATTATCAGCAAGTAAAAATGCATTAAAATGAATAAATAAATAAATTAATGAAAACAGTGTTGAAGAGATGAGAAGAGGAAAAGTGAATAGAATAGGAAAAATGTTTCTAAAAATCTGGAAAAGAAACATTCAGATGAATATGGCCATAGGTTTGATAAAAAAGAATTACGAATAACTAAATAAAAACTGAGATCAAAATGAGGCTGAAAAATGGCGAGTCGAGAATGAGCGGGAAGAAATGAAGGGAGAAAAACAGAAGAGAGAGAAAGAAGCGCTTACTAAAAGAAGAGGGAAAAGGGTAAAAAAAGGGACAAATATGAAAATTTGTGAAGAAGAAGAAGAAGAAGAAGAAGAAGAAGAAGAAGAAGAAGAAGAAGAAGGGAGAAGAAGAATATCAAATATCAAAAAAGAAGAAGAAGAAGGAAGAAGAAGAAGAAAGAAGAAGAAGAAGAAGGGAAGGAATAGGAAAAAGATTCAAAAGGATAGAGAAAATTCCAGTGTAGTAATAGTAGAAATTCATTTAGAAAAACGAAAGAAAGAAAGAAAAAAGAATAAAAAAGTATAAATGACATAGTAGAGGGAAAGAAAGAGGAAGAATTAAGGGAATCACGGGTGAAAGAAAAAACATATATTACTTTTATAAAGCAATTAGGGAAGGAAAGAAAGATAATAAGAAAAACATATTAAGATGTATAATGAAAGAAAGAAAAAGAAAGAAAGAAAGAAAGAAAGAAAGAAAAAAGATATAGAATATTGTAAAAAGAAAGAAAGAAGAAAGAAATGTAAGAAGATTGTAGAATTTTCTTTTTAGAAAAGCAAGAAATCTACAGATCTTAGAAAGAGAGAAAAATAGAAAGAATATATGATATTATTGAAGGAACTAGAAGAAGAAGAAGAAGAAGAAGAAGAAGAAGAAGAAGAAAGAAGAAGAAGAAGAGAAGAAGAAGAAATTACGCAAACAAAGGACGATTGAAAGAAAGAAAGACAAAGAAGATTTGTAGAAAGAAGGAAGGGACGAAAGAAAGAAGAAGAAAGAAAGAATATATCATATTGTTGAGAGAATATAAGGAACAAGAAAAAGAAAGAAAAAAGGATGAAATAATTTACGGAAAGAAAGAAAGGAGACCGTAGAAAAAATAATATGAGATATTGTAGAAGGAAGTAGAAGAAAAGAAAAAAGATTAATTTGTGGTAAGAAAAAGAAAAAAATAAGAATGAAACACAGGAAAGAGAAAGGTAAAAGAAACGCAAAAAATCTATTTAAAAAAAAAAAAAAAAAGAAAAACAAAATGAGAAAAAAAAAGAAAGAAAAAAGAAAGAAGAAAAAAAGAAAGAAAGAGAACATAAAGAAAGAAGAATATTACCGTAGTTTCTTTCAAATTAACCAACTAAACGCCGAATATATACCAACATACATACACACACACATATTATATATATATATATATATATATATATATATATATATGTATATGTATATATATATATATATATACCAGCGTTACTAACGCCGAATATATTATCAAAATACACTAGAAACATTTCACATTGATTGGATAAGAGAAATTGAAAGACGTAAAAGAAAAAAAAATCATTTAAAACTGTAAAAAATAAAGAATAAAAAATGTCGCAGCTATTTGACACCGAAGCGAAAAAAACCCGGATGAAATAAAAAAAAAAACAAAACAAAAACAAAAAAACAAAAAAAAACAAAAAACAAAGAAGAAGAAAAAAAAAAAAAATAAAGAAGAAAAATAAAGAGACGTACAAACAGTGCCATTACATACATCGAGATCACACAGATGAAAACGGTCGTCTGTTACAAGGAAATTTATGAAATGGAGAGGCGGCCAGTCTGGAGTCTCAAGACAAAGTTTCCAGTTGTTGGTCATAAAACACTCTTTTACGCCTCTTTCTGTCTTCTCCAAATTAAAAAAAAATAATAAAATAATAAAGAGAATAGAAAAATACATGCATTTTTATAGGCGTTGAAGAATTGCCTCTTCGGTTTTTGCCATTCACGAAATCAAATTGCAATATGGCGGCTGTAAAGGTCCTTTTTATGAATTTGTTTTATTGTTCGGTAAATTGTTGGGCTATGGCATATTATATTCCGTCCCATAAAAAGAAGAAAAGAATGCATCGAATTATTGAAGGAAAAAGGACAGAAAAATTAAATAAAAGCAAGAAAAAAAAACCAACAACAAACTGTTGAATAAAAATAGCACTCAAGTAAGAAATGTCCAAAAAGGTTTGTCAAAGTAAAAGAAGAGAAAATAATAATAATAATAATAATAATAATAATAATAATAATAATAATAATAACAACAACAACAATAATAATAATAATAATAATAATGATAATAATAATAATACCAATTGTTGTCGGTGCACTTGGAACGGTTACAAAAAGCTTGGAAAAATACTGGAGGATCTGGAAACCAGAGGAAGAATTGAGACCATCCAGACTACTGCATTGCTGCAATCGGCTAGAATACCGAAAAGAGTACTGGAGACCTGAGGATACTTGCTGTCTCCACAGACTCCACTAAAATGCCATCAGCTAACGCTGGTGTGAAAAACTCTAATAATAATAATAATAATAATAATAATAATAATATAATAATAATAAATTCTCTGGGACTTTGAAATAAAAACGGATCACCTCATCCCAGCAAGAAGACCAGACTTAGTGTTGATAAACAAAAAAGAAAGAACTTGTCAACTGGTGGATTTTGCAGTGCCCTCAGATCACAGGGTGAAGCTAAAGGAAAATGAAAAAATAGACAATTATCTGGACCTTGCCAGAGAACTGAAAAAGTTATGGAATATGAAAGTGAAGGTGATACCAATTGTAGTTGGTGCAGTTGGAACGGTCCCAAAAGGATTGGAAAAGGGTCTGGAATGTTTGGAAATCAGAGGAAGGGTTGAAACCATTCAGAACACTGCACTGCTGCAATCTGCCAGAATACTCAGAAGAGTCATGGAGACCTGAGGAGACTTGCTGTCACTCAGATTCCAGTGAAAGACCATCAGCTAATGCTGATGTGAAAACTCAAAAGGAGAAAATAATAATAATAATAATAATAATAATAATAATAATAATAATAATAATAATAATACCAATTGTAGTTGGTGCACTTGGAACAGCCCCAAAAAGCTTGGAAAAAAGACTGGAGGGTCTGGAAATCAGAAGAACAATTGAGACAATCCAGACTACTGCATTGTTACAATCGGCTAGAACACTCAGAAGAGCCCTGAAGACCTAAAGAGACATGTTGTCCCTCAGACTCCCCTGAAATGCCATCAGCTAAAGCTGGTGTGAAAATCTCTAATAATAATAATAATAATAATAATAATAATAATAATAATAATGCAAACTAAAAGTGGATGTAACAATCTAACACTACGGGAATACAAGGGTGGGCATGACTGGGTGGGGAATGTGATCCACTGTGAACTATGCAAGAAACTAAATTTTGACCCCGAAAAAAATGATATGTGCACAAACCAAAATCCGTTCTTGAGAAACAAATAAACTTCTCTGGGACTTTGAGATACAGATGGATCATCTTATGCCAATTAGAAGACCAGATCTATTATTGATTAACAAAAGAAAGAGAACTTGTCAACTGGTAGATTTTCCACTCCCCGTAGATAACAGAGTGAATTTGAAATAAATGAAAATATAGACACGTATCTGGACCTTGCCTGAGAACTATAAAAACTGTGGAATATAAGGGGGAAATTGATACCAATTGTTGATGGTGTCCTTAGAACGGCCCCCGCAAGACAGTGTGAGTCCAAAGTTAGGTTGATCTCATTCTTTGATGTGATGGGCATCGTACAATGCGAGTTTGGCATTTGCTTCATTCAGTGCGCGAGAAGAGGCGAGAGATGTGGCAGGACAACTCCTGGGTGCTTTACCATGACAACGCACAATGCCATGTGTATCAGAGAGTGCTTGGCCCAGAAGAAAATCACTATGCTGGAACAACCTCCCAACTCGCCTGACCTGGACTTCACTTAATATTAAGAGATTGGCCAGATACTTGAAAGGATAAAAAAAAGAAACTCGTCAGAACGAAATATCCGCTTTATTCAACACTGAATGCATCTATATATATATATATATATATATATATATATATATATATATATATATATATATATATGAAAAGGTGGAATGAAAACATCACACAATGCTGTTAAAGAGAAAACAATTTATAATATAATCATAGCTGATACTGATCAATATTTCGATTTTATAAAAATCATCATCAGAGCTCATTCACTCCGTGGTGTTTGGGTCTGAGAAAAATGTCGAATCAGTTCACAAACAAAAAAAACCCCCTTAATTCTGCAAAAAAGAACGAAAGTTGTTATATTATTCAACAATGTGGGCATTCGCGCCATATTTATGTCGGTCATGTCGATATGTATACCTTTTTTGTCGGTAAACTATCCAATGTAGCGGATTTTGAGATGTTGGCAACAAGATGAATTAACTTACTCGGAAGGGGATCGGTATTAAAAAATGTGACGGTTGGAATTCAAAAGATTTTTAGAAAAGGGATTTTTATGATTAATTATTTTTTATTTTTTTATTTTTTTTATTTTTATGTTCTGTATTTCAGAAATGATTAATTATTTATTGTATTTTGTTTTTTTATATATAAAGTAAAAATATATATATATATATATATATTATATATATATATATATAAATAATTTAAAAAAATGTATATATATATTATAACTATAGTCTGGGATAGTCACCGCTTCAGCTTTCACTGCAATGGTGCGCCAAATTGCAGTAGTAGTAGGAGAGTGCTCCATATAAAGAATAGAGCTATTATATTATATCACTTCATCCAATCATAAACATCTTATGTCCATAAAAACCTTTTGAATTTTTCGATTTTCCTTGTATTCGGATCAACGCCACCTGATGAATGCATGCGATTTTGCATGTATGAAACCTAAGGTTGTGACCGTTCTATTGCCATCAAATAAATAGATATCTAATACCTTATATATTTATTTTGTTATATATATATATATATATATATATATATATATATATAATGAATGAGAAAAATGGTATATGAAGAAAAAAAAAAAAAAAAAATCAAGAAAAAATCGTTTAAGAACGTTGAATAAAATAAAGTGCTCATATGCCGGTACGCTGCGCAGCATAAAAACAAAAATAATTTTTACTTCACCTTCATTTGCACATTTGTTACGATTAGTTTCAAACGTTTTTATTTTAACGAAAAGAAAAAAAAGATAAGAAAGCACCAGACAGGAACAATAAATTTACTTCTTTTGTGTGGATTTATTGCTCTTGTCAAAAAAAACGAAATTGCTTTCCAGAATCTCCAGTCTGATAATTGTCTTTTTGTTTAAAAAAAACCCCCAAAACAAAACAGCATGAAACTGTTAGTAACAGCTGAGCTACGTAATGTCAGGTAAATGATAATCTTATATATATATATATATATATATATATATATATGAAAAGTTTCTTGGCAGTACAAAATTTTATTAGGACACGTAAAAGCGAATTCATCATAAAAGCGATGGAAATAAATTCTAAAAAGAAAGTTAGGGTACCCTTATTATTAGATGTATAATCTAAAATAAATATTATTTTTTCGGTCAATCCTTATCAGAGAAATACATTAAAAGTAGGTAAAACGATGGTTGGAATAATTGAGAAAAAAGGTAAATTTATTTATTTATTTATTTATTTATTTATTCCCTTTTTCAATAAGAACGAGAAAATAAGAGAAATTACGAACCGTGCGGAGGGGTTCAAAAAATTCTGGTTCCACCTATATATATATATATATATGAAATTTCTGGTTCCACACACACACACACACACACACACACACACACACACACACACATATATATATATATATATATATATATATATGAAATTTATAACATCAACACATCCCAAATGGATAACCATAACTAAATACGACAATACAGAAAATTATAAATCGCAGCTCATTCCGCCCTCCCCCTAAAAGAAAAAAAAGAAAGAAAAGACCTTTTAATAAACTGTCTTCACGAAAAAGTACTCACAAACAGCACACCCAATTTTCATGGAGATTTTGTTTCATTCTTAAAGAACATTCTTTTCCATTTTTCAACTTACTTTATATATATTAAAATATAGAAAAATAAAGATATTAAAAAATTTATTACATCTTATTATATAATGGAGATTGTGTGTTTTTCTGTCTGTAACCGAAACTATATTACTACTTAAATCACAATTCCCTTTGTTATTTACGTCACATTCTCCATGATTTTATTTTTATTTAAACCTCAATAATTAATAAAACTGTTTGACATTATTAATACTGTTGGCCTTACCTAAATACTAATAACATGCAATTGTATTTATATATACAACAAAATACCAGTTTTCAGTGTAAACGTAAAGCTAATTTGCATATTGATATAAAAAAAAATGATTTTAATAAAATGTGCTTGGTATTATTGATTTCTAATTGTTTGGTTTTATCTTAATGAATATGAGTAAAAATCTCTTCAATAAATCCTAAAAGAAATTCATTAACAAGAAGAAATAACTGTAATTTTATTCTTTACTTCCTATTTTAACTAAATAGTTAAGTTAGGAAAGTTTAGCATTGAAAAACGGAAGTGATGAAAGAGTAAGATTATACCCCCTCCGTTTCAAATCTTTTTATTTGAATTCTTAATTAGTTTCACTAGCCTTTCTGATTTAATATAATATTTTATTACATTTAAACTTAAATACTTGCACCCGGAGGGTGCATATATTTGCTAGTAAATATAAAATCCTTCCTAATGTCCATTGCTGGCTTACCGTCAACGGTTAATATTCATATTGTTTGAATAAGTGAATTCGTCTGGTGGCGAATTTTGAATATGTCTTTCTTTTTCTAAATCTGTTACAATAAGAGATACATTACGAGATACATGGATTGTTGACCGAGATTTTTGTGGCGGACGTGCTCATATTTGAAACTACAACATAATTTTTTTTTTTTTTTGCAACATCAAGGATTTCGTTTGGAATTCATATCACAGGACTATAAAATTTAAAAAATAAAAAAAATAAAAAAATAAAAATCTGTTTTCAAATGCCTTTAAAGTAATAAATAATTCATCATTCGCATCTGATGAGTCGGGAGAGTTAGACACTTTGTCTAAGCTCCCTGAAATAGTCTATAATGCTAAATCTCTAAGTCATTTGTTATTTCTTTACTTATATATATATATATATATATATATATATATATGAAAGTACACAAACAAACAATGTTTGATATGGCCTTAGCCGACAATTTTGGGGAGAATATGGGCTTAATTGAAGTCATACCTAATTTTGAAAATGAATTAGTTGATAATAAATGAATTAGGCGGGCATATATGTTCAAATGTAAGGCTAAGCAAATCGAGAAATATATATATATATATGTTGCTAAAATTCTAAATTATCGTTGTGTATATTTAAAATGATGACTTTCAGCACTACCTCATGGTGTTGGATTTACTTATTCCGTGACTGGCCTCCCAGGAATTACCCATATATGAGCTAATGATAAAGTTCAAATCATGGAGCTTCTCTTACTCAACATTATTCCCAGGTCCACTCTGAAATTTCTAAAAATATTCTACACACACACACACACACACACACACACACACATATATATATATATATATATATATATATATATATAGATAGAAGAGATAGATAGATAGATAGATAGATAGATATGCCTGTATATGTGCATAAGCGCACATATATATGCATGCAAGCATTACAAATACACAATTAACAATCTCAGAAGCCTTTACACACTAATACGCACATTAAAATCCCAACACAATAAAAAAAAATTGACCACATTATTCGGATTTTCATAGAAACGTTTCACTCTGCCTGATGAATGCCGAAATGAATGGCATGATACCCAATGGTCGCAGTAAAACATTTATGCACTAAAGATATATACAAAAACTAAAATATATTAATTTATTCTTATATAATAGCTCTATCACAGATATTAAGCACTTCCCCAATAAGTCGTCGGGGCGGCCTAAAGTCGGTATCAGCCAGTCAGCGAGGGAATCTATCCCCTTTTCAATAGCGCTAGACCAAGGAGATTGTTTTAGCATCTGAGGTGGAACGCCACACCTACCATCAGCTCCTTACTTTACCGCACAGATCTCTGTGCTACTCATACGCTAGTTGGCGAGGACCGGTATCGAACTAGGAACCTTGTGGTTTCTAGCCGAACGCTCTACCGACTGAGCTAACCCGGAAGACAGCATAATATTAGCCCACCACTAACTCACCAAGTGAGAACCAAAAATTATATATATATATATATATATATATATATATATATATATATATATATGGTAGAAATGTCAGGAGGTTAATCCGACAGTATGTGGAGAAAAGTAGACAAACACGGGATGTTGTGGAAACTTGATGTTTATTGTCGACGATGCAACGTTTCGGTCTCTTATTAGACCATCTTCAGGACTTGAATATAGTTCTTACTCCAATGATGGAAATTCTCAAAATGCTGAAAGCGGAAGGTCGTCAGTAGGGGGGTGTAGTTGGGGGTGGTTAGTGGATTCTTCTTCTCTCTGGAATGGGGAGTGCCCGAAATGGTGAATGGTGGTACCACAGGTGTTAGATTGTGGGGATTGGTTAGCTAAATATGTGTATGTGTGTGTGTGTGTGTGTCTGGTTTAATTGTTTTTTTGTTTAATGTGTGATTGGGAACTGGATTTGTCGTTAAGTTATATATGTGTTGTTGTATGTTGGGTGATTTTTTTTTTTGATTTATTAATTTATTTATTTTATTTTAATGTCCAAATGGATTTTTTGGAATTATGTGGGTTGATATGGAGGATGTGCTGTTGCTCAATCAGTGCATCCCTCCCCCCCCCCCCACATCCCTGCCGCTGTGGTCCAAAGGAAAGGTAAGAAATCAATGTAGTTTGTCAATGGCTGTGTCACAGAAGTTGATGTGTAGCAGTGAAATTCAGCGTAACTCAATTTTAGGGACTCAGGCTACGGATCTTAGGGACTCCGGACTCCCCAAGCTTTCATCGGGATCATATAAAACCGCTTTTTGGTTTTGTAACGAACTCTTCTTTGTCCTAGATGGATTGACGACCAGGGCCACGGAGCCGCATCTATCCAATTTGTTTTTTTTGTGTATAGTAATTACGCAAATCCTACTACTGTCAGAATGGGTGGTGGTTGGTTCCTCAAGGGCTCATCGGATACTTTCCAGCTCCTATATATATATATATATATATATATATCTTGACAGAGCCGGTTTTTATATATATATATATATATATATATATATATATATATATATATATATCTTGACAGAGCCGGTTGATATATATATATATATATATAATATATATATATCTTGACAGAGCCGGTTTATATATATATATATATATATATATATATATATATATATATATATATATATATATATATATATATATATATATATATATCTTAACAGAGCCGGTTTATATATATATATATATATATATATATATATATATTTAGTAAATGAAGAAAAACTCTAAACTTGCTTCATTACAATAATTTATTTCAACCGTATTAATACGGCATCTTCAGCTAATCACAAGAACAAGTAGAGTCATGTTCTTGTAATTACCTGAAGATGCGTATTAATACGGTTGAAATAAATTATTGTAATGAAGCAAGTTTAGAG
>CM042149.1:111217969-111220469 GCA_023376005.1 Doryteuthis pealeii | reverse complement strand
ATTGGAGGGGGCCCTCTCCACCCGCCCCTCTAGCCCAAGTACTACGGGTCTAAGTGGACTGTTGCATGTCATGGGCTGCTCATCCAACAGGATTCCGTCCTTAAGCATCACGGGTCGTCACCTACGGCCAACAGGTGGCCCAATTTTTTTGGAGGGGGGGCGTGACCGTGTGATTTGACTCGTCGTAGACGATTGATTGATTGATTTTAACGTGCACGTCAACCCGTATAGGGTCATTTTATTCCAAAGGGTTAAGACGTACGTTAATATTTACTATTTTTGTCTTGTTGTTTAATTTGTTTTTAACTCGGTGTCATCAAATACGAATAATTTTCGAACATATCTATTCGAGCCATATATGGGACCCTAAAAGGTACCACGTACTATTAGATATTAATATCAAACTATATATACAGTGTTTAGCAACTCCACGTCGGCATCTGAGAGTCCTCCAACACTGTTTTTGTAGATTTACAAGGAATTCTGCTGTACAAACGCAATCAGATCGTCTGTTATGCTGCTTTCTTCTAGCCACAGCCTCGTAGTCTCCATTCGAATTCTCCAGTTCAGGCCTGATATTTTTTACAGTGTTCAGGGAGCATTGAGCAGCAACCATAACCTCCTTATTTTGATAGCCGGCGCAGATCATGATACAAGTTGTTCTCTTCCATGATTCACGTGGGTTCCAGTCATCCATTCTATCTGTCATCACATATATGAATGATGAAGGGTCCAAGCTTTTAAATAATGCGTAGTGTGCGTCTATACTACGGAGAAAAATAACCAAATATAAATATGTCATGTTTAACCTAAACACCCTGTATATCAAACCATATGTATGTGGTTGGTTGGCTGGTTGGCTGGTTGGGATTTACACCAAATGAACCCTTCTTAGGTTATTTTAGGCCGAAGACGTTTTGTTTTATTCATTCATAATCCAATTTCTTTTCCAATTTTGATTATTATTTAAACTCAGGTATTAACAGGTACTACTAATCAGAGTGTATCTGAGAGTAATGGCGATGAAGGGGTACTCCACACTCCCCAGAGCTCTAGAATTGGAAATTTACCATTAAATACAGTTTAAAATATATATGTAGAGGCGCGTTGTGTACTTGTTTCCGTTGTAGGAAATGGAGACGACAAGACGAGTTCAAATCGTGGACGAGGCTGCTTGTAATTCACATATATGGCTTCTCCGTTGATTACAACGGCTGATCTCGTGGGCAAGGAGGATTTTTAAGCCAGCCAAGTCTAGATCCCTAGTCCCGGAAAAAGGAAAATTGGTCGATATGTAAGGATTCACCGTGGGAGGTGTAACAATCCCCCCCCTCACAGCCCCCTCCCCCCAAAAAAAAAACAACAAACAAACAGTCAAATGCTTGAGAAAAATCTTTTGAACTCCAGTCATGCTATTACGTTCATTTTCTGGCTAATACCCATTGGAAAGGTATCATACCCCGGTTATTGATTAAATAGCACCACTGAAGTTCTTCTACAAAGATGGCTTTCGAATTATATATTCTACAAAGTGGTTTCTGTTGTAGTAGCTGTTGATAATTCTACCCGCGGCGTAGTGGTTAGCGTGGCAGATTGTGACGTCGTAGCAAGCGATTTCGAACTCCAGCCTCGTTATTACGTTCATTTTGAAAGACACCTCATCTGTCCAACTAATGGAAAACGATCTTAGCTGAATGCAATTGACAAAACAGGACTTACATTTACCAACATGGGATCCTACCACGGTTTCTATGGTTCCTCATATTACACTGACCCATTCAATGAAACCTAACATGGAATTACCACTCCAAGTGAGAGTGAACCTGGGAGTAATGGCAATGACAGAATACTCTACCCACCTCAGGCATTCAGAACCCGAGTCTCTCCGCCGCTTTCCGGCTATACAGCAGAGGTTTGACTGTCTGAAATGGACTCTTTAACCTTGATATTGCGACTTTTCTCGGAGAAGGAAAACCGAATTAAAACCTGTCAAATCCCACTTAGAAATTGACCATACATTTGATATATATTTGCACGTACCAAAATATTGCATAACTGTTTCACTCTTATATCTATACTTTTTGTGGAGGTGCGTCTTGCAATGGTTATCATCGTAAGAAATGGACAGGAAGAGACGAGTTCAAATCCTAGACGAGGCTGTTTGCATTGCACATAGCCTTAATACTCTTGGGAAAAGTATGAATCCAATTAATCTTCCTTCAGCTATGGGTAAATAGTAGGGCAGGCTGGGCTCTTCAACCTTGGTTAGGAGAAGGAAAACTGAATTAAAAACTGTTAAACTCCGTTTAAAAAACTGACCACGTGTCGTATCCTACTCGTTTAGAAGGATTGGTATATATATATATATATATATATATATATATATATATGTCAACAAACTCCCCAAAAGATTTCTCTTTCTAATAAATAAATATTTTTGAGAAATTTATATATATATATATATATATATATATATATATATATAATTTTAATCTGCCTC